>VONZ01000003.1:2577500-3777500 GCA_012976165.1 Labeo catla
GAAGTAATTTTTTTAATGTTGAAATATGTTCTTGTAAACCAGCTTTTGCAGAAACGGCTACAAATAAACTATTTATACACTGATTTTCTCAGTGTAAACACTGACCATCCCAACATAGAAACATTGGCCCAACCATCCATCTGTTTGCTGAATAATGGATGACAGGAAGTGTTTGTGAAGTCTTTTGTTTTTTGTTTTTAAAATGTGCAGATATTACTCATGTCACCTTCAATGTTGCAAGTGAGGGTCTCAGTGTTACTTAGCAGTCAAATGGGTTTGTTTAATTTTCCAAGACGAAGTGTTTTGTATCTAACTTCATGTTGTTTGAGATTTTCTGCTACAAAGCCATTGATTTATTGTTCATTGAGGTTTCTAAATGAATCTACACAATGGCTTGGAGGCATTCGCAAGTTTTTTTTCCCTTCAGTACATCATATCTAAAGGTGCTCATGAATGAAGATGTGTTTTTGTTGTTTTTGAAGTGTTCACATCAAAGCTGAGACTCCAGACCCGTCGTCTTCTTGGAGGTCTCTCATCCCTGTCATCAAAGTCAACATCAGTACAGTGAGTACTGCATTCAGTGTTTCTCCCATTCACCCATTTCCTGTCTGACATCAGCACGCTGATACCTGCGTAATTCATATTTCGTACTATAACAAAAGAACGGAAATAAAGCTACTTAATATTTAATTTTCCATGTCTCAGCTTACCTAACTCTCGCTGGTCTTGCCCTCAGGGTCGTGTAGCATTTGGTAATCACCATCTTCCTCAGACCCTCTGTATGAATTTTGACGATGCCTTCTTGACATATGCCACCAAACCACCCAGCAGCCACTTGGATCAGTTTATGCACATTGTGAAGGGTTCTCTGGAGAACGTGCGCGTCATGCTTGTGCCCAGCCCACGATACCTGGGCCTTCAAAATGATGAGTGAGTCTAATAATCTCTACTCTATTAGAGTAAATCGGATTAGATTGGATTCAATTTTTTGTCATTGTGCAAGTACAGAGCCATTGAAACAGCTGTAATCTAATCTGATGTGCAAATAGGCATACTGTACATTATTGAGATATTGCATGAAATCACCTGGTAAGCACAATTTCTTGTGTTTGCATATTGAAACAGACAATCCCTTAATTAGTTTTTTTTTTTTGGTAAATAACTTTTTGTTTACACCTGCATTCAAAAGTTTGCAAATAAGATTTTTTTTAAATGTTTTTGAAAGAAGTATTTTATGCTCCTCAACAAGGCTACATTTATTTGATCAAAATCTTGTATAGTTCTTTGTTTAATAGAATATCAAAAGAACAGTATTTATTAAGACATTTTATTATTATTATAGTTTTTATTAATTATTATGACAGAAAATCATATATATCCATGACTACAAAATGTTTCAGTGGCCAAGCACACACTGCAAGTATCAGGAGTGACAACCACATTTAAATGCGGGAGTGAGTCCCATAAATTATTGTTTCATGTGTGTACGGAACATCAGTCGCTCCCACATTTGTAACCATAAGAATTTTTTGGCATCTTGCAGTAGTGAATAAGAATTTCGCCGTTTTGGTATCTGCCATTTTTCTTTTTTTTAATTTGGGCTAAAGACTTTTTTTTGTCCGTCAGTTTAACTAAACTACCTCTGATAGACGTGCTGTGTTTTGTTTGTGCTGTGTTTTGTTTGTTCTGTGTTTTGTTTGTGCTGTGTTTTGTTTGTGCTGTGTTTTGTTTATGCTTGGGTGGCTGCTTTAGAGAGCACTGTCTTGCAGTGTTGCCATGTCCTCATATGTACAAGCAAGCACTTTTAGCCATTTTGTTTGGTCTTAACTCCTAAAGCTAACCACTATGGAGTTGCGGATATAAGATATGTTTTTTATGTTATAAAACATAAAGCATTTGGGTGTTTTATTGTTTGTTTTTCCTTGAAGATCTGGCAACACTGACACTTTACCGCAGGGCTCGTAAGCGCAACTAGCCCTGTGTCAAAATGTGCTAAGGTTAAGACTTCTTTCACTGTTATTTTCTTGCATCTCACATACAGATGAAGACACATTTGTGATGAACGTTTAAATACGTCATTACCTTAATGAGTTAATGCAGTTGTCAAATGCAGTTGTGACTCCCGCATTTTAGTGAATTATGTTTTTTCAGAATGCCATTAAGGAATACACTGTGTGCATAATTATTAGGCATGTTGATAATCTGGTCATATTTTTTTTTTACCAAGCACATTTTACCAATTCCAAACCACAACAATCTTAATAACTACTATTAATTTTGTATTTAATCATTTGTAAGTGATATATAACTGTCCGTGAAGGCTGGAAGTGAAAAACTCCTTATATTCAGGTGTGCATAATTATTAGGCATGTTTTATTTTACAGATAAAATGAGCCAAAAAAGATATTTAACCCAGACTGAAAAGTCCAAATTATGAAATGCCCATGAGAAGAATGCAATACTGATGCATTACAAGAATTTGCAAAGTTAAGGCTTGACCATTGGACAGCGAAATGCTTGTTGAGTCTGCATGGTCAGAAAAAACAGGTGGAGAAGAAAAGATGCATGTTAACTGCAAAAGAATTAGGAATTAAGGTGAAGAATTAGGTGTGACACCATCAGGAACCGTTTAGTCTCCAGCGCCACCATTTTCCAGAACTGCAACCTACCTGGAGTCTTCAGAAGTACAATGTGTCAGGTTCTCAGAGACTTTGCTTGGTAAAAAATCCTAAAAAATGCCCCTGACTTAATAAGAATAACAAGCTGACGTGTTGTGAAATACATGAAGACAGTTTTTTTTTTTTTAATAGGCTTTATAGACAGATAAGTTGAGAGTGACTCTTGAAGGACAAGCATCACATCCTCTTGTACCTCTGATTCAAGAATTTATCCTCCATAATCTAGCAGTACATTTTGGGAGTTCATGTTTAGTCTCCTATCCTGAAAAGTCTGACTTGCAGAGATGGACTAAAATGAACTCCCAAAACTTTTTAAATGCATTTGTAAATGCAGCTTCAAACGGCTCTAAACGATCCCAGCCGAGGAAGAAGGGTCTTATCTAGTGAAACGATCTGTCATTTTTTTTCAGAAAATAAAAAATTGTATACTTTTCAAGCACAAAAACTCATGTAGTACCAGCTCTGGGATGCGCGTCCACGACGCTACGTACTATTGAATCACGCCGAAAGGTCACGAGGAACGTAGATGGAACTACGGACCCAGTGTTTACAAAGCGAACACACAAAGACTAAGAAAGTGCAAGTAAGTCAAGCGCTGTTTACAAACAAAAAGGTACAACGATGTCGGACAATTCTGAAGTTTTTAGCCATACTCTAGATTTTTGAGCCGGAGTACACAGATGATGAACTTAGATGTGATTCGTAGCGTTGTGGACACGCATCCCAGAGTCTGTGCTACATGAGCTTTTGTGCTTAAAGTATACAAATTTTTATTAAAAAAAAAAAAAAAGACAGATCGTTTCGCTAGATAAGACCCTTCTTCCTTGGCTGAAGCTGCATTTAAACTGCATTTTAAATGTGTATGCGAAGTCCATTATATACACTTATGTCTTTAGAAAATATTTTTTAATTTTTTTTTTCTAATATTTAACCACTGGCTATAGCCATTCAACATTACAGTATAATTGAGAACTACTGACTTTAAAAAAATAGCAACTTCTAATTTAAGTGAGCTTAAAACAATCTTCACATAACCCATTATTTGCCTGTGGCCTTCAGCAAGTAGGAAATGCACAGAATTTGAATTAGCTATCAAACACTAAATACTAAATTAAATATAGATGAATGCTTAAAGCTACAAAAGTTATTGATTTCCTCTTTTTTTCTTTAGTTCTTTGACATTTAGTTCTTTGAATAGACATTTGGCTGTTATTACTTGAAGAGCTCCATTGCTGAACATAATACAGATTATTATTTTTAATAAGATGTGCTGGCGGGGTGGCACAGGGGTGTGGTCAGATTTTCCTGCCTTTTTGTCTCTAGCTGATCACATGCCTGAAATGGCATGTAGTATAAGTAGAGAAGGTGTTGTGTACAAGTGATAATGAGGTATATGTGGCTGGTGACCATTACAGTGCACATGACATAAATAGAGTGTATAAATAGAATATGGGAGAATATGGCTATATGGCTGGATTGATGCTGGGTATAATAAATGGCAAATTACCACAGCAGTTCAAGTGACAAGGTGTACAAATAGAGGTAGGAAGAGAAAAATGTTTTATTAATACCCACAGGGAAATACTAGCAAGACATTTGTGCAGGTTTTATACACATGGAGCAATATGGTCAGATATTAAAGTATACAAGATATAACTGATGTAGATGAAAAGTGACCATTGCAATGCAAATCACATGATTAAAACAGAGCACTGAGTGACATGGTGCAGAGTTGAAACATTGTTGCAATTTCTGCAAACTGGCAGAAATATAGTACAGATTGTTCAGCTACATATGTAAAGATGCAAAGGACACTTTTTTTTTTAAGTTGAATCCGCTATAGAGAGCATACCATAGTCTTTTGCTGCATTATGAGGCGATGAATTTACTCTGTGTGTGTGTATGTATTGTTATTTAAATATAATTATCAAAGGTTATTGTTGTGCTGTTTTAAATGCAAGGTTTGTTTAATTAATCAGAGCTGTTCATTTGTTCCATTAGTTACAATTAGACACGCTGTTCTGTGTAATTTAATTTGGATTGAAAATAATATTAACATAATGACCTGAACATTAATTGCTTCTCATATAGATAAGCTTTTTCCCCGTGTCATTTATGGTTTATTTGAACGTAAGCATGGGTTAATTTTCATTGATGTAATGACTTAGTATGCTAGAAAATTAGCCTTGATTGCCAGCTGCTCGATTGGTAACGATTAGTGATCCATTAGAGTGATGTAGCGGTTGTTTAAAGAGTGATTTCCTGTCTTTAGGCCCCCCAGGCTCATGGGAGAGGGATTTGTGGTCATGCAATCGAATGATGTGGACATCTACTACTACCAGGATGAACCAGGTAATCATTATGATTGGTTAGTCTTTTTGTCTTTCATTAATTTGTGAATAAAAGTCTGATCTGTGATCTGGTGATGTGTATATTTGCATTAAGAGTAATGAGAGTGATTTTTACAAATGTTTCCTGTGTGTTTTTTAGGTTTGGTCCCAGAGGAACTAGAGAATGGTGATACAGAAGCCTGCTCTGAAGATGCCAAGCTACAGGACTTGCCTCCATGCTGGGGTTTGGACATCGTGTGTGGCAAAGGAACAGACTTTAACTATGGCCCATGGGCTGACAGACAGAGGTACCCACACACAATATCTAAAATAACAGTTTCCAGTTCTTATATATTTTAAAATGTACTTATTACTGCAAAGCTGAATTTTCAGCGTTCATTACTTCAGTTTTCAATGTCACATGATCCTTTAGAAATCGTTCTGCTAATTTGGTGCTCAAGAAACATTGCTTATAATCAGTGCTGAAAGCAGTTGTGATACTTAATTTTTGTGCAAACTGTTCATGTTTCTTTAATGAATAAATGAATGAATAATGTAACATTATAAATGTCTTTACTGAAATAAAAGTATTAATTTTTTTCAAAAACGCTGACCCTGATTCTTTTATCATCCATTACTTTGTGATTTTACCCTTACAGAGACAGCCTATGGAAGTTCTTCCTCCCTGCAGACTATCAGCCAATGAAAGTGAGCGAAGTCGCCACACCAGGCAAACCCCGACAGATCCTTGCATTTGAGCTGCGTATGAACATCATAGCTGATGCGACAATAGACCTGCTATTCACAAAGAACAGGGTATTTGCACACATACACGCCTAATGATTCAGTTCCCAGTCGCACACTCCTCTGCATAAACGTTTGCTGGGGCAAAGTTTGCTTGCATTCATAGGAACAATGTGTGCCCTCTTTTGCTTTTGTTTACTCACTAATCCATTTGTCTTCACAGGAGACTAATGCGGTCCATGTGAATGTAGGAGCAGGTTCTTACCTCGAGGTCAACATACCCATGACTGTTGGGGAGAATGGTAACTTTCAAACTTGACATATGATAGTTTTTGACACTTGAGGCATTATTATTATTATTATTATTATTATTATTATTATTATGGACTGCAGTTTTCCCTCCTGTGATGTGTATCTTTCTATTTCTAACTCTGTTTTTTTGTCTTTCTGTTTAGGTTATTCTCCCACTGTTAAAGGCCAGTTATTACATGTAGATGCAACCAGCAGTATGCAGTACAGAACGCTGCTAGAAGCGGAGATGCTGGCTGTGAGTGTGGCACATGGTTTTATTGTTTATAAGTGTTATTCAAAACTATGTGTTTTGACTAGTTGGTCATAAAGGAGAAGTCCACCTCCAAAACAAAGATTTACAGATAATGTACTCGCCTCCTTGTCATCCAAGATGTTCATGTTTTTCTTTCTTCGGTCGTAAAAAAATTATGTTTTTTGAGGCAAACATTTTAGCATTTTTCTTCATATAATGGACTGATATGGTGCCCCGATTTTGAACTTCCAATATGCAGTTTGAATGCAGGTTCAAACAATCCCAAATGCGGTTGTAAACAATCCCAGCCTATGAAGAAGGGTCTTATCTAGTGAAACGAGATTATTTTCATTTAAAAAGTATAATTTAAATACTTTTTATTCTCAGACACTTGTCTTGCCTTGCTCTCACTGAACTCTGTGTATTCTGGCTCAACACAGTTAGGGTATGTCGAAAAGCTCCAATCATATTTTCTCTTCAAAAATCATTTCAGAATCATCCTACATTGCTGCAGAAGTACCGACCCAGTCTTTGCAAAGTAAACATGCAAAGAAGATCAAACACCCTTAACAAAAAAGGTAAAACAGCGATATAAGATGATTTTAAAGTTGAATGGGAACATGAGATGGGAGTTTTTCGTCATACCCTAACTGTCATGACCCAGAACAGTTTAGGCAGAGTAAGACAAGACGAGCGTTTGACATTAAAAAGTATATAAATTGTATTATTTTTATGAAAATAACTGATCGTTATGCTAGATTAGACCCTTTTTTCTCAGCTGGGATTGTTTACAACCACATTTGGGATCGTTTGAAGCCGCGTTTAAGCTGCATTTTGGAAGTTCAAAATCAGGGCACCATATCAGTCCATTATATAGAGAAAAATGCTGTAATTTTTCCTCAAAAACATAATTTCTTTACAACTGAAGAAAGAAAGACACGGACATCTTGGATGACAAGGGGGTGAGTACATTATGTGAATCTTTGTTTCGAATTAGACTAGTTTAGGGTTATGTTTACCAGACAAGTGTAGCTCTTCAATACACTGAGTAGCTTGAAACTTTTAGTGCACAGAACTGATAATCTCCAGAAAATGGGAACATTTCTTGCTGCAGGCGATTTGAGGTCTGACAGTAATTGTCTTGAAATTTATTGTTGTAGATGGGAAATTTGTTACAAAACATGAGTTTAGAGAAGTAATATTTGTAATAATTCAGATATTGCATTTTGTGAGGCCCTTTTCCACTTTGCTGACATTCACCCACGCAGCACTTTAGGGAGGTTTGTCGCATCAGCATAGATGTGTATTGTGCTTTTGAAACAAGTGATGAATAGAAATTCTGATTTTTTTTTTTTTTTTAAAAGGATACTTCACCACAAAAAAAAGAAAAATCGGTCATTAATTACTCACCCTCATGTCGTTCCAAACCCGTAAGACCTTTGTTCATTTTTAGAAAAAAAATTAAGATATTTTTGATGAAATCCGATGCATTGACCCTGCATAGGCAGCAACGCAATTAAGTTCAAGACCCAGAAAGGTTGTAAGGACATCGTTAAAAGTCCATCAACCTTAATTTTACGAAGCAACAGGAATACTTTCTTTGTGCAAAGAAAACAAAGATAACCACTTTATTTAGCAATTTCTTGTCTTTCTTAACTCCTCAGTTCCATGTCATAGCCAGTTACCCACGTGTTTGGAACATGCCCCAGTCCTGGCAGTGTGAGATTGAGGTTTACAAAGCCACGTACCACTTCATCTATGCACAGAAGAACTTCTTCACAGGTGACGTTTCTCTCTTACCTTTAACTACTGTGTTTAAAGTCAGTCCTCTGGTTGACCTTCACCTGTTGTGATCTGTAGATCTGATCAAGGACTGGGCCAGCGACAGTGAACCAGACATTTACTCATTCGTTCCATATTCATGGAAATTTAAGATACTCTTTCACCAGTTTGAGATGATTTGGGCTGCCAATCAGCACAACTGGATTGACTGCTCCACCAAACAGCAGGAGAACGGTAAGAGACTTTCATAATGGATGTGACAATGGAAAAAAAAAAAAAAATGTAACCCTGGACCACAACACCAGTCATAAGGGTAAATTTATACATGATCTGAAAGCTGAATAAATATTGACATATGGTTTGTTAGGATACGACAACATTTGGGAGAGATACAACTGTTTGAAAATCTGGAATCTGAGGGTGCAAAAAAATCTAAATATTGAGAAAATCAACTTTAAAGTTGTCCAAATGAAGTTCTTAGCAATGCATATTACTAATCAAAAATTAAGTTAATTTTGACCAATAAAATGTAGTGTTGGCTATTGCTACAAATATACCCATGCTACTTATGACTGGTTTTGTGGCCCAGGGTCACACATAGTGTTTAATAAATGTAAACTCTATAGGAAATCTAACCAATTAATAAGGATTTGTATACACACTGCACACCATTTTGACAGTCTGTCATTTTGGTAGTGATTTCAGAAAAATGACGGTAGTTTGGGTTGGATTTGTTGGATTGGATTAAATTAGAATCTATGTGTGTAATATTTATTTAGCTGCATACTTGCTTATTGATTGATTATTGAATATTAATTATAATAAACTTTACTTGTTTTCTACCTTTAATGAAAATTTCAGGAAATGCAGCTAAAAGTGTTTTACAATTAAAAAAATTACAAGAAGTACCATTAACTTCATATGAGGACAAATAAAAATACCTTAATATAACATAAAATAAAAGATGGAACACACTTTATAATGGTAATAAAAGATAAAATTGGTATACATAAATTGCATAACAAATTAAGTTACAAAGAAACATACCACATAGAATGCTTCAGATAAGTTATTTTTAGTTCAAAGCCGAACTAAAAAGATACATTTTTAGATTTCTTTTTAAAAAATATTTAGCTTTTTTATGTTTCATTTATTTTCTGTTTAGGCTATAAAGATCTAAAAAAGCCTATTAGTCATTTTAATACTTTGTTGTAGTAGTGCCAAACGTAAGGAATGCAGACTGTAAAACAAGGCACTAAGTTCATTTCTGAATATCAAAGAATCGGTTTGACTTGATTTCTGAAAAATGTATAACCTGCTCATGCTCTTTGTCTGTAGTTTATCTTGCTGCCTGTGGGGAAACGCTGAATATTGACTTCACTTTGCCATTTCACGATTTTGTCCCGGTCACCTGTAACACACGTTTCTGTTTGAGAGTGAGTGTACACCCTTGCAAACATTTACACGCACTTCTCGTGCTGAATAATGTGTGATCAAGTATTACAAGCTTATATGACATTAAATCATGAGTAGCCACCTAAATCTCCTCTGAATGACGCTGAACTCTTGTATAGGCTGAGGACACAGACATGCGCTTGTGTCTGCCTGACTGTCACCCCAGCCGGTACCCGCTGCTCACCCTCGCTAAAGATTACCAGCACTGTAAGACCCCTCCAGAAAACAATATGCCAGCAGAAGGGCAAGGAGGACCTCCCAAAAACAGCAAACCTCGCTGGAGGAACATGACTCATGCAGAGTAAGAGGGGGCACTGTTGATCTGTTTCTGTCCCTCTTCTGTTCTGACACTTCTGTTGTGTTTATATGTGTGTTTTTGTTTCCAGGGCTGGTTGGGTGGACTGCTGGAGTGTGCCGAACTTCATGCTGATTATAGACTATACTTGGCATCCCATCTATCCTCAGAAAACTGAGCAGCAGCTCAAACAATCATGTAAGTATTTGAATAAAACAATAATTACTTAATTGTATAGATATTGTAAAGATTCTGTAGAGGCCTGCATATAGGCCTTATTGTTAGGCCTGCATTCTCCATCAAATCAAGTGGAAGTAAGGTTGTATCATGAAAATCTGACTTTTTTTATATTTAAGTGCTAGAGGTGGGAATCTTTTGGTACCTCACAATTCGATTCATATTAATTCTCAGGGTCACGATTGAAATAAAAACCGATTCACGATTTTTACGTTGTCTTTCTTTCTTCAGTTTTAAAGAAATTGTTTTTGAGGAAAACATTTCAGGATTTCTCTCCATAGTAGACTGTTATGGTGCCCACGAGTTTTCAAAATGCAATTCAGTGCAGCTTCAAAGGTCTCTAAACGATCCCAGATGAAGAATAAGGGCCTTATCTTGCGAAACAAATGGTCAATTTAAAAAAAAAAAAAAAGTATGTACTTTTTAATACAGTTAGGGTAAGTCAAAAAAAACTCCTGTCTCATTTTCTCCTCCAACCTCAAAATCTTCCTACATCACAGTTTTACCTTTTTTTTGGTAAAGGCTGTTTGATCTCCTTAGATAAGACCCGTATTCCTCGGCTGGGATCATTTAGAGCCCTTTGAAGCTGCATTTAAATATCGCAGGCACCATAGAAGTCCACTATATGGAGAGAAATCCTAAAATGTTTTCCTCAAAAAACATAATTTCTTTACGATTGAAGAAAGAAAGACATGAGCATCTTGGATGACAGTGGGGTGACATTATCTGTACATTTTTGTTCTGTAAGTGAACTACTGCTTTAATTAGTTTCTTTTTTTAATTGATTCACAGCACTAAAATATTTAATTCAAATGCATTTAAGCAAAATACTTAAATCATGAGAAGCATCGGTACAGTCAAGTGCGTCAAAACTTTGCGTGCCTTGTGTACGTTTGCTTAGAATATCTCTGCTGGTTTTTTGGTTGCCAAGTACATTTAATAACCTGACCTTTTTACACTTTACTTTATATTACGTGCAGTGTCAGAAATAGAGGAGTCCATGCTGTCAGCACTGCGCCCGCCAGAACACGCTCCACCTGTGCCTCCTCCACCTCGAATCTCCTCTGACCCCAGCTTGTTGCCCCCTGACCGTTTACATGTGGAGATGGAGCTGAGCCCAGACTCCCACATCACCCTTTATGGCCCTCTCCTCAGAGCGCTAGTGTCCATCAAGGTACACATGTATATGCATGTAATCATATATTTATCCGAAGTTTTGTCCTTGAAATGCAAAAAGAGAATTTTGAAGCAATGACACACATCTTTTCCTTATAATAATGGTTTAAAATGTGACTAATCACTTTTTTTGGCTCCAGTTTCCCTTTAAAATGATTGTTGTTGTGTTTATCTGTGCAGGAGAACTACTTTGGAGAGGATGACATGTACACAGACTTTGAGGAGTCTCTATCCAGCCCTGTGCTGAGCTCCTGCTCTTCTTCATCTGGTTGGACCGGGGTGGGCTTGGAGGAGAACCGCTTTAAAGACGCACCCAACCCTCTCTCCTTACGGCCATGGGACATCACCGTACTCATCAACCTGCACAAAGTCCATGGACGACTTCCAACGGTCAGTACCGCTTCAGCGGTTTCATTCATAGAAGCCAATGTCCTAGACATCAGTGATGACATCATTGTTAAACTCATCGTGATTGTGACCCTATTCCTTTGTTGCTTTGCAGCCACTGATATTTTCCTTCAGGAATCACACGTGTGGTTGTAAGTCGTATTTGTTCTTTCTTTGCAGCATTGTAGCAGTGATGGCCCAGAGGGTCCTACAGGCTTCCTGGAGCGCCTGTGTTTTGAGATGAAAAAGGGTTATAAGGAGACCATGTTACAGCTCGTTCTCTCGCCTCTACATGTGTTTGTCAGCGATAACTATCAGGTGGGAGTGGGAGGAGGTGACCTCATTCATATTCTCTCAGGTGTTTGTGATGTGTCTGTTTTGTGTAATTTATTCCCGTGTGTATGCGTAGCGGCCTACTGTTGATGCTGTGTTGCGAGATGGGCATCTGAGCCTCACGGGGTTGCAGATGAGAGCCCACGCTATGTTCTCAGCGGAGGGCTTACCGGCGGGCAGTGACACACTCGAATATGCTTGGCTCATCGACGTTCAAGCTGGAGCTCTTACAGGAAGAGTTAGTGTGCCACAGGTGACTCATTTTGACACTACAAAAGAGATGCATGACTTTTGTGTAGGAATTTTTCTAGGGATGTGCCGCACGATGACCTTGCACAAAGACTTTGACGCATCACTTATTGTGTTTTGAACTAAAATGTTCTCAGTAATTACACTTTTAATTGACGCGTAGCATGCATGTGGACCGGAGAGTAAATGTGAAGAATGTGAAGGTTAGATTTTTGTTAAAGCATTTGTGTGAAATCTACAAAAAATGTAATTTTCACAATTCCTTTCTATGAAATTGATATATTGCTAAGCGTGGTAGTCATTTCAGGTGTCTTCATTTAGCCAATTAATTTCAAAAGTAAGTGAGAAAATAGTACATGGACATCAAAAAGTGAAATTACAACAACTATTCTAGCTTGTTTTTGTCTTGTTTACCCTCACAGCCCATCAGTAAGGCTCAAGTACCAATCAACAAATGTTGAACTTATTTTCAATATATCAAACCAAAGTATCTCTTATAGATGTTATTGTAATATTGTTACAAAAAAAAGAAAAATATGATACGTCATTGTGTTTTGTATTATATGTTATCCTAACAAATAGCAAACCTTTTTGGTTTTTTCATTCTAAAAAGCTACTAAATGTGTCACTAGGAGATTAGTCAAGAATGATTATTTTAATCACTGACAGCATTAATCACTGTTTGTATGCATTTTGTGCAGCAGATGTGATCTGGTAGTGTTTGTTTTTCAGTGTGCGTCTCTTCTGGAGTGGGGCGAGAGCTTTGTGTTTCATGTAGTGTCCCGAGAGTTCCAGCTCGAGCAGCCAAAACCATCTGTCACCTGCCAACATGGAGTTGATCGTAGAGTCTGTGATGCCAAGGTATTACAGAAACACGCTCACACATCTGCGCTGACATTCACATCGATTTCAAAATGACTACACAACTGAATGTGTGTCTTTATGTGTAGTATGCAGCCCTGCCTGGTCCCTGTCGCACATCAGAGGATCTGAAGTACACCATGACTCGACTAACGGTTGATGGAGCCCAGGTTTTCATTGTTGAACACGGCTGTGCGGCCAATATTAAGGTATGGTTACTGACTGATCAGATGATAATACAGCTACTGATGTATTGAGATAACCGAGATATTTAGATACAGTGTTGGGCATGTTACTTTAAAAAAGTATTTAGTTATAGTTACTAGTTACTTCTCACAAATAGTAACTGAGTTACATCATTATAAAAGTAACTAATTACCAGGGAAAGTAACTATTTTGTTGCTTTTTTTAAAAAAAGTTCAAAAATGTCAAAAAACGTAGATGCCCCCAATATTAAATATGTTGCTGTGGGACAGTGTGAGAGATGCTAAACATCACATTATTGGGGTCGCTTCAACCCGTGGACTTGAAAAACATCACAATAACAAGAAAACAATGTGCGTTTGTAAAATAAATAAAATAAACAGTGTGCACTCTCTGCCGTCTCGGTCTCCGTCACCTCTCTTCACAGACACGTAAATAAAACAACCTGAATCTCAGTGAATATGTGCCTCACAGACATGAGAAATATATGTATAGAAAGCTTAAAATTACTTTTAAATGAAGTAAGCTCAAATTTTTTACCTTCTAAAGCTATCTCTAAAGTAATCACGCCTATAAGCGACTTGGCTTTTTCAAATTTTAAACATCCACGGGAGACGCGCGGACGTAGGTAAACGCCCACATCACCTTCCCTCAAGTTAATTTTAGCTACTTTTCGTTTCTGGAAAAAGACGCTCTGAGAGAAATAAGCCAGAATTTACCTCAGAAGAAGAAAGCAACGCAAAAATTATAGTAACGCTGCATTTTAAACAGTAATTACTCATTGCTGAAAAAAGTAATACCGTTAATGATGCTGTTTATTTATAATGCCGTTATTCCCATCACTGTTTAGATATAGAATGAGTTCTGAAAAATCTGCAACACTAAATAGTGGAGTAATCACTGCTGAAAATTCAGCTTTGCATGACAGAAATAAATTATATTTTAACATATATTCAACAAGGAAACAGTTCTTTTAATTTGTAATAATATTTCAAAATATACTTGTATGGCTTAATATAACGTAAATGATGTCTCTTACTGAAATATGTATGAATCCACATCGGTTTATACATATTTTGGACTATGGGGGGCGCCATTATGTCGATGACATGAAATGGTTGCACTCGGTGAGTTACTGGTGCTACCTGTTGCTATTTTTGCTGCAACACAACTCAAAAAATAAAATACTGATGTAATGCCACGTTGTGCATTTTTTGGTTGTAATTTTTAGTCAAAGGGCAACAAAAGAAGCAATATAAGTCTTCTCTGCTTTCCTAGCAGTAAGAAGATGAGAAAAGAATGGGAAGATGCCTGTGGACAAATAAAATTTCCTAAAGACCCGCATCTTTGTTCTCTCCACTTTAGCCCTGATGCTTTTGAGGCTTTTAGTTATTTCACAGCTATTGAAAGAGCTTACAAACGGAAGAGACAAGAAACACTAGATGCCATCCTGGCAGGATGCAAACATGCCAATGCTTGTCATGACGCCGCAGCCACTGAAGGAGTTTCTCAGCATGGATTTCACTCAATATCCGAGGGTGTTTAGATTCCTTGTGGAAAAAATCGATGGTATGGCAAACGGTTTAAGCCTATGCTTATATCCATCACATTTTTATTTTCCGAGTGGTGTTGCGGTAAAAATAGCAACAGGTAGCGCCAGTGGTTCACTGAGTGCAACCATTTCACGTCATTGAAATAATGGCGTCCCACATAGTCCCCAATATGTATAAAACAATGTGGATTCTTTTAAATAACATAAATTGTTCGTGGGTTCATGGCTACTACGTATTTTAGTAAGAGACATCATATACAGTAGATTAAGCCATACAAGTCTTAATCCTTGGGGTTCCCTTAATAAAAGAGAAATGAACGTATTTATTCTAAACTTTTGACCAGTAGTGTTTGTATGTTTGCCCATCAGACCGGAGCCTTGCGGTTGGCCACGTGTAATCTGCACACAGCTGCTGTCGGCGAAGGCATCAGTGCAGTTCTACAAGATGTAGTGATTGCTCAATTCATCGAGCAACAGGAAGTTGCACGACTTGGGCTGCCTCCGCCACTCCTTCGGCGCTCTCATTGGCTCGAAGCCGGTTCGGTGACCTTTAACCTCATCACAGCTGATGTGGCATTGGCTGCTGACCATCCAGCCAAATATGAGGTCCAGAGACAGTTCCTGGAGCTTCATGACATGAAGACAAAAAGGTTTGTGCATATCCTTTATGATTTCTTTTTTCTTTTTGGTGAACTGCTTAAAGGCATCGATCAAGGCATAGAAAATTTCATCATTATTTACTCACCCTCATGTCGTTCCAAACCTGTAAGACCTTCATTCATCTTCGGAACACAAATTACAATATTTTGATGAAAACCGAGTCAGAAAGCTCTTGGATTTCATCAAAATTTTCTTAATTTGTGTGTTCGAAGATGAGCAAAGGTCTTACGGGTTTGGAACGACATGAGGGATTAGTAATTAATGACAGAATTTTTATTTTTTGGGTGAACTATCAAGCATGTTATCAATGTGTGTGTATGTTTGTTTTAGACTTTGGTTCCTTTGGCCTGAGGAGAAATACAAGCGAAGCCGTAATCGATGTGGTTGCCTTGGTGGATGCCGTTTTTTCGGCGGCTCAGTCGGTGGTCTAGACTTCTTCCGCTTGGAGGAAATCACACCCTCATCAAGCTCTGCCTTCTCTAGCGTCAGTGCAGAGAGTGACATGTCCTACGGCCAGTCATTATTACATCCAGGAGAATGGATCGTCACTAAGGAAACTCCTAAACTCTCTGACGGTAGGTTTTGTTTGCGACCCTCATGATGCTGATTGCTCGTCAGGCGAATTGTACTTATTTGTTGGTTTACTTACAGCTAAAGGTGTTGCTGTGCGGAGAGACACGTGTTCCCCTGCTCCGATGGTGGACTTGGAGAGACGTGGCCAGCATCTCAGTCTGCACGTACCTCAGCGCTCTCACAGCTCTGCCTCTTCCTCTGAGGAAAACTCTTCCTCCAGTGCTGCCCTGCCTCTATTAGCTGGAGAGCGAGAAAGTCCCTCTCCCTCTACAGAGTGAGTCAGACACGTGCTCTTGTGTCAAATAGAACATTTCCAGTCATATAGCCACTTTATATCTCAATTCTGAGCTTATGTCTTGCAATTGGACATTTTTATGTCTCACAGTCTCAATTTTATGTCTTATTTTAAACTTCATCTCACAGTTTTTTTTAATGCATGTCGGAAAAGGGCTACTATAAGCCCACCTGTCATATAACCAATCAATCATTAAATACACTAAGTTTATTTTAAATAAAAACAGGTCCTTGACCTAACTTTACAGTTTTTATTTGCTCTAGTGTTTGAATGTGCGTTTTACTATGTGTGTGTCTTTTCAGGTTAATGAATGTAACCACTGATGGTCCAATCCCTGAGGGTCCGCCCTTGCGCTCCCCACTCCGCTCTCCTCTCAAGCGCCAGTCATCTGTCCAATCAGCTCGCCTCGGCAGCACCAAGAGCCTATCGGCTGCTGTCTTCGCAGAGAAAGCCACGCCTCCCACTGGTGTGCAGTTTAGCAGCGAGGTTTCCCGTAGCGATGAGAACGTTCTGGACTCGCCAAGGCAGAGAAGAAGCTACGGGTCATTTCCTTTCACTCCATCAGCAGATTCTAGCACATTCCATCAGTACCGCTCAGTTGACTCCTCCATGTCTGTGGCTGACAGTGAAGCCTACTTTAGCGCTAATGAGGAGTTTGAGCCGATCAGTAGCGATGAAGGTCCAGGTACCTATCCAGGGAGGAAACGCAGACGGAGACAACAAGGTCAACCTCACACAGAGCACAGCCGTACATCTATATACCACAGTGTTGAAGGACCACTGTCGATCGCTGAGACCAGGCCACCTCCGCTGCCTAGCCACACCTCCCAAGCCTCATTTGTCTCTGCACTTGGACTGGAGGAAGAGGGCTCCATTGAAACTGAGAAAGCGGAGCCTGGCCTCCTAACAACACAGCCACATTTAATGGCTTGTTACCAAAGTTACCTAGCGCATTATCATGTTTCTAACTGGTCTGTTAAGCAACCAACCAATAAGAGAACATCTAAGTCATCGCTGCATCGCCCACTTGACCTTGACACGCCTACAAGTGAGGAGAGCTCTGCCTCCTTTGACCAGCTGTCCATCCCGTCTTTTAAGGTTAATATTTTTCCTTTTTTCTTAGTTGGTATATATTATTTATGCGGTTGATAATCGAAACTAGGTAAATCTTATTAAGATATGTTCAGATCATATTTCACAATATCAAGGAAAAATATATGGAAGCTAGTTTCTGCCACTGAATTAAAAAATAAAAAAGGGACTTTTTTTTTTCTTGTAATTCTGGGAAAAAGTCGAGAGTTGTGAGTTCATATTGTGGAATTCTGACTTAACTCGCAATTCTGACTTTATTTTTCAGAATTGCGAGTTTGCCTTGCAATTCTGTCTTTATAACTCGCAATTGCAACGAGTTTATATCACGCAGTTCTGGGAAAATGTCAGAATTGCGAGTTTGCCTTGCAATTCTGACTTTATAACTCGCAGTTCGCAATTCTGTTAAATTCACAATTGCAAAAAAAGTCTAAGTTTATATCGTAATTCTGAGAAAGTCAGTTGTGACATTACAACTCTATAACTCTACTGAGAAAAAATGTAGAATTGCGAGATATAAACGCACAATTCTGACTTTTTTTTTCTCAGAATTGCGAGTTTATATCACGCAGTTCTGAAAAAAAGTCAGAGTTGCGAGTTTATATCTTGCAATTCTGACTTTATAACCTGCAATTTTGAGAACTTTTACAATTGCGAGATAAAAATGCAATTCTGAGAAATAAAGGCAGAACTGCTAGATATAAACCCACAATTCTGACGACTTTTTTTTTTTTTCAGAATTGCATTTACATTATGTAACGCAATTCTGAGGAAAAAGTCAGTGTTGCCAGTATAAAGTCAATTATATCTTTCAAATCTGACTTTATAATTCGTAATTGCGGGTTATAAAGTCCAATTTTGAGAGGAAAAAAAGCCTGATATGTTCTCAGAATTGCAAGTTTATATCTCGCAATTCTGACTTAACTTCCAATTCTGAGATAAGAAGTCAGAACTGAGTTTATATCTCACAATTCTGAATTCTGACTTTATTTTTCAGAATTGCGAGTTTGTCTCTTGATTCTGTCTTTATAACTCACAGTTGTGAGTTTATATCTTGCAATTACAAGTTATAAAGTCCAATTTTGAGAGGAAATAAGACTGATGTGTTCTCAGAATTGCGAGTTTATATCTTACAATTCTAACTTAACTCGCAATTCTGAGATAAGATGTCAGAACTGAGTTTAAATCTGAAAAATGATTCGAATTCAGAATTGCGACTTTATTTCTCTCAATTGCAAATTCTGTTTTTAAAACTCGTAATTGCGAGTTTGTATCGCACAATTTTGAGAAAACGTCAGAGTTGCACAAACTCACAAATTGTGAGGGGAAAAAAGTCAGAATTGTGAAATGAAATGTCACAATTACCTTTTTTTTTTTTTTTTTAAATCTTTCATCCATATAAAAAAAAAAATGATTTCTATAAATGATTTCTGTAAGCAAAATGAATTCTATTTATAAATTCAAAATATTGTTTTCCTGACAATTAAGCAACCTTTCCCAAATCATTTGAAAAGAAATGAACTATATATTAAATATAATGTATTAATATAAGTTTTATTATAAATTAAATTAAGCACTCTCCTTAAAATTAATATAAATAGAAAATTGTAACTTATTATGTAAATTGTAATGTGTGTGTGTATATATAAAATAAAATCATAATTTAAAAAGAAAAAAAGATATTTTTCATAAATGGTAATTATTCATCATATGAATTATTATAATTTATTACTTTATATTAATTAATATTAATATTGTGTTCATTTATAGATATATAGACGTATAATAAAATTAATAAAATGTTCCGCATGTGGATAAATTTGTTTTCACATTACATTAGGCTGCTGAGGGTTTGCTTAATTGTCGTGAGGTTTAATTTTCTCTTTGCAGAGAGTAACTTTTGGGTAAAATATGACCTGGACCTGTTGTTTGTGCAAGTATGTTGCTTGTTTAATCATTATGCATTTGTGCTTTTTTACAGATGGTGAAGGGTGGTTTGTCTGCCAGCTCGCTATTGGACAGAGGAGTTCAGCTCATGGGCGATATAAACAGGTATACGAGAAATCAAATCAGCAGTGGTTGTTTCAGGATCATGAAACATAATTTCAAGCATGCATATTTTGTATGCGTTTATCTGCAGCACACCGTACACACCACTTGACAAGCAGGCAATGGACAACACCGATGAGGACACAGTGACAGAGGACTGGACTGTTGATCAGCCTCTTGCCCAGACGAGAACCACAGCCATCGTAGAGGTCAAAGGCGCCGTCAATGTGGTTCTGACTCCTTTAGTAGCTGAAGCACTAGACAGGTCAGACATCACAGCAACTCTCACTTCACCCTCCCAATATTTTGACTTTTAGTCTGTTAGCTTTCAGGTCATTCATTTGCTAGTGCACGTTAAAATTAGGCATTTGATTAGAAAAGGAACAAACAAGCCTTTCAGTTTTGAAGGAAACAGGAAAGAAAAATGCTCCCATCAAGCGATTTAATGTGGTCTTTCATAAATGTCACAGTGTTTGTGAAATTCTCTTTGCTGTTTGTTTCAGGTACATTGAGTCGATGGTTCACTTTGCCAGTATTCGCCACCCTGCATCAATCCTGGATGACCTGCATGGGAAAGTGCTTAATGAAGTGTATCAGATCAGCAAATCCACTGTCTCTGAGTCTGTAAGTAATCAATACAACACACAGAGACGTGACAGCACACTTAGACCTTAATGTGATCGTGATGAATGCTGTGTTTTCCAGAGCACAGCGAAACCAGAGCACAAAATATCTAAGACAGAGGGAACCACCCCTGGGTCTCTGAGCACACCGCATGGACAAACTGACCTGTCAATCAAACCCGACAATGTGAAGATCAAGGGTTTGCAAGCTAATGTGACTGTCCCAAAGGTACCTTTTTTGTTTGTGTGTATAAAAGAAAGAAATCTTGTCATGTAAATATGGAGAATGTAACTGTATGCGCATGTGTTTGCAGGTGAACCTCTGTGTACTTCAGGCATCTGTAGAAGAAGGTTCACCGTCCAATAAGAGTGTCACACACGTCTCTCTCGTGTCCTTGTGTTTTGACCGAATTGCTACTCAACTGCGCATGAATAGGTATTTGCAAAAGTCCAAATATTATGTTTTTATTATGTGAATTCTTTTTTTAAAATGTTGACATTATTTTGTGCCCTGACTGTTAATGTGTGATGTGTAGGGGTATAGTGGAGGACACAGAAAAGCCCTCTGTTATGATGGAGAAGTTCTCATCTGCATCTAAGATGGCACCTCAGTCTAGTGGTTCTCTCCGCTCTAATGCTGGGATTGAGAAAGGCAAGGAGATTGCAGCCAGACTCAACATACACCGTATACACAGCCAACTTCGTGGCCTGGACTCATCAGGTACGTACATACACTCCTTTATCCATGTATATTTATTATGCGCCTCTTGAGAATACTGCGATTGGAATACCATGAATTGTTACCGTTTTATCGCCGGCGCCGATAGCCTTGTGGGCAGCGCGCCGACATATGGCGCAGTTGCACTTTGGGTGTCCCGAGATCGAATCCCGCCTCATGGACCTTTCCCGATCGCAAAAAAAAAAAAAATTTTTTATTTTATTCCTTGAATGCTTTTTGATATTGTAATTATGTATTTTATTTTATTTTATTTTATTTTATTCCTTAAATGCCTTTTGGGATTGTAATTATGTTTGTTCAATATTTGTATTTTATTTTATTTTATTTTATATTTTATTTTATTTATTTTTTTATTCCTTGAATGTCTTTTGGGATTGTAATTGTTTTTTCAATATATTATATTATATTATATTATATTATATTATATTTTATTTTACTTTATTTATTCCTTGAATGTCTTTTGGGATTGTAATTATGTTTGTTCAGTATATTTTATTTTATTTTATTTTATTTTATTTTGTTTTGTTTTATTTTGTTTATTTTGTTTTATTGTATTCCTTTAATGCTTATTGGAATTGTAATTATGTTTGTTCAGTATATTTTAATTTAATTTAATTTAATTTTACTTTATTTCATTTTATTTTTTATTCCTTGAATGCCATTTGGGATTGTACGTATGTTTGTTCAATATATTTATTTTATTTTATTTTATTATTATTATTATTTTTTTTAATTCCTTGAATGCCTTTTGGAATTGTAATTATGTTTGTTCAGTATTTATGTTTTTTTATTTGTAACAGACCTTGGAGCTTGTGCCATCACTGCCATTCCTTTTGAAAAGTCCAAGGTTCTCTTCAGTTTGGAGGAAACTGATGACTTTGTTTTAGTGGATGAGACTGAGCCCTCTATTTCCACTGACCATGTCCCAGAACACACCCCTGACCACGCTCGCTCTGGGGCCAATCCTGAGAAATGGGGTTGGATTATGTTTGAATGTGGGATTGAGAACCTCACTGTGAAAGGTATTAAACATGCTATGAATTTCAGATAGCATTAATCATTTGTATTTCAGGAGTGTGAAATGCATGACTGACTTTTCCCTCAGGTGGACGGCAGTCAGGAGCCGTACTCTACAGTGCTTTTGGCGTGATGGGCGGGGCTGACAGCGGCGTCAGGGACGGAGTTTCAAAATCAAATGGCTCTAGTGGCTCTCAAACAGGAAGTGGCTATAGCACTGATGTTTCTGATGATAACCTGCCCAATGATGCGCAGAGCCCTGCTTCTGAACCCAACAACAATTCAGACTCTGACGAACAGGTTCTCATATGTTGTTGTTCATGTATAGTTAATGGACATTTGAGTCCATATGTTTTGTTTGGGTCTTTGTTTCTCATGTTATTTTTCACTCATGGTTATCTGTGCAGGATGAGGGAGTGGAGTCAGATGATTTGAAAAAAGACCTGCCCCTCTTGCCTCCTCCTCCTGACTCCAGCAGTATGAAGCTGACAATAAAGGAGATCTGGTTCAGCTTTGCTGCACCAACCAACATCCGTTCTCATGCTCCAGCCATGTCCAGGTACGCACATAAATGCAAATACATTTCACAATCATTTTCATCTTGATTTTTCAACCATTAATAAAAACAAGTTACATATCAAAATATAGCTGCAAGCAATTACTGGGGATCGAGCAAATTTAAGTACATATGAAAAAAGACATTACACATTATTTAGCATGCCTGTAACCACCCAAATCACAGATTAAAAAAAAAAAGAAAAATATTACATTAAATATTATGTTTTTTTAATGTTTATGACTCTTATAGCGCTAAAACTTTGCATGCTTGTTTAGAATCACCTGTCACATTTGCTCAGCAGGTTTTATGAAGTTTTGAGTTTTCATTTAGGCTTTATAGGATTTTGGGTACATTTGGACTGACCCCTTTTCTAAACAACCCCAATTATAGCTTCCGAAAGGGTAAATGTCAACATTTTTTTGATAGTTATTAACCTAGAGAGTCTAGAGAATTGTACTGCAGTGGTTTTCAGTCCTAAAATCTTAGGACTAGTTTGCAGAAGTAGGTTTTTTACATTTTCTTAATCATTTAACAAAGGGTTTGATTGACAACAATGGTTCAAGATGCAAAGTTGTTCGGAATGAGGAGTTCTATCATATGATACGAATATGATACGCACCCTAGTGGCCGATTTCTTTCAAATTTCTCACAGACCTTTATGGAAAAACCTAGGAAATTTCGTTGTGCTACACAATGACAATAAAGTACTGGATTAGTTAGCAAAATTAGGTTTTTCAAAAAATGCAAAATACCTGAAAATTTCGCAGGGTGATGGACAAATCCGAGGCATGTGTTCTGGCCCACGTGAGCCTAGGATTCCAACGACATAAGCGATTTCGTACTTTTGATCGCTGGTTTTTGTTTGTAATGAGGTCTGTGTTGTTGAATGTGTCTGTAGGCAGTTGAATCTGTTGAGTACTGCGACCCCTGCGGTCGGTGCGTGGCTGGTTCCCATTGACCAGTTGAAATCCTCCCTGGAGAAGCTGGACATGGAGGCCACGCTGCGTGTGTGTGCGGTCATGGGCTGCATAATGACTGAGGCCCTGGAGGTCAGACTTGTTAATACACCATTAGACACTCTGGACTTGCAATGTAATTCAGCAGAACTGTGGACCTAATGTAACTGGCCTAATCTTATGTGTTTGTGTATGTGTCCTTCAACCCCACAGAAAAAGAGTATTCACATTCCATTTCGCAGCAAGTATAACCGCGTTACAAAGCGAGCCCGATATCTTCACGAGAACCCGTCTTGTTTACTGTGTAATATTCTACATCGCTACCTGCAGCAGGCTGATTACAGTGTCATTGAAGAGGCAACCATGGTAAGTCTGTATTCTTGCAGAACAGATACATAACACATTACTACTGTGTTGTTGAATTCTCGATTGGTTGATTCTCATTCCAAGACTTCCAGGTTCATTGGCCACTGTAAAGTCTGAAATTAATTCACTATGTTCTTCTGGATTTTACTAGCAATGGAATCCTGGCCTTTTTTGGAGCAAGATAACATTGAACAATGTATTGCAATAAATAACTGCAGTTTAAACAGAATAGTCATGTACAGTTGAGATCAAAAGTTTACATACACCTTGCAGAATCTGCAAAATGTTAATTATTTTTACTGAAATAAGAGGGAGCATACAAAATGCATGTTGTTTTTTATTTAGTACTGACCTGAATAAGGTATTTTACAGAAAAGGGATTTTCATATAGCCCACAACAGAAAATAATAGTTGAATTTATATAAAAAAAAAACGTTCAAAAGTTTACATATGCTTCATTCTTAAAACTGTGTTGTTACTGTGTTGAATGATCCACAGCTGTTTTTTTTTTTGTTTAGTGATAGTTGTTTATGATTCCCTTGTTTGCCCTGAACAGTTAAACTGCCCACTGTTCTACAGAAAAATCCTTCAGGTCCCACAAATTCTAAAATTTTTTGGCATTTTGGTGTATTTGAACCCTTTCCAACAATGACTGTATGATTTCGAGATCCATCTTTTCACACTGAGGACAACTGAGGGACTCATTTGCAACTATTACAGAAGGTTTAAGCGCTTACTGATGCTCCAGAAGAAAAAAAACGATGCATTAAGAGCCAGGGGGTGAAAACTTTTGAACAGAATGAAGATGTACATTTTTCTTGTTTTGCCTAAATACCATATATATTTTTTAAATTTAATATTGCCCTTCAGAAGCTACAGAAGATACTTACGTGCATCCCAGAAGACAATATAAGTTACATTTACCCTGATCTTCAAATTCAAAGTTTTCACCCCCAGCTCTTAATGCATAGTGTTTCCTTCATCGTGTTTCCTGCATGTTATTTTTAACATTCTGTCATTGATTATAATAATATATTGCTAATTGTTTACTACTTACTCATCTTTATCTTTAAGAATGATGGATTACCTGCTCTGGTCACCCTGAGGAAAGGTTTGGTGGCGCTTGCTCGTCAGTGGATGAAGTTCATCGTTGTCACACAGGGCTTTAAGGCGGTTGGTTTGCCACGACCCAACCAGCTTCCTAAGCCCAAAGAGCAGGACCCCATCGAGCCTGATCAGACACAGGGGCCAGACTGTGGCGCTGCCTTGCAGAGTGACACCAGTGCTGATGGAGCCGAGTTTGAGTTTGATGCAGGTAGTTGTCTTATATACCATATACGTAAAGGAATAGCTCACCTAAAAATTTAAATTCTATCATCGTTTACTCCCAAACCTGTGTGAGTTTCTTCATTCTGAACACAAAAGTAGATATTTTGAAGAATGTTGGTAACCAGACTGCTAGAAGCCATTGACTTGCATAGTTTTTTCCTAACTATGGAAGTCAGTGGCTATCAGCAACTGTTTGGTTAACAACATTCTTCAAAATATCTTCTTTTGTGAGGAAGAAGAAAGAAATACAGGTTTGGAACAACTTGTGGGTGAGTGAATGATGACAATTTAAATTTTTGGGTGAACTATCACACAACAGATTTAATGTGATTTTTTTTTTTCTTTTTTTTTTTGTTTATCTGTTTTGTGTTGGTCATGTGCATTTCAGGTACTGTAAGTGAGCATACAATGCTGTTAGAGGGAGTATGTAGCCGTCCTGCTCCTACCGGTAACTCTGCCCCTGTGACTGGAGTCGAGATCATGAGAAAACTGTCCAAATCTCACACACACAGCGAGTCTGCCCTCAGGATCAAGGTTTGTGTGGGTCCATTTTGTTAGTACTGAAAGTCTATTATAAATTTGGAAGCTGAATGCTTTTTTTTTTTCTTTTTTTAGGGTTCCCACCCTTACCAGTCCCTGAGTTACACGAGTGGAGATACAGCAGCTGATTCTCCTGCTCATGTCAGTCGGACAGGGCTGCAGTCCAATCACAGCCCTAGGAAAGAGTCGCTGCTAAGCTACCTAACAGGAAGCATCCACAGTCTGCACAACCTCCTCGAAGCCACACCCCATCGAGCAAACGAACAAACCGCAGCCAAGAGCAGCTCCCTGACACGTACAGGTATATGATTTACTTAATTCAGAGTTTATTGCTTTTACAATCTAATATTAGACAGTCGAAAATGTGAACTAGGAAGGACAAATGCATTTTCGTGATATATGGTTTTCCTGCGAGAGCAGGTTACTATCCTATTGTGTTTGATTTTGATTTTTTTTTATTTTTTAGTATTATTTTTCTGGCCAGAAAATATCAGCCACCATTACAGTGCCAAGGCACCATACTAGATTGGATGGTCCCAAATCCTATCCAGTGCTCAGGGGAGCACACAGATATATCACGCTAGGTGGCGCAATAAAAAAATAAAATTGTATGTTTTGTTGGTAACTTCAAATCCATATAGATTGTAAAGCAGTTCATTTTTTTTTCTTCTGGTCTTTAAAAGGGGCAGTTCACCCAAAAATGAAAATTCTGTCATTAATTACTCACCCTCATGTCGTTCCAAACCTGTAAGACCTTCGTTCATCTTCAGAACACAAATTAAGATATTTTTGATGAAATCCAAGAGCTTTCTGACCCTGCATAGACAGCAACATAACTGACACGCTCAAGGCCCAGAAAGGTAGTAAGGACATTGTTAAAATAGTCCATGTGACATCAGCGTTTCAAAAATATCTTAATTGTTTTGTGAAGATGAATGAAGGTCTTACAGGTTTGGAATGACATGAAGATGAGTAATTAATGACAATTTTCATTTTGGGGTAAACTATCCCATTCAGTCTTTCAGTCTCCGGATGGTCACTTGTGACTTACGGACTAATAAAATAGGGATGTACTGAAATTAAAATTCTGGTTAATATTAAATATCCATACAGTTTTATCAAATAAATGTAAAATAAAGCACTGTGAACTAACATTTAATTGATTTAATTCCTATAAGTGAATTTAGGCACTGCAACATTTTAATGTACTTGAAAAACATAAATGTTGAGATTTACTATTAAGATTACATTTAAACAGTTACTAAATTATTAATATGATTAAAGGTGAAATTTAATTGATTGTTAGATGACGGCAAAGGTAATTTAAATGGTAAAATAAGGGAAATGAGCATGCAGAATTAAATATCCAGTATCTGATGTGAATCCTAAAAAAAATCTAGTATTACTTTAGTATTATTTATTAGTTGAAATATGTGTTAATATTTTAAATTAACTTCTATATTTTCATTTTTAGTTTTAGTCATGTTATGTTTTTTTTTTCACTTTACAAAAAGGTTTATTAGTTAACATTAGTTTAATAATTTAGTTAACATGAACTAAGAATAAACAATACAATGTTAATTTCAACATTTACTAATGGATTATTAAAATCACAAGTTGTTTGTTAACATTAATTAACTGTGAGCTAACATGAACAAACAATGAATGACTGTATTTTCATTAACTAACATTCACAAAGATTAATAAATAGTGCAATAAATGTATTGCTGTTCGTACATGTTAGTTAATACATTAATTTTAACAAATGACACCTTACTGTAATTTTAACGTTTTTTTTTTGTTTCAGATAGTTTTTTTTAATTAAAAGTGTTTATTTTTGTGTTTACATCTAATATTTATTTCAGCTTTATTTCTTTTAACAAAACTTGTTTTTAATACTTTGTTTTAATTAACAATAACAGCACTATCACCCAATAACCAAAATAATACTGATATATAGTGCATCCCTATCTACTTGAGCAATGTGCCAACATCCCCTCAGAGCATCATGGTGACTTCTGTGCAGAAAGCACAACTCTCGTTTTCTTCATAAAAAGTTCTATCTAGTTCATTTTAATTGTCTCTTGTTTTTGCTTAGGAAATAGTGTGGGTGCAGACGTGTTAACGGAGCATCCTCTTCTATCAGAGCCATTTTCCGTCAGCTTCTACAACTGGATGTCAAACGCTGTTGGCAACCGCACAGGCGGCAATGTCCAGGACTCGCCTTTAAACCGCTCTCAACACAACAGCCTGCAGATCGGAGGTGAGTGATTAGTGTAATGACAGATAAATATGAGTAGTCTGTTGATTGTGTGTAAACATGCAGCTCTATCTATCCATGTGTCTGTGATTAGAGAAAGTATGTTCATCTGCACTTAAAATCTTTGTTAACTCTTTGTGTGTACAGGAGTCCTCCCCACCATTCCTTCTGCATCCGATTTTAACACTGTACTGTCCAGCGATCAGAATACACTGGACACACACTCTCAGCACACACACTCGCAGCACAGCACGAGTCAGGATGACCTGCTTGATCAAGATGAGACAAATCTCTGCCCTGCAGCTGTGCAGCTAGCCGACGCACAGGTGTGTGCCCCAGGAATACTTGTTATTTTGTTATCATTTATTTATGACCATGCATATATTATATAGCCCCTCTAATTATGTTTGTGTGTGTTATGGGGTTGTCTGTACAGGTTGTTTTTAAGCCTTTGTTGAGTCACATTGGTATCCAGCCCCAGGATGCTCCTCCACTCAGTTACAAGATGTATTTTGGGGAGCACCTGTCCTTCAGCGGGACTCTTGATTGTTTGAGAGCCGACATTGTCGACTCTGACACCAGCAAAGAAAGAAAGAACAAACGAGCACACAGGTAACACAACTTTCCCAAGGTAGCTTTTGATCATCTGTCTAGAGATAGCCTAAGAAGAGTACTTATTTTTTTATTTATTGATTAATTTTTTTTTCGTGTTTTTTTTTTTTTTTTTTACATAGACTTGGTTCTTGATACTGTGTTGTTACCTGAATGATCCACAGCTGTGTTTTTTTTTTGTTTAGTGATAGTTGTTCATGAGTCCCTTGTTTGTCCTGAACAGTTAAACTGCCTGCTGTTCTTCAGAAAAAATCCTTCAGGTCCCACAAATTCTTTGGTTTTCCAGAAGGAAAAATGATGCATTAAAAGCTGGGGGGTGAAAACTTTCGAACAGAATAAAGATGTGTACATTTTTCTTATTTTGCCTAAATATCATATTTTTTTTCAGTTAGTACTGCCTTTCAGAAGCTACAGGAGATACTTACATGTTTCCCAGAAGACAAAATAAGTTAAATTTACCCTGATCTTCAAATTCAAAAAGTTTTAACCCCCTGGCTCTTAATGCATTGTTTTTTCTTCTGAAGCATCAGTGAGTGTTTGAACCTTCTGTAATAGTTACATATGAGTCCCTCAGTTGTCCTCAGTGTGAAAAGATGGATCTCAAAATCATACAGTCATATGTAGACGTCTTTAATGTGAAATATCTTATTCAGGTCAGTGCTAAATAAAAAATAACATGCATTTTGTATGATCCCTCTTATTTTGGTAAAATAATTAACATTTTGCAGATTTTGCAAGGTATATGTAAACTTTTTGACTTCAACTGTATGTCTTGTGTTCAAAAACAGCTAGACAGACCACAGCTGAATGGAACAAAATGCACTGAGAAGTATTTTTTTTTAACTTGTCACTGTGTCAAAATGGGACTCGCATGGGTGCAAACATCAAAAGAGAGAGACAAACACAATAGCTTGGTTCATATACATAGACCAGCAACTAACACACAGTCCAGACAGGACCTGTCCTGGACTTTTATTTAAGTATAATTTGAATTCTCGAGTATTCAAAATGTTGCATATCACTAATTTTATAATGGTGTGTTTTTGTGTTCAGGCAGGGCATGGTGAACCTCCCTCCACTTGATTTCAAACCAGCCCTAATGATTGAGACGTTCAGTTTGAACGCAGTTGTCCTGGAGAAGTGCATGTCAACCCCTCCCTCTGCCAGTGCGCTGTCTTTCCACGAGCTGAGCCGGAGACCCCAGGCCAGTGTGCACTGCCATTTTACCCTCGCTTGCCAAGCGATTCGCCAGCATGTTGACATGGCACTGGTCCGCCTCATTCACCAGTTCAGCACGATGATCGATGACATCAAAGCCACGCAGACTGACATCAAACTCAACCGCTACACTGCCGGCTCCTCTTCCCCAACGCCGACCAAGGCACGGCCGTATCGGGAATTTCGCTCTTCTGATTTCAGCCGTAGTTCTCGTGGGAGCCTGAATGGAGCTGCTCGACTGGGCACTCAGAAGAGCAAACGGACCGTGGTCGGGCCAGGACTAGACACGCTGACAAGGAATCGAGAGCCTCGTGGTCGGGGGACACTGGGACGTTCGGAGCGAAGGACGTCAAAAGTATCGCGGAAAGGTTCACGTGATGTGGCAGACCACATGACCATTCAGATGGATGACTCGGACTCCATTACGGTGTCAGAACAGAGCGAGCCGTCGGCTGAGTGCTGGCAGAACATGTACAAACTTCTTAATTTCTACTCGCTCATATCAGACCCCACAGGCATCCTGGAGAAGAATCAAGATAATGCCCTCTCAGGTAAGACTTGCTCTGCATAGGTCTGTTCGTTTGAGTCACGTTTTTTTTTTTTTATATATGAAAGTATTTTATGAGAAAATGAAGCACATTTTTGAACCCAAGATTTTTTTTTTGCATTGCAACATTATTTTCATGAAAATTAGTGGTGACTACTTAATCCAAGGAAAAGAAACACTCTTAAGTATTATTAAAATAATGTCAAATTGCATAAAATGGTACAAAAATATCTTCCAGTTTAATATTCGCTGCTTTTGGCCCAATTCGCCTATTCACTTGCTCTTCAGAGGGAGGACGGAGCCCTGCGGATCCTCCGTGTCGATTGGTGTTTGAATCTGAAGGTGAGACGCCCCCCAGTCGACTGGGTCGTAGACGGAGCTTGGTAAGCTCTGAGCCCCAACATGTGACGCTGATCGTGTTTGGTGTTGGCATGGTGAACCGCACGCATCTGGAAGCAGACATTGGAGGACTGACCATGGAGGCGGAGCTTAAGAAAATACATGGGAGTTTTACTCTAAAGGAGAAAATGAAGGGTAGATCAAACAGCACTTTAAATAAAATGAACATTTTAAAATATCCTTTATGCCTACAAACACCTAATCCTATAATTGCTGTTTTCTTGATGCAGATATTCTCCATCAGAAGATGACTGAGACCTGTGCCTCGGCCCATATCGGATGTGTGAACATTGTGCTTCTGGAAGGAATCACACCAGACATACAGTCAGTAACTCATTTAAGCTCTACCACTTATCAGCGTCCACTTTTATATAAATCAGTTTACCTTGAAGTGTCTAATTTCCCTTTAAAAAAAATAAAAAATACACCCACACCCAGTTTCACATGCAAAATGCATTACTACAATACAGTATAAAGAGCAATAATCTACAATAATGATTTTTTTCATAATATCGCAGCCCTATGAGCTCCTGTTTTTTACGTGTATAATTTAGATACAATTTTAAACAGTCTATTGTTATTAACAACAGTTTAAAATATTGATTAAAGTAATTGGGTAAATTTTTAAAGACAACATAGTATGATTATTATAATAAGGTGATTATAAAAATTGCCCTCACGAATGTAAAAAAAAAAAAAATGCCCCTGGAAATCAATTACACGAGGCAAATGTTGCTCCTTAATGAAAAAGTTAATTTCTGACTCTCTAATGTACTTTAAATGCACTTTATTCCTAGCATATGCTCTTGCGATTATCATATTTAAAAGTTATTTTAAAGTCATGCTTGGATCTGTTTTTTTCTGGTGTTTTCTCTTTCCACAAATGTATTTTTAAGAGTACAGATGTAACACAGCCTATGTGACAGTTTTGAAATGTTTTCTCTGTGGATAACTTTCCCCCTCTTCTACCTTCGTGCTCTCTACTCTCCTCTCTTCTCTTTATCTGTCATCTTTTTGTTGTTTTTTTTTTTCTGCCTCTCTCACTGGCAGACTAGAGGATTTTCCAACCTCACCTACCAGCACAACCAAGCAGGAGTTCCTGTATGTCTAAGTTTCCTCAGTAACGTAGTCCAGTCCTCCATGTCCATTCATAACATCTCCATAATATTTGTATATCACAGTCCCTTCCATATGTCAAATATATGCCATATACCATTCACTCTCACAAATTCAAATGCTCTAATTCTCTCATAAAAACGCTTCACAGCATTATATAGCATCTTCAACAGTGGTCAGTGAAATCATAACATGTTCCTGACACTAATTTTGCAGTCATATTTACTTCATTAATGCATTTTTCCATTGTCAAGCTTTTGACTATTGGCATTAAAGGGATAGTTCACCCAAAAATGAAAATTCTGTCATTAATTACCGTCATGATGTTCCAAACCCGTGAGACCTTCTTTCATCTTCAGAACACAAATTAACATATTTTTGATCAAATCTGAGAGCTTTCTGACTCTCCATAGACAGCAAGCGTCCTATCACGTTTAAGGCCCAGAAAGGCACTAAGAATATTGACAAAATAGTCCATGTGACATCAGTGGTTCAACTAATTTTATGCAGCTACAAATACTGTGCAAAAAACTAAAATAACAACTTTATTCAACAGTTCTTCTCCCCCGAGTCACCCTCTGCCTCCATTATGGAGAGTACCACGACGCATGTGCTTACTTTCCTCTGCACGTAAACAACACATTGTCGTGGTACTCTCCATAATGCAGGCGGAGGGTAACTTATAGAATTAGTTTTTTTAATTAAGTAGTTATTTTGAGGGTTTTCGCACAAAAAGTGTTCTTGTAGCTTCATAAAATTACAGTTGAACCACTGATGTCACTATTTTGTAGATGTTCTTGGTACCTTGAACATGGAAGGACCCTTGCTGTCCATGCAGAGTGCAACTCTTGGATTTCATCAACAATATTTTAATTTGTGTTCAGAAGATAAACAAAGGTCTTACGGGTTTGGAACAACATGAGGGTGAGTAATCAATGACAGAGTTTTCATTTTTGGGTGAACTATTCCTTTTAAGTCCACTTTATAGATTATTCTGAACAAGATCAACCCACTATCATGTTTCTTTTTCGAAAATATGGATGATGCATTGATAATAACTACCAGTCTTACTTTCACCATCATATTTTCATCAACAGTTTTATTAAAATCTTTTCTTTGTCATTTTCATCATGACGTGCATAGCCCAGTCCCCTCAGTTAATCGATTAATTGTTTTACTGAGCTTTCCAGTACTACTAGGGAAGAAAATCCTTATTTAATCATTGATCTACCTATCCCTAATTTACAATTGATCAGAATTTCTTGTTAGGTTGAAAGATTCCCAGTGCAGATTTCACAACAGCTTCAAGTCAGTCACGCAAAGTTTCGCTAATGCATCTTTAGGCAGGAAGAGATCATCTGAATAATTTTGATTTTGCTTTCATGTGCTGTTTTAGTAAGGACTGATCTGAATCAGTGAGAAAATCTGGCATTAAAAAATGTCGTTTAATGGCAAAGCAGTCTTTGAGAGCAGTTTTACTGAGACAGCAGAAATGTAAGGACTTTTTTTCCCTGTTCTTCCAAAAGTAATAAGTAGGGAGTATTTCACGGACTCATAACTCAGAAAAGTAGATTATAAAGTTCTGCTAGTGGTTATTGAGTTTATGTGCTACTATATGCCCCTGAATATCTTTTAAATACTTGATGTTTCCATCCTGGCAAAAGTTGTCAAATCCAATGATTAGTTTCTTCTCAAAGGTGTTCATTGCAGTGGGTTGGTACCTAAACACAATCTAGGTTCCCGGTGCACCCAGACTCTTGGATGTTGCATATCTGTCAAGCAGTCTGATTGGATCCTGTCATTTTGGCAAGTGTTTGCCAATTTTGTATGCGGTGTGAAACAGATGGACAGTCCATTGTCATGCCATCAGGGCCTGAAACTCTCCCTTTCATCTTTTCTATTAATCCATCTAGATTTCTCTCCTTGCAGTTTCCACATCTACAAGGCCTCGTTTCCAGTTTCATGAACATTTCATTTGTACATTTTGCCAGTACATATGTCACAGACATTGTTTTATGTTACTGCTCAATATTACATCCAAGCTGTGATTTCAAAGGGAGCACTTGTAGTATATTCCCTTTGTTTGTGTGTACTTGTGTGTTAGGACGGTGGTGAAGTGTAACATTGCAAAGTCCCAGGCTTTATATAGCGCACAGCGTGGGTTGAAGACCAATAACGCTGCCGTATTTAAAGTGGGTGCAATCTTCATCAACATCCCGCAACACCCTGCAACGCTGCACAGCATGATGGTCCGCAGCTCCCACCAGCTATCAAAACAGATTTCAGACCTCATCCGTCAGCCCTCCAACATGTGAGGCAAACACTTTCTTTTCATAAGTTTTAATGCTATTTTTTTTTTTGCCCATATTAAATTCAAATCTTTTTATATCAGCCCACCGCCCAACCGCGAAGACACCCCTACTCCACAGCCCTCCGAAGTGAGTGTCAATCAAACTCCGGTGGAGGCCAATGAGTTTCCTCAGCTGCCTGAAGGATTGGAGAAGAAGCCAATCGTGTTGAAATTCAGCGCTATGCTGGATGGGATTACTATCGGTGCAGCTCTGTTGCCTTCTCTCAAAGCAGAATACAAAATGGGTCGTATGAAGAGCCATGGCATGACAGGTACCCACAATTCCACTAGGACATTTATTTTATTTCAAAGCATCCTGCAACAACTACAACGATTTAACCTTTTGGTATCTCCCTCTCACAGGTGCTCAGACGAGGTTCACTTTTGAACTACCCAATCATAAGTTGTGTTTCCAGTCGAAGGTTTCCCCTGTGGACGTGTCAGCCATGCCTCCCACTGCCAGCCTGACGCTGCCTCCCGTCACCATGTCAGGACAGTACATCATACAGGAGCATGAGGGCCACAGCGACACTGCCTGGGCCCCAGAATACAGCAATTATCTTCAGGGAAACTACTTGCGCTGTGTAGCTGAGGTGTGCCATTAATGTAGCAATGAGATATTGCACTAAATATGGTGCTTGGTTATTAGATTGTCAAGCTTGTTTCAGCAGATGGATGGATGTGTTTGGTTAAAATGCAATATACTGGTTTCTTCATTTTTAGATTGGATCTTTTGAACACAACTTGACCACAGATTTGCTCAACCATCTAGTCTTCCTTCAGAAGGTCTTCATGAAGGAGGTCAATGAGGTCATCCAGAAGGTGTCAGGTATGTGATGAAGAACAAATAGCATAAATGGATGACTTTTTTTTTTAAATCTATTTATAGGGCTGTCAGTTTAACACATTAACATGGGCAGCAAGAGCAATATGACACAAGTGGTAATTTTGAAGCCATTTGAACGAATCAAATGAATAAATGAATGATTCGTAAAGACATTTACTGCCACCTGCTGGCAGATTTAGTTTCTTATTTAGAGTATCATTTCATTAAAGGAAAAAAAAAGTCAATAAATAATAATAATAAAAACATTAAAGGGATAGTTTACCCCCAAAAAATTTAATTCTGTCATCATTTACTCACCCTCATTTCATACCTTTCTTTTGTGGAACGCAAATATTTTGAAGCTGTTTTGGTTACCAGTGACTTTTTATTGTTTGAACAAAAAATACTGCAATGTTTCTCAAATGATCTTCTTTTATGCTCCATAGTTTACATTAGGCCGTTCGTTGTAGCCTTGCATGCCGTTTGCTGCATGTTTAATCAAATAAAATTATTTCTTTCTAAAGTTACAATTTGTAATGTCTACTTGATACTTCTCATTTAATACAAAAATAGCTTTAAATAATCTTTTGTGGGTATTTTCACAGTCAAATTTATTTTGCAATTAACTGACATATATAACTGACATATTTGTTTTTTTTTTTTTTATTTTAATATAGTTTTGTTTTGTAATGTGTTTATTACGTACATTACAACCAATAGGACAAAAATTTATAGTAGAACAAATAAGTAATGCTACATACAATAGTGCATTAGTCAAGAGCAGTGAGAGAAATTTTCTCTCTTTTGTTGTTCTATTAACATGAATGACAGACAGCAGGAATATTAGACTGCTGTCACTTTAAGAGCTACCCAGATCCAAAATACTGTTACACGTTTTCTTACTCAGCTGTTTGTTTTCACTTAAGACCTAAATTACTGTGTTTACAAGGATACTTGCAAAGATGGGCATTTTGGGACATGCAAACGTGTGTATTTAACCATTTAAGGCTTACAAAGTGACCAAAAAAACTCCGTTCAATACTCCTGCCTCTCTGACAGCACGCTGAAACAGTCTTTCAGATTTAGCAAAATGAGTTCTTTTTCGCTGCTGGTTACATTTCAACGACTTAAAATCTCCACCGTTTCACAGATTTCTACTGGTTAATCGTGTCTACTGGTATATCGCCCACCCCAGCTATCATTTTATTTTTTACTTGAATTAGCTTGATTTCACACCAGCTGTTTGAAATGTGTTTGTTTCTGTAGGAGGTGAACAGCCAATTCCTCTGTGGAATGAACATGATGTGTCAACAGATGGCGACAAACCTAAAATCCTGCTTTATTCTATAAACCTGACTTTTAAGGTTTGGACTTCGTTAAATTGTGTTTATTTATTTTGGTAAATCTTGCTGACTTATTAGACTTCTTCAATATGTTTGTTTTGTTGTAGGGAATTCAAATGACGGCCACCACTCCTTCTATGAGGGCGGTGCGCTTTGAGACGGGCTGGATTGAGCTTGAACTGTCCAATCGGGTTCAGTGCAAGACTACTCCCACAGGAAGCAACTACCTGAAGCTCTTTGGGAAATGTCAAGTGGATCTCAACTTGGCTTTGGGGCAAATCGTCAAACATCAGGTAGCTATAGTCACAGAAACATAAAAAAACGCTGTTATTCACTGCAAACTATCAGTTATTCACTGCTGTCATGACACTGTCTCTTGCAGGTGTATGAGGAGGCGGGGTCAGATTTCCACCAGGTGGCATATTTCCGCACTCGAATCGGTTTGCGCAATGCCCTGCAGGAGGAGATCAGTGGAAGCTCTGATAAAGAGGCCGTCCTGATCACACTCAACCGTCCTATCGTTTTTGCTCAGCCAGTGGCATTTGACAGAGGTCAGTCCACACCTAGCCTTTTGTTTTCATGCATATCCATTGGTGGATTTTATGGTTTGTAATTGTGTATTTGTATGTCTGTTGCAGCTGTTCTGTTCTGGCTGAACTATAAGGCTGCCTATGATAACTGGAAGGAACAGCGCTTGGCTCTCAACTCGGACATTCATATGGCCACCAAAGAGGTGGTAGACAAACTGCCAGCCATACAGCAGACCAGCGTCCAGGCTTTCAGCACTCTCTTCCTACAGCTCACTGTCAATGACCTGGGCATCTGCCTGCCCATTACCAGCGCCACACAGGTGGATCCTCACTGATACACAATCTTTTTAATGTTTAGACTCATTAAATTAGTGTGAACAGGCCTTTAACAGTATAAAATACTGTAGGCTTGTATGTCACCCTTTATACACATTACATATTTCCGTTTCTGTGGGTCAGAATGATTGATGTTAAATCTTTGTGTTTTCTTTCTGCTGTACATAGGCCAATCACAGTATTGATTTTGACACTGGCTCAGCACTGGTGTTAACCATCGAGAGTACGCTGATCACAGCCTGCTCCTCTGAATCTTTGGTCAGCAAAGGCCATTTCAAGAACTTTTGCATTCGATTTGCTGAGGGGTTTGAGACAACTTGGGATGACTGGAAACCTGAGATCAGAGGTGACCTGGTCATGAATGCCTGTGAGTAACACTCAATGTTAACTTGGCTGTGTCTGTATTTGGCCCCGTAACACTTCCCTGATTCTTTAAATACTCAATGTGGCTTTCCAGGTGTTGTCCCTGATGGTACTTATGAGGTTTGCTCCAGAACGACAGGCCAGGCCTCTGCAGGTATGAGTCAAACAATGTTCTTCAGTGTTCTGAGGAAATGAGCAATATCACAGGACTAGTAGTGCAATATGGCTGTATGTCTACATGGCTCTGATTCGGCCGTAGGCACGAGGCTATGAGTGTGATATTGCACATACATAACAGTTTGACGGCACGAGTGTGTAGATTTAAAAAGAGAACAACGGAGTGTTTTTAAAAACACTCTTTTGTGCAGAACTTCTTCCTTCCACCATGGATTCAACTTTCAGTTTGACAGTTTAGCAGCTGAGCCCAAGCCTCCGTTACTATTACAAAAAGTCACTTTAGAACTAGTAAGGAATGAACATTGAGTTGCTTCATTAAAAGCTTATTGTATTACTGTATTAAAAGCTCACTGTATTATGTAGGGTTGAGTATTAGAAGAGAGAAATAGACTGACTGATTACCTGCATTTTATAAAGCATTCATTCTTCAGCTCAATTCAGCTACTGTTATTTATGTAAATTTTATTTATTAAATAATTAAATTTAATAAACAACAACAACAGCCATTATAAAAGCTCATCATAAAAGTAAATTCAGTCAAAAGTACAAAGGCAGTGGATATACAGCATTAGTTATATAAAGAAATAACGTGATGAGATTTTGCCCTCAGCCAAAACTGTTTGCTCTGGAAAAAATTATAGATTAATGAGACCAAAGAATGCCTTTTAGGTTTACCCAAAATGAATTATATCTCATGTTTAACCACTATAGAGACATCAGAGCCAGCGGCAAATTCCAGAAGAACTGGCCGAGGTAAGGTTGCTATCGGCAGGTTCGTGAGCACTGAACGGCTGAACAAATCGCATATTTGAAATCTAAACAGCTACTTTCTCACCTAAAAAAAAACTCGTAAAACTACATTGTGACAAAGGATAAAATTACAGTGGATTTGGCCGTTCGTCATGGCACTCACTTTGAGGAATACTGCAAGCACAGTGATACAAATGGTGAAACACTTGGAGTTCTGTTATCACTAGAGTATTGCACGCCTGGAAAATTTCGATTTGAGAACCAGAAAGAACTGTTGTATAAAATAGTATATTCAACTAGAAAATATAAACAATATAAAAACGTTGAAATGTTTGGGGTCGGTAAGAGTTTAAATATTTTTAAAAGGAGACTCTTACCAAAGCTGTATTTATTTGATTAAAAATACAGTAAAAACAGTAATATTGTGAAATATTGTTCAAAATTAAAAGATCTGTTTTCTATTTAAATAAATTTAGGGGTTCAAGCCAAAGCACTAAAACCCTATTGTAACTGTTAGAATGGCCAAGGATCAGCAATCTCGACGTAAAACTGATCATGCAGACCAAACCATAAGTCATAGAGACTTGAAACTTGGAGGTGATGGTAGCACTCAGCCTACAACGTGACCAAGGCTCACCCTCACCTCAGTTGGCCTGACGGGGGCCCTATATTGATCAAAAGTATGAAATCGATCATATCTCGCAGGCTCAAGTGTCGTTGGAATCCATGGCTCATGCCGGACAAAACACAGATTCGATTGTGAGCCTTTCGAAATTTTCGGGTATTTTGGATTTAAAAAAAAAAAAAAAATTTTCGAACTAGTCCTAGGTTTTTCTGAATTTCAATAATTATCAAAAAAAACCTGAACTTTCCACTCACTGTCGCAAAGGGACACTAAAATGTTCGAAAGGGGCAGGGCCACTTTAGTAAAATGCCTATAACTTGTAAAATGCCTTTAAAGATATCTCTGCCAAACTCCGAACACTTGAGCTCACAGGACAATCTTTTGGCAGAAATCAGCCAAATGAGCGCGATTAATGCATTTTTCAAGGGCGTAAACGAATGTATGTTGTGTGGTTTTTCACATATACTTGCTATATTCATATTGTATGATAGAACTCCTCATTCCGGATAACTTTGCCTCTAGAACCACTGCTATAAATCAAATTTTGTTAAATGATTGAGAAGATGTAAAAAATTGCCTGTATTTGGCAAAAATGGCTTTTTTTCAGTCATTGATTTAGGTGGTTATTGGCTTGTTAAACAATATGTAATGTTTTTCCCATATTTGCTTAAATGCCTTAAAGCACTTGAACCCCGGTAATCGCTGCTTGCAGCTGTTTCTTAAGATGTAATTTATTCCTATGAAGACAAAGATGAATTTTAAGAAGGCCTTACCTCAGCTTCAATGCCACATGATCTTTCAGAAATCATTTGAATAGGCTGATTTGGAGATCAAGTAACATTTCTTATTATTATCGACCTTAAAAAAATAGTTGTGCCGCTTAATGTTTTTTTTTTTGTTTTTTGGAAACTGTTTCTTTGGAATTTTTTTTTTTTTGTTTTTTAGGATTTTTTGATGAATAGAAAGTTCATTTGAAGTAATTTTTCTTGTAACTGTTACTTTTGATCAATTTAATGCTTGCTTCTTGAATAAAACTGTTAAATTCTTTGAAAAAAAACTTACTTACCCCAAACTTTTGATTTGTAGTGTGCATTGATGCACAAAACAAGACCTAAAACAAGAATGTGCATTAAGGAAGTGAACACTGTCAGTTTGACTTTATATTTGATCTTTGATTTAATTGCAAAATCTTTCAATACTTCAATACTTTCAGACAGCAGCAGTGCGGGAACATGGACGTTAAATGTCCTGTGGAAGATGTGTGGTATAGATGTGCACATGGATCCCAACATCGGCAAGCGTCTAAATGCTCTGGGTATCACGCTCACCTCTCTGACTGGTGAAGAGGACAATGATGACATCACAGACCACAACTCGGTCAACATGGCTGACCTGTCAGACGAGGACGAAAGTGACGGCATGTCTCCCCCCTTACACATGGTCAGAGCTCGCATTCTTTACGTCACTAACATTTGTTAATGTCAGTGTAAAGTGTTTGTGAATATTTGATTTACATTGTCTGTTTCTTTGGTTTTATTGTTGTCTTTACATGTATATTAATGTCAGTGTTTGTGTAGTGGTGTGCTTTTGTTTAAAACCGGCCCATGTTTGCAGTTTCTTGAAGGGGATCTCAGTCCCAGACTTTCGTTCAGGAGGCGGCTGGTGAACAGCATTCTGGGCATTAGCCCCAGCCCCCCTCCCCTCTCACCTTCTGAGTGTCGTAATATTTCTCCATCATCCACAATCACTCGGCTAAAGTCGAGAAGTGTACGCCTGCCATCCACAGCCAATGCAGAACGAACTAGACATCCCAGACCCCTGTCCTGGGGCTGTGTATGTACTTCAGAGCTCCCGTTTGTCTTTCAATCCTCTTTGTTTCTCTGTCACATTCTTTCTTTTTATCTCATTCATGCTCTCAGGGTGGAAGTTGCTTTTAAGATCAGTCACGTCACTCAAAACCTTGTTGAATCATGCCTAGAACTGAGATATGTCGAGCGAGTCTGGATTATACAGTTTCCTGCTACTTTTTAGTCTTGTCTGATTCCTCTCCATGAGAAATGAGTGGCCAGTGACTCCTTATTTCCCATTTCCAAAGGATGCATTTCTCATGGACAAGCTGTGTTCAGTAATCAGTTTTTTGGGGTGGCGTTGTGATTTTTCCTTGTCTGATGTGTTGTAATGATCCACACTTGTTGTGACTGTTTAGCAGTCAGTGTGATTTTCAAACCTTTATGCATGATTTTACCCAGGGCTGGGCGGAATGATAAACACTGTGCGACTGTTAAAATATGACAACAGGTTCTGATTTTGCATATGTATTTTTTTTAAATTAACTTTAAAATTAACAAAATAACAAATAATTTCCGTAAAAATATACACTGTCATTTTTTGAGAAATTAATGCTCGAATTCAGCAAGGACACATTAAATTGATCAAAAGTGACAGCACAGACTTTTACATCATGAAAAAAATGCAATGTCAAATAAGTGCTGTTCATTTGAAGTTTGTTTTTATCAAAGAATCCTGAAAGCAGGATTTCTAGTGGCATTTTTTACAATAACCTTATTATTATAAAAAAAACATATGTTGTCTTTAATGTCAAATACTTTAATTTAACCAGTTACTTAAATCTGTATTTAAACCTGTCAATAACAAAAGACCTGTTTAAAATTGTATAGGGCTGCAGTATTATGACAAAAACTGTTACTGTAGATTTTTGCTCTTTACATTATAATAATGATTATTAATATCGATATAGAAAACAATATAAAACACTTTTGTTTAGTTTTGGGCATGTCACATTCTGGCTTCACAGACAAATTGTCAATCCATGATGTTAGCCAAGTCTAGCACAAGTTATGCAAAAACTCCCATTATAATCACTGAAGCAAAAAAAAAAAAAAATCTATTATGTACAGTGGTGGCCAAATTATTAGAACACTAGTATTTTCACCAGCTGAAAAATGGTTTTAAGTCAGTTATTTCTAACTTTTGCTGTAGTGTGTCATTAGGAAATATCAGTTTACATTTCCAAACATTCATTTTGCCATTAATTGTAATAATCCAGTGAGATTTTTGTTTGCACAAGGAGTCTGACAACAGCCAGTGCTCCACACAGAGATCTGATCTCATCATCATCCAGTCTGTCTGGAATGACATGAAGAAACAGAACAAACGTCTCCAAGATGCTTCAAAAGACCTACCTGCAAAATCTACCTGAAAAACTATGTGCAAGTGCACCTAGGGCAAAAAGCTGCTTTAAATGCAAAGCATGCTCACACCAAATGTTGATTTAATTTAGTTAATAGAAGTTAATTGATAAAGAAATCTATTTATGACATTATTTTTGAGAGCAGCCTTATTTTACAGCATTTTTACACAAGTGCCTAAAACTTTTTACAGTACTGCTGCTTTGCAGGTAGGTTTCTTAAAGCGTCTCGGAAACATTGCTACAGTTCATCTGGATTTAGTCTGTCAGTTTGTTCTGTTTCTTCATGTTATTCCAGACGGACTGGATGATGATGAAATCAGGTCTCTGTGTAAAGCACTGCCTTAAAATTCTCACTGGATTATTACAATTAATGGCAAAATGAATGTTTGTAAATGTAAACTGATATTTCCTGCTGACACACTACAGCAAAATTTTAGCTGGTGAAAATAATATGTTCTAATAATTTTGGCCAACACTGGATGTATGCACTGTGTTGTTTATGATGAGGGAATTCGAGAGTGTGCGCACTCATCAACTGCTTCAGCGTTTTCAGCGCGGAATAATCTGAGTGCCTCTGATTGGCCAGTGCATTCATAAGTTTAACAGAAACATTTTTGATTGGTTAAAAGGCTCAACGCTGCACAAAACAGCATGTAAAAGCAATCTGATGCAGTGTGTGCGAATCTACGTGTAATTCCGCTAATTGACACTTTTCATTAATTTAATTTTAATCACAACAGCCGTAATACATTGTGCAGGGGCATTTTTTTTGCCCATTTGTCTTGAATTTATGGGGTGTTTTTGTTCATTTTGGTGGCATTTTTGCCATAAGCCCTCTTTTTTTTTTTTTCGACCCTGCCTGAAAGTTTCCAAACCCATAATCCCCCCCCACCCCCATTATTTAAATTGTAATAATATTTCACATTACTGTTTATACTGTATTTTTAGTCAAAAAAAAAAATGCAGCCTTGGTAAGCAAGTCTTCATTCTAAAACATTAAAAAAATCTTACCAACCCCAAACTGGCAGTGTAAATGTGTAATTTAATATTTGTAAATACATAAATACATAAAAACATAAATAAATAAATAAATAAAATTATCTCTGAATTACTTATACCATAAGAAAAGATCAGAATTTGTCATACCGCCCACCCCTAAGTGTGTCTCTAAATGTGTCTTTTAAATGTATTATTTTGACCGTTGTTTTCCTCTTACAGGAGTCTGTTGACCTGCGCAGACAGGCAGTCATGAGCAATCAGATAATTGATGCTCGTGGACGGAAGTTCTCCAAGCGCTTGGTGGATATTAGAGAACTCAATGAGCAGGCCAAAGTCATTGACGATCTCAAGTAATGTCTGCCTGACATTAACAATAAATATATCTTAATCTGTTTATTCTAACAGAAATTGAATTCCTTAATCTAATCCTGTTTACAAGAAACCCTATCATTCTTAATTTTTTATTCTCTCTTTCTAAGGAAACTGGGAGCAAGTGAAGGCACCATAAACCAGGAAATCCAGCGCTATCAACATTTGGAATCTGTCGCTGTCAATGATATCCGTCGGGATGTGCGCAAGAAGCTACGGCGCTCCAGCATGCGGGTAAGAAGACTTGATTCAGCTCACTACGTTGTAAATAAGGTGGAGATGAAATTGCATTTATCAGATTTGTGCTTTGTTTAGGCTGCGTCATTGAAAGATAAATGGGGTTTAGGTTACAAGCCCAGCTGCAGCAATAGCAGGTCAAAGAGCATTTCAGCAACAGGCAGACCACCAATGAAGAGGTCGGATAGACCCAGGTACTCACTCACTCACAGTTAATCACAGATGGGTTAATGTTAATGTAATGTATAATGTACCACAAAACCAGTCTTAAGTAGCACTGGTATTTTTGTAGCAATAGCCAAAAATGCATTGTATGGGTCAAAATGGTTGATTTTTCTTTTATGTCAAAAATCATTAAGATATTAAGTAAAGATTATGTTCCATGAGGATACTTCGTAAATTTCCTACCATAATTATATAGCAAAACTCAATTTTTGATTAGTAATATGCATTGCTGAGAACTTTATTTGGACAACTTTAAAGGTGTTTTTTTGGCACCCTCAGATTTTCAAATAGTTGTATCTTGGCCTAATATTGTCCTATCATAAGAAACTATACATCACTAGAAAGCTTATTTATACATCTCAATTTAAAAAAAATTGACCCTTATGACTGGTTTTGTGTTCCAGGGTCACATTTATATACATATATCCTTCGTTTGTTCATTTTTTTTAATCTCCTTAAAGGGACGACCTGCCAGACATTAAAGTGGATACAGCATCTCCAGCACCAAGGGTTACCTTCAACATCGACACGGTAGAGTGCACGTGTACATCTGTGTGTGCCTGAATGTGTACATTTGTTCATTTAAAATGCTGTTTTGTATGTTTTTTTGTCATCATTTGTATTGTTCCATCTTCATGTTTGCTGTTTATGTGTCAACAAAGTTGTAAAGTTAAAGCTTTGCTTTTTAAATTCACTACCATTCAAAAATTTGGGGTCAGTAAGATTTTTTTTTTTTAATTAAAATTCCTATTTAGCAAGGATGCATTCAATTGATCAACAGTCAAGACATTTTAAAATGTTACAGAAGTTGATTTCTTTTTTAACTTTCTATTCATTTCTGTTCATCAAAGAATCCATTAGTACAAATATTGCTGTTTTGACTATTTTTGATCAAATAAATGCATCCTTGGTGAGCATAATTTTTTTTTTTTACTGACCCCAGATTTTTGAACAGCAGTGTGCTTGGACAGATACACACATATACACACACACACATATTGGTTTTATGGTTTCACCTGCAAGTGCTTCACTCTTAATGAAAGCCATACGTATGCTATACACATACTATGCTGAACACAAATGTTCATGTACTGTATAGCTCAGTAAGTCTGTTTGTGTTTAAGATGGAAACCCCAAACTCAAAATCTTGTGGTGTGAATTAGCTAAATCTGCTGTTCAAAATCCAATCAAAACTCATCAACGACTCGAATGATTTTAGCCTTTTTGAACCTAGGCTGAAAAAGTGATCTTATTTTCTCTTGATCTCTCTACTTGCACATTCATTAACACACACTCTTGCTCCATATGTTGAAGCTGCTCTTGTGCTCTGCTGGTTTAACTAATCAACTCTTTGTTTCTTCAGCATGTCTGGATCTTTGTCTATTGCATTGCTCATGATGACTTTCTTGTCATCTGTCCATCTTTTCATCTCTTCAGTTCTCATCCCTCTCTCCTCCGCTGGGTCCTAGTGAATAGCATGAATTGGGAAGAGGAAAAGCTTTCTTAAAAGTGCTCACTGATTATGAGCCATAAGCCAACAGATACAGTTTGGATTGGCAGGGAGTCAGAATCAGTTCAGTGTAGGCTTTGAGTACACCAACGGGTAGAGAGACAGAACGATGGATGCATAGATAAACTGACATTCAAGTAAGCATACGGTGGAAATATTATAGCACTCTTCCACTCTGTGATCTCAACAGAAGCCCAGTTGAGGAGATAATTTGTAAATGTTAGACAGTTGGATAAAAGGATTTCTATTTCAGTTGCAATCTTGATGAGAATTAATCTAATAGACCCAATATAATAGTTTAGTGGCCATTAAGCTTTTAGCCATGCCAGGGTTGTATTTCACCACAAAATCACGAACAAAATAGAAATTGTGTTTGCTTCAATAACATAAAGGCTTTATTTATTTGTTTATTTGGAGCAATATTTTTAAGTAAATTAAGTAACTGATTAAAAATTTATGTATTGCGGCAAGTAAGAATCAACATTGATGTAATGGTAATTTCAAACCTATGGGTAAAATGTCCTGATATGTGACCCTTGACCACAAAACCAGTCAGAAGGGTCAATTTTTTTGAAATTGAGATTTCTATATTATCTGAAAGCTGAATAAATAGGCTTTCCATTGATGTATGTTTCTTTTTGGGGTAGGACAGAATTTGGCTAAGATACAACTATTTCAACAGGGTTTGAAATGGCTCGGACCCCCATATGTGATCATTATCATACAAGGGACCCCCATTCTAAAATGTATAAATATCCAATTTAAACTGAAAAATTCATATTGTAAGCAAGTCTAAAATATTGATTGGAAAATATTTAGTTCCTAATAAATTAGATTTTTTTTTTCTCTAAAACAATTATTTAAAATGTATTTTAAAACTAAGTACAGTGTTTGTTTATTTATTTATTTAATTAATTAATCAAAAATGTATAATTCATTTTGTTACAATTTGTATTTATTTGTTTTAATTTTTACTAATTTATTTGAATCTATTTTTGGACAATTCATTTCTTTCATTCTTTTTGTATTAATGCATATTTAATTAATTAATATTTTATAATTATTATAATTATGTAATTGTATATAATATAACTATATAATGTAATTATAATTACAATAATAATATAATTTTTTTTTTTTATTTAAACACTTCCTTCTGGCCCCCTGGGGGTCCCCGGACCCCAGTTTAAAAACCAGTTGTCTGGAATCTGGGGGTGCAAAAAAAATTCCCTTTAAAGTTGTCCAAATGCATATTAGCAATGCACTTTCTTAGCAATGCATATTATTATGCAAAAATTAAATTTTTATATATTTATGGTAGGAAATTTGCTAAATATCTTCATGGAACATGATCTTTACTTCATATCATAATGATTTTTGGCATAAAAGAAAAATCGATAATTTTGACCCAATTTTGACATGTATTTTTGGCTACTGCTACAAATAAACCCATGCTACTTAAGACAGGTTTTGTGGTCCAGGATCACATATATGATGGTAGTGATGCATTGATTATTCAATTTCTGTCCAAGTCCAATAATTATTTTGATAACCAATAAATATTAGATTGTTAGAATTATATTTTGCTTCGAAAAATGCAGTTTACCAAAAATAAAGTCTGTTGTTTTAAATGCTATAAATACATGTATGCATCATAACATTAACACAAATCTTTCATACGTTCATTTTTTTTAATTTTGAGATTTCTTAAATTTAAACATCGAGTAGTGGGAGATAATGATAAATTTAAACAGTCACTAATAAAAGGGTCCTAAAAATTTTTTGTTGATTTTGTGGTGACGTGACCTGGATATAATTTGTAAGATCCACTTATGTAGTCAAAGAAACATCCTTTAGGAGAGATAAATGGGTGAATAGATGGATAGATGCATAGACCAATCATCTGACTGTTGGCTTTCACTGATTGTTGAAGTTCCCGGAGGAGACAGAGTTGGACCTGTTGTCTGTCACCATTGATGATCCTGCCCATTACCCATCATGCTCAGTGTTCAGTGCCCCTGGCACACCCGCAGTCTTTTCACCAACCGTTCCCTTCCAGCCTGATGATAGCCGCCGTGACGACCTGTCTTCAACTTCTTCAGAGGATTCAGACAAAGATGAAGAGTTTGACAGGGACAGACCGCACAGCTATTATCGCAGACCAGGGTGCGTTAAACACACAGCACATGAAAACACTCCACAAACACAATTACATTCACTAAACAGTCTGTATGTTTGTGTTTCTCAGGGGCTCTCAGAGAAAGTCATCTGCACTGTCTGCATTATTCAGTGAGCGCTGGCCGGCCACACCCCCTCAGCGTGGAGGATTAGCTCCACCCACCGAGCGGAACATTGACTTCGAGCTGGACGTGCGTGTTGAGATCGACAGCGGCAAGTGTGTGCTGCACCCCAGCACCCAACCGCCCGAGCATGAAGATCTCGCTCTGAGGAGGTGAAGAAACGCAACAAAATGGACACACTACCCTGTGCTGGCTTTAATTAAAGGGATAGTTCTCCCAAAAATGAAAATTCTGTCATTAATTACTCACCCTCATGTCATTCCAAACCCGTAAGACGTTCGTTCACCTTTGGAACACAAATTAAGATATTTTTGATGAAATCCGAGATCTTTGTGACCCTGCATAGACAGCAATGCAACTGACATGTTCAGGGCCTACAAAGGTAGCAAGGACATTGTTAAAACAGTCCACGTGACATCAGTGGTTCAACCTTAGTTTTATGAAGCTACAAGAATACTTTCTGTGGGCAAAGAAAACAAAAACAATGACTTTATTCAGACTGGCAAAGACTGACACAGAAGACTGTTGAATAAAGTAATTATTTTTGTTTTCTTTGTGCATGAAAAGTATTCTTGTAGATTCATAATGTTACCGTTGAACCACTGATGTCACATGGACTATTTTAACTATGTCTGGGCCTTGAATGTGTCGGTTGCATTGCTATGCAGGTTCAGAGAGCTCTCGGATTTCGTCATAAATATCTTAATTTGTGTTCCGAAGATTAATGAAGGTTTGCAACGATATTACGGTGAATAATTAATGACAGAATTTTCATTTTTGGCTGAACTTTAATAAATGCTGCAGTGATTGCATTTTTTGTTGGCCAACCTGGAAGTTGGCATCACCTTTGTTCCCTCAACAAAAACCTAATAGGATTTTTTCATTGGCTTTTGAATTATTGCAGAAAAGAAGCTCTGTGATTAGCAAACATTAATGCAACTTTTCTGAATTTTGAAGCCTAAATACACTCGTCAGAAGTAAAAAGGCAAACTGTACTATAGTCTCATGACTACAGCAACACCACCGTTAAGCTTCCAATATCTCTTTAATTAGAAAACATTTTCCCTGAACGTTTGAGTTAGAATAGTTAGCATAAGCCTGATTATGAACAGAATGAGGCTGTGAAAGCAGACTAGTGATTAGACGTTTTCCTGTTTGGTGTAATGACATTTAATGTCCTCAACAACCTTTGTAGTTTGATTTAGCCACTTTTTAGCAACTACCTTTTTCAAAACAAGTAAAAGCTTTAAGAAAATCATCAGGTTTTTTAAAAAAAACACAAGGGGGTATTACTGATGTATTTTGTTATAGAATAAAACATCTAAATATCAAACCCCGACTGACTTCACAATGATGGAACCACAAGTACTAAAAAAACCTGTTTCTGTGTTTTGGTCTACAAAAATAAGTCATCTCTACATCACACTATTGGTTTGGATTTTGATTGCAAAGTGCTCCTGTGAAATGTCTTTCTCCTCATCCTGTTGTTTAGGAGTTGTGAACGGAGTTCTAGAAGTCTGGATCAGGACTCTCCTCCTAAGAAGCGAAAGCAGCAGCACAGTTTTGCCTCTAGCTCCCATCTACTGAATTCTAAGCGGGTGCCCACGTCTCTGCAGAGCAAGAGCAGCGATATTGAGACCACTGTCTTCTACATCCCTGGAGTGGATGTTAAGGTCTGCTGTGTATTTTTTTGACATTCTTCACACAGCTATGTGTATTTTCTTGTCTTTGAAGTAAAGTCAGGTGCACACCGTAGAATCTGAGACTTACATTTTAAGGGTTTGAGTGTCAGGTAATGTTACATTAGTACCAAACTCCGCCCAAATACACTTATAGGTCTATAGACCTATTCAAAGGGATAGTTCAGCCAAAATTCTGTCATTAATTACTCACCCTCAGGTCGTTCCAAACTCATAAGACCAACGTTCATCTTTGGAACACAAATTTAAAATATTTATGATGAAATCTGACCTTTCTGACCCTACATAGACAGCAATGCAACTACCATGTTCAAGTCCCTGAAAGGTAGTAAGGACATCGTAAAAATAGTCCATGTGACATCAGTGGTTCAACCTTAAAGTCGTTATTTTTGTTTTCTTTGTGCACAAAGTATTCTCATAGCTTTATAACATTACGGTTGAACCACTAGTGTCACATAGACTATTTTAACGATGTCCTTACTATCTTTCTGGGCCTTGAATGTTTCATTTGTAGTCTGTGCAGGGTCAGAAGCTGGATTTCATCAAAAATATCTTAATTTGTGTTCTAGCGATGAACGAAGGTCTTAGGGGTTTGGAACAACGTGAGTGTGAGTAAATAATGACAGAATTTTCATTTTTGGGTGAACTTTCCCTTTAAATGCATCTGATTTGCACGTAACTGTACCACTCGCTAACCCTCTATTATTCTCTTTTACAGCTTCATTACAATTCTAAAATGCTGAAGACGGAGTCACCAAATGCCTCACGTGGATCCTCCCTTCCAAGAACCCTTTCCAAAGAGTCCAAGCTGTATGGTATGAGAGACGCACCCGCACCACCAGCCTCAGGCCCTGGCAAGACTAACACACTCCTCTCCCCCCCTCCCCCTCCTCTCCCTTCAGGTACACACACTCTTCTTGTCTAGTCGTCTGCCGCTGGCTTCCTGCATGCGCTTAGCCTCATCTCTGTCACTGGAGCATGGCCCACAGCCCTGAGCTCCACTGTAGCGCATGACTATCTAGGATCAGCGTTCACAGTTGCCTCTGCCGGATCTTTTTTCTGCTGTGGTTCTGGGTGTTTACTGCTGATTTGCTTGGATTGAGACAAGCTTCCTTTATTAGTTGTTTGTAGCATATTATTAGCAACATGTTTTTTGCTGTTTGTCCTCCTTTACTGTTTGCTTTATCTTGCTGACATTAAAACTTGTACACTACCAGTCAAAAGTTTTTGAACAGTAAGAGTTTTTTAAAGAAGTCTCTTCTGCTCACCAAGCCTGCATTTATTTGATCCAAAGTACAGCAAAAACAGCATCATTTTGAAATATTTTTACTGTTTAAAATAACTGTTTTCTGTTTTTAATTTTAAAATATAATTTATTCCTGTGATTTCAAAGCTGAATTTTTAGCATCATTACTTCAGTGACATAATCCTTCAGAAATTATTCTAATATTCTGATTTGCTGCTCAAAAAACATTTATTATTAATAAATGCTGATTTGATGCTTTAAAAAAATTCTGATTATCGATTTTAAAAAATAGTTGTCCTGCTTACAATTTTTATAAAAACTGATAATTAATTTTTCAGGAATCTTTGAAGAGAAAGTAAAAAAATAGCATTTATTTCATATAAAAAATCTTTAATTTGTCTTTGCTGAATAAATGTATTTATTTCTTTAAAACATTTTACAGACCTAAAATTTTAAACAGAAATGTATAATAGTTACAAAACAAATACAATAATATATATAAAATACCAGTGAATCCCCAGTAGTCACTTTGGATAAAAGTATCTTCTAAATTAGTAAATATAATTAAATACATATGACTCAGTATCACAATTGCTTCAAGGAATAGTTCACAGAAAAATGAAAAAAAAAAACAAAACAAAAAAAAGTACTTGGCCTCATGTTGTTTCTTTGAAACATAAAATGAGATTTTAGGTTGAATGTTCATCCTTCTCTTTTTCATACTATGAAAGTGGGTGGTGATTAACCATTTTCTATGACATTTCATTGCATCTTCTGCTTGTGTTAAACAATTTCTGGGTGCTTTGGCTGCGTTACTGTGCATCATGCATATTGCATGCTGGAGATGCATTAGATGCCATATGGCTGCGTCCTAAAGAAGAATCTTGTGCTTTCAATGCATGATAAATGGGCAACAGAGAAGGCCTGTTTTTAAATTTATGTACGTCTGTTTTTGTGTTTACGTGCACAGCTAAAGGTAAAGGAAGTGTAGGGGTGAAGACAGCCAAGCTGTATGCATGGGTAGCTCTTCAGACGCTGCCAGAGGAAATGGTCATCAGTCCATGCCTGCTGGACTTCCTGGAGAAAGCGCTGGAGACCATTCCAATCACACCAGTTGACAGGAACTACACAAGTCAGTATGCTTTGCTTTCTAAAATAACAAAACATAATTCTGTGAGGTGTTTCTGTGTGAATGCTTTATGCTGATATTAATGTGTTTTTGTGTAGCCCTGAATGTTCCTGAGGAGGATGTGGGTCACTTTGATTCTGTGGAACCTCTGGAGGAGTCGCAGGTGTCTCTTGTGTCTTCTGCTACATCTCCATATTCCTCCTTCCCTGTGGATGTGGTAGTTTATGTCAGGGTGCAGGTATGCCAGTTTTCCTTTAAGCAGTACTCGCTTGTAACCATCTCAGAGTGGTTGGTTAATTTCATTATGTTTGTTTCTCAGCCATCTCAGATCCGGTTCAGCTGTCTGCCCATGTCTCGAGTGGAGTGCATGCTGAAACTTCCCTCTCTGGACCTGGTGTTCTCATCCAATAGGGGTGAGCTTGAGCCCACCAGCACCACGCATCCATCTGAGGGCCAACACACACCCTCCTCAACACCTCCATCGGTACACAACGCCAACAGAGTGCCTGGAAGCAAAGGTATGAATGTACTGTACTGAAAATCTCTAACTTTCAAAACTGAAAGTTTGATGGTGTATTGTTTAAAGGTAACCATTGGAACTTCTTTCATCCTTCAGGTCCATCCACAGGGTTAGGCAGTCCTCTAGGCCGAAGTCGCCACCACAGCAGCCAATCAGATCTAACAGGCCCACCCGTAAACTCATCAGGTCTGAGTTTCACCGCCTGCATGTCAGATTTTTCACTGTATGTGTTTCATCCATATGGAGCCGGCAAACAGAAGTCTGCAGTTACTGGCCTCCCACCTGGACCAGGACCACTGGGTGAGAGCCCCGTGCAGAGACAATTCTCAGAAATATTATGATAGCTTATATGTAACATTTTATATACTGTAAAGAACATTATGAGACTCTGGAGATGACTTGGGTTTTGTGTAGGAGCAGTGGACGAGGAGGCCTCTTCAGTGACAGGCAGAAAAGACTCTCTCTCCATCAACCTGGAGTTTGTAAAAGTCAGTCTTTCCAGGATGAGACGGACAGGATGTCCAGCATTTATTGACACTTTCATTGCCAGCAAGGGCGGGAAGATGGACACAACTCTTATCAACATTTCAGGTGAGGAATTCAAAATAAAGTGCTTCCGTTTGAAGCAGTGTTGCCAAGTTTTCGGTTTTCCCACGGAATTGGGCTACTTTAACACTGTTGGCGCAGGGTTTTTTTTATGTCCGCGGGTTGAAGCGACCCCAATAACGTCATATTTACCCCATGGAATACGAATTAACCAGGGGAACCCCAACAAAAAAATGTGTACTTTTTCCCCAGGAACGCAATTTTTAATGGGGAACCCCCCTCAAACACGATTGGGCTAGTTTTAAGTAGCAATTAAGCGGGTTTTGTTGTGAAAACCTGGCAACCCTGGATTAAAGAGCATTCACTGAAAAGCGTCAGTGAATGAAATGCTTTGAAAATGGCAGCGAATAGCCTGGAATTATGCTTTTAGTTTGAATATAGATCTTATAGAGTATTACAGTTTGTCAGTCTAAAATGGTAATTGTGCATTAACAGTACAAATGCGCACAATGAACTTATTTACACAGCGCATTTTCTAATTTTGGTCGTGCATGCGGACCTGCGGACCGCTTATGTGCACCCCTGATTATAAAGGGTTAATAAAAGGGTATAATGCATATGATTATTCATAATGTGCACTGTAATACATTATATCTTGTCATAAATAATTATAACCGAATTTAAGAATGCATAAAGTAACAGTGAATTGATAAGTGTTATAATGTATTAACTGAAGACATCTGCAGTGTTAGATATTAATTTTTAATGCATCACACTGTCATATTAACAATAATAATTAGAAAAAGTAATGTTTCTTAATCACCAAAGAAACACTGAATTGTAATGTTTCACAATATTACTGTTTTTACTGTATTTTTAATCAAATCAGTGTAGCCCTGGTGAGCATGAAGTGATTTCTTTCAAAAAAAAAAAGTCTTACTAACCACAAATTTCGAATAGTAGTTTGTTTAATAATAAAATGCAATAGAAGGGAATATTTTAGTTGTCTCAATAGTAATTAATTATACAATGTGTGTGTGTGTTTTGTTTTTTTTCTAGCGGTGTGTGATATTGGTTCTGCATCCTTCAAGTACGACATGAGACGTCTGAGTGAGATTCTTGCGTTTCCACGTGCTTGGTACCGCAGAAGCATCGCCAGGAGGTTGTTTCTAGGAGACCAGACCATTAATTTACCAGGTTACACATAAAAACTCTCATCATTACAACACTGTTCAACAGTTTGAAATCACTATTAAAGGATTAGTTCACTTGCAGAATAAAAATTTCCTGATAATTTACTCACCCCTATGTCATCCAAGATGTTCATGTCTTTCTTTCTTCAGTCGAAAAGAACTTAAGGTCTTTGAGGAAGACATTCCAGGATTTTTCTCCATATAGTGCACTTCAATGGGAATCAGCAGGTTCAAGGTCCAAATTGCAGTTTCAATGCAGCTTCAAAGGGCTCTACACAATCCCAGCCGAAAAATAAGTGTTTTATCTAGTGATCTAGTGTTCTGTCTAACGATCATAAATTTTTTAATTTATATACTTTTTAAACACAAATGCTCATCTTGCACCAGCTTGACCTCACACATTATGTAAGCACGCATGCATGATGTAGGCGGAAGTGCTGACCTAGTGTTTACAAAGCGAACGTGCAAAGAAAGTCAAATGCCCTTTACCAAAAAAAAGATAAAACAATGTCAGATTATTTTAAAGTTGAAGGAGAAAATGAGATTTTGCATAAGTACACAGATAAAAAACTAACCACGTGTGACCTTTGCAACATGATTACGTAATGCATCAAGTCGCGCATGCACGTCGAAGAGCTAGTGCAAGACAAACGTTTGTGGTTAAGAGGTATATACATTTTTATTTTTTTTAGAAAATGTACGATCGTTTAGCTAAATATGACCCTTATTCTTCGATTGTAATCATGTTGGGTTTGAAGCTGCATTGAAACTGCAATTTGGACCTTCAGCCTGTTGGCTCCCATTGAAATCCACTATATGAAGAAAAATCCTGGAATGTTTTCCTCAAAAAACATAACTTCTTTTTTACTGAAGAAAGAAAGACTTGAACATCTTGGATGACATAGTGAGTAAACTATCATGAAAATATTTATTCTGAAAGTAAACTAATCCATTAGGTTTTTGGAAGAAATTCATCCACACAATGCAGGGATGCTTCACAAAAATAGCATTTAATTGTAATATTATAAATTATTATTTTAAATACTTTTGTAAAAGCCTTATCATCGGAGTTGAAAAGTTGTGGTAATGAAGTGTGGCAATCACAACGTTTTTTCAGTTGTTGGAGTATTGAGTACACTTCAAATTCTGTAGTCCTATTTTGGTTTCAGAAATGGCCAAAAATAAATAAATAAATAAACACACATTTCATCAATCTGTTGTTTTTTTGGAGAGATGGAGGCTATTTCATGCACTGCTGTCTGGAAAGACGAAAGCAAACTGGATTTAACCGTGACATGCCTGCTGGACAACAACAAGCACATCAGAGTTTTTAGTTTGAGAAACAGACCCCTCACTGGTGCTCAGCTGGCAGCTTCATTGAACCGTACATGCCAAAACAACAGTTTCATCTGCAAGAGTGAAGAAATGCGTTTTAGGCAGAAAGTTATTGACAAAGCTACGTCCAAAACAGAAAAATAAAAGAAAAGGGGTGGAATAGTTAAGAGGAAAATAGCATTATGAATAGATGAGTCTGAGGTTGAGATAGTATAAAGGGGAAAAAATAACCTAAATATAAAATTTATCATCATTTACTCACCCTCACGCCATTCTAAGACCATAAGACTTTGAAATGCAAATGAAGATATTTTTAATTAAAGTCATAGAAAATCATTAAATTAATCCATATGAATCAAGCAGTTTAATCCAAATCTTGTGAAAAGATACACTACCAGTCAAAAGTTTTTGAACAGTAAGATTTTTTATGTTTTTAAAGAAGTCTCTTCTTCTCACCAAGCCTGCATTTATTTGATCCGAAGTACAGCAAAGACAGTACAATTTTGAAATGTTTTTATTTAAAATAACTGTTTTCTATGTGACTATATTTTAAAATGTAATTTATTCCTGTGATTTCAAAGCTGATTTTTTTAGCATCATTACTCCAGTCACATGATCTGTCAGAAATCATTCTAATATTCTGATTTGCTGCTCAGAAAACATTTTTATTATGTTGAAAACATCGGAGTTGTTAATGCTGATTTTTGGATCTTTTTATTTATGAATGAATCCTGAAAAAAATACACTCAGCTGTTTTAAATATTGATAATAGTAATAATAAAAAATGTTTCTTGGTTTCTTAAACGGCAAATATAAATGTGGTATGTGGTAATGCGGCAAACATCATGTGACTGAAGACTGGAGTAATGATGCTGAAAATTTAGCTTTGACCACAGGAATAAATTACATTTTAAAATATATTCAAATAGAAAGCAGTTATTTTAAATAGTAAAAATATTTCACAATTGTACTCTTTTTGTAGTACGTTGGATCAAATAAATGCAGGCTTGGTGAGCAAAAGAGACTTCTTTGAAAAACATTAAAAATCTTACCGTTCAAATACTTTTGACTGGTAGTGTATGATCTACTTATATGATGAACGGATTTAATTTATGCTTTAATTTATATCAAAACAATGATCGGCATATACATAGACCACATCACATACATGCATATTAATAAAAGCCTAAATTAAATCTGTTCATCCCCATTAAAAATTCATTTTTGTACTTTTTGAAGATTAACCAAAGTCTTAAGGGTTTGGAATGACATGATGGCGAGTAAATGATGACACAATTTTCATTTTTGGGTGAATTATGGCCTTTAATACGTGCTTCAGAAAGCTTGTGATGAAACACCTGAACATCTTATTAAAATCTGAACTTTTGAACAGTCATATATTCCGGCTTACCTGTTTCCAGTCATCTTACATCTTCAGAGGAAGTTTGGAGCTGGAATGTGTTGATTGTAACAGCTGTATGTGTGTTGTAGCCTCAGGTCCTGCAACCCCAGACTCTGTGGAGAGCATCGCGCAGCACCTGTCTCCTGAGTCCAGCCGTAAAGCGTACTGGAGGACATGGGACGGCCAGCCCACTCAACACCCCTCTACCTCCGTCTTCACTGATGCCACACCAAGCCACGCACACCTCAAATCACCTGCCACCGGACGGTCTCGCAGCGTATCTGACTCCTCAGCACCACGCAGAGGTACGCACATACATGCTTCTGCTCTGGGGCTCTTCCAAAAGTACATATAAAATCAAAGATGTGTGTCTGTGTGTTTTTACAGACTCCGTTACCAAGACCTCCACCCCGTCGTTCCGTAACGGAAAAGCAGCAGCACAGCAGGGTTCACCATGGGAGACGCTGGTGGTGTTTGCCATCAACCTTAAACAGCTTAATGTCCAGATGAACATGAGCAACGTCATGGGCAACAATACGTACGAGAGACATATAGAAATGATTTGATTGGTGGAGGTGTTACCATGCTTAAAATGTCTTTGTCTGTTGTCTAATTATGTATGTGTGTTTGAACAGTTGGACAACGAGTGGGCTGAAGAGTCAGGGCCGTCTGTCAGTGGGCAGCAACAGAGATCGTGAGATCAGCATGTCTGTTGGACTGGGACGCTCCAAACTGGATTCCAAAGGAGGAGTGGTGGGTGGAAATATTGACGTCAACACGCTGGAGATGGTCTGTAAGTATACTTTTATTTATTTATTTTTGCCATTCCTCACCACATAACGTCCAACATACTGTTTTCAGATAGCTTTATGAAAGGAAAAACCAAACTGAATCTATTGATTTTTATATGTAGTTAATTAACATTTTTTGTTAAATGTGTTCTCCACCGTAGTCCATAAACTGCAAGTTAATATAAAGTTAAGTTATATAATGGTATAATATTAGTGTAATAGTACAATATTAGCATATTATTGAATACATATTTCTATATGTGAATTTTTTTGTCAAAATAATGTTTGTGTAATTCATACTGAAAAAATTGAATGCATCCATTAAACGTAGCGGCAGATGATTTCTGCATGTTTAATTTGACATCGTAATTTTTAATAAAAATGGCATGACTTGATCAACTTCTCAAAACATTCACTTCACTTAAACTAAAACCCATTTCTTACATTTGACTGTAAGCTAGCCTCTATCAAAAACCGATGAATTGAAACAAGCCCCGTCCTACATTACTATTTTTGGATAATTCATTACAACTGGATTTCAGTCACAATACTGAAGAAAAGATCTGTCGCCACTTTCCATTTCATTGTGACTACACTTACAGCTGAGGTCAAAAGTTTACACCCCCCTTTCAGAATCTGCAAAATGTTATTTTACCAAAATAAGAGGGATCATACAAAATGCATGTTATTTTTTATTTAGTACTGACCTGAATAAGATATTTCACATAAAAGATGTTTACATATAGTCCACAAGAGAACATAATAGTTGAATTTATAAAAATGACCCTGTTCAAAAGTTTACATACCCTTGATTCTTAATACTGTGTTGTTACTGGAATGATCCTCAGCTGTGTTTTTTGTTTGTTTGTTTGTTTATTGATAGTTGTGTGTGAGTCCCTTGTTTGCCCACTGTTCTTCAGAAAAATCCTTCAGGTCCCACAGATTATTTGGTTTTCCAACGTTATGACAGAAGGTTCAAAAGCTCACTGATGCTCTAGAAGGAAAAAACATGTTTAAGTGCTGGGGGTGAAAACTTTTGAAGTGTACAGTGTGTTATTTTTTCTTATTTTGCCTAAATATCAGATTTTTTCCATTTAGTACTGCCCTTCAGAGGCTACAGAAGATAGTTACATGTTTCCCAGAAGAGAAAGTAAGTTAAATTTACCCCAACTTCAAATTCAAAAGCCCCCCCCCCAGCTTGTGATACATGTTTTTTTTCTTTCTGGAGCATCAGTGAGCGTTTGAACCTTCTGTAATAGTTGCATATGAGTCTCTCAGTTGTCCTCAGTGTGAATAGATGGATCTTAAAATCATACAGCCATTGTTGGAAAGGGTTCAAATACACAAAAATGCTGATTTGTGGGACCTGAAGTATTTTTCTTAAGAACAGTAGGCAGTTTAACTGTTCAGGACAAACAAGGGACTCATGAACAATTATCACCAAACCAAGAAAAAAAAAAAAACTCAGCTGTGGACCATTGAGGTAAGAACACAGTATTAAGACTTAAGGGGATGTAAACTTTTGAACGGGGTAATTTTTTATAAATTCAACTATTTATATTATTTACAATTATTATTTATTTATATTATTTTCTATTGTTTTCTGTGGGCTATATGTACATGTCTTTTTATGTGAAATACCTTATTCAGGTCAGTACTAAATTAACAACATGCATTTTGTATGATCCCTATTATTTTGGTAAAATAATTAACATTTTGCAGATTCTGAAAGGGGGATGTAAACTTTTGACCTCAACTGTAGAGTATAAAAGTAATTCCATTTTAATTCTACCTAACTGAAATTTAGGAGTTGAATGCTGTATGGCACATAGCTGTGTCTGGTCACCTTCTTCAGTGACAGAACTTCGGTTGTTCTTTTAGCTCATATTTCAGAACATCCAAATCAGCAACCTAGTCATAAGATCCAGATCACCATGGGCTCCACAGAGGCCCGGCTGGACTACATGGGCTCCAGCATACTGATGGGCATCTTCAGTAATGCTGACTTGCAGCTCCAGGACGAGTGGAAGGTGAACCTCTGCACGACTGAGGCCAGTCTTTCTGAGAAAAGGTAAGAACTGCTAATCATACTGAAACATCAACAGAAGGAAACTAATGTGACTGCCACAATCATAACAAATGTTCTCTGTTAAAACTTCCTCCAGTGAGATCTTTGTTCATGGAGACCTGCAGTGGGACATATTCCAGGTGATCATCTCCCGCTCCACCACCCCTGATCTGATAAAGATCGGCATGAAGTTGCAGGAGTTCTTCACTCAGCAGTTTGACACCAGCAAGCGAGCCCTGTCCACCTGGGGCCCAGTGCCCTACATGCCTCCAAAAACCCCAGTCATCAACATGGACAAAGGAGCAGCGGAACTTTGTTAGTGTGCTTGTGTCTGTTTTAGAGTTAACATACAATTTTGTTGTTAATGATATAAAAACAAAATTTAAAGACCAACATAAATGTCTTTTTCTTTCAGATATGGATGCAGCTCATCACAGGCATTGGCCCAATGTGTTGAAGATGGTGGCGGGATGTCACATTTCCCTCTTCCAGATGCCTCTTCCAGAGGATGCTGTGCAGCTGGGTGGCTCCATGAGTCTCCATGGCAACCACATGACTCTTGCTTGTTTCCATGGGCCCAACTTCCGTTCCAAATCCTGGGTGCTTTTCCATCTGGAAGAGCCCAACATCGCCTTCTGGACTGAAGCACAGAAGATCTGGGAGGATGGTACAGACTTAGTGCTAACTTTCCATCCATTCATTCATGATTCACTAATAATTTTAAAGGGATCCCTGGTTATTAATACTTGTATGGCTTAATATAACATAAATGATGTTTCTTACTGAAATATGTAGTAGAAAACTCATTAAAGATTTATGATGTTTAAAAAATCCACATTGTTTTATACATATTTTGGACTTTGGGCGCGCTGTTGTTTCGATGATGTGAAATGGTTGTACTTCGTGAGCTACTTGCGCTACCTATTGCTATTTTTATTGCAGCACAACTTGGAAAATAAAATACTGATACGATGAACACAGCTACTTAAAGAGCTTACAGGTCGCGATGGATATAAGTGTAGGCCTAAACAAAATGCCATACCATCATTTTTTCCCACAAGGAGTCTAAACGCCCTGGATATCGAGTGAAAAACGCGCTGAGAAACTCCTTCAAAGGCTGCGGCGTCATGACAAGCGTCAGCATGTTTACATCCTGCCAGGATGGCATCTAGCGTTTCTTGTCTCTGCTGTTTGTAAGCTCTTTCAGCAGTTGTGGTCTACTAAAAGCCTCAAAGGCATCAGGGCTAAAGTGGAGAGAACAAAGGAATTTTATTCATCCACAGGCATCTTCCTATTCTTTTCTTCTCTTATCGCTAGGAAAGCAGTGACGTCTTAAACCACTTCTCTCATTGCCCTTCAACTGAAAATTACAACCAGAAACCACACAATGTAGCATCGTATCAGTATTTTATTTTCTGAGTTGTGTTGTGGTAAAAATAGCAACAGGTAGCACCAGTAGCTCACAAAGTGCAAACATTTCATGTCATTGAAATAACAGCGCCCCCCATAGTCCAAAATATAAATGTATAAAATGATGTCTATTTTTTAAATAATGTAAATCATGGGTTTTCTACTACATATTTCAGTAAGAGACATTATGTTATATTAAGTCATACATGTCTTAATACCCGGGGTTGCCTTTAAGCACCTTTCAAAAATTGAGGCTTACAGTTTGTGCTATTTGTTTAGGCTCCAGCGATGATTCTACATACATCGTCCAAACACTTGACTTTCACCTTGGGCATAATACCATGGTGACCAAGCCTTGCGGTGCTCTGGAAAGCCCAATGGCAACCATCACCAAGGTTACCCGCCGTCGGCATGAAAACCCTCCACATGGGGTGGCTACAGTCAAAGAATGGTTCAACTATGTCACTGCCATGAGGAATGAAGGTAAATGTTGCACACTCAATGCCTCTGTTCCAAAACCTAGTGAACTGCCTTGCTGTCTATTGCCCAATAGGCACCTGCCTTCTAAGGCACAAAAAAGAATCTTAGAAGTTAGAGAGCGATTTTGTGAATAAACAGTCCTTCTTACTTAGGGATGTTGCAGTGTTGACCATGAAATAAAAATGAGGTAGTGCTGAGCAGTTTGACCAAAAATCTTTATCAAGATTTTTCTAAGGATTCTTATCATGTCATAGTTTAATCACAGTTTTTTCTCCCCAAACTGCGCCTTTTTATGAATCAGAATGCATGAAATAGTTTCAGAATCACTGCACTTCAATCACAATCCAAACAAATATGTTACGTGTAGCATGTGCAGTTTTTGATGTAAATTAAATTGTATTATTTCAGAATTTAAAGGAAAAACTGAATGGTCTGACCTTAGCTTTGTGAAATTATAATACATAAAACATTTCTGCACAAACCAAAAACAGCAGACGGGCTGAATGAATACGTAAATTCACTCTCTGACAGCAGGTGGTGCTTATGAAACAGCAGCAATCCAGCGTTTCCTCAATTACTGCTGTTAAATAATGTTTTAATGTGCATTATGAGAAGGTAAGATCAAAAGAAAATACCATCTAAACTTTTATGAAGATAATTCCTCTCAGAGATACATTCATATAAACCCCCAACCCCAGTTCAGTATTTAGATTTTTCTTTCAGTATTTCGTGTATACGTGCTCTGCCTTTTAGTACTTTCTCCTCTTCATGTTTGTCTTCAGCGTCTCTGACTTCTGGTAAAGGAATGTTTACAGTTGGTTTATTTGCCCAGCTAAAGAATCAGTTGTGTGTTATTAATAGTTCTAAATTTTCCAACAAATTTTCAGAAGTGTATGCATTTAACAGGGATCTCCTCTCAATTAGCCACTTGTACAAGTATGCCGTTTTTTTTTTTAATTCACACCGTGTGCATAATTCAAACTGGTTTACCATTTGAACTGGTATATCGGTATACATAATATATAGTGGTATAGCAAAAAAACAAACAAAAAAAGACACGCTACTGCTGCCACACAAAAACGTCATCGAAGATGACTGATGAAAGCAAGACACTACCCATAACCAGAAAAAAGTTTACTTGCCAGTTATTTTTTAAATCCATAAAAAAACAAGCTGTAGACACCCTAGTCTGCACAAAGTGCCAATCAGTTCTTGTATGGTTTTGTACAGCTGTGGTTACAAAATCTCTTTCCACCTCTCTACACTCATATAGTGAGTGTCAATCTTTTTTTTTTTCCCAGGTAAACACAAACACAGCGTTTTTACCCTCAGTTTCTTGAGATTATCGTCGTGATTTCTTTTGGCCATGATTTGATGGGGGACTGACTGACTGTCTTAAGAAATGTTTCAGTGGCATTTTAGGATGCCACATAAAGTAGTTTTAATGAGTGGATCTGTTTTACTAAAAGGGTAACCACTGTATTTTTGCTTTTCCATAAATGTGATTTACTTGTCACAGAATGAATTTTTTTCAGCCCAGTCTGCTGTTTTTGTTTATACCAATTATATACAGTTGAGGTCAAAAGTTTGCATACACCTTGCAGAATCTGCAAAATGTTAATTATTTTGCCAAAATAAGAGGGATCATAAAAATGCATGTTGTTTTTTATTTAGTACTGACCTCAGCTGTTTTTGTTTGTTTTTTTTTGTTTTTTTTTTGTTTAGTGATCGTTGTTCATGAGTTCCTTGTTTGTCTTGAACAGTTAAACTGCCAGCTATTCTTCAGAAAAATCCCTCAGGTCCCACAAAGAGGACAAAATAAGTTAAATTTACCCTGGTCTTCAAATTCAAATAGTTTTCACCCTCGGCTCTTAATGCATTGTGTTTCTTCTTTTATACATTTATTTTCAAAGATTTTGAAAATGAAAAGCAAAACTCCACAGCATACAGAAACATTGTGTAGGCATTAATTTTTAATTAGATTTTAACAATTTTATTTATACTTCTCAGAAGTGAGTGAATTGTAAGTAAATTTGTAATAGACATTTCTTTCACTTCCTAATTTAGTTGTTTTATTTATTTACACTTAGGTTTTTGAAGCACATTAATGAATTTGTTTTTTTCACATAAGACAAAAAACAAACAAAACAAAAATTTTGTTCTATGTCTGTCTTATGGAAAAGCCTTTGCATGGGTTAGGGTTAGTCATGTATGTTATAATAACTACACAGGAAACTACATTCTAGGGTTAGGCGAGCATACCTGAGCCAGAGTAAAGCCATCTTGTTGCCTAAACAGTCACCTGTTTATGATAACTATATTTTCTGCTTATTTGCCATGAAATAATTCTCTTTTCTTGTGCCAGAGCTGAACTTGTTGCGTAACGTGGATGCAAACAACTCTGAGAGCGGCGCAGCAGCAAAGAGCTCCAGCCTCCTAAGCGGCTTCAGGGGCGCCTCGAGCTACAACCACGAAACCGAGACCATCTTCGCCCTTCCCAAAATGCAGCTCCAGTTCAAATCCATCCACGTACAAGACCCAGAGGAACCTTCTCTCAGTGGTACAGACTTATAAACTGCCCCACTTTAATATTCTAATAGCCTCTGGCAGCCAAGTTTTAAGCTTGTGTAGTCTGAAAGTAAGTGCGGGCCCCTTGCTGACTCTGAGCTGTGTTGCAGATGCCAGCAGTAAGCCCAAAGTGGAGTGCAGCGTGGTGACCGAGTTCACTGATCACATCTGCGTCACAATGGATGCAGAGCTCATCATGTTCCTGCATGACCTGGTGTCGGCCTACTTGAAAGAAAAGGAGAAAGGTAAGATCATGAATTCTAGAGTCACTCTGTTTCTTCATAAATGCACTGTCACTTTAGTGAAGCATGTTGCTCGTGTTTCAGCTCTTTTCGCGCCACGTATCTTTGCGTCTCGACCCGGTCAGAAGAGCCCCACAGCGCAGCAGGATGAGAGCTCATCAGAGAAGAAGGAAAAGGAAGAGGGAGTGAACTATACTACAGTGGACTGGAGAGAGTTCCTCTGTAACACATGGCATCTGGAGCCCACACTACGGTAACACTGCAGTCACATGACCTCAGGCTCTTCTGACCTCTGGCTGGTTGCTAGGCAGTTGTAGCAGTGTTCCAAGTAGTTGTTAGGAATTTGTTGTGCTGAGGGGGTTGCTAAATAATGTGTGGGGTCACATAATGTGTGGCGTCTAAAGATTATAATCTTAGAATTCAAGAACCAGTCGTTTTCACAAAGATGTTTTTAAACATGTTTAATATTTGCGACAGACACCAACGATTATATGCGGCTGTGCAGTGGAGATGCGTTCACTGTCAGCCATAATTCGCAATTTATTTTATTAAAAAAAAGAAATCTTGATTACAAGAAAAATGCCTATTTTTCTTGTGATTTATTTCTTGTCTTTCTTTTAATTCATAATTAACTCTACAGATTTAAATAAATAGTTTTGTTTTCATGCAGTCGAAGAAAGTATAACCTAAATTATGTCAGTGATTCTCTTCTTTTAAAGATTATCAAGAATTATTTTATTTTGATCTGCAGTGTACTAAAAGTTAAGAAAAAGATACGCCTATAGATTACAGACTAATTCTATTTTTTTCTTAAATGTTAACTTAAAATTTGTTATGAAGAATATTAAATCAACTTCAGGCAAGGCTAACGAATTTTCTTCATATTGAATATACAAACATAACGAATAGCCTATATACTTCAAAACAAAGTTTTCATAAATCACGAATATGACGAAATAAAATTATTATACATATATTAATTATATAGCTATAATAGGCTAGTTGTATCAAATGGAAAAGAAAATTATAGTGCCTTGAATTTATTAAGTAATGTTTTATTTTGTTCGTTTCGTTCTCAGGAAATATAAAGAATAAAATAGCCTACCGTTTTTACTTAGCCAATTCATTTTTAATCCCTGATTTTAGACATATGCCTATATGAGATAATTTATATATTATTGCTTGAATAAGCATTTAAAAATGGTGCTAGAAATGTTATAATGAAGAAAATCAAACATAAGACCTAGGCATTTTAAAAGACATAAAAAAATGTCTGATAATTCCAAAAAGAAAGAGAAGCATCAGACTTAATCAAAACATATTCAAGATTGTGACATTTATTAGAAACACCAACATAGCAGGAAAGCTAATGTTTTCTGTTATATTAAGCACAAATTAAAATTAGAGTTGCAGCAGTGTTCTGGCTGGGTACTATTGGGTTGTGGTGGTTGCTCAGGTGTTGTTAGGAGGTAAAGATTTTCTGACTGGATGGTAGGGTGTTGCTATGTTGTCCTGGATGGTTGTTTGGGTGTTGGTAGGTAGTAGTTAAGGTTTTCTGACTGAAAGTAGGGAGTTAGCGCTTTCCACACATTACTGTTTTTCTAAATTGCTAAAACTATAACTGATTCATTTGGCCTAATTTTCCGCACCATTCATACAGTTCTCGAAACAAAGACATTTCTCAAAACTTTTAACACATTTCACCTGCTTTCACACGTTTCAATTTGCTCAGTGTTTTCTGCAAAACTCTACACAACATCATTTTGCACAGGTTTAACCATGTAAAACTTGTGTTAGAAAAGACAAACACACAATATAACTACCTCAAGAATCATAAAATGAACACACACAGCACACATTTATCCATGTGTGAACATTAAGTAGCAAAACTGATGAAACACCAGTGAACAAGAACACAGGTGGTTGTGTTTTGGAAAATGAATCCTGGTATTGGGAGACAAAGAGGAACTCGTAACTATTGAATTGATTTGTAGCTAAGTAGTCCTTATCTGTACTGATGACTGTCTAGGGGAGGCAAAAAAAAAGTCTTTTGTCAGAAGACTAAGAAACTGTTATATTATAACAATAAGGATATTTTTAATATTGTAATGCAGCTTGGCAGAGGTTGAATTTATTTATTTATTGCTGTACAGTAACTGACAGTATATTCAGTGTGTGTTTACTGTATATTCTGTTGTTTGGTCTTTGAACTTTTCTTTTCTAGTGCTTTTCATCTACCGTAAGATCACTTTACAGTAGTGTAGTGAAAGTAAACTTTTCTTAAATCTACTGTATCTGCACCCCTCTACTTATGCTGTATACTGTAAGTGACATTGACTAGCAAAAGTATTCCTGTTTCCCAAAAGGAGGTTTTTGTAAGTGTTTTGAATTGATCTCACTAGTGTTTTCTAGGCAGGAAAATAGTTTGTGTATTTGTCAGGTTTGTATCATCTGAGGACAAAGATTGAGTCTGACAAAAGAGAATGTGTTTTTGACTAAAATGTTTGACTTTTTGTCCTGGAAGTTTGGAGTTTGCACAAGTTGGTGTATAGCCGTGAGAAAATGGTGAATTGTTTCATGAATTGTGTGTTAGCAATTGAGAAAAACTGTAAACCCATTTAAAAATCATAATAAAGCTTGATGCTATTACGATTTTACAAACGCTAAATAAATATATGCAGTGCAGGTTTAATATATGCGCTTTAATTATTTACATGCGTGTAGGTTAAGTACATGCATCTCAGAGTGGCTCCATTCACAGAAATGTTGCTACTTAAACTGTTATCATTTACATGTGTGGAACGTCTCAAACTCCATCTCTGCATATTGTTGTGAATTTAGGTTTATTAAAACATTCATCTGGGAACACAACATGCGCTATTTCATCAGATTTGTAAGGTAAATAATTTATAAACCTACACAAACACAGGAGAACCTATCAATATCTTGCTGAACATGCTGACTGTTAATCGCAATCTCAAAATAAAAGTTTAAACCCTCACTCTGAGTTTACACGTTTTGATGTCGACATATTCAAGAAATTATAGTGGCTGGACCTTTTCTATCATAAAGAAATGCCCAGATATTAAAGATTAAGTGGACATTTAAATTAAATGTTGTCAATATTAAACGCGGATTAGATCCGCCGTTGGCACCCTCTGCAGTCATTTGTTATAATGCATAATGTACATTAGTTCTTTTGTTTATAGTACATTATGTATTTTAATGGTTTTGTTCAATAAAACCATGTGATTACTCGCTTTCGATACTTTATTTGAAACCGTTATTATTGCCTCATTGCTATTATATATGTATTTAAGTCATTTTAAAGGCTATTGTTCACTTGAGTCTATTACAAAAAATGTACATAATTATCAAATTATTCAATTAATTGTCAGAATAATCGACGGATTACTCAATTACCAAAATAATCATTAGTGACAGCCCTAGTTCTTAGTGTTTGTTATTATGATCTGCTTGGTTGCTAGGGTGTTGTTATTTGGGTGATTTGAATAGTTGCTGAGTGTTGCAATGTGGTATTTGAGGTTTTCTAAATGGATGTTGATGAGTTGCTTGGGTATATAAAGAAGTCTTTTCTGCAGGATGCTAGAATGTTGCTAATGTCTAGGGCATTGCTAGGTGGTTACATGTGGTGTAATTGTTGTATACAAATATGTACTTTACCATTATCAGCAAAGTTTTCACGCATTTAATTCTGATGTGCGATGTGTTTCAGATTAATCTCGTGGACGGGTCGTAAGATCGATCCGGTGGGGGTGGACTACATTTTGCAGAAGCTGGGATTCCACCATGCCCGGACTACAATTCCCAAGTGGCTGCAGAGGGGAGTGATGGACCCTCTGGATAAAGTTCTGTCTGTTCTCATTAAAAAACTTGGCATGGCACTGCAGGACGAGAAAGAGAAGAAAGGTCAAAGAGACAAAGACGAGCATTAACTCGAAACACTTTAATGTATTAATACATTTCCGCTATCTGGAGCCATCCTTGTGAATTTCCTTGTTTTGTTTTTTTTTTGTACCTTGTCTGAAACCACTGGATTTATTGCAAACTACTGTACAGCACACACACACACACACACACACACACACACACACACAAACACATTACAGTCATTGCTATACTGTGTGAACATTCATGTTTTTGCCTTGGTTCATATGGCCATAGCTCTCGGACGAATGAAAGTGTTTTTTTTTTTCTTTTGTTTTTTTTTTAACGGTTTAATTTTCAGATCACGTAGATGTCGAATAGCTGCTGCTGAATGCCATTTGGACTTTTAACATGAATTAAATGCACTTACACGTCACTGACACTAACAAATGAGCAGTGATCTTAAGCTACAGTATACAGGTGTGCTCTTGAAATCAGTTTACATGAGTTCAGAGGAGCGATAAGCATCCTGTGTTCTTTCTCTGAGGTGAATATACTGCTGACTATTGCCAATCAGACTTTTTAAATAGTTTTATTTAACATTTTAAAAGCAAACGTTACAGGTAAGCCCTGACCGGGTGGTAAAGTGTTCTTTCAGCCAGCAGAGGAAGCGTGAACATCCCTAAGCCTAATTTATTCCTTTGAGAGTGACCAAATTTTCTGATGCCTGGTTAACAACACATTTTGAGGGATGATATAATTAAAATGCCTCAGATATTCCTGTGAATACACCCGAACCTCAGATTGTGCTGTGTAATGTGAATTGGCCTATAAAGCAAGGCTCTAACTTAAATAGACAAACTAAGTGTAAATATCTTAAATGCATAAGCTGTTACCCATGTTAGGCCTGTGGTGATAGTGTTTTTCCTTTTTTTTTTTTCCTTTTTTTTTTGTTGCTTTTTCATAATAAGTGCAATAGACCATTGTATATAAAGAGGTAAATATGTTCAATGTGCTGATTTCTTAACTGAATAAAATCATTACTACTAAAATGAATGACATGTGCAGGTGACTTTTTGTTTCTCCTAATTATGCTTCACAGATATGTGGAAAACAAGATGATCTGTTTTGTTCATTGATTGCTGTGGAAACGGAAAGGCTGCCTTACAGAATATGCTACACAAATTTAGTATGTTATCTTAATACTCCATGCATAAAGAAAAAGGTCACTCTTCACTGTATACATACTGCAGTAATAGGCCATGGTCCGAATACCATAACAATAATGGCTGTTGTGCTATCTGTATACATTGTGCATTAAATGCATAAAGTACCTACTAAATTCACCAATATCTGTAGTATACAGAAGAGCACACTGTATTCAATTAGTCATATGTGCTCGACTTGAGGTGTGACATTTATATATATATATATATATATATATATATATATATAAATTAACAAAGCTTACATAAAACAAATATTAGATGAAAAGCAACTAAACAAAAAAAAAAAAAGCTGTTTTTTCAGCAAGGCAGCTAATTCTAAATATTAAAATAGTACTATGTACCTTATACTTAAATTACTATTCACTAATCTTCCTTTTGTGAGCAGTGTATCACATTTGCAGCTGTTTTTTTTTAAGCGTTATGTGTTATTTTAAGATTTAGACAGTTAAATGCCAACCCAGCAGCCACCTTTCAATTTGACGTCAAATATTAGTCAAGACTTGTTCAAGATGTGGTAACTTTTTTTCTTTTTTTAAATTTACGACAATTTCTTCCAGTGGTAAATGGGTGAAAATAGTTAATCCTACGCTGAAGCTGGTTTAATGTATGTAGGCCCATATGTTTGATGTTCAGTTTACATCAAATAAACGTCAGTTTTTGACGTCTTTTGAATATCAGTTGTCCACTGTAAAATATTCATTGCCATGATACCTGTGTGTCACATACTGAGTTAACATGTAAAATAATAACAAGCAGGATACAGTAACTAATGCTACTATTTGATTTTTCAAACAGAGCTAAGATGTAAAGAACAACAACGTACTATCACCAAACCATTCCTGGCGCACTTCCTGTTCAATTCAGTCCTTAAATCGATGATACAGACAGATTTGTACTAGTCTGGGCCTAGGTTTAAGCCTTATCTCTTAAACCGCGGGATAATGTTTCACAACTCTTGTCACGTTATTAAAACGTAAGTTCCCAAGTGGCCATCTAGTGGTTGAGGCGTAAAAGTGCAAGTCTTTTCATAATATGAACAGGACTGTTTTAGATGCGATGATTTAATCAAAACCAATCAAAATTACCTGTCATTAGAAAAAAAGACTATCCGTGAATAATGTCTTTTGAGCGGACAACATTTTACTGTTGTTTTATAATAACGTCACAAAAGTAAGGCAACGCTCGACGATTTAAAGTTCCAGTTCCCATATAAAACATCTTACCGTTTTCCCATTTTACCGGTCGAGCAAGAAAAAGGCCACTTTGAATCTCTTATAAGCAACTTTGCGGATACAAGTTTTATTTCGCGCTCTGCCACTTTCCGTTTTAGTGTGTTACTATTCCATTGAGTTTTTTGTTTTAAAGTAAAAAGAATGATACTCTTTTTGAATGTCCCATTGTTTTAATTTTGCTGATCCATTTTCCATTTGTTTATTGACATCACGTAACCACGCAGAGGATGTGAAACAACATTTCCCGCAAAATCCGACCCGATAGCTGAAACTGTAGATTATTATTATAAATTTACCATTGTGAATCGGCGATGAGGCAAGAGGACAGTTAACATTATTTCCACGTTTTTTTTTTTTTAAGTGCTGCAAATACTGTTGTGAATGCATGACGGAGACTTGCAGGGAAGATAAAAATTTGTTGAATTAAGTAATTTTTTTGTTTTCTGCGTGCATAAAGAGCATTTTTGTAGCTTCATAAAATTAAGGTTGAACCACTGTCACATGGACCATTTTAACGAGATCTTTACAACCTTTCTGGGCATTGAGCGTGCTAGTACCGTTATGTATGCAGGGTCAGAAAGCTCTCAGACTTTATCAAAAACATCCAAATTTGTGTTTCGAAGATGAACGAAGGTCTTACAGGACAGACATGAAGGCGAGTAATTAATAACAGAAATTTCATTTTTGGATGAACCATCCCTTTCAAGTACTGCAACTTGAAATAAACCACAAAAGGACATGTGGATTGATGTTTGAAAATAATTGATATAGCTAAAGAAATCTTTGTATCCACCCTTTCACGTTTAATGCACAATTCTTGTTAATATAACTAAATCAACTAAATTACATTTTCAGCTTCACAAACCCAGCACAAAGACCAAAAGCAAACAAACAAAACACATCACTGCTTTAAAAAGCTTTATTTCTTGTAAGTATCACAAGAAGCCCGTCATGATTTGCTTTTAAAACTCTGAATAGGTAGATTTAACATCCTAACATTCTGGTTACTCAAACTCAAAAATGAGCTACAAAAATGAACCAAGCTAAAACAAAAAAAAAAAACAAAAACAAAATTGTGCTGCTCTATAGTTAAATGAACTGACTCTAAAACTGTAATTCAAGGGCTACCCATAGTGTCTTATTTAAAGATACCACTTGTTAAAAACAAAAACAACAAGACTCCTGGCACCTGTTACTAACAATAAATCCAGTATTATTATAATTTTGGTCTTTCATATACATTTCCATATACATATCTACTGTAAAAAAAAATCTATGCCAAGATTCATAAAGGTGTAAAAAGATTTCAAGTTTGGCGTCCGTAATGCTGTTTAATTGAGGTGTTCGGTCTGTCGGCTCTGTCGTCTATTTGTCAGTGCATGCACACACATTTACACGCACACACATACACACGAGTGGAAACTGAAGAGGCAGAGTGAGTGGAGGGGACCTGATTCGGCAGCTCTGACGAGCTCTACAGTGTTAACACGCTTCCCTGATCAGACACGTACAGTGCTTTCAGCTTGGCAGAACAGTCACGCGACGTCAATATCACTGAATCATTCAGGGCAGGAGCTGAGGAAGAGGAGGGCGGGATTAGTGAGAGGAAAGGCAGCTTCCATAGTCCACTACACCTCGGCGACCTTTCTGGGCCTCTTCTTCAGAGGTTCTTTGCTGCTGGTTGCGGGTGTCGTTCTGCGCCTGTACTTGCGTGGTTTGGTCGATGACGGTACTTCAGCGTTGCGCTCCATCGTGGTCTCCGCCTGATGGCGGATATCAGAGTCTTCATGTTCCTGGCAGCAGAGCTGGCCCATGAGCGGGTGCAACCGCAGCGCCCCGTCTTGGTGAGCCTTGCAGAAAGAGTTAGGACACAGCTGGCAGAAAGCATCGGAGTTCTTTCCGCACACGTCACAGTGATGCCAGGGACAGTCCCAGCGACCTGGAAGACAACAAAGAGCACAAACGCAAAAGTCATTGAAGGCTTAAAAATAAACTGCCCTGTTAAATTGTTCCACATTTATTAGTTCTATTAAATTTAGTGCGTTAAATTATAAAAGGGTACCGAAAGGTCTCTTGGTGCGGTCCAGGCAGGAAAGGTGATAGGCTTTGGTGCAGCCCTTCTTGTCACACAGAACCAGCTCTCCTCCATCACCACAGCGGAAACACTCGTCCTCAGACTTCTTGCCTTCATTCCGGGACTTTCTCCGCTTGGGCTTTTTCTTTTGATGCTTGGCTTTGGGCTCAGAAGCATGACCATTCTGAAGTTGGCAGGTGAAGACAGCATTAAGGTATTTTCACTTCCTTATGCATACACATTATTACTTTCCACTCCTCAATTATAAGAACTGGATTAAAGGATTAGTTCACTTTCAGAACAAAAATTTACAGATAACGTACTCACACCCTTGTCATCCAAGATGTTCATGTTTGTCTTTCTTTAGTCATAAAGAAATTGTTTTTTGAAGAAAATATTTCAGGATTTCTCTCCATGTAATGGACTTCTATGGTGCCCCCAAATTTGAACTTGCAGTTTAAATGCAGCTTCAAAGGGCTCTAAACAATCCCTGCCTAGGAAAAAGGGCCTTATCTAGCAACAGTGTTTTATTTATTACAACTAATATACTTTTTAACCTCAAACACTTGTCTCGTTTAGCTGTCTTTTTTCCCAGTCATGACAGTTAGGGTACATCTAAAAACCCCCATTTCATTTTTTCCTCCAACTTCAAAATCATCCTACATCCCCACAGAAGTACCAACCCAGAGTTGAACAAAGTGAACACGAACAAGATTAAACACTCTTTACAGAAAAGGTAAAAACAGCAATGTAGGACAATTTTTAAGTTGGAGGAGAAGTTGAGATGGGAGTTTTTAGATGTACCCTAACTGTCATGACCAGGGAGGGGGGGGGCAAAAAACAAACAAACAAAAAAAAAAAGTTAAAAAGTACATAAAAGAAAATAACTGTTTTGCTAGATAAGACCTGTTTCTCAGCTGGGATCGAGTCCTTAGAGCCCTTTGAAGGTGCATTTAAACTGCATTTTGAATGTCTTGGATGACGAGGGTGAGTACATTATCTGCACATTTTTGTTCTGGAACTGAACTAATCCTTTAAGTAGTTAGTACTTCAGCTTGTAGTACAGGTATTACTGGGACAAACTTAAGTATTAAGTGTGTTGTTGAAGGGCACAATGGTGATGGCTCACACTTCACAAAGATCATTCTCAATAGTAAGCCTGAGCTTTAACCATTACAATAGAAACAGCAAGACATCAGTAATGACAGAGGCAGCTGAAATGAAAGGTATTACAGTCACTCACCTTGGGTCTGTCACCTAGGAAACCACTGCAGTTGGGTGCTCCACAGCGGCACACAGTCTTTTCATTCCCAAGACAGTCCAGGTTATAGTTAAAAGTCAGCTCAGTGCCTGAAAACATTGTCACACAAATACCCAATTAAATTTGAAAGAACAAAAAAAAAACACTGACATGGCAACTTGAAAATTGTAGATCCGGCAACAAATTAGGGCTGTCATGATTCCTCGTTTCAATTAGAGTACTCGATTTTAAAAAATCCTCGAATGCATTTATGGCAAAACATCGGAAATGGTACATTCCACAGCCGAGAATCCATGAAATGCATTATTAGACCGTTTTCAAAGGCTGCATGATATATTAAACCCATTTAAAAAAAATCAAAGCATAATGCTATTGTGAATTCAGTTAAATAAATATATGTGATGCAGGTTTAATATATGCACTTAATGTACATGCACGTAGGTCACATACGTGCATCTCTTAGCAGCTCAGTTCACAGTAAATGCTGATCCCCACAAACTGTTATCATTTATCATGTGTGGAGCATTTTAAACTCCATCTCTGCATATTGCTGTGGGTTTGGGTTTATTATAACTTTAACCTGGGAACGCAACATTGAATCAGATTTGTAAGTTAAATCATTTTTAAACCTACGCAAACACAGAAGAATACATAATATGCTAACTGTTCATCGCAATTTTAAAATAAAGTTTAAACCCTCACTCTGCATTTATACAAACTGATCTCCACATATTCAAGAAATTACAAATGGCTGTTGCATTTGTCAAAGAAATGGCCAAATATTAAAGATTAAGTGGACATTTTAATTAAATGTTGTTTAGTCAATATACACCAAGGATTAGATCACGCAGTAAAGTGTAAAAACCATTGCCAGGCCGTTGTCACCCTCCGCAGGCATTTGTTATAATGCATAATATACATTGGCACTATTGTTTATAATACATGACATTTTAACAGTTTTGCCCAGTAACAACTATATGATTACTTGCTTTTGATACTTTATTTTAATTATTATTGCCTCATTGCTATTATATATGTATTTTAAGTAATTTTAAAAGGTGCTGTATGCAAGTTTTTGACTCTTTTTAAGCCAAAAAAAAACCAAACAATATATTTGTAGTTATTCAGGAAACGTTTACATAGCTGTTTTTCTAAAAATAATGCTACAGCCAGTTATTCTACTCTAAAATGTGTCTAACTCTAAAAGGCTTGGAAATACACTACCCATTTCAACCACTACCTAGCAATATTACATACTGCACAATGCTCTATGAGCATTAAAACACAGTAAATAAACTCAAATTACAGTGCAAGGCTTGTTGCATGTCCTCAATCTGGCAAACTCGCGTGAGTGTCAAGTCCAAGTAGGAGGAAGCGGGAGAAACGGTTCTCTCCAATACTTAGAATTTGGACTGCAGTACCCATTTCAGCTGCTAGCTGTCAATCTTACATACTGCACCTTTAAACGTTATTGTTCGCTAAGGTTGATTTTCATTACTACCTAAAAAAAAAATAAAAATAAAAAAAATAAATAATATAATCATCCGATTACTCGATTACCAAAATAATCGTTAGTGACAGCCCTACAGCAAACAAATAAATAAATAACACAAATTTTGTCTGGGGCGAGTCACCACACTTAAATTTTACTTCATAACAAATAAACGAATCAGAGATATGGCACAAAACAATTTTAGTTTAATTTAACACTCCAGTTATGTGAAACATACCTCAAACAAATGAGATTAAACTCTTAATTAATGGAAAATTGGTTTCTAAATCAAGTAGAGGAAAAAACTGTGGAACCATTCAATGTTGGGGAGAAAAAATATTTTTTTTACTTGGTTGCTCCGCCTCTGGCTTTTATGATGTCTTGTGTCATATCTTATTTAAGCAAAAAATTTGGGTCTAAGTGTGGGGATTCCATATTTTTTTGTCAGGGGGTGTAATAAATAAGGATTTTTGCCATTTTGTATTTGCTCCGAACTTGCTTAAATGGGTGCTTCTAAGTGTTTAATATAAGTACAATACACACACACACAAATAAATATATAAAAACATATATATATATATATATATATATATATATATATATATATATTTATTTCACCCTTTTAAGCAATTTTAGAGGAACTACTATTTTTAATAAACTATTTTGCAAAGCAAAATTCTAAACGCTTAATAGTAATAAAATATGAAAAAAAAAATTATAATTTGGAAAAGGAGTCAATATATCACCCAGCCTTACACAAAATCAATCAAATCTCTTATATTTTCAGAACATGAGCTTACCAGAAGGGATGTCACAGACAGCAAACAGGCCCACGCGTGTATCTCCATTAACTGTCCATTTCTGAGTCTCACAGTTGGGCTGACAGCTGTGGTTCATGAAGCGAGAGTAGTTCCCTTTAGGTCCGGCATCTATAATCCGATCCTGTGCACACACACAAATGGAATATTACACAATGAAAGTAGAAACGGTCACAAGCCATTTAGACTGTTATCTGTAGTATGATCTGTAGTGTTGTGTCCTGTAATGCCACATAACGCTGTATAGTGCCATTCCCAATACAACACTATGTCTCTGGCTCTACTGTACAGGGTCCATCATCCCATCATCGGACACAAACCCAGAACAGAAGGAGCGGTCGATGTTTGTACGCCTAGCTCCTTCATTTACCTTGTCTATAGTGAGCATATAGAAATGTGTGATGTTGTTCTCCTGAGCGTATTTGATTCTGGCTATGCACTCCTCCTCGTCTATCAGTTCACCCACATATTCATTCACGAACTCTCCCTGAGTGGACACACAAAAGAGCCGATCAGCAATTGCATACGGAAAATCTCATTTGTTAATGTTCAAAAGCCAGAAACGCTTACTTTCTTAATATCTCGCAATGACACCAGGCCCCAACCTTTGCCTGCGGTACGGATGATCTTGGTCTCGGGGTAGAGGCGTTTAGTGAAGTCCTGGTTCTGGCAGCGATCTCCAGCCGGACACACTTGAGGATGGCACTCATACAACAGCATGCGGTTCAGACACTCTGACTCAAAGCTGCAGGGACGCTCGTCTGATGGCTTACAGTTACACTTGGGGATTTCAGAGATGTCTGCGGTGTAGACCTGCACTCGCCCACAAGGCTTATTCACCTAATAAAAAAATAAAACAAATAAATTCAATATAAAGATAAAAAAAAAAAAACACAGACTTTAATTTCCATATTCATAACATTAAAATTACTATGGGTTTGTTTATGGCCTGGGGAAAAAAAAAAAAAACACTTTAAAATTCACAGATATTTCCAGGTTGTCAAAGACATGGGAATCTTGTATAAAGGTCCTCTTGTATCCACGTTATTTTTCCCATAAGAGCAGGCACGGCCATTTGCGCATCCAGCTATTTTTAGCTGTACAAAACAGCTCATTTTGTTGCTTGAAATTGCAAACTGGTGTGTCTTAAACATGTTATTTTAATGTATTATTTTAATTACGAACACACTAGCGTGTGGTGCAAACAGTTTTGCCATTTACTGCACGTTAACTCTTTTCGTTATTTCCCTATAGCAGCTAATGAACTGCAAGTCTCGCCCTCAGGCTTATTACTGCACTGAAGAATAAGGTGGATATATACCTTGATGTATTTGTATGGAGGAGGTTTCTTGTTGTTCTCTTGAGCCTCTTTGGCCTCCCTCTCCATCTCGATCTCCTTAAAGCGAGCTTCAGCCTCCAGCAGGGCTGCAGAGATAAATACAGAGGAGACATTCCAAAAATGTACTGACAATACTGATAAACAAATAAAACAAGACATTGCTTACCATTTTTAAAGACCTTTCCAATGCCAGTATGCTGATATTTGCTTCCCCTGTCTCCCTCCATGTAAGGAAAGACTCTGCCCTGGTGTGTCCAGAAATAGTCTTTAGAGCCAAAGAAGAACACAGGGAACTCTCCAATCTCATGCCGCAGGTGCTGAATGTTGGTTGGGATGTTCTTAGGGTGACGGATCTCTGCAGGCCACCATCTAGAATTTCAAATAAGGTTCAAGGAGAAGTTTACTTCCGGAATAAAAAGTTACTCACCCCATGTCATCCAAGATGTTCATGTTTTTCTTTCTTCAGTCGCAAAGAAATTAGGTTTTTTGAGGAAAACATTCCAGTTTGTTTTTTTTGTTTTTTTTTCCCCCATATAGTAGACTTCTATAGTGGCCAATGGTTCGAAGGTCCAAATTTCAGTTTCAATGTAGCTTCAAAGGGCTCTGCACGACCCCAGCCGCAGAACAATGGTCTTATCTAGCGAAACGATCTGTAATTTTCTTAAAACAATGAAACTATATACACTTTTCAACCACAAATGCTCGTCTTGCACCAGCCTGACATAATGCAATACGTAATTATGTTTTAAGGAAGTACCAACCCAGTGTTTACACAGCAAATGTGCAAAGAAAGTCACAACCTTTACCAAAAAAAAAACGACGTTGGATGATTTTGAAGTTGGGGGAGAAAATGAGATGGGAGTTTTTTGCCCTATCCTAGTACACATACAAAGAACTAACCCCATGTGACCTTTCCAGAACTAACGCAAGACAAGCATTTGTGGTTAAAAATTATTTGTTTTTTTGTTTGTTTTGTTAAGACAATGACCGATCACTTTGCTAAGACCCCTATTCTTCGGCTGGGATTGTGTAGAGCCCCCCTTTGAACCTGCATCAAATTTGCAATTTGGACCCTTTGCTGATCCCCACTGAAGTCCACTATATGGAAAAAAATCCTAGAATGTTTTCCTCAAAACCCTTAATATCTTTGCAACTGAAGAAAGAAAGACGTGAACATTTTGGATGACATGGGGGCGAGTAAATTATCAGTTAAGATCAATAAATCCTCTAATATTTGGCATCCTATGTTTTTTGTCTAAACAGTGTTGATTTGGAGACTTTTATTTTGACAGCATCTGAACACAGATGCACTGGCCCAAAATTCTGGCAGAATGCGTGTAATGACATCAACACACCGGATTGGTCACTTGTTTGTTGCCTGGCTACTGGTTTCTCTTTGTAACTGGCCAAATGTGGTATTTGAGCAAAGTAAACAGAAATATCTGGTCATCCTCCATAACGTGGTTGCCATTTATATCTCAAACACTTGCATTGCCAAGGCAACAACTGATGCGTTTGTATTACGAGCTCTGTTATCAGGCCCACAGTCGAAAATGAAACCATATCCGTACATGGGATGGATCAGCATGGAATAGAACAAAGAGAACCATGTGGCCGGATGAAAATAAGCCTTAATGATGTAAGCAGATGAATTTGCACATTAAAGTTAAAAGTGTGTGGTACTGATGGAGACTGACCTGTAGTTCCCCAGTTTGACCCAGATGACATCTCTGTATTTGGGTTTTTTCCCGGAGCGGCAGTCGTTACAGAACCAGCTACCATCAGGCATAGCGATGTTCAGACAATCAGGGTGAAATGCAGCTGGACATGACTCGCAGCACAGCAGACGGCCACCTGCAATACGCACATTTATACATTTATATAGTGCCATTATCAAAGAAAATCAAATATGCTCTGATTCTTTTATGAGGTTCTAGGGTTGTTTCCATCCTTAAAATTGCAGGGTTTTAAGGGAGTTCACTTCCAGAACAAACATTTACAGATAACGTAGTCAGGATGTTCACGTCTTTCTTTCTTCAGTCGTAAAGAAATTATGTTTGAGGTAACCATTTCAGAGTTTTTCTCCATATACTGGACTTCAACGGTGCCCCCAATTTTGAACACCCAAAATGCAGTTTAAATGCAGCTTCAAAGGGCTCTAAATGATCCCAGCCGAGGAAGAGGGTCTTATCAATCTGAACCAATTGATGCAAAAAATAAAAAATAAATAATAATAAAATAAAAGAAAAAGAAAAATACAATTTACAATTTTTAACCTCAAACGCTTGTCTGGTCTCGTCTGCCTGAACTTTGTTTGTCATGACAATTAGGGTATGTCGAAAAACTCCCTTATCATTTTCTCCTCCAACTTCAAAATCATTCTATATCACTTTTTTTCATCCTACATCAGTTTTATCTTTTTTTGTAAAGAGTGTCTGATCTTTTTTGCATGTTCACTTTGTAAACACTGGATCGGTATATCTGCAGCGATGTAGGGCAATTTTAAAGTTGGAGGAGAAAATGAAATGGGAGTTTCCCGACATACCCTAGCTGTGATGAACCTGGAAAACAGTTCAGGCAAACAAGCGTTTGAGGTTAAAAAGTATATACATTTTTATTATTTTAGGAAAATGACAGATTGTGTCGCTAGATAAGACCTTTCTTCCTCGGCTGGGATTAATTAGAGCCATTTGAAGCTGCATTTAAACTGCATTTTGGACATTCAAAATTGGGGGCACTACTGAAGTCCACTACATGGAGAAAAATCCTGAAATGCTTTCCACAAGAAACAATTTCTTTACGACTGAAGAAAGACAGACATGGACATCTTGGATGACAAGGGAGTGAGTACCATTATCTGTAATTTTTTTTTTCAGGAACTGAACTTCTTTAATTTTGGAAAAAAAAAAAAAATTAAAAAAAGAGCTTATGTCTTGAATAATGATAGTGGAATTCACACCCTTTGAGCAGATAAAGCACCAGCTGACGTTGACGTGAGAGTGGTGACTGTAGCCTTTCTTAGGCCTGAAGTGGTTTGTGCACACAATGGCAGAGGAAGTGATCATCTCGCTCCCTGCAGCAACACACAGGTCTCCAACATGATAGGCCACGGGACAGCGCAAACAACGCATCATCTTTCCTGCAAGGGGACAATGGGAATGTGCTTTATGTATTAAATGATCATCATTACTCCAGTCTTCAGTGTCACATGATCCTTCAGAAATCATTCCAATATGCTGATTTGGTGTTCAAGAAACATTTCTCTTATAATCTGTTTTTAATGAATCATCAAAAAGACTAAAACTCCTAAATTATGGTTTGAATCACTCTAATAAATTACTTGTTGAATCCGTGGTTACTGCATTAACATCACTAACTGTATGTTTATATGATACAGCAAAATTAAATAAACATGCATGTCAGTTTGAGTACCTTTGGTGGCCTTGCCGGCGGCACGGCCACTGTAGTGGCAGCTTAGGCAGGTGTGCAGGGGACAGCGGAAGCCTCGGTTCTCAAACACGGCCAGAGGGCTCAACCGCACACAGGCCTCATGGTAGAAACGGCCACAGTGAAGCACACAGCAACGCCGTATTTCTCCTTCAGATTTCTTACAGGTGAAACACACATGCACACCTGAAAGAAAGTGAAAGAAAATTATAGCTCACAATAGCGAGAAAACTGTTTTTGTTTTTTTTTCACATTATAATGTGTGCCTCACCTGAGCTGCAGGCAGTGCAGAGCACTTTGTCAGCTGACTGATCCAGTCCAATACAGTGCAGGTGATATGAGCCACAGCACTGCCCCTCACACATTACCAGATCCTCCCCGGGCTGCTCACACACCTGTGGAACAGCAACAATCATGAATGTGCAGCACATCACATAAGAGCTGAACAAAACATTCAAGATTTACATTCACCAAGCACCTTCAGGTGGATGTAGATAAATATTCTAACATCTTACTACTGCTACTGCAAAAAGGCTAGCATCGTTACCTTTTTAAAATGCAAGTATCGATTTAACACCGAAGTACTGGTAATTTTGACAGCACTACACAAAGTTCACTCACCAGACACACGCTTTCTTTTTTGGCACCTGCAGTTCGTTCTGTCTTCTTTGAGTGATGTGATTCATCTGTACTGTCACTGGGAGAATCAGGTCTGTGCTCACACAGCGAACTCTGAAATATGCATTCAGAATATATTTACTTACACCTTGTAGACAAAAATGACAAACCATTAATTTACCATTCCAAACAAAGTCAATTATTCAAACCAAGAAACACTGGATGCATGTCACATTTTACAAATTGTCAGGTTGCAAGTATGAAAAAATAAAATAAAAAGCACAAACCTCTGGCTCAGGCGAAGATGATGGGCGATGTTTTTTGGATGAGACAGGAAAAGACTTCCTGACACGCTTGGCTTTAGAAGGAGACTCCTCCCCTGAAAAACAAATAAAATTTAATAAACAGAAGCTGTAGAAGAAGAAAAAAAGACACAAGAAAGAACAGTATTTCAACTGGGTGATTTCTGTAGCTCAAAACCATTTGGAGATTTACTTGGGGCTTTTTTAGTTTGTTTCCTTTTGTCATCTCTGTCTGCTTTCCGCCTCCTTCCCCTGGGTTTACTGACAGCGGCTTCATTTGATGGTGCCTTCCAACAAAAGAAGAAATGGAAACAATATTTTAAAACTTAATCGCTGAATAAACAAATTAATTAATTAATTTTATTATAATTTAATTTCACATATTTTAAAACAATTCATGCTACAATAGCTCCACTCAGAGTAATGCATGGCATTTTCTCTCATATCATACCTTTTGGCCATTCTGCTTTTTAAACTCCTTTTCAAGCTTGGTTTTCTTTTTAGGTTGCAGAGCCACATCATCCTTTGATTCTCGTAAACGCTTGTAGCCTATTTTCTTTCCTGTATGAGGCAGAGTGCAAGCTTATTTGAAAGCTTTTGTAAAAGAATTTTATATACCCTTTCCATATACATCTGAAACATTGCTAATAATGAAACCACCCACACACACACCTTTAGAAACATCTTCTTCCACAAAGACTTTTGGGCTTGCTGCTAATACCTTAATATCTGATAAAAGAATAACAGGAAATTATTACAACAAAAAAAAAAAAAAAAAAAAAAAACACCTTGAATTTTTTGAGGGCTTTTATTTGAAAATAAATCCATTGTTTAAATTATATATACACTGATGAGGTCAAAAGTTTACATACAACATGCAGAATCTGCAAAATGTAAATTATTTTACCAAAATACGAGGGATCATACGAAATGCATATATATATATATATATATATTTTAGTACTGACCTGACCTATTTCACATAAAATATAGTCCACAAGAGAAAATAATAAATAAATTTATAAAAATAACCTGTTCAAAAGTTCACATTCCCTTGATTTTTAATACTGTGTTGTTACCTGAATGATCCACACCATAAATTTCTTTTATATATATATATATATATATATATATAAATAATTTTTGTTGTATTTGAACCCTTTCTAACAATGACCGTATGATTTTGAGATCTGTCTTTTCACACTGAGGACAACTGAGGGACTCTTGTCCAACTATTACAGAAGGTTCAAATGCTCACTGATGCTTCAGAAGGAAACACAATGCATTAAGAGCTGGAGGGCGAAATTTTTTTGAACAGAATGAAGTGTACTTGAATGAAGTGTAATGAAGATGTTTTCTTATTTTGCCTAAATATAATTTTTCCCCATTTAGTACTGCCCTTCAGAAGGTACAGAAGATACCTGCATGCTTCCCAGAAGACAAAATAAGTTCAATTTACCCTGATCTTCAAATTCAAAAAGTTTTCACCCCCGGCTGTGGATCATTCAGGTAACAACACATTACATTTCAAGCGTATGTAAACTTTTGAACAGGGTCATTATTTAACAATTTTTTTCTCCTGTGGATTATTTTGTGTGAAATCTTATTCTAATTATTATGATGATCCTGCATAGTGTATGTAAACTTTTGACCTCAACGGTATTTTTTCAAATCTTTATAGACACAAAAGAAAAACAGCACTAATCATTGGTTAGGTTATCGTTTTCAGTTTACAGTTTATAAAATGTCTTTTACATTACATGTATTACCTGAAAGTCCAGAATTAGTGGACAGTATGCTTAAAGTGTCAGATATACTGACACCAGCTTTTACTTTCCTCTTCTTTACTGAATTTGGTGCGGCAGGAAACTTCTGTCTGATCTGTCTCGGTTTCTTCTGAGCTTTTGGGTGAAGGTTTAGATCAATACAGAGCAGGTCCTTCTAATAAGTAAAGATAAAAAAAGTGATTACCACAAAATACAATAGAAAAACCAAACACTGTCCATTAAGACAACACACACCTTTTTCTGGTAAGCCCGTTTCCCAGTCTTTGTCGCTGATGTGGAGCAGGGATTCTACAATGAAAAAAGATTTGAAACATCACATTTCTAGCTTCAAGATGAAATCCTAATTCTACACTGAAATGATCCATTCAAATCATATTAACTGCTACCTGAACGGTAGACCCAGGGACATTTTTTGCAGAAGGAAGTTCTATTTTCTTCCACTTCAGTACTTTGCCATGCTGATCCCTCTTCGCTGGCGGTTTAGGTGCTTTTTTGGGGAGGGTGTTTTTCCCTGATGAAGTGCTGCTGTCTGTGGGGTGGGAGAAGACGCCTGGAATGATGGTAGTTGTTGTGGAGTTGGGGCTGGAATGAGTGGAGTCGGGAGGAGTGAGGCTGACAAGCTCCTGAGACTCACTCTGATCTTGGTCTTGCTGTGGTCCCTGATTGCGTCGTGCTTCAAGCTCTTGTAGCATGCGAGGGTTAAACTGGGCTTTCCCATTTTCATAAACAAAGCTGAATTTGGCCAGTCGCTCCTCTATTATTAAACCCATGGCTTCTGTTGCCTGTGACACACCTGTCTCCCAATGTTCCCGGAATTTACGAGGAATTGCCCGCTGTAGAGAGCACAAAGACGTCTGAGACCAAGGAATTTCATGATAATACAACAAATATAAAATGTACACGATATTTACTGTACCTTTCTTCCACTGATATCAATGGGTAGCTTGTTGCTCCGGCTAAGTGACTGGTACTGGTGTTTTCCTGAGAAGATGATCATGCTGTTCTCGCAAACATATCGTTTCTCTGGAGCATTTCCGAAGTATTGTACATGGTACAATAATCCTGTGCGGCTATTCACTGCCAAAAAATAAAAATATAAATCTTTCAAAAATTAAGAAGTCCACTTCTTACAGGTGCTACATTTCTCATGCTCCCTTGTTGACAGTTGGAAGCCAGTCCTTCACTCTGCTTGTTAGCTCAAGGTCACCCTTGTGCAAACAAGTTTCACAGGAAACCTTATCAGTACTTTCAAACCATCCTTTTGGACCAAAAGCAAGTGTTGTTTCTGACACTGTCACAACTCTTCTCTCAACTTCCAGCTATCTGCTTCACAGACACAGCTTTCTAATGACTCACTATCACTGTCTTACTCATGGAGTCCCCCAGGGCCCTGTTTTTAGCCCTTCTTCAGATCTTCTTTTCAATATTTAAATGCATTCTGTTCACATTATTACACTATTATGGTCTCAGTTACCATTGCTTTGATGATGAGTTTTTGGACAAAGTTCTTTCCAAATTCTGCCAAACCATTTAAAATCTGGACGATGCTGTCAGCCCATAATTTCTGTCCATATTGAATGTTTTACTCTGTTATGAATAATAAAATAATCTGACTCATGATTGCTGTTGCATGTGATCCTCCTCTCAGCGATGATGTCCTGTCACTATATGTGCAAATATTTAATCTAGGTTATTAAGATCAAAGTATACTTTGTTTTTGTATGCGTACGCTAGCATGTGTACAGTCGAACGCGTAGCCTTTCAAGTACACTCCATTTGATGTTGTGCACCAACGCGGGCGGTTGACACATGCCTTTTAGAAAGCTTCATCCATGTCCAGTGTCTGCTCTTTTTTTCCTCATAAGTAATGACTGAAAACACATTTTTGAGCTCTTTTAAAACAAAGCTGAGCTGTCTCATACCCTCTCGCTCACAAGCGCTTTTCAATATGACATCTGTTGTTACTGCAGTCTCCGCTATTTTGTTGTTGTTCCGTCTCTTAAGTTTTGTTTTCTGTTAAACAACGGCCCGAGACAGTGTTTCCACCTTGTGGAACAAATTATTACTACAAAATAACTTAAATGTGGGAGAAAATACAATCAGAGTTTGACATACCCTAACTGTCTTGAGCTAGAATACACAGAGTTCAGGGAGAGCAAGACAAGACGAGTGTGAGATTAAAAAGCATTTAAATTGGGTTTTTTTTTTTTTTTTTATGAAAATAACCGATCATTTGGCTAGATAAGACCCTTCTTCCTCAGCTGGGATCTAAACAACCGCATTTGGGATTGTTTGAAGCCGCATTTAAACTGCATTTTGGAAGTTCAAACTCGGGGCACCATACCAGTCCATTATATGGAGAAAAATTCTAAAAAGTTTTCCTCAAAAACACAATTTCTTTATGACTGAAGAAAGAAAGACATGAACATCTTGGATGACAAGGGGGTGAGTACATTATGTGTAAATTGTTGTTCTGGAAGTGGACTTCTCCTTAATCATGAAATACACTTTTACATTATTACACAATTTTGGCCTCATTTACCAATGCTTTGATGATGACTTTCAAGTGTATTCTTATTCTTTTCGGACAGAGTGTTATCCAAATTCTGCCAAACCATGGGCATCACCCATATTTTCTGTTCATTTTAACTACCCGGTCAGGGAAGCATTCTTATATCTTCTGTAAAAGATGCACCTCTTTGCTCAATTTTTAGCCCAAAGAAATACAATCTCTGCTACATGCTTTCATAACTTCACAGCTTGGTTACCGCAATTTTCTCATAATTGACCTATCCACCAAAACCGTCGCAATCAATCCCCCCAGTCCCCCCCAGTTTAAATTGCACTTTCCACCCAATTCATCTCTTATTTACTACAAAGCACTTCTTGTAATCTTTAAATCCCTTAATGACCTTGCTTCTTGAGTCTTTGAGCTACTTCAGCTGTTTCCTTGATGTCCCCTTGATTCTGACTTTCCTCCATGGGTGGCAAATCAAGCAGTGCCATGGCATCTAAACTCTTAAACTCACTCTAATGTAGCATTTACAACTTTTAAAACTCAATTAAAAGCTTTCTTTTCTCACAGTACTATTTTCCACATCAGACTCTGTTTTTGTCATCAGTATCTATCAGTTTGCAATTACAATACTATTAATGTTACAGATTAAGTTATTCCATGCTTTTCCATGTATAAATATGAATTATTATTAGGGATGCACAATATCATTAGACCGATACCAGAATGCGATAAAATTATGCCATATGTCTTGCCGATAAGAGGAATAACTCACATGTGCTCAGGGTGTGCTAGCGATTAGATCATGTCAGCAGTGTGGCAAAGTTTTGCCTGAATGATGATTAGATCCACTGTTTTGGATCGCTGCATTCAATCTGTGAATGCACGTACAGAATGAAGCGTTTAGTGTGTGATACTGTAAACATTAATAGCACATAGGGGCAGCAGCGGCAGCCTCCCCCGGGCCCTAATGGGGTCACAAATAACATTTAGACTGTTTCTGATTAAATAAAGCAGTAATTGAGGTCATAAAATCAATAGTACGTTTTGATTTGAAGGTCAGCAACTATAGCTTACACACACACAGAAAATTGCAAACATGACACTTGTAAATTAAATAATTTTATATATACTGATTTATTCAATAATGCATAATGTTACATTTTTTAAAACAAATCATGACCTCTAAAAGACTCAGTATTTTTACAACTTTTTCTTTAGACCATCTACAAATATTAAATCTTAAAATGTTAAGGTTACCGCTGCATTTTTCTGGGAAAAAAAAAAAAAAAGAAAAAAAAAAGCAGCGATTGATATATGGTTTACTTGTAGTTATTTTCAAAGCTTTTCAAAGTGTACTGTCACTATAAAAGAACTTCATTATTGTTTAATTCTAACAAATAAGTTTTTGTTAAAAAACTAACCAGAATTAAAAATAATTTGCTTGTAATTTCCACAAAAGAGAGACTTTGTGTTGTTTCCAAACTAAAGGAAATATATTGGTATCAGCTATCGGCCAAAATGAGATGAAAAATATCGGCTTGTCGGAAAATCGATCAAAATACAATATCGTGCATCCCTAATGATTATAAAAAAGCGCAGTCAATGGTACAAAAGCATCATACTGCCATGCACTGCCACAAACTGTCAGTAACTGAGTAAGCCAGTATGATGCAAATAATTTGTGGTTGACGACATGGTTATGAAACCTTTGGATCCTCTGGACCTTTTGACCTACCTTTTGACCTAAAGTGCATGTTAATCTCCGGGTCTGTAGTGATCATGCATGGCCACCAAGGGTATCCAGACACTTTGGTCCAGATAACATCTCCCACTGAGAACTGCACATGGGGCTGTGCCTCTGTATCACTTACTTCCTCATCATCCACACCCTGTGCAACATCACTCAATTCGCAATCAGACACAGGCACCTGCAAGACAGAAATTAAGAACTGTAAGACCCAGGAAAAAAGAAACCGGTCCACAAGGGGTACACATTTTCCTTATGACAGATAACTAATTTTGCATTGAATGCATGCAGGCAAATGAGAGCCATTAAGCTATACCTGGATTGGGATGGGAGTTACACTAGCAGTTACACTAACAGGTATCTCGCCATCAGTCTGCTCATCAGACTCAGCGGAAAGAACACATGGTTCAGTGATGAGGTCGTTAGAATTTATGGTGCTGTGCGCAAGGGGGGATTGATCAGGACTCGCAGTAGGATTTAAAATAGACTCTCTCTGATTTGGTGGAGTTGTCTTCATCACAAGCCCCCTTTTCTTCTTCCGTCTTTCTCTCCTGGCAGTTGAAGATGCAAGAAAACCTTCTGATAGTCTCATAGGATCATTTGTCTCCTCTGTTCCCTCCTCTGCATAATCTGCTCCATAATGGTTCGTCTTCCCACCTAGATTTACCACACATTTGGTTATTTTAAAAGTGAGTTCAGGAGAAACGCTGGTTTTCCTCGGAGGGCTGGCATGCTGAGGAACAGGCTCCACCCCTTTGAGAAGAGGCTGTGCAGCTGTGGCAGCACAGAGCTTTGGGATTTTGTCTTGATCACCATTTAATAAGCGAGAAGTCAGGTCCTTCAGCCGCTCATGGGTGTGGTTATGACCATGACTGCTAATCATCTGCAGAACACTTTCTTGAGGCGTAGCTGCCAGCTGGGTAGCAGCTTTATCCATGAGCATAGCAGGGTCAGTGCTCCCATCACCCCGACCCTTACGTCCACCAGGTGAATCAGAGGGCTGTTTCATGGTGGTAGGACTCCTGGGCTCTGGCATTTCAGGCAGCGATGTCCCCTTGCTATCTGTCATTACTAACCAGGGGCCTGCAAAACACAAAAAAAGAAACAGGGGTTTACAAAATGAGATATTTACATTTAATCCTCACCTATATTACAAAAAAGGGCATATTAAATAAATATTCACTACCAGTCAAAAGTTTTTGAACAGTAAGATTTTTTTTTTCCTCTTTTGCTCACCAACTCTGCATTTATTTGATCCAAGATGCAGCAAAAGCAGTAATATTGTGAAATATTTGTACCATTTAAAATAACTGCTTTTATTTGAATATATTTATTAGTATTCAGTGTCACATGATCCCTCAGAAATCATTTTAATATGCTGATTTTCTGTTCAAGAAACATTATTATTATTATTATTATTATTTAAAACAGTTGGGTAAATTTTTTCAGGATTCTTTAACGAATAGAAAGATCCAAAGATCAGCATTTACATGAAATAAAATGCTTTTGTAACATTATACACTATACCATTCAAAAGCTTGGAGTCAGTCTATTTTTTTATTTATTTATTTTTTAAGAAATTAATACTTTTATTTAGCAAGGATGCTTTAAATTGTTTAAAAGTGATGATAAAGACATTTATAAAGTTACAAAGGATTTCCATTTCATATAAATACTGTTCTTCTGAACGTTCTATTAAAAATAAAACCTGTAAAAAAAAAAAATCTACTTAGCCGGTTTCAACATAATAATAATAATAATAATAATAATAATAATAATAATAATAATGTTTTTGAGCAGCAAATCAGAATATTATAATGATTTCTAAAGGATCATGTGACTGGAGTAATGATGCTAAAACTTCAGCTTGAAAATTCAAAGGATTTTAATTTTAAAATATATTCAAATATAAAAATTATTTTAAATAGTAAAATTATTTCAACATTTTACTGTTTTTGCTGTACTTTGGATCAAATAAACAGGCTTCGTGAGCAGAAGAGACTTAAAAAAAAAAAAAAAAACATTAAAAAAAAAAGAAACTTTTGACTGGTAGTATAGTTAACATAAAACATTATTTCATAATTAACATGATAAATCTCAATATATGTGGTCAGACTATACAGCTGTGGGATTAATCCAGAGCAAAGGAGGCTTAGAGTATAAATAATTGTTATTCATTAAAATATACAGTGTTTATATTGGGGGCCCAGGGTTAGAAAAAAGATTGACGACCCTGCTTTAAAATAAAAATATCTGAAGAAAAACGTTACATTTTAAAGCAAACGTAAGTACATTATGGGCCACAACTTAGAAATCCAGGCCCATTTCGTCCATGAATTAGGCCAAAAAAATTTTAAAAAAGGGAAAATGTAAAAATATCGTCGTAAAACAAAAATATTAAACGTAAAAAGACTACGAGAACAAACATAATTGGCGTTTATCCTAAATACGTAATAATTGTTCTAACCACTGCACCTGTGGCGACTGCAGCAAGCTGCAGGTCCTAAATAGCCACAAATAAACCGTAGTTACAGTTAGTGTGGGACACAGTGGTTAGGTGAAAGATTTGAGTGGATTATGCCGAGGATGGAGTTTGAGAACTGGAATGGTTTGGTCCCACATTAAAATGGCTTCCGTGGAGGATTCGCAGTGTGCGAGTGGGTGGCCAACCGCTTTGATTCAGTTCAGTGCACGCCACCTCCTCAAATGAATCCTGCAACAAAATCCAATAACACAAACCAAACGACTCGACACAAAACGTGCACTGCGAGCTTCATATCAACGAAATAAAAAACGCACCGCTTTTGATTCGTAAGATGCACAATGGCAATAAATGAATTGTATCTTAAAGCGCATAAAAACAAAACCTAAGCAAAGCGTTATGTAAAAGAATGACTGCTCAAATGCAAATGTCCGTTCGGTCCGAAACAAGAGGCAGTTATCGAGCTATTGTTATTCAGGATGAGCGGTCGGGATGCCTCGTTAACATCAATGAAGGAAGATTATGGATGAGTCAGTGATGGACTCGTTTAACCGTCCTAATAGCCCACAGGAAAATGAACGAAAAGAACTCGCGTTAAAACAAACTTTCACATTAAAATGAAACTAAAACACCTTCCGTAGGAATTGTGGTCTCGGTTGAAACGCTGCAATACTTTAGAGATGTAAGGAAATGTATATACACAATAGAGTAAAAGCTATCAAACCATAGGTTAGTGAAAGTAACAGAATGATGTTAGCAAAGAAATGACTCGCTGAAACACATAAAACACTTATGCGGATCCAACCATTTCTACGCTATTAAATATGTAATCTCTGAGGAGGTGTCTGGGGCTGTGATACATATTATACCTACATGGAATATTTTATTCTTCAAACTGAAGCTGACAAACCACCGCGAACTACAGCTTAGCCAGCTAGCAAGTGAGGTACAGCTGCAGCTGCCTCAGTCAGTGACATACTACAAAACGACTCGTTTATCCGTGAAAGAAAATCCCTCATACCCCACCCCGGCGTGTAATAGACAGCAATCCCCTCTAATTATGATGTGCCATAATTTATTCCAGTGGGAAAATAAACCTGTTTACAGCATCTCCATTACTCCCGACCTGTATTGAGAAGCTTGCGGGAAACTCTCTCATCCCAATCAGCGCCAAAAATACTCACATCCGATTGGCTGACACGCGACGGCACAATTCAACCGGCCTTTTCAAATATCACTCTCTTCGCGGCTGACTCTCCGTTGAACATCTTCATTTATCCTCGGCGTATTCCAAACTCCATCGCAGGCCCGTTGTTTAAGAAGAAGCCATGGGATTCTGAGAACATCTGTTTTTGTTTTTATTTCGAAAAATGGCAAAGCGACACAGATCACTGCGCGAGGAATTGAACGGAGGAGGGCAATTCTCACCATGTGACGTCAGATGCTGGAGGGAGGGAATTCGTTATCTTGTTGCCAGTTGCACATACATAATGTAGTGAATGCTGAGTTTTACGTCATTGTATAAAAAATAAACGTAATGTTTTGGAAATTATCACTTGTCATTTTTGACTTAACATAATCCAATATTAAAATGTGTAGTTTTCGTTTTAAATATTTGTAATTGTTCAGTTAATATGCTCCTCTGGATGTGTAGTCGATCGGCACTTAACAAGAGTGTCTGGCAACCTGAAAATAAGCGCGCCAGAGAGTGTTGCCATGTCCGCTTTTTATAAACGTCTTTGGGTTTGTTGATTTATTAAGGCACTTAAAGACACTGGTTGCGTTTTTCCTTCCTTCCTTCCTTCCTTTCATTCATTGATTCTTTCTTTCTTTTTCTTTTTTTCTTTCTTTCTAAAGTAACCACATATTTAGACTTGTTAGCACATGGCTCCTGTAACACATATTTTGTTCGGGCTATAGCAAAGATTGTCTTATTATTGGGAGATGGGAGGGTCTGTATTATTTACTATTGGAGAAAGTGTAACGGTCAACTTGGATCACGTGTGCCTTAATAACCAATCAGATTACAGCCTTGCCGTCGCTGAATTTCAATCAGAGTTTATGGAGGCCTTAGGAATGAATGAGAAATGCCGTAAACTGAATTCCACCTGTTAAAAAAAGTCAGTGACTTCTCTTATAAATTTTTTTATTTTGTTGTAAACTAACAATATTTTAAAAGTACTATATAGTGTTGAAGATGAGGCAATAGGCTGTTGATTCATTATGTAAAAAGCTGGTTATTCAGAGTAGTGAAGTCTCTCCTTCATTGACATCCATTAAAAAAACGGCCTTTGATCTCCTTTCTGTAAACAGCGTTACGCTTTTTTTTTTTTTGCTAATGGTTGCAGGCTTGCCTTCTAGTGGCTTTGACTGTAGTCTATGCTGTGTAAATGCACTGAACAAAAAGATGTATTCATTGATTTAGATGGCCAGTTGTATGTGAAACATTAAATTGTTTTTTTTTTAAATATATAATTATAGACAAGACTATTCCATGGCAGAAATTGCCGTTTTTATGCTACAATAAGGTCACTTATTTTCATTTATTTTAGTGAGACAAATCACGTATTTTGAGCATATTTTATATATAACAGTTTGCTAGCTTTTCTACGGAGATCTGGCAACATTGGCGCCAAGACCCGTATAGACCTCATTGGCCAGGGTTCACAAACCATTAAAATGCTTCAAAAGCAGTTTATACCCATTTAATTTCCGTTTCTGAAAAATTGCTTAGCAATCGCTTTTGTTAAAATAAATCTGTGTAGTATTATTAGATATTTGAAACATGTCTCTGCTTGTGCACATCATCATTGCCAGTAGCAGGATTTAGGATTTGTGTAAAGCAACATCATGCCTAGCTTATTGGATATCTGAACGCTAACCAACATGCACTGTTGGTCAGCTGATTTAGAGTTTTACGAGTGCTTTGTCCACGCTTATGATTGAGGTAGTGTGTCATCATTTCTTCTCGGTCAGTCTTGTCACCTTCACAGGCGGCAACTGCAGCACGCCCCCTGCTGGCTGAGCTCAACCCACAGGAAGACGGAAGCAAATGCCAAACGCTTGCAAACTCATCGCTTGAATCACCGAGGAGGGTACAAGGGCATGAGCAGAGAGCTTGGGACTATGACTTATGAGGATAGTTCATAAACCCTCAGTGTGTTACCTCTTTACGTCCACTCAGCGTTACTGTAAATCTTATTACATTAACGTTTGACGCCTTTTCATCCACACAGACGGGAACAGAATGGCATCAATTTTGCTCACCAGATCTCGGACTCCTTTGCTGAAAACATCTAGGTCATTAAAGAACGAATTCAGAAAAGGTAATACTGTTCTCTGTTAATTACATAATTACAGGAGATAGATTAGTTTGTGATTAGTAACATGATTTGAATGGTTTATATTTTAATTCCCTCTATATGTAATTCCTTTATATGTCTAAACGGGCAGGGAAGCTTCTGAACTGTCAAATGCGGCACATCGTATTGCTATAGACGTACAGTAATCAGTTTTATTTATATAGCAAACCGACAAGGCCTTGTGGCTTAAATATTCCCTTGATTCGTTTACTGTGTTATTCAATCCGGGCATTTACAGACTTGTCACATACACTGGAATTGTCTTTTTTTTTAAAAAAGAGTCCATCCTGACATTACAGTCTTGTAAATCAGAAAGTTCACGACCTATCCACTTAGCTCGCAAACCTGGCCTGCAAGATTATTGAGCGACCGGTGAAATGAGAGGCTTAAGTGATTAGCTAACAAGCTAACTGTATAACCTCACAGATTGAAGCAGTTATAATCACCGAGAACTATCCCGACTTAAACGTTTTCATGTGCTAAATGTATGAGGGATGCGTCCAGTACACTGGTACAGATAATGGAGGCTCACTGTAAACCTGTGCGTATGTGTCAGTGTCACACGTGCTTGCGCTTTTGTGTCATCACGCTCTGTTACTGTAATAAGTCAGTTCTGGAAAATAATAGTGCTGTGACTGTTGTTGACCGCTGGTTGGCCTGTCAGCTCATTGTTATAGCCAACACGCGAGTCGTTTCCACGCTTTTGAAGAAACTTTTGCGTCTCGTTTAATTTTGGAGTGCTTCAGAGTTACAGGAATAAACAGCGGTATGTTAATTGCAGGTGTAGCCAGACAGACGCTCCTGTCTGAGAACGTCAATACGATGGACTGAAATCGAAAATGAATATCTTTTACAGTTTGATAATAGACACACGTGTCATTTTATATAGTCATAGTATAATAATGCATCTATATATAGTTTTAGATCTAGAGCGGCATGATTTGCTCAGGAGAACAGAAGCTTGTAGCCTTGTGTGCACTGGAGGTTATCTGAGGACAGAATCATCAGCCGTCTGTCGCTGACTGCAATGGCTGCTTCCTTATAATCGACCTGTCTTAGTAACCCATCATTCATACACCTTATAATAACACTTGTCCATTGTAGATTGACATTAGTGACCTTTGTGAGGTGAATTTGATAGACCTGTACAAAACAGATTTAAGGCATTGGTCAATGCATGCTGTTATTGAAGGTGAATTCATTCAGATTTCACCAAAAAATTAATTTAGTGGGCCTTTATTAATTGTTACCTCAGTAGAGACTCTCGTAGACTACAGTAGTCAACATTTGAAGTGGATCAACAAAGTTTATCAAAGTTGTCCTAAGACAAGAACGGGCATTGTTTTGGTTTTAGGATAACTTTGATGAAAGGTTTTGATCTACTTCAAATGTCTACTGTATCATAGAAGACATAGGAACATAATGTGATCTTGTGAGAAATCATAGCTTTTTCCATTTTGGTGATTGATTTGTGTGATAAGCATTAAGGTCCACTCAAAATGATATTTGGATGTTTTGCTCCAGTATTTATATTACACACACCCATTCTAAAAATGCAAAATTTGAAGCAGCTGTTTTTGTTTTTTTCAAATGTATATTTGTGATTAATTACCACATTTGAATATTTGGGGTGTAAGCGTGTGCAGTTGACAATGTACAACAAAACGTCCAAGGACTGTCAAGTTACATTTACCACAGACCTTATTTACTCATGACTTATAATGGGACTTGTATTGGTTTTAATGGAAACTAATGGTCCCTGTAGGTTTCTACTGGTAACTGTGTACCGTCTATTAGTGGCTTGTTAAAATCACAAAATCCTAATGGAATATGTCCCAAAACACACTACAGAAACCATTTTTAAACGGTTTTAATGGTTAAAAGTTTGTAATGTTTGTAATGTTTGTAGTGGTATTTGTAATGGAAACCATTAGAATTTCTGATGGTGATGGTTTCTATGTTTTTTTTTCAGCAGGAATATTATGTTTTAAAACCAGGAGTGCAAAATGAAGAGGTGTTAGTGAATGAAAAAATATAAGTCAATCCTTGAGAAATAAATCTGGTTAAAAAATACTGTTGTACATTCACAAACAAACCACATAGTTTCTAGTGTTTCAGGGCAAAAATCCAGTTTTTTCCTTGAACACACCATTATGCAATTACGTAATTGCAAAAAACGCTCCAATAGCGATATTAAGGATAATATGATTTTTTAAAAATGTGATTGAACTAAACTGCAACACTTGCTGTTTGGCAACTCTGCAGGCTTCATGATACATTTTGTCTGGCATTTTTCCCTGATTAGATATGTCATATCTTGAAATAACCAATATTAATATTTATACTAATTAAAAATTAAAATCTATCAAAGACTGTTTAATGCTACCTTGATGACATAATACATTTAATTTCTACTTAATTGAAAAACACTTCAGTCATACTCTGTTCACAGTTTTCTTTAAGTAAATAAGGAATTTACACAGCACAATTAAACGCTAATAAAAACCACAAACATCTGACCTTATACCTTGTCTACATGAAATAAAACATGCTCTTTTGCCTGCTTTCTCAACCACAGCACTGCTCCCACAATCTCTAATTGATTTCGAAATATACTTGAAGTGCTTCCTGAGAAACCCCAGTAACTCCCATGTGTGGACTTTCTTTCTTTTAGCTAGTCTGCAGCGGTCTGGTCTGGCAAATGATTAACCGCGGATCTGCTTGACAGCCTATAAATTAGAGGTCCGATCTGAATATGCATTGTTAGGTAAACAAGTGCTACCATGAATAGCTTTCATAACATTCAGTCTTTGAGTGGATTGTCATAAAAAAAGCTAAACCTACCAATAAGCATGACAACGCTAACTATTAATAGTTTGACGGTTGGCATTGACGCATGCACGTAGAGTTTACTGAGAGAGAAATTTGCAGTGAAGTCTTAACCTACATTGGGGTTTTTCTTATCAGGACACTAGTTCAATCCACAGGTTTCTACCAAGCTGGTTAAATGTATCAGCACAGACTGTGACTTGGCACAGGCAACCAACATGAGAGAGGAGGACACCTGATGTGTCCTGCGAACAGCAGTCAGTCTTCATGCAGTTCAGTTGTCTTTGCAGACAAATGACACCTGTTGAACATTTGTGATGGAGCCAAACGTTTTGCTGTGTCTATTTTGGAATTTACAGTGCTATTATACATGAAGTTCAGGGAATCAATAGACTGAAACAACAATCACTTTTTTTTGGGTTCATTTGCATATAGACATGCACTTATAATGATGCACTTTCATTTTGTTTTAAAAGATCATGCATAAGTGACCTTGTTTCCATAAATGAGGTACATCTGTGGGACCAAGTATGTTTCACTCCAACGGTTTTATCTCACTCTCAGAGGGACTGCTACCTCTGATAAGACCCTTGCACAAAACTACAGCCTGAATACTGACAGAGTCAGACACTACCAGTAAGAAGGTTTCAAAAGGAATAGACAGCCCCGTGAGCCTTGCATGAACTTAGTTTTTGCCCAGTGTAACATATTTTGCCAGAAGTTGACATGCTAGCCCCAAGGGTTCAGTAACATTTTAGTATTTTATTCTATTAAAGTTTTATATTAAAGTTTCTCCCCCTGTTTACTGCGTTTTGGCATCACTATTAAAGGGTTTAGGACTGTAGCATGTTCTTGTATTGCCATCAGCCAGTCAGCATGTAAAAATGTAATTTTCCTTTGGCTTCAAAAGTCACATGGCACTTATAGCTCAGATGTTGTGCCCAGAACTGAATGCTGAGGAGCCAAGATGTCAGCATGCAGGATGTGTTTTCTGCCCTGGAAATGAATGGGAATGCTAACAGATAGTATCATTGAATGCCTGGATTGAATTGCTCGAGCAAACAGAGCAATGTTGTGAAAGCGTTACAGTGTTTAGAAAGGTCAGTCTATGAATTGCTTGCTTTGCACTTTAAACTGGGACACTAGAATGTATTTTAACGTGAACACAACTACAGTACATCCTGTACATTTAAACCAACTACTCCCAAGATCAAACAATTAGTTTCTTAGAAGACATCTGAAGCAGTATGAGGAGCAAAACATTCTGTGTGTCCACCCACATATGATGACATTTTGTTCATGTCTTCAATAGACACGCCCTGAATCTGTTGCAATTGTGTACTTCACATAGCAACTTAAAATAGAAAGGAAGATTTGTGACCACAAAGTTGTGTTAGTTTTTTTTTCTCCACCCTTAAAGGAAGTTTGATAACACCAATGAAAGTTCTGGTTCTTTCAACATGTTATATGCAAGCTATATTTTATTTAAAATGTACAATCCCTTGATTCTCTCCATATTTTCTTTCTATTCTGCATTCTTAGAAATAGATTTTTATTGACATATATGGTTTCATGAAGAATCTTTGACATCCATGGAACCAAGATTCAAGATTCATTATGTTGCTAAAGTATTCTTCACATTAAGAAAAAAGTTTCTTTTAAGAAATGTTTACTGAACTTAGAATGGTTCTTCTGTGGCATTTCCATAAATTCCCCATTTTGGAACCTTAATCAAGAGTGTGTTCTATTCTATTCTATTCTATTCTATTCAATTCAGAGAATTTAGTTTTCTATTTGCAAACACAAAGAAATGTACAAGAGGTTAGAGATCTCAGGCCATCTGCCAACCATGGACTAACCTCGAGATGTGAGGCCAGATACCCTATAGAGCTAAATATAGGGAGCGAAAGTAGACGGAAAGCATTTATCCTGTCATACGAACATCCTGTTATCAATAGGATTAGACTGCACTGGGGACACTGGGCTAAGGGTCTTACATGCGTAGCAAACATTATGGCGAGCACAACCTGGATTAGACTTCACCTGGGCATTGGAGCAAAGGTCCTAAACCATGGTACTGAAGGGAAGTGGGAGGAGAATGGATTAATTATGGAGTCTGGCCTCGTCCTATTGTCTCTGAGTGGATAAATCAGAGAATCACGAGACCGTAAGTATATGCAATCCAGAGATTGCATCGTGTACTGGAGTGGGAAATGGTTCAGGAGAAAGTCAGGTTTGATGGATTGCTGTGTTTCAGGGAAAGGGAAGCTGCATGCTTATATGCATGTGTGGGATTCAGTCAGAATGGGTGAGAATAGCTTTACTGGCTTACTCCAGATAAGGGAGTTTCCTGAAGTTATATTTACAGTAAGTAGAAGGACATCCTGCAGTTAAGGTCCACTCCTTCACTTTCCTTCTTAAAGAGTTCATCCAAGAATGTCATATCTTTCAAATCTAATTTGCCCTTCAACTTTAAATTTAAAGGGGTCATTGGATGCTAAGTTCACTTTTACATATTGTTTTAACATTAATGTGTTTTGGCAGTATATGTACAAATCTACCCTATAATGATAAAAATCCATGCAGTGGTTTTTAATTAATCTGTAAAAAATAATATTCCCTTTTTCAAATTGAGCCATTCTCAGATGCCTGTCGTTGTGGCGTCACACTCACAGTGGTACCTCCCACGATAGTTGATTGACATGAGCGTTTTACCTCAGATCAGCTGTAACAGTCCAACCTCCATGTTTTGATGCCGGAGCAGAGATGGAAGTTAGACAAGAATTGAGCGATTGAGGTGTTGTGTTGCTGGATGTAATAATGATTGTACGTTGTGGTTGTCATTTACTCCCGACATCTGAGCTGCTGAAGATGCAGTGGATTACGTTTGTTTGTTTGTGAATGTGCTTCCCGATCTACATATATCCGTCTGTGTTCACGCGAATCATTCGTGATCCAGCTTCACTTACAGCAGAAGTGAGTATAAGGATTTTTTTATGAATCTTTGCGATCGCCTTTTCTAATAATGTGCTAGTTAGCAAGTTTAGCGGCTAAATGCGGCTAAAGTAAACGGGCTCGTCATTCCACAGAGAGAAGAGAGGGACGGGGTGAGCAGAGCTCATCAGCCTCGACCAGAATGAGATGATTTTTGCAGAGCTGATTTTGGCAAGGTAAAAAGGGTGTTGTTTTACACAACCATTGAGAATTTTTAATCAAAGTATATTATAGACTTTTCATTAAGACCCTAAAGAATCATATCAACTGGTAAATGGGCATCCGATGACCCCTTTAACACATCACACTTTGAGACATACAAGTAGTGCAACTATTTTACATCACTAATGTCAAACCTGGCGCAACACATCGGTTAGCCATTTTTTTGGCACCCTAAGTGAGATCCATGATGGCACCACACTGGTGATGTATGCTTTCAATAAGGATAATAATGTGATTATTTAAATTTGGTAAAATTTTAACATTTGGTCACATTTACCTACCAAATACTTACGTTATTTTGCTGATGCCATTATGATTTTTTTTTTTTTTTTAATTTGAGGCACTCATTGGAGCCCCCTTTATTTGGTGATGCCTAATTTGCCTATGACTAGAAGAGTCCCTATTTCAGAAATTTACCAAATCGAATGCTTTTTTAAAAATGTTGTCTCTTCTTTTTAAATTGGAATAGGATAAAGTGTTTTACAATTTAAAAAATGACAGTTCACCTTTAAATGTTTGATTTGTCCTGTTGAATAAGCAAAAACCTTGCCTACATTAGGTACCTGTTGAATAGACGTATTCAGTGTGAATTTGTTCTGTAATAAAAGTTGGCTTATCTTAGTACGTTCAAGTCATTTTGCCGGTGAGTCAGTATCAACTTGATTTCCACAGAAACAGTGGGTTATTAGTTAAAAAGGAGCATTGGGTTAAAAATTAACTGGATTACACTATGTAATTAACTATTAACAAAAATATAGCACTTTTAGCCCTGTGTTTAACAAATTGTTGCTGTATTAAAGGGAACTCTGGGTATTAAAACTTGTATGGCTTAATATAACGTAAATGATGTCTCTTACTGAAATATGTAGTTAAAAACTCATAAAAATGTACGTTATTTTAAAAATCAAATTTTTTATACATATTTTGGACTATGGGGACACCATTGTTTCGATGATGTAAAATGGTTGCACTCGGTGAGCCAATGGCACTACCTATTTTTACTGCAATACTACTTTTAAAATAAAATACAATGACCACAGCTATTGAAAGAGCTTACATGTGGCCATGGTTATAAGCGTAGATGCTGTACAGTTGAGTTTTCCCCATAAGGAGAAACTCCTTCAGTGGCTGTGGCGTCACAACAAGTGTCGGCATGTTTACATTCTGCCAGGATGGCATCTGGCATTTCTTGTCTCTGCCATTTGTAGGCACTTTCAGTAGCTGTGGTCTACTAAAAGCCTGAAAGGCATCAGGGATAAAGTGGAGAGAAGAAAGACGCGGGTCTTGAGGAAGTTTTATCCGTCCACAGGCACCCTCCCATTTTTTTCTCCTCTTCTTATTACTAGGAAAGATTTGAAGACTTCCATCACTTCTCTTGTTGCCCTTCAATTGAAAATTACAACCAAAAGCCGCACAATGTGGCATCGTATCAGTACTTCTTATCAGTTCTCATCAGTATAGAAACATCTAGCACCCAATGATGATAAAGGATAGTCCAAAAATATGTATAAATGATGTGGATTGTTTAAATAAAGTAAATCTTTCATGGGTTTTCTACTACATATTTCAGTTATTAATTACGTTATATTAAGCCTTACTAGTCTTAATAACTGGGGTTCCCTTGAAAAACAGTTTTGTAAATAATAACCCAAAATCAGCATAGAAATTGCACAGGCAGAAGATAATGGTATTGTTTTAAGTAACCCACTTCAACAGGCAATTCTGGTGGTTTGGGATATTCAGACTTCACCCTGTTTTTATTGCTGAAGTGGTGTAGCTAACTTTACCATGAGTTAGACATTACAGAAATGTGCTCAGTCATCCTCATGTATCCAAGCTCGTCACAGATTTCCAGAGTGCTTGTGAAGGTCATTACCAGTGAAATACTACGCTTGAACATCTGACAGACGGCTGCAGTGGGTGGTCTTATTTAACCGTACTGTAGTTTAACATAAGCAGTACTTAGAATTAGTCACATGCCTGAGAGAGGGAATATCCACTAGGAATGCTTGTTTTATTCATCCAGTGTAAAAAAAAAAATGTGAGCTAGGTAAACTCTTCACAGTAGAAAATGCAGTTTTTTTTGTTTGGTTTTTTTGTGTGAGGTATGTGTCCTGATGTAACCTGTACGGAGGTTGTGTCATAACTGATCCACACATATAATTAAATAGTACATAGTCAGATGGATTAAGTGCCAGTGTGCAATGGGCATAACAAAATGCTTTGACTGTGGATAAAAGAATTTAAAATGAGTCATGTCAAAGTATTTGTTTAAGCATGTAGGCAGGTACGGTTTCAACTTGACGGCAAAACCAATAAGTAATGTATTTTGTGCACTGCATATTCCATGACATAATAGCATTAGATGATTGCATAAGTTGCATATTGCTTCCTAACTCAACTCCATGAAAGACTGATATGTAAAAAAGTTATTGTGTTATTTAGATAATTATTAAGCCAGTGGGTTTCAGCTTTGTTGCAAAAACTTGACAGAGAAAAAAAGCTTTTACAAAATCTGTTTTTAGGGCTGTCAGAGATAAAGTGCTCGTATAGGGATAGGTCAACCAAAATTAAAATTATGTCATCATTTACTCATCCTTAAGTTATTCCATGAACTTATTTCTTCTGCTGAACACAAAAGAAGATATATTTGAAGGTTGTGGATAACCAAACAGTTTCTGGTCCCCATTGACTTCCATAGTAATTTTTTTTCCATACTATGAAAGTCAGTGGGGACCAACAACTGTTTGGTTACCCGTATTCTTCAAAATTTTACATTTACAGAATTTGCCAATATTACTATTTATTTCTACTTTCTAAAGACTGATTAAAAGGGGAAAAATCTGCATATAGTTTTGTGAACAAAATAATGTGTGCTTAGTTTTATAGATGCACCGTTAACTTTATATTTTTCAAAAAACAATAATTTGCTTTAGTACTATAATAATAGAAAAGCCAATTCTTTAATTTTGGAAACAATTATGTAATTTTGTTGCCTTTTATAAAATTTTCTTAAATATGAAAAATTAAATGTAAGGGTTCTTGGGATCAGAAAGATTGAAAAACCCTGAATTAAAGCAAGTAAGTGCCTCCATCGCTCTGTTTCTGATACAGTTCACACCTGGGACCTTACATGCCTTCATTTGTGTGTCATTTCTCTTGGCAGTGGTGGTATTTTCCCCTGTCTGTGTATGCATCACTGGCAAGGAACCAAGTATTTTCTCTGTCCTTTTCCGTGATCCCTTGCTGGCCTGTAGCCTGTAACACTCTCCATGACCCCTTGTGTTATATCATGTCATCTGTTTTTTTTTTTTGTTTTTTTTTAGACATGCACAGATGTCTGTGCATGGTGTTCCTGAGGCTATATTGCATTAATTTGTTGGTCCATCCTTCTTCATGGTGGTCTCATAAGTGTGCTGTATATCTAATTTTATATTTTCTTTACTCTGAATCTCTTTCAGGAAAGTTGTCAGAAAGCACATGCTTTAACTGCACTGCACTGCGGTTAGCCACAAACAGGTAAATAGCAATAAATTAAATTGTATCTGGGTCAGTGACATGATTCTCATTCTATTTGGAGAGCAATTCATACATACTATAGCTTAAATCCATTACCGGTCAAAAGTCTTTGAACAGTAAGATTTTTTATGTTTTTTAAAGAAGTCTCTTCTGCTTACCCAGCCTACGTTTATTTGATCCAAAATACAGCAAAAACAGTATAATTATAAAATATTTGTACTATTTAAAATAATTGTTTATATATATTTATATATATATATATATATATATATATATATATATATATATATATATATATATATATATATATATATATATATGTATATATATATATATATATATATATATATATATATATATATATATATATATATATATTTTTTTTTTTACATTTAAATTACATTTAAAAATATATTCAAATAGAAAGCATTTATTTGAAATAATACAAATATTTCACAATATTACAGATTTTTCTGTATTTTGGATCAAACTGACTGGTAGTGTACATCTCTTTTATGATTAATGTATTTTTGATTTCTAAATTTGATTAACCTTTGAAAAGTAGTATTAATTATCAAAAAATGTTATCTGTCATCATAACTTCCTCATCAAATCGGCATATTAGAATGATTTCTGACTGGATTCATATCTGAATTAATCTTGCCATCACAAGATTAAATTACATTTTACCATACATTACAATAGAAAACATGGTAATAATTCTATAATATAAATTGTAATAATATTCACAATATTACAGTTTTTGATCAAATAAATACAGCCTTGTTGAGCATAAGAGACTTCTTTCAAAAACATTGTCTTTTTTTTATTGTTTCAGATTGGATTTTTATTCTAAGATTGTTTAGGCTGATGCATGTTGTCTGTTTTTCAGCAGTCCTGGTGTTCTTGGTGGCTGCATCTGGCCTCATGCATCCTCTGTCCTGTACCATGACAATTCATCAGCGCTTCACCACCGCTTATCCAGGTCACCTCGTCTGTACTGTGCCATCTTAGTACCTGACGTTGCCCTGCCTGTCCACAACCACTCCACGTACCCCAGGACGATAGCCTGGCCACAGAACACCCCAGTCCGATGGGTACATTCTACAGGCCGTCTCTATGATGATTCAAAGGTAGAGCAATCTTTACGTTCACTGAAGGATCGAAATAAAAAGCTTGAGGAGGGTGGACCCGTCTACAGCCCGACCGTAGATGCCGAACCTGTGAGACGGACAATACGTCAACGTGTGATTGATGAGGTGAAGCACTACTATCACGGGTTCCGCCTTCTGTGGATAGATACGACTATTGCTGTGCGGATGCTCTGGAGGGTGCTGAACGGACATATTCTGTCACGCCGAGAGAGGAGACAGGTAATTACACAATCAAACAATGCAGACACTCCAACGGCTTTTAAAGGGATAGTTCATCCAAAAATGAAAATTCTGTCATTAATTGCTCACCCTCATGTCGTTCCAAACCTGTAATCATCTTCAGAACACAAATTAAGATATTTTTGATGAAATCTGAGAGCTGAAGAGTAGTCTACACTGAAGAGTAGAAACTGTAGAACTAAAGTTGTTATTTTTGTTTTCTAAACAAAAATGTTTGCTAAATAATTCAGTTTCATAAAGCCACAGAAAAGAATAGTTTAAAAAATGTTCAAAAATAGGAATGGCTAACATTTAAAATAAGATATACTAAGAAAAAGTCATGTAAAAAGGTATAAGTAAATACTTAAATAGCAAATTATAATATCACACTTACATTTGTCTATTTACTATTTTCGTTATCAAGCGCTGCAGTTTATGTTTCATAAATGGGGTCTTTGACAAAGGGATCCTCATATTTGGGGTTACTTGGCATCAGAAGTGTGAAAACCTGTTCTACAGTATTTGAAGGATAGCCATTGGAAAACCTGGGTTGATAGGATTGAACCTTCCCAATCAGTGTTTCTCTGTTCTGATAGGTTTATGATAAATAACTGTACCCTGACTCCTGAAAGGATTAGAACTGACATTATTTATACAAAAGTTGAACTCTGCTTAAATTTGTTGCATGTCCAAATCCGCTGTCAATGCGCCCCTTAAGACTGAGCCCACCTAATAACCTTACCCTTAAAGAGTCAATGACAACATGATTGCATTGAGATTTGGAAATAATAGACATCAGAAACATTTGTCATTTGTTATAATGTAATGTTAGCATTTGCAGTGAAACGTCCCACACACATAAATATGGATAAAACGTGGGTCTTTATATAAAAATTATTTTTAATTGAAAATCCATGGAAAATTGTCATATTGTACCCCCCTGGGCTAGTTAGTTGACCTGTCTTTGCTTATATAGTTGTTCTTGGTGTGAGGTAAATTGTTTCTGTCATTGCCCTATAGATTTACCCAGTGTAATGTAATTAAGTCATGTATAGTAGGATTTGGGGTGGATGGTTAGCATTCTCCCGTGGTTTAATCTCAGTCCTATAAAGTCTGACTGGATCTCTTCTGTAGCTTAATGGTTTAAATTAGTGCCATGCTGAGTCTTCAGGGAACAGCCGTTAGAGATTACTCTGTAAGTCAGGAGTCCAGGGCAGACCCTTTAACCAGCTCACATGACTTACGGGATTCCTGAGGCCTTTAGGATAAAAAAAAAAACCCCATTAAGTCCAGTCTGACATCTGTTTTATGTAAGATGAAATATTTACATTTAGTTAGGATATATATTTAATCCCATCTTAAATTTCACAATACAATGCAAAATCACAATACAAAAAATCCATCATTTTCTAGACCTGTAGACATCCTGGTCCCTCTAGTTCGCTGATATGCTAATATATCCTTATGATGATGGAGATAAATGCAGAAGTGCTATACTTTTGTTCTTCTGAGATCAGAAGAGAATTACTTGGCCAAAAGTGCAGGAGTTTTTTCTTATTTTCTCCTTCAGTCAGTGTCCTTCCTATTATTATTCTCTCTCTGTTTAGTTTAATGATTGATAGATCAGTATGGCTCACACTGACACGTAGTTGGCCACTAGCCCAGACTGACTCCAGTAAAGTAATGTCCACCTGAGATATCTTGTCCTTAGGACAGAAGTAAAAGAGAGGTTAATTGAGGCTATATGCATTAAAAGATTGGTTCACTTCCATAATAAAAATTACCTGATAATTTCCTCACTCCCATATCATCTAAAATGACATTAATGGAACATTAAGAGAAATTAATGTTTTTGAGAAAAAACATTCCAGGATTTTTTCAGTATAGTGGACTGCAATGGGGATCAGTGGGTTGAAGGTCCAAACTGCAGTTTTAATGTAGTTTCTATTGAAAAGATTGGTAATTTTCAAAAAAACTGCAGTAAAATAGTCACACGCCCCTTGCAAGAAAAAGTAAAACAATGACGGATTTTGAAGTCGGAGGAGAAAATGAGATGGATTTTTTCGCCTACCCTACCTTTTTGAACCGAAGTACACAGACGAAGAACTAACCACGTGTGATCTTTCCAACGTGATTACACAATGTGCAAAGTTGAGGATGCAGGGCTAGTGCAAGGTAAGCATTTTTTGTTTAAAGTATATATATATTTGGACTTTCAACCTGCTGATCCCCATTGAAGTCCATTATATGGACAAAATTCTGGATTGTTTATTGTCAATTTCTTTTCTAATCTAATCCTTTAACTTTATAACCTTTATTAAGATATTGAATTTAGAATTTCTGATGGACAATAAAACAGTGAAAAAATTGACCTACATCAAAGCATTTTGACTCAGATCAGTAAAAAAAACCACCCAGAACATTCCATCATTTACAGTAACATGACCATGTTTTTGTTTTGTTTTTTTTAGTAAGTAAGCCCACATTTTAAGAAAAAAATTCAAAATCCACATAGACCATACTGCTGTGCCAGTTGTAAAATACCATTAAAAAAGTTTTAAGCTTTAATAATTCTATTATACAGTTTTTAGGGCTGTCAAACGATTAATTGCATACAAAATAAAAGTTTGAGTTTGCCTAATATATGTGTGTGTGCTGTGTGTAATTGTTATGTACATATAAATACAAACAAATTAATGTATATATTTAGAAGAAATGTTATGTACAAAATATTTGTATTTATATATAATGTAAATTATATAAAAATGATAATAAATACGTATACTTGTAAATATTTCTTAAATATATACGTGAATGTGTTTGTATTTATATATACATAATAATTACACATGGTACACATACATATATTAGGCAAACGTAAACTTTTATTTTGTATGCGATTAATCACTTGACTAGGATTGGGCGATATAGGCTTAAAAATTTATCACGATAATTTCTGGTATTTATTACGATAACGATATCAATGACGATAATTCAGGGAAATCCTGTTTCTTTAGAGAAAAGTATTATCTTTCCTATTTTTACCCAAAATAGGGTGTTGTGGGCATTACTGAGTACACACGTAATGTAATGACTGTTTAATTCACTGGAATGTGAATCAAATTATTTGTACTTTCTGTACTGGAAACACCTAAAATTAAGACGAATTCTTTGTGTGTAAACACACTTGGCAATAAAGCTGTTTCTCATTCGGAAGCCGGAGGGCGCCCTTGCGCAGAAACTCCACATGAACTTTATAGTAGAAGTAATAGTACTGAAGACCCTTCAGGAATCTCTATTTTAGTTATCGCTGTAGCTGAATAAAACGCACATAGAGAAACTTGAAGACAATAAACATACGATTGCTACAATATATGGTTTGTTTGTGTTCTTCAAGCAATCTTGGGTATTTTTATAAGGATAAAGTATATTTATAATGCAATGCTAATCGACATAGCCTTTATAATACTATAAAATAGTATGATTTCTGCCTCATTCTGTGATATGAAGCCACATCTGATCGCAAAAGGTTATTTCAAACACTCGACTATGTTATGAAGTTAATGTGGAGAAAAAGCATGTCAATAAATGATATCTCTGTTGGACAACAGGTTTGTAAACAGGCTCAAACACACATAAAACTGCACATTTGCTACTAATACGGTTAACGTTATTCAAGGCTCAGACCGTTTTTTTGTTGCGCTGCACATTTTTGACCAAACCAATTCCAGATTGAGCTCCAGATTTTTATCGTGGGGAAAATTTTTACCGGTATATCGCAAACTATAAGATATCGCCCATCTCTGCGCTTGACAGCCCTAGTTAATGCTTTTATTCATCATGGACACATTCAGTTAATTAAAGACATTTATTAAAAAAAAAAAAAACTATTTAAAAGTAATTTCTGTTTCAAATAAATATTGTTCTTGATATTGAGATTTCTATTCATCAAAAAATCCTGAACAATCCAAATCATTATCCAGCAAATCAGAATACTAGCATGATTTCTGAAGGATCATGTGACCCTGAAGACTGGAGTAATGATGCTAAAAATTCAGTTTTGTCATCACAGGAATAAATTACGTTTTAAAATATATTGAAACAGCCATTTAAAATTAAAATAATTTTATAGTATGTGACAGTTGTATTTTTTTTTTCCCAATAAATGCAGCCTTGGTGAGCATAAAAGACTTTAAAATCATTACAAAATCTTACCAACCCCAAACTTGGTAGTGTAATTACTAGGTTACTGCTCTTTTGTATTATATTTGAGTTTCCAAGCACACAGCAGGTTGCAGCTGTCATTGTTGTATTACATGATCGACTCTGTTAGCATAGTGCTAATACCTTCCCAACCGCAAATTCTCAGACAGTTGCATGACTCAGCCTGTTGTAAAGTGACACCTTAGTGACGCATGCAAAATATAACCGTTGGAGGCCTCCACTGCGTTCTAAGTCAGTACGTACTGGAAATTGCTCCGGCTTACTGTCACAGGTCCCTCTGTCACTCTCACAGAATAAACTGTCTGTCCTTGGGTTGCTAGGATATTAATGCCCAACATTATCCACTACATTACTCATATAATTTCTCCACAGTCATGGCACTATTATGGAGAATTGATGTTTGGTTTTAATCTGGTGATGATGCATTTTTTCAAAAAAGTTAAACTATGAAGCTTTGTTGTTGTTTAGTTTTGCACATGCAAGCGCTATTCACATTTTCTTCTAGCTAAAATCACATTATTACATTCTTAAAGCCTTTTAAAGAGTTTTTTTCACAGCATTCGGTTCGAAAACATCTACAGCTTGTTTAATACTCATGTTTGGGTAGTCATGGTTGGTTGTTATCAAGAGCTTACTGAGGTTCTCTTTATGTTGTGAGCTTTGTCAACATTAGCATTGCGAGGTATGCTAATGCCTCTGCCTCAGCTAGCATCTGTCGCACCTCAGTCTGGCCATTCTTCTGACCTGCTTCATTCTTAATCCAGCCTATTCACAACAGGGCTTGCACAGCGTGGGTTCCTTTAGCTTTTGATGTCAGTCATCAACCCCCTTCCCAAGCCCTCTGTCCTGCTCTCTCCCGGCCACTTCCTTTGGAATGCCTTCACTCTCCATCCCACTCACTCGTATCTGAATATTTCACACTCCAGGCCTCCCTGTTTTCCTCTTCTCTCCCCCTCGCGCTCTGTCTCTCTCTCTCTCTGCCTGTGGTGATATACATGTCAATGGGCCAAACACAAAGGCTCTTTTCAGGCCGGCCTGGTTTAAATTCTTCCCTATAGGACCGCTGACACACAGGTGGAATAAGGGGAGCAGGGACCCCTCTTATAAAGCTGAAGCTTCTTTGTTATCTAAACTCTCATTTTCTGAATTCATCACGTTTCATCAGCGATTATATGTTAGACATATGGCGTGATTCAGGAAGGCAGTTCTTGCCATGGGGAGTGGATGTACTGATGGGTTGATCTCTGGTGTCTGCTCACTCACATTTCAGGTCTTGTTTGTTTGTTTGTTTTATCTTTGTTTTTGTTTTTTTAACTGCTGTCCATTTTTCACTTTCAAACTGTATTTATTTACTTTTTATCTTGTTTTGTTTTATTGTATTTTGCCTGATGTCTCAGAGCTGTCCTTTTTTATTTTATTTCGTTTTATTTAACAGAAAGAGTGAATTATACATAATCAGGTTATGTTTCACAAAAAATGAACTAAACTATAATACATAAATGTTAAGTTATCATTATTATTTTATTTATTTATTTTGTGAAACATAACCTGGAATGTATGGTATGTATAATTTACTCTTTCTGTAAAATAAAATAAAATAAAATAAATAGGAAGTTATTATTATTAATCATTCCTTTTTTCTTTGGAAAGAGTGAATTATAAACACGCAAAAAAAAAAAAAATAACCGTGTTATATAATAAAAAATAAATACATAAATAGGAAATTATCAATATTATTAATCTTTACTTTTTAAACTTTTATTTTATTTTACAGAAGGAGTGAATTATACATACAAACTTTCTAGGTTATGTTTCACAAAAAAAGTAAAATGAAAATAAATAAATAAACAAACAATAAGTAAATAAATAAATAAAAAGGAAATTATCATTATTATTCATCTTTATTTTATTTTATTTTATTTTATTTTATTTTATTTTATTTTATTTTATCTTACAGAAGCAGTGATTTATACCTAAGCACTTCCAGGTTATGTTTTACAAAAAAATACTTTTATTTTATTATTTTATTTATTTTTTATTTTTATTTTTTACAGAAGGAGTGAATTATACATAAATGCTTCCAGGTTTTGTTTCACATAAAATAAAAAATAAAATAAAATAAAATAATACGAAGTTATCATATTATTAATCTTTCTTTTTTTTATTTTATTGTATTTTAGTTTATTTAAAAAAAAAAAAGAATTATACCTAAACACTTCCAGGTTATGTTTCACAATAATAAAAAGAACTTAGCATTATTATTAATATTTTTAAACAATTTTTTATAATCCCTATTAATATTCTGGTGATTCTCATTCTCATTTATATAAAAAAGCCGTATTGTACATGTTTTTTTTAAAAAGCATGCATTTAATGCAGTTCAACAAACATGATGTGTAAGTGCTTCATAATTTAACTTGTGTATGCCAATAAAGAGGGTTTTTTTATTAAGCTAATGAGAATTGATAGAGATGAGGGCAAAGGTCCTTAATTCCCATGAAAATAGTGTAGCAATGTAGACAATCTTAATGGCTTTTTAAGCAAATTAAGCTTCTTTCTTTTGATTTAAGATGAAATCGGAACAGGAGGTTCTTGACAGGTTTTGTAAGATTCACCCAAACCATGGAGAGGAAATGGGCAGTTTCAGAGAGAACTTTCTTTTCTCCTCCCAGCAGGATTTGAGCTCTAATTTTACTCTCTTAGTCGTAGTCCTGACATAGCAGATCACCCCTGTAGAATCATTCTTGGCGCTTTATAACAGGGATTTCAAGGCTTTTGCTTAATTTTTAGCTCTAGAGATTAGATTTACCACCAGTGATCTATAATTGCCTGTCATCACCAAAACAGCAATCTGCTGACGTCACTGCCTATGTCATGTTAATTGCAGTTCCTGAGGACGTGTGCAGATGTCTTCCGGCTTCTACCCTTTCTGGTTTTTATCATCGTTCCATTCATGGAGTTTCTGCTTCCCATTGCACTGAAACTTTTCCCTAACATGTTGCCGTCCACATTTGAGACACAGTCCAAAAAGGTACGCTGACCTTTTAAGTTTTAATCCATAAAGACCTTAGACGTATTCCTGTCCTGCTCACACCTCTTATGCCTTTAATTATGCAATACTTATACCAAACCTGTTTGACCTCATACCATATCTCTCTCATATATAGGAGGAAAGACTGAAGAAGGAGCTGAGAGTGAAATTGGAGATGGCCAAGTTCTTGCAGGACACCATCGAGGAGATTGCACTAAGAAACAAAGCAGCCAAAGGCAATGTGACCGAGGAGTTCTCCACTTTCTTTCAGAAGGTAAATCACAGTCACACATGCTCAGAACTCATCCTGAAAAACAACTGCACTGCTTCTCCAAGTGTTTCAAGCACAGCTCTGTATTGCCCCCATGTGGTGATGCTTATGAAGTTACTCCTAAGCTTTTTTTGAATGTGAACTCTCACTCACTTCCCTTTCTTTTCTCTCTCAGATTCGTGACTCAGGAGAGAGACCCAGTAATGAGGAGATCATACGTTTCTCTAAGCTGTTTGAGGATGAACTGACTCTAGATAATCTGACACGGCCGCAGCTGGTGGCTCTGTGCAAACTGCTGGAGCTGCAGTCCATCGGCACCAACAATTTCATGCGCTTTCAGCTCATCATGAAACTCCGTGCCATCCGTGCAGACGACAAGGTTAGAACCTTTTCTTTTTCAGCCGAGTTTGTTTTGTCAAGAAGAGTCAGGAACTTTTGTAGGGCCCTATGATTTCTGTGATGCAGAAAATGAGGACAGAATCGCGGAATCTAGTCATAAAAATGAAATTCACTGTGTAACGCGGAATGTCACATAAGTTGCAAAAATTTGGATGAATAAATCAAAAGTAGGTCAGCAGTCAGGTCAAGTAGATCAGCGTATGACATCATGTCATTCGCCTATTGGATCTGCATCTGTGCAGCATCTGTGCATGTTTTCAGCCTCTGCCACCTCAATATATGAGTACATAACACATGAGCAAATACCATAATATCTAGAACTGCTCTGAGAGTCACTTCATGAGCATTTTACCATTTCTTATGAGAAAAACTCATGTCATCACACATGTACAAACAGAAACTTAAAGGTCTTCACAGCAACTCATAAAAATAAAAGTTTGGTTTAACTTTGGAAACTGTGACAGAAATATATTACTTAATGTAATGGTAGTACTATAGTATTATTAAAACATTGCTTTTTAAGGAATATTTACCAGAAAAATTATTTACCAGAATTTATTTAGCAGAAAAATGTAAATACAAAACACAGTATTTCTGGAAAAATAACAAATAAATAAATAAATACATACATACATACATACATACATACATTTAAAAAATCAGTTAATTAGAGATTTTTTTAATGGTTAAAATTTAATGAAACCATTAAAACGGAATCCAGAAAATTAATGGAAAATACAGAAGTTGGTCAAAAATAAAACTGAATTTGAGGGAAAAAACATTAAACCTATTTTCATAAATGTAATTGTTGGTAAACTTTTAATAGACATGCTTTTTTTAAATCTTGTTTTTTAATTTAACCATTAAAAGTAGTCAGAAAAGTCTCGAAAAATTTAAATGGAAAAAAACGGAAAAATTAAAACTAAATAAAAAAGTGGAATTTTGGGAAAAGGTAAAACAGATTTTGTGAAAAAGTAAAACGGATTTCATAGGGCCCTACTTTTGCATTGTCCTTTTTATAACAGCATTATTTCATTTTTTTTTTCACAGTTAAATAATTTAACTGAATAATAAATAGTTCTCCAAGTTAGATTGTACAGCACAATATTCAGCTTTTACAGTTCAATATTCCAATTTTTTAAAATCTTTTTGAAAGGTTCGTATGCTCAACAAGTCTTCATATATTTGATAAAAATATTATATTATAAACTATTATTACAATTTAAATGAACATATATGTATTTAATATATTATAATGTTGTTTATTACACCGTGTCATAACTATACATGATGCATTGGGATTCCAGCGACAAGCAATTTGGGTGTCCACACCAGACGCGACACGACAGAATCAAATATCACAGCCAATCAAAAGCGTGTGAGCGGACTCTTTCTGGAAGCGCACTGCACTCACAACAAAACATATACGTTTATAATCTAATTCATAAATATTAAATCTTTTAACTGACATCTTTGCTTTAATATATTTTAAAAAGGATCTGAGGTAAACTATCTGATGTTGCATTCAGTGTGGCTGTTAGGTCATGCGAAATGATATTCATACTCACATTAGACACATTTAAGTTTGAATAAAGTACATAATTATTACCTGAGATTATCACTATTATATACTTTGCATGCTGTTGTTGTTCCAGCTGCAACGTGCCAAAAATAGAATACGTTTTTAAAATAGAAATTTCGTGTGTTGTTGTTGCGGCTGGTTAGGACAAAAACTGGAAAAGATTCCTTTTATCGTGCGTCTCGTTGCAATCATCATGAATCACATCGGCCAAAATTTCTATATCAGCTAGCTGATTCCTAGCTGATTTCTTTGCATTTGTGTGTGACTGACAGCTGATAGCAGAGGAAGGAGTGGACAGTCTGAATGTGAACGAGCTGCAGGCAGCATGTCGTGTGAGAGGGATGAGAGCTCTGGGTGTGACGGAGGAGAGGCTGAGAGAACAGCTTAAGCAGGTAAACATACTGCACTTCGCTCTATGATGATTTCTTCCTGGTAATACATCTTCTAATCATGCATTTCACATTTCTGAACATGTTAGTGGTTGGAGCTTCACTTGAATCAGCACATCCCCACATCTCTGCTGTTGCTGTCCCGAGCTATGTTCCTGCCAGACACGCTGTCCCCTGCAGACCAGCTTAAAACCACACTACAGAACCTGCCAGAGATTGTGGTATGTGCTGCACAATATATAGAATATTTACAATTAAATGTAGGATAGTTTCACAAAAAAAATCTGCTTCAGATTTTCTTTGTGCAATGACAGTGTGTTGTTCATTTGTGCATTCACAGACTAAAGAGGCACAAGTGAAGGTTGCAGAGCTGGACTTCTCTAAAGTGGATAACAAAACCAAGCTGGAAGCTACGCTACAGGAAGAGGCAGCTATCCGACAGGAAAACAGAGAGCGGGAGCTGGAGAGGCTGGCTGATGCTGCAGAGAAAGAAAAGGAGCAAAAGGAACAGGCTGCACGGGTCATTAGTTGCTTTCAGTCTGATAGTGATTCCTGCGTTATACCTGTAGTATAGGGGAAATGTTCATAAAATGTTTTATGTGTGTTTCCAGGAGGCTGAGGTGGTGGAGTTGGAAGCGGAACGACAGGTGGATGCAGAACATGCTCTCTCCAATGTGGACGTGACCATCCATTCAGAAACACTACGAGATACTGCACCGGTGCTGGAGGGTATTAAGGTAAGACAGTCACGCACACAAAAAAACACACCTTTACTTATCTAAATAGGGACATTACACAGACTTCAATTATTTTTATATACAGATTTTAATATACTAAACCTAACCCTAACCCTAACCCTAACCGAAAACTTTCTGCCTTTTTACAATTTCAAAAACTTTGTTTATATAGTTTTAATACCAGTTTTACAAATGAGGACTTCATTAAAGGAATGTTTTTGGCGGTTTTTCTAATATTTGGGTACATATTTGTCTTCAAACTGTCCCCAAAATAGGCACACACACGCTCACAAAGTTTTCTTGCTTAAATCTATATGAACTTTTTTTTTTTTTTTCTAACCTTTATAAAACATTGAACAAAAAATCGAATCAAAAATGAAAATATTTATATGAAAACATGACTCAAAGTTTCCTAACATTTGTGAGGAATTTAAATGTGCATTACAGTTCAAAATTTGGGTGTCAGGCAGGATTTTTTTTTTAAATAACATTAATTAAGAACTTAATATGTCTATTCAACAATGATGCATTAAATTAATCAAAAGTGACAATGAAGTCAATTCTAATGTTGAAAAATGCTGTTTGAACTTTCAACTATCAAAGAATCCTTAAAAAAAAATCATGGTTTCTGCAAAAATATTAAGCAACACAATTGTTTTCAACACTGATAATAATAAGAAATGTTTCTTGAGCATCAAATCAGCATATCAGAATGAGGAATAAATTACAGTTTAAAATATATTACAATAGAAAACAGTTATTGTAAACTGAAAAAATATTTCACAATTTTCCTTTTTTTACTGTGGTTTTGACCAAATAAATGCAGCCTTGGTGAGCGTAAGAGACTTAATAAAGAAACAATAAATACAAAAAACTTACTGACCGCAGACTTATGAAACAGTATTGTACATTACTAATAATCTGTCAAACATTATAAAAATATTATTTATTAATGCGTAATGAAAACTATTATAAAGTGTTTTATAACCCTTTTAAGGCAAGTCACTCCACACAACAGGAAATCTTGGCAGTGTCTTCAGTCAGCTATTTTCTATCGTGGTAATAAACATGAAAGTATAAACCTGTTCTGCTTGAATTGGGAAAAACTGAAACATCCAATGCTGTTAAATGTGTTGATAAACTAGTTGATACATAAAATGGTATTGAAGTATAAATTTCACTTTCTTTAGCTGATTTCATTCAATAGAAAAAAGATCTGGGTTGCATTTCCTAAAGCATTGTAAGCTTAAGTAGGTCGTGGAACCATTGCCACCAATAGTCACTACAATCAACTTAGCTTACGATGCTTTTGAGAAACGCAGCCCTGGTTGGTCCAGCTAATTCATTCTTTGACTTGATTGTGTTGTAGTGTCACAGGAACTGCTTTTTCTCTATTTTTGTGTGTTGTGTATCATTTTGCGTGTTTATTTCTTTAGTTCGAGCAGTGGCAGAGGTATCTGCGCATTCAGGTTAGATGCTGAACTGCTCCCCATATGGAGATCACCGCACTGATGCTCTGCTCTCCTAATCACTTACTGCGTGCTTTCCATCAATTAGTTTCATAATCAGAGCTTTTCAACTGGGGTTAGATATAGTTTCTTGTATGGCTTGTTATTTTAGCATAACATGCACTAAAGAATTACTGCATCAAATATTTTGTATGAATACAGTGATTTGAATAAGCAGAGGCATTTAGTGTGGTTATACCTGCATCCTCCTTTCCACTTCACCCAAACTCTCTCTTCCTATATGAGTATGTGTCTGTAGCAAATTGAGTACGAAACATGGTTCCTCATGGTTGTTTGTTTTATGTTGCTCAGAGACCCACTGTATTAGCCCTACAATGTGTTTCAGTTGGTTTTAGTGACCTTTCTTTAATCACCTATGTTGTATGGAAGACCTTCCTCTCCTCTGACTGATCCTCTTATAAAAGAGCAACCTCTTTATGTCTCTGCATCAGAGTTGGGGAGTAACTAATACACTTTTCAAAAGTGTGACAGTAGTTCAACTGTTCACTTTATAAAAAATTGTTAAAATTATAAAAAATGACCCGGTGCAAAAGTTTACATCCCCTTGATTTTTAATACTGTGTTGTTACCTGAATGATCCACAGCTGTGTTTTTTTTTTTTTGTTTAGTGGTAGTTGTTCATGAGACCCTTGCTTGTCCTGAACAACCTTCAGGTCCCACAAATTCTTTGGTTTTCCAGCATTTTTGTGTATTTGAACCCTTTCCAACAATGACTACAATGACTATGATTTTGAGATCAATCTTTTTTACACTGAGGACAGCTGAGTTACTCATATGCAACTATTACAGAAGGTTCAAACACTCACTGATGCTCCAGAAGGAGAAACAATGCATTAAGAGATGGGGGTGAAAACTTTTGAACAGAATGGAGATGTGTACATTTTTATTTTGCCTAAATATCATATTTTTTCATTTAGTACTGCCCTTAAGAGGCTACAAAAGATACTTACATGTTTCCCAGAAGACAAAATAAGTTAAATTTACCCTGATCTTCAAATTCAAAAAGTTTTCATCCCCGGCTGAATGTTTCTTTCTGGAGCATGAATGAGTGTTTGAACCCTCTGTAATAGTTGCAGGGTCCCTCAGTTGTCCTCAGTGTAAAAAAGATGGATCTCAAAATCATACAGTTATTGTTGGAAAGGGTTCAAATACACAAAAATGCTGGAAATCCAAAGAGTCTGTGGGACCTGAAGGATTTTCCTGAAGAACAGCGGGTAGTTTAATTGTTCAGGACAAACAAGGGACTCATTAACAACTTTCACTAAACAAAAAACAGCTGTGAATCATTCAGGTAAGAATACAGTATTAAGTATCAAAGGGATGTAAACTTTTGAAGGGGGTCATTTTTATAAATTCAACTATTATTTTCTCTTGTGGACTATATTTTATGTGAAGTATCTTATTCAGGTCAGTACTAAATAAACAATAACATGCATTTTGTATGATCCCTCTTATTTTGGTAAAATAATTAACATTTTTAATGATTCTGAAAGGGGGATGTAAACTTTTGACCTCAAGTGTATTTAGTGATTTTATTTGGAAAAATAACTTTTGCAGATTAAATAAGTTACTTGGAATTTCCATCCATTCGGTATATGTTTCTTCATTAAATTTGGGTTAGATTTTGTTCAGTTTCCAGAGCTTACATCTAATCTAGTCCACCACTGATTCAAATGTTCCCCAACACTGCTGTGCATTTATTAAAATGCATGCATGTTCACTGGAGGGAGAGTTTATGGACACTGTGTCATTTTCAGGGAGAGGAGATTACTAAGGAGGAGATTGACATGCTGAGTGACGCCTGCACCAAACTGAAGGAGCAGAAGAATCTCCTCACCAAAGAGAAAGAGGAGCTGGAGGACCTGAAGGATGATGTGCAGGAGTACAGCGAGGTGAGTACCATAAACCAATGGTTCATTTTCATCTGTCATAAGCATTTGAACTTGATATCTACTATGTCTCTCTACAGGACCTGGAGGAGATCAAGCGAGAGCTATCCAAGACAGGACAGGAGAAAGTGGTGAAGGAGTCTAAAGCGAGTCAGCGTCTGTCGAAACGGGTCAACCGCATGATTGGCAGAATGGATAAGATCATCAATGAGCTGGAGAAGGACAAGATTGTACTAGACGGACAGATGGACAGTGGGACCACACCACCAATTGGGTACGAGACCTTGATTTGCATGACATTGTATGGAATTGGGTTATGGTGATGGTGGTTTCTGTGTGTCATCAGTAATGATGTTGCAATCGACAGTAAAATGGTGGTGGAAGAATAAACGGGTTGTAAACGCGAACCAAAACAGAAGGGTTCCCAGTCCAATTAAAAATCTTTTTTGTTGTTGTTGTTTTTTTTTTAGATTGTTCTTTGAGAAACATAGTGACTTGCCAAGGTAAGAACAGGAGAGACCTCTCGCCTTTCATTTCGTTTGTCGCATTAACTTAAAAATATGGACTAAACACCATATTTTTTTTAACCAAGTAAATTTGAGGGGTCTGAAGTGTGATTTTTGTTTGATTTGATATTTTAATCCATCAGCAGTCCGCTTGTCGTTTCGTTTACTAGCATTTATTTAATTAATGACGGTTATTGTGGATAATCAGTTGTGTGATTAGGATTGTGCTGTGAAATCTTGTTTACTTGTTCTCAAGTATAAGACCGATCACTTATTTTAAGGCTTTTGTTTTCGTGATCTGCAAATAAGACTTGTATGATTTAGTCCAAAATTCTTAAAGGGGTCATTGGATGCAAACTTCACTTTTTCATATTGTTTGAACATTAATGTGTGTTGGCAGTGTATGTACACATCTGCCCTATAATGATAAAAATCCATGTTTTTTTAAGCTGTAAAAATAATATCCCCTTTTTCAAATCAAGCCATTCTCTGTGGCGTCACACAGACAGAGGCCGCTCCCACAATAGTTGATTGACATGAGTGTCCTACCTCAGATCAGATGTAACAGTCGACCTCCACTGTTTCGATGCCGGAGCAGGGATGTAAGTTAGACAAGATTATCTCCGATTGAGCGATTGAGGTGTTGTGCTGCTGGATGTAATAATGAACATAGTGGTCGTCATTTACTCCCGACATCTGAGCTGCTGAAGATGCAGTGGGTTACGTTTGTTTGCGAAGGGAATGCGTCTCCCGATCTACATATATCCGTCTATGTTCGCGCAAATCATTTGTGATCCAGCTTCACTTAAAGCAGAAGTGAGTATAAGGGTTTCTTTATAAATCTCTGCAATCACCTTTCCTAATAACGTGCTAGAAGCTAAACACACTAAATGCGGCTAAAGTAAACAATCTCTCAGAGCAGCAGAGATTAGAGAGGGGCGGGGCAAGCAGAGCTCATTTGCATTTAAAGGAACAATCCCTCAAAATGAGATGATTTTTGCAGAGCTGATTTTGGCAAGGTAAAAAGGGTGTTGTTTTCCACAACCATTGAGAATTATTAACCAAAGTATATTATAGACTTTTCATTAAGACCCTGAAGAATCATATCAACTTGTGGAAAATGGGCATCCGGTGACTCCTTTAAAGATTAGTGAATAATTTTTTCATTAATGACTCCAAAAACTCTTTCTCTCATGAACGTCTCTTCTGGGAACCCTGCACGGCTGTCTTGGCATGCGACTGGTTGATTCGTGAACTTACTCGTCCTCCACCATCTTACCCCCTTTTGTTATCAAGTAACCGTTCCCTGTATGCAGTCTGTTTATGTCCTACAGGGAGAATCTGATAAGCATCAATGAGCTCATTACAGTCATGAAGCAGATCCAGAACATCCCTGAACACAAGCTGCAAAGCATCGCAGATGCGCTCGACGAAAACAAAGATGGCAAGATAGACATTGATGATGTCTTAAAGGTAACAAGATGGGACTTCTTCGGTCCCTCGTTGATTGGTTGAATCAGCATTATAGTTTGACGTTGATTTATCTGGCATATGTGTGCTTGTGTGTAGGTGGTAGAGCTGATTGATAAGGAGGACATCGATATCTCCACCAACCAGGTGGCAGAGATCATGGTGATGTTGCAGAAGGAGGAGAAGCTGGTGGAGAAAGAGAAAGCCAAGGAGAAGGTCGAGAAGGAGCAGGCAGCTAAAATCCAAAACTAGACTATCCGTGTAGGGAATGGAAAAGATCCAGAAGCTTTTAAAGCTTTTCAGGTTTATGAATATGTGTTAGAAAGCTTCGGAGTGAAACTAAAAACAGTGCTGACCTCCCATATGGATTCATCTGTATATATAGAACAAAGAAAGAACAAAGAACAAACTAACATTGGTTTGTTCAAATAAGACTGTTGTATAATAAATTAATTAAGATGTTTATTTATTAATACAATTACGAAAGTAATGCACCTTGGAGCGCCACTAAATTAAACTAAAGCTAAATTAACACAGGAAATGAAGCAGTACAACATTGCCACGACTTAACTAATATGAGGGAACAAATTAAGTCATGTGAATGAAATCTTAAAGTGAAACCTGGGTATTAAGACTTGTATGGCTTAATATAACGTAAGTAGTAGAAAACCCATTATTTCACTTAGTGAGTTACTGGCACTACCTGTTGCTATTTTTAATGCAACACAACTCGAAAAATAAATACTAATACATTGCAACATACAGGGTTTTGGTTGTAATTTTCAGTGGAAGGGCAACAAGAGAAGCGATGTAAGTCTTTGCGGTTTTATTAGGAGAAAAGAATGGGAAGATTCCCGTGGATGAATAAAACCTCCTAAAGACCCGCATCTTTGTTGTCTCACTTTAGCTCTGCCTTACAGGCTTTTAGTCGAGCACAGCTACTGAAAGAGCTTACAAAAGGTAGAGACAAGAAATGCTAGATGCCATCCTGGCAGCATGTAAACAAACCAACGCTTGGCATGACACCCAGCTTTGATTTCACTCGATATCCAGGGGTGTTTAGACTTCTTGTGAGGAAAAATCTATGGTACAGTTTGGTTTAAGCCTATGCTTGTATCCATCAACGCCTGTAAGCTCTTTCAGTAGCTGTGGCTTCATATCAGTATTTTATTTTCCAGGTTATGTTGAAATAAATATAGCAACAGGTAGCGCCAGCAGCTCACCAAGTGCAACCATTTCATATCATCGAAATAATGGTGTCCCCCATAGTCCAAAATATGTATAAAATGATGAGTTTTTTAAAAATAAGGTTAGTCTTTCCTGGGTTTTCTACTACATATTTCAATAAGAGACAACATTTATGTTATTTTAAGCCAAGTCTTAATACCCGGGTTTCCTTTAATTAATGGCCATCATATCTTTTATTAGAGGCTCCATAAATTCAAAAATAAATTTTGAAAGAATATTGGTTCATATATTTACAAAAAGACACTTAATGTCAAATGTGTCTTTTCTGGCACAAATCGGACTGTTTATTTGAGCGGCTGGATATAATAACATAAGTGCAACCATTAGCATGAGTTTGGGGTTCAACTATCAGCCTTTTTTTTTCGCAGAATTTGTGCACTTCAGCTGTTAGATGCAAAAATTAATTTATGAAACGTAAACGTTATTATTTTCATAATCTTACAACATGGCAGTGATGTCATTTCCTGTGATCTGAGGTCATTTCCTCTTTTTGCACATCACATCACGTGTCACCATCATTCCACTTCTCGTTCCCTTTTATTGTCCTGTTTGTATTTCTTTTCAGTTCACAAGCTTCATGAGATTCTTGAATGTTGGTTAGATGATGTTGATATCACACTCATGTTTATTTAATAACCAAAGAAGCTTTGTTGCAGATATTATGCTTGATTTATACTTGTACATACACATTCAAGCCACCAAGCACTGCGTCTTTCAGCAAAAGTCTGAAATAATATTGGGACGTATCCCTTGAGCTTAATTCAGGGCAGAAGCTTTTGTACAGACTTGAAGATGGCTGAGTCAAATCCAGTTTTTTTTTATTTAACTTTTATCTTTGATTTCAGCATCACACTTACATTGTGGCCTTAGTAATCAATATCCCTTATCCAAAATAAGCTTAAATTGAGATATAGCTATATTAATAATTGCTGGTATTTGCATTGTAAATATCTGTGCATCGGGCGTCTCTGTTATCTAGCTTGGGTTAATGATAGATGAACTGTGTTTGTGAATGTTTGTATGTGTGACAAAGTTCTGCTGGGTACCTGAAAGAGAAAAATGGAGGTCAGCGCAGACAGAATCAGGGTACGGCTCAGCTAGTGACCTGGATGATCCCTCACTCCTTACATGGAGAGAGCGGCAGCTCTCATAGCAGAGCACCTACACTAACTGGAATGTGTCCATCAGCATGAGACTCGCATGCTCACTGGAGTCTGGTAGCATAGTTTCACAGGGCACATAAGGCAGGGGATACATCATCTTAACCCTAAACATGTCATAGCGAGGGACCAGCATGTCTAACCTCAAAACACTGTTCCTGTGCTGTGTCTCAGAGAGAGAGAGAGACTGGGTGCCTATTTCACATCGTGTCCCTTAAAAGGATTGTTCGCCCAGAAATTACAATTTGGTCATTATTTATTCGCCCTCATATTTTCTTATTACGTAACACACAAAATGAGATGTTTAGCAGAATGTTCATGCTGCTCTTTTCCATACAAGAGAAAAAGGTCATATGTTTATAACCACTTGAGGACAAGTAAATGATGACAGGATTGTCATTTCTTGGGGGTAAACTGTCTGTGATTTACCTAGGGGACCCTTACCTACAGTAATGGCGTTTAGGCCTTAAAATATTTTCATTAATTAGTATTATAAGAATAGTAAAAGTCCATGTTTGTTTTTTAGAGCAAGTATTTTATGCTGACGTGTAATTGCACTATAATTATTAAGAGCTTTTATTTTTCCCCCCTCATTTTTGGCGTGTCGATCTAGGCTCAGGAAGATGCATGTAATGTCTGTTTGCACTCTAAGAGATATTTTGAGGAAACGCACACTTGAATTTTTAAAGTGATAGATGCGACGAAGTGTGAATATTGTAGAAAGGTATAAAGATACCTTGCTCATTGTGTTTTGTTTTGCAATTTTAAATTGAGTTTGCATTCAGATTAATTTATAAAAGACAGTGCATGTGCACATAAAAGTGACCACAGATGAAAGGGAGTAAAGACGTGATGGAAACTATTTTGCTTCTTAAGCAAATTTAAGTTAATTTGATTTATTATTTTTTCCTTTTATGGCCTGTACATTGTGTCTTTAATGGTATTTACTTGACCGTCCTGTATTTTAGAAGGTTCAAAACCTAAATACTGTTACGCTAGTTAACCTGTAGACTGAATAATGGGTGAAAATGAGAGTGATACGTGCAAAAATGTAATTGAAAATCAGAATGACGTATGACGTAAAATAATACTTTGATTTTATTGTTCATACTAGCTATGTAAATATACTATTTACATACCGGTGGTTCCAAAGTCTAATAAAATCAAACTGATCTTTAAGTTGTATACTTTTTTTCTTTAGTTTTGACTCAAATCCATGTGCATTTTCATGTTTCATATATCATTTTGTCTTACTTTTTTTTTTTATCATGGAATTGCTTTGATGCCTTTTACCCCCTGCTTAGGGCCCTATGATTTCTGAGATGCAGAAAACACGGACTGAATCCAATCTTAAAAATGGAATTTACCGCATAATGAGGAATGTCATGGAATATGCCAAATTTCTGGATGAATAAATCAAAAGTTGGTCAGTACACTTAAATCAAAATGCAATATGGACTAGTATCTGTTAATTTTAAGCTGCAAAAATACTATTTAAATATGAATCTTGCATGATCTGCATGTCTCTGTGTGAATAAATGGCGCAAATGTGCGGTTTCATTTACGCCGCCTCAATATACAAGTACATGAACATAAACATTATCTCAAGAACTGCTCCGAGAGTCCCTTCATGAGCATTTTACTATTTCTTTTGAGAAAATGGTTTTAACAGCAACCCGTCAAAAGAAAAAAAAATAGATTTAAATTGAAGAAACTGTGACAAAAATATATAACTTAATGTTAAGATAGTACTACTACAACTAATAAAATGATTAAAACATTATTTGTCACTGAATATTTACCAAAAATTATTTACCAGAGTTTATTTACCAGAAAACACTTTTTTAGTGTTTCTGGAAAAAAAAAAAAACTTAAAGAAATATAATATATATATATATATATATATATATATATATATATATATATATATATATATATATATATATATGTGTGTGTGTGTGTGTGTGTGTGTGTGTGTGTGTATATATATATATATATATATATATATATATATATATATATAAAATCAATTATTTAGAGATGCTTTTAATTATTAAAATTTGGTTTAAAAAAAAATTAAATTTAAGGGGAAAAGAATCAATCGTATGTCATAAGGCCTTAAAACATTATTTCTGTTAAACTTTTAATAAATTGCTGTTAAATTGTGTAAATTTAATCATTTCAATCAATTAGACATGCTTTTTGATTAATAATTTTATTTAACCATTAAAACAGAATCCAGAAAAATTAACATGGGAAAAATTTTTTTAATTCAGAACGGAATTTGGGGAAAAAAATAAAACATTTCATAGGGCCCTACCTGCTGCATTATTCACCTGAAATCACTGACGGCACAGTATCAGTCTCAGATCCAACCTGTCTTCTCTGAAGTAACAATTAAATTAATTTATTTCACTTTTAATTCAAGTGTATCTTCAATTTCATATGGCTGTGTAATATAAATTCAAGTTTAACTTAAATTTAGATACAGATTTATTATTATTATTATTATTATTATTATTATTATTCTTGTTTTCATTCATTTATTATTTATTTATTTCACATGAAAGTTTTCGTTTTAAAATGCTCTCCGTCCACACTAGCGTTTTCAAGCATTTTCCAAATGTTTCTCATCTGCACTGAAACGTTAACGGAAAAACGTTAACTTCGCCCTACTGCGCATGCGTAAAAACTCACTGAGATGATACAGACTTACCCGCATCCAAATTTATACACTTTGGAGAGCGTTTTCAAAAAGCTCCGTTTTCCTTGACCAAAAATGCCCCCTCAGTGTGGACGGAAGGCCAAAACGGAGAGAAAAAGATGCGTTTTCAAACAAAAACGTATTAGTGTGGACATGGCCTCAGAAACACTGCTTAAACAGCTTCTGTTGAAGTGAAAATAGGACTGTATGAGACACTAGGGAGAGAAGAGTCTTCTGATGTTTTAAAGCACACTTAAACTAGACTAGTATATGAGATTAAACTGCACAGAAGTCCAGTTAGACTGCACTTTGCTGTTTTTCTGATTCTTCAGAAGATATTTTATAAGAAAGAAAAGATGTTTGAAGACAACATTTCAAATTTGCATGCACGTACAGTTCCCTGTTTTTCTGATTAATCCACTGGATGGGCTATGATAAAACACTGAAGTTTTTAGATCGTGTTAAGACCTGTCCCATTCGTGTTCATTTGATGTATAGCAAAATTGGCCAGACCACTTGGTGGCGCTATAGCCTTAGATAATAAAAGTAATGACAGCCATGTCAACATGTTACCATTTGTAACACTGCAGTGCAAGACAGGTTATTCATTAGGTCAAACACAGTTATATTATAAATGTTCTCGCACTAGTTCCAAATACTATGAGCATTCATGAGTGGATTATAAACTTTAAGAAATAAAAGGTACAAAAGTTGTCACTACGGGCAGTGGTACCCTTTAAAAAGGTGCTAATGTGTATAATTTAGGTACTAATAGGTACACTTGAACTAATGTGTACTTTCATGGTACTATTATGCACCTTTTATGAGTAAATAAGGTACAAATGTGGAAAAAGTGACAGCAGACTGTCCCAAGTGTTACATATTAGTGCTGGTTGACATATGTATACACAGCCACTGCAGAAAACAGTCAGCTTATAATAAGTGTCTTAAATTCAAACAGTCGGACACCCAGACTAAAAAATGACTTGAAATTATGCGGTCTACAATAATAACCTGTGTGGACTTGAAGTGGACTGAATAGCTGGAGGGAGAGTCACAGTAAATCATGTTGCCCTGTAAGTAAATCCATGTGGGCTGGTAAGAGGACACTGCTCTGTGTAAAGAGGGCTTCTTGTGCTGACACAAGTTCAACAGCTCTTCTCTGGCCAGCTACTGCGAGAGTTTTTATTTTAGGTGTGTAGCGTGGTGAAAGATTACATATGATGTATATATTGTATGTTGTCTGGAGTGACTATATAGATATAACAGTGCTGAAAGCAATCTAAAAACATTAAATGGTGCATGCTTTGTTTATGTTTAAGTCTCTCTCTCCCTTTTTTTGTACTCATAAAATATGTGAGGAGACATGGAGAACTTGCTTAAGCTACAGGCACTGCTCACCTACACACTATTGCTTTATGTAATTCTTATGCTCAGTATGTAACAATCTCTGTATTTTGCAATACACAGATGCTGATATGTTCATATAGCACTTCATGTAGCTGTGTCGGTCACATTTAGCAAAAAATAATAGTAATGCACTGAATTTAAAGCTGCTGTAAGTAATTTTTATTTAAAACAAATGTTTACTAAAAGACAGAAGTCACATTTTTGAATAAGGCTTTGTACGCAAAAAACTGACCAGTTAGAACAGTGAGGAGGTGGGGCTAGCTTATTGTTAAAACATTTTTTACAATTCCATTAGATATGTATGAAAGCCCATTTCCACCACAGAATTTTTTAAAAAGAAGGTAATTTCTGACTTTTCTTGCAACTGCAATTTTACATCTTGCGATTTTGGCTTTTTTTTTTTTTTTTTCCAGAATTGAAACTCGCAATTCAGATTTTTTTTCTTGCAACTGTGAAATTTAAACTCATAATTCTGACCTTTTTTCTCAGAATTATGAGATATAAAGTCTAATTCTGAGAGGAAAAAAGATATGTTCTCAGAATTGCGAGTTTGTATCTCAATTTTGACTTAATAACTCGCAACTGTGAAAAATTGAGAAAAAAAGTCAGAAGTGTGAGTTCATATCTTGCAATCCTGACTTTATTTCTCAGAATTGCAACTTTATTTGTAGTTTATATCTCACAGTTTTTTTCTTGCAACTGTAAGTTCATATCACACAGTACTGACTATAACTTGCAACTGCGAGTTTATATCACTTAATTCTGGGAAAAAAGGCAGAATTGTGAGTTTATATCTTGTAATTCTGACTTTATTTCTCAGAATTCCAACTCTATATCTGAGAATTGTGAGTATATATGTCACGTAATACTAATTATAACTTGAAATTGTGAGTTTATATCATGCAATTCTTAGAAAAAAGCCAGAATTGTGAGTTTATAGCTTGTAATTCTGAGAAAAAAAGGCAGAATTGTGAGTTTATATCTTGTTATTCTGACTTTATTTCTCAGAATTATGTGTAAATCTTTTAGTTCTGAGTTTTTTCTTGCAATCGTGAGTTTATATCACACAATACTGACTATATCTTGCAAATGTGAGTTTATATCACGCAATTCTGAGAAAAAAGGCAGAATTGTGTTTATATCTTGTAATTCTGACTTTATTTCTCAGAATTGCAACTTTATTTCTCAGAATTGTAAGTCTATCTCATGCAATACTGACTATAACTCGCAACTGCGAGTTTATATCACGCAATTCTTAGAAAAAAGCCAGAATTGTGAGTTTATATCTTGTAATTCTGACTTTATTTCTCAGAATTGTTAAATTTTGCAGTTCTGAGTTTCTTTCTTGCAATTGTGAGTTTATATCACACAATACTGACTATAACTCACAACTGTGAGTTTATATCATGCAGTTCTGAGGGAAAAAGGGCAGAATTGTGAGTTTATATCTTGTAATTCTGACTTTATTTTTCAGAACTGCAACTTTATTTTTCGGAATTGTGAGTATATATCACACAGTACTGACTATAACTCACAACTGCAAGTTTATATCACGCAATTCTGAGAAAAAAGGCAGAATTGTGAGTTTAAATCTCGCAGTTCTGATTTTTTTTCTTGCAATTGCAAGTTTATGTCACATAATACTGGCTATAACTTGCAACTGCAAGTTTATATCATGTAATTCTGAGAAAAAAGGCAGAATTGTACATTTATATCTCGCAATTCTTTATTTTTTCAGAACTGCAACTTTATTTGTCAGAATTGTGAATTGAAATCTCACAGTTCTGTTTTTTTTTTTCTTGCAATTGCGAGTTTATCACACAATACTGACTTTAAAACTCGCAGTTGCAAGTTTATATCTCACAATTCTGAGAAAAAAAAGTCACAGTTGTGAGATGTAAAGTTGTAATTGAAAATAAGAATTGTGAAAAAGTTGCAAATGCCTTATTTTTATTCAGTGGTGGAAACAGGCTTCCATAATTAGATGCCACTACTAATACCTTTAATTTGCTCTGTTTCCTTAAATTGTCTAGAAAGAATATGCTTTGTTGGTTTTCTTTTGTTCACATATTTGGACCACAGAATGTTTGAGAGCGTGTATAAAGCGTTTACATCAATCAGAGGTCACTCATCATGCTGTAGCACTGTAGCAGCTGTGTATTTACTCATATTGCACTGTATTGAATGGCAGAACATATTTCACATAAGCACTTTCGCTGTGCTTTCCTGAGAGATGCCTGTTGAATGTACTTTGGTGCAATGACATTTTGTTGTAAAGTTTTTTGAGAAAGGGTACAGATTTGTACCAGAATTTTGCTAAGTAAAAAAAGCCAATAATGAATTGTCAATGTGCACATGCACAAATGTACTATACGTGCTTCCATTACTAAAAACCTGTTTACCTCAGAGTAAAAAATAAAGGGTAATTATGAGTTTACATCTCATATTGTGGCCTATTTAAAAGTTTCCTTTTCTATTTTTTACTCTGAAGAAGAAACAGCTTCTGTGTTCCATAGATTGTTGCTTTATTTGTTACATGTTTCTTCGGAGTTGTGCAAAAAGACATGGCGCGTCGACACAAAATGCCAGTGTGTGTAAGATTTAGTATGCACTTGTGTCGACCTGAGATGGAATTACACATCAAATAAAACTGTTTTGAAAGTTTGTCTGTGGAGAGACGTGTTTTGGAGGGAAAAAAGTTGTGTCTCTTTTCGAGAACGCAGTGGAAAGAGTGCATGGAGGCTGGAGAATGCTCACGGAGCAAACATTTACACTAGACTTACGACACTGAGATGTTGCTGACGTCAGGAAAGAACACTTCACTTCATTCTCTCCAGCTCGCTTGGCTCGCACTAGACTGTGGGGCACTGAGATTTCAGCTGGGCATGACGAGCGGAGCCGTGTTGTGTTGTGTTTTGCTTCTGTTTAAACAGACTGCACCAGAGAAGCCTACGGGCCCGTTTGGGATAAATGAGGGTGGTGGGTGTGTATCAATAGGTTAAGTTTTGGCTGGCCATCATGGTCCTGTAAGCACCTGTTGGTAGATACAAAAACTGTATACTCTGTGTCACTTTTCCATAAATGGCCATTCAAAAGTATATTGTGACTGACTAAAACTAAACTTCTGTCTGTTTACTCACCCTCATGTCGTTCCAAACCCATAAGCCCTTAATTCATCTTCAGAACACAAGATATTTTTTTTTGGATGAAATCCGAGAGCTTTCTGACCCTGCATAGACAGCAGCGCAACTACCACGTTCAAGGCCCTGAACGATAGTAAGGACATCAATGAAATAGTCCATGTGACGTCAGTGGATCAACTGTAACTTTATGAAGCTATGAGAACACTGTTCCCTTCTGTGTCAGTCTTCACACATCACATGTGCATGTTTGACCACTAGGCGGCAGTGTATGACAAGCTCTACCACTCGGTGTCATTTTAGATCTTTTATACATTTGTCTCATTCATATTTGTCATTTTGTTGGGCTCATGCAGGGTAACTCTTAATGGGAAAACAGCAGAACTGAAACTGTTATGGTGGGGGACAGTATCAGTGAACCAGTAGGCCTGTGTGGCTCACATGATGGGCTTAATATCACTATAAGCTCTCTCTGTCTCTTGCCCTCGATGTGACTGTATGTTTTCCAACTGCAGGGATATTATTGGATGGCACGCTGAACTACACACTGCACTCAAGCAAACTCCTCTCTCACCATGAGTTCCCAGTCTGCCTGTAATAATATTGTTCCTCAAACTCCTCTACAAACACATCACCTCTTTACTCCCCGTTCCCCTCAGTTAGCCTGCGTCGCCATGGCGCCAGCAGTCACCAGAACCCTGGCACCGAGGCCGGGAAACGTGGTTACCATGCCAACCATTGTGGTCAGTAAGAGGAACGCTTATAGGCTGGTAACGATGATCTCCACAAGTCATGAGAATCCAGAGGAGCTGAGGAAAAACAAACAGCGATGGCCTGCGTAGGAAAAAGACCACATGCAGCAGTTTCGATATTCTGAGGTTTGCCCTGGCTTGAGTTTGAAATGCTGCAATAGGATCGCTTACTCACTGCGAAACGTCTACGAGATCTGCTGTGTATATGCCAGCCCTGGGGGCTCAACGGGATCCGCTTTACACATGCAATCCATCAGGTGTGTGTGATGCAGACTCACGCGGGTTAAGCATACTGCTCGCAAACACGTCCCGGATCATGTGTGAGCTGATGAGGAACCGATGACAGCCGTGTATAATTCTCTAACTGCTGGCATGTAGTGTCGCTTCTGTGGTGTACTGTAAACTGCTTCAGTGCCCAGTTGGGCCTGACTAAAGTGCAAAAACATCAGGAAGGTATCACTATATGGCTGGAATTGTAAATACTGACCCTCTCTGTTGACTCACCCTGTTCTCTTCTCTGACTTCAGTGTGATTGTTTGGTCTAATGTGCGGCTTGAGCATCGTTCAGTGGGTTTGGGTTGATGGAAGTGAAGGTTTGAGTGTGTGAGAACATACTACCCTTACACAACAGAACTATGGTGGTATTTCAGCCATAAGTGGACAAGACTTATATATATCAGGGGCATTTCTTCAAGGGAGACAGCGTCTTCTCAAAATATAGAGGGTTTGCACTTACATCACAATTTCACTGTAAAAAATAAAAAACACAATTTGTTGAGTCAGCTTAAAATAATTTGTTACCTTGCTGCCTTAAAATGTTAAGTTCAGTCAGCTAAAATAAGTTTAGTCAACTTGAAACATTAAGTTGTACTAAGCAACAACTTAGATATTCGTGTTTGCTAAACTTAACAGATGGGTAAGTAACCCAGCTGCCTTAAAATTTTAAGTTAATTCAACTCAAATATCTAAGTTGTCACTTAGTATAATTTAACATTTCAAGTTGAATAAACTTTTTTTGAGCTGACTGAACTTAAAATTTTAAGGCAGCCAGGTTACAAATTATTTTAAGTTAATTATTTTTCAACACATTGTTTTTTACAGTGTTGGTCAGTTACCCTGATACGAGGCCATATGTAACCCTGGACCACAAAAACAGTCATAAGGGTCAGTTTTTTTTGAAACTGAGATTTATACATCATCTGAAAGCTAAAAAAAAGAGTTTTCCATTTATATGTGGTTTGTTAGGATGAGACAATATTTGGCAGAGATACAACTATTTCAAAATTTGTAATCTGAGGGGGCAAAAAAAAAAAAAAAATCAGAATATTGTGAAAATCGCCTTTAAAGTTATCCAAATGAATTTCTTAGCAATGCATGTTACTAATCAAAAATTAAGTTTAGATATATTTAGGGTAAGAAATTTACAAAATATCTTCATTGAACATGATCTTTACTTAATAACCTAATGATTTGTGGCATAAAAGAAAAATCAGTCATTTTGACAATGTATTTTCGGCTATTGCTACAAATATACCTGTGCTACTTATGACTGGCTTTGTGGTCTATGGCTTAGTAAGCAAGAAAGGGCGCAGTATTTTGATAAACTATAGCAAGTTAATAGGTGGTAAAGATGCGTATGAGTAGTATTAATTAAGATATTAGCCTAATATTTCACCTACTTGACCGGAAATGATAAGAACAAACATGACTGTTGTCAAGATTCTTGCCCTGGAGATCCTAATTCAGTTTGGTCAACCACAAACACCTTTTGTTCCTCAGACAAAAAGTTTTTTGCACTCTTCTCCTTGAGATTGTTATAACTTTTGGCAGTCTATAGTAATCCAAATGTTTTTTTTTTCCAGTCAGACCGATTAGTACAGCCCAAAACATGACAATAATTGTCCATTTTCAGCAGCAATAATCAGCAAAATATGCAAGTTTTATTCGGTTCAGTGTTCAAGCATTGTTTACGTTCAGTGCTGGTAATATGGCCAACTGACGACGCGTCGTGAAAACACTATTGGATGAGAAAAAAAATCATACTACAAAAATAAAACAACGCCATTATTACAAAAAATAACATTAAAAATTTTAGAAATCCGGTGCCGATAGCCTTATGGGCAGCGCGTCCCGAGTTCGAGTCCCGGCTCATGGACCTTTCCACATCTCTCTGGCCTCCCCTGAGCCCATTGAGTTTTAACAGACCCCCTAAAGCGTGCCATGAGTTTGGTGGGGGGTAATTGAGAATGAATGGGGGAAAGTCACATGAAAGCAGGCAATGGCTCCATCACAATATGATTGGATGCGACTGGATGTGATCAGCTGTGATTAGTTCATGCGATAAATCCTGCCCCGTGTGTTTGTTAATAGGAAGACTCATTTAAAAAAGTAAGTAAACACATCACACAATTAGATTATATTACATCAAAACAAGACTTGAAATGGCCTGAAAACAAATCAGCTTGGTGAAATTTGAAGTAAATCTCAGTGTCTGGGACATATATTTAATGAGCTTTGATGACTGGTGATGTGAAAAATTCTAAAATAATTAAAAGTTAACTATTAAAAAGTATAGCTGAAAATACATTCACAAATATGTTTAAATTGTTACTGCCATGAGTTATAATTTAGCAGGAAATATAAAAACTTGATGAGATTCATACCTGGCTTTAATAAATTGAATAATGATTATGTTGTTAAAATATAAAACAGAATGTTTTTTTTCTTTTATAGATAGTGTAAGTAATGTTCTGTTTAACCCAGAAATTGTGTCTGGGACATGAATTTACATTTGATAAAAACAAAAAAGTTTTTAGGACTTTGCCTCCTCCTTTCAGAACACCAGTGCGCACCACTGAGATATATATTCTACATTTTGAGGCACTGTTCACCTGTCAGTCATTTTGCACATTCACAGCATGCTGTTCATATATGGGAGGTGGAAAGCTGAAAGCGTGGTACGTGGAGTGGATTTCATGAGTTTGGAGGGTATGAAATGTTTGTCACATCCTTAAAGGAATACAGGAAGATGGAGGAAGATAAAGATGACGGTGATGCATGTAAAACATGTTCATCTCTAGTGCATGTTTACATATAAAAACAATGGAAAAGCAGTGCAGTAGAATACAAAATGTGCTCTGTGTGAATTGTCTGAAGAAGGTTCTATAAATGCTAACGTTGCTTATGGCAGCCACACACTCTACATGACTTTAGGCCCGATTTTCACTTACTCTGTTTTCTGGAGAACGGCAACAAGAAGCCTGAAATCTGAGGCAAATCAGCATTAGTTCATCTGAGTGACAGTTGTATAGTTTGAATTATGAAATGCGCAGATGCCTGAGAAATATGTAGCAGGCTGATATCCAGACTTGTTTGCCACTCAGAGTCTTCAGTGTGAAATGTGTTTTGACTGGAAATGACATCAACACAACTGGACTGTTAACCAGACTGGATCCCCCAACATCAGTTCCTGACCTCACTGTGCTCATGTGTCTGATTAGGAGAAAATCCCTGCATCCATGTTCCAACATCTATTGGAAGCTTTCCCAGACAAATGAAGACTATTAGGAGGGACCAACTCCCTATTAAAAATGCGATGAAATGGAAGTAGCAACAGACCTTTTCTTCCTTATTGTGACATACACCTGAGTGTGACAGATTGTCAGAAAAGAAAAAAAATAGGGTAAGGACTTGGTTCTATGCATCATTATTGACTCGATTTTGCATCCTGATGTATAGCGAATACGTACCTGTGGGAACCTTCTAGCAAGATAAGTACAAATCACTGCAGTTTCCATCAGAAATATCCACTAGAGGCAGTAAAACAGTGAGCACTTGTAATCGATTTCATACACAGTTTTGATCACAGCACCATATGTTTTGCTTTCCAGACATAACAAGCTTGGTAGCTCAGCCGGCACAGAATTGGACTTATGATGCAAAATTCTTGGGTACAAATCTTGTGAAAAACATGACTCACAATGAAAGAGCTGAAATATGAGAGATCAAAAAACAAGTTAAAACAGCATACTTGCGATTGCATTTTTATCTCACATTAGTTTTGTTCATACTATCGGGTAGGTACAACGACATAACTCGCTGATTAACCTCCATAGTACGATGCATTGTTGTGCAAACTAACTAGCTAGTCACAACTGTTTCCCAAACACGGTCGCAACATTAGTTCAACAATGTCGGGCCGTTGTTAATTTGGTGGAGTAATAACTTCTGCTATTTAACTGATTAGAGATCTCTAAAATGCAGCTAAATTACAAAAATACATAGATTAAAATGCATTTATATTTAGATAGAATGGAAGATACAGATTGTACTGCATATTAGCTTGCTTATTGTGCTCAAAGACATAATTTATTGAGCCCATATGTCTTATTAACAAAGAACTATGCTTCTAACCACAGGTCGAGAGCTGTTCCAACCATGTAAGTTTGCAACGCTGTTTGAAAATGTTCGTTTGAACTATGGTTTCGGAAAACACTGAATCGTTGAATCATGTTGGTAAGGACGGAACTTGCAACCGTAGTTGGCTAATTATGATTTTGGGAAACGCACCCCAGGTTTGGATTTTGAGATGTGGGAGTTTATGAAGACAAAATGCCGAATATGTCACTGGAAAGAAGTTTATTTTCACTAAAAGGTCCATTTATGACATTTTGATTAAAACCTACAAGCTACAAAAAAAAAACTATGAAAGAAAAAAAGGAAAACACACATGGATGTAACATTCACAATGTATCTCGCATTTAGTAAGAATAAAGTTTTCATGCCAACTTTAATACAAATAATGTTGAAATTAAATGATCATGAAATACTTATGGCTAGTGTTTGAACACATACATTTGTTCATATTGTATACTTTAAAGAATGCCATGCTTTTGTTAACATCCAATTAACTAAAGTGTGGGTCTTGTGAATGTGCTGTCCAGTGTGTAGTATTGTTAAACAGTGTGTGTGTGTCAGGGCACTGCTGAGCAGGTGTTAGCGAAGCTGCTCTTTAAGAAGGCTGAACCATTGGCACAGCTCAGAGGGATATGAAAAAGAGAGAGAAAACGAAAGAGAGGGAGATGGGCAAGGGAAGAGAGGAGTTAAGGAAGAGAAAAGTAACTGGTGTAAAGTGGATTTCCTGGCTGGAAGACAGCTGGTCATTCTCATGGGACTCATTACGGCTCTGACAATCCAGTGTTACACACAGCCTCATGTACATGCAAAACTAGGTCTCTGTTTGCTATGAATGTAAAGCCATGCTAATAAATTTTATGACCATCAGCTCCCTTCCTTTCTATAACCCTCCATTTGTATGCATTTAAAAATTCAGATATTTAAAAATTGTCTTGTTTTCTTACATTGAAAGTCAGTGGGGTCCAGTGTTGTTGCATTCATTGTATGGACAAAATGTTTTGAATCATTCTTTAAAATATGAGTGTTCTATAATTGATTTCTGTTCCACAGGAGAAAGTCTGTCATACGGGTTTGGAATGACATGAGGGTGAGTAAATGATGACAGAATTTTCATTTTTGGCTGAACTATCCCTTTAAAGGTTGAGTCATCTGTCTCATTTGAAATTCCACTGACCAAATGTGAGATTCTGATAGTGAGTATGGTGATGATACAGTTAAAAACTATAATACTGAGCTCAAATCTCCAGCAGGCAGCCTCGTGGCTCAGTCTCACAGTCTTATTTAGGGAACTGTGATAGACTGAACTGATGTTATGAGTGTGAGAAGATTTTGCTATCTTCAGAGATCACATTGTAATAAGCGATATAAATTCAAAGCCCATCTGAGACCTCTCATCCATTTCTGATGCTCAGAAGGTTGCTCATACACGTGCTGTCTTGCATGCTATGTGAGTGGGAGACTGCTTTGTACCTATAGTTTGGTCGTGAGTGCAGAGACGGGATATTTTTAGAGCTTTGATACAGTGATGTATTGCATGCTTTTTTTGTATGCAGTCATTTCTTTGTGCGAGACAGAACCTTGAGGGGAAAATCAGAGAAAAGCTGGCGATGTTTAAGCCTTTCGCCTTCAGTTCATACTGTGATTTTATAAATAACAATATTTAGATTTTATATCTGGGAATGATGGTGAATGTATGTGTGTATGTTTAGTGCTATCCAGGTTTGTACCATGATGAACTGTAAATCTGTGCACCTGGGAATCATGAGACGGAGCTCTACCCACCAGCAGTGACATCTTACGTGAACATTTGGAGTGGGGGTGAAATACTGGCACTGATGGAAACTGTGTTAATCTGGGCCATTTAGTTCTTTCATATCTCATTGTGCTCTTCTGATGTAACTTTATTTTGTCTTAAAGGGACAGTTCACCCAAAAATGAAAATTCTGTCATTAATTACTCACCCTCATGTTGTTATATTTTTGATATTTTTCGATTAAATCTGAGAGATTTCTAACCCTGCATAGACAGCAATGCAACTACCACATTCATGACCTAGAAAGGTACTAAGGACATTGTTAAAATAGTCCATGTGACATTGGTGGTTCAACTTTAATTTTATGAATCTACAACAATACTTTCTGTGCACAAAGAAGGAAGCATGAGCTGGCGTTCATAAAATGGTATATTTGCACCCTAAACCATAAAGTTAAGGCTTCTGCAAACAACATTTAGAATGTTTTTCCTTTCCTTTTAAAGGAGAAGTCCACTTCCAGAACAGCAATTTACAAATAATTTACTCACCCCCTTGTCATCCAAGATGTTCATGTCTTTCTGTCTTCAGCTGTAAAGAAATTATGGTTTTTGAGGAAAACATTTCAGGATTTTTCTTCATATAATGGACTTCAATTGTGCCCCTGATTTTGAACTTCCAAAATGTAGTTTAAATGCAGCTTCAAAAAGGTTCTAAACGATCCCAGCCGAGGAAGAAGGGTCTTATATAGCGTAACACAAGCTTTTGTGCTTAAAAAGTAAACAAATTTTTATTTTTCGAAAAAAAATGACAGATCGTTTCACTAGATAAAACCCTTCTTCCTTGGCTGGGATCATTTAGAGCCTTTTGAAGCTGCATTTAAAAAACATTTTGGAAGTTCAAAATCGGGGGGACAATTGAAGTCCATTATATGAAGAAAAATCCTGAAATGTTTTCCTCAAAAACCATAATTTCTTCACGACTGAAGACAGAAAGACATGAACATCTTGGATGACAAGGGGGTGAGTAAATTATTTGTAAATTGTTGTTCTGGAAGTGGACTTCTCCTTTAACTTATACAAGCCTTTTTATAGCCTTACTTCATTTAAAAAATCATTTTTGTAATGCTTTTGAAGAGTCTGTGAATTGTGGCACTGTGTCAGAGCACTGAAAGATCAGTCTGAACAGGATCTGTAATCCTGTTTTCCTGTTTCATGGTTTTTGGCAGTGGAGGCCAGGGGAGAGCAGCAGCTCACACAAGTTCATGGTGGCCCAGAGCGCCACTCTAATGTGCAGATGTCCATCACAGACCAGATGAGCTCAAAAATCAATAGCCGCCCTTTAAAACTGTGGGCCCCGCAACAGTCCCTGTGTACCTGGTGTAGGTTACCAGCTGCTGTCAGCGCTCCTAGCTAGTCCCCGACCCAATCGCTCTCTGATTTGGACAGATGGCCATGCTGGAGTACTAGAGAGACCGGATTGCATGTCCATTTATTCTCATTAGTCTGGAGTCTGATAAAAACCCAAAGCAGTCTAGCCGCTCATTTATTTGGAAAGAGCTCCAATAGTCGAGGATATGGTTGGCTTCAGGTGCACAAAACCATACACATTTCCATTAAAGGGATAGTTTACTCAAAAATGAATCTCACCCTCAAGTACAAGCTGTTCTTGTTTATAAAAAAAAGGTCTAAATTTAAGATTAATGTACTTTAATTGCATGCAAAATTTCCATCACTAATGTATGTTTGTTATACATAATGAACCAAGAATGCAATTTCTGTGATTGTACTAATAAACTGAATAAGTTCATCATAGATAAATCCAGTTTGTTTCATTTTTAATTGTTTTAACTAGTGCTGTCACTATATCAGATTTTTCACTACATTTCACTAATTATTGTGGCCTCAAAAATTCACGATAATGATATAGAAATCTTTAAAAATAAAAATAATAATAAATAAATCATGATATCAAATTAAGTCTTTTTTATGTTTTGACCAATGAATCACACCATTATGGAAGCCTGTTTCTGCCACTGAATAAAAAAAATATCACAATTGACTTTTTGCTCAGAATTGCATGATACTATGACAGCGTTTTAGTGCCACATTAAAAAATAAATAAATAAATAAATAAAATAAAAAAAAAATATATATATATAAAGATTACAAGATTAAAGTCATTATATTTTGAGAATAAAGTTGAAATTGCGAGAATAAAGTCAAAATATTATGAGAATAAAGTCAAAATACTACAAGAATAAAGTCGAAATACTACGAAAATAAAGTTGAAATGTTCTGAGAATTTAAATTGTAGAAATTAAAGTTACAATATTTTGAGAGTATAGCCTGTTTTGCATATGCAAATGGCCTGGATTGAGAGCCCCCGGAGAAATTGCCAGGTTAACGGAATTAGTTTGAATATTGTTGTGTCCGAGCAGATGCATCATCTGTGGAAACAGCTTACTATCAGACTAAGCAGGAACCACTTAACGTCAGCTCACACACCCAATCGACAAATCCTTTGGGGGGCGCCATAGCTCTCTTACTTAACCCTTTTTAATTCCACAAATATATGTGGATTAGCAGTAATCATTCCATGTGTCATACTCGTGGGGATACTATGCTTGGAAATAATATTTCATGTCTTTGATTGCATTCTTTATTTGAATTGCGCCAGTCACCCAATAGCAATAAGCTTTGTGCTTTTGGTACTTTTAATATAAAACAAAGTCTCAGCTTTTAAAATCACGTTTAAAATGAAATACAAACTATGTGTCTTACAATAATGTGTTTTTCAAGCTCTTTCACAAGTTCGCCTGCCCATCCAGTCCTGATAGGCCATGGTAAACAAACTTGGCTTGGTGTCCTTAATGGAGGCATGAACCCCGAGGCTCAGCTTGAGTGCAGAGTTCAACCCTCCATTGCGATATTACCTAGAGAGAGAATAACAGAAATAGAGGAGGAAAAGGGGAGATGGAGGGATGCCGGAATAACTGAGGCTGGGACGGTGCAATGAGAGCTGCTTATATAGGCTCGTAATGGTGACTGACAGGACTGAATGATTAGGCTCCTACGTTTGAAACTTCATTTAATGTGGTGTGACAGAAGGCTGTATTAACCAAGTTATCAATTCATTAAATTATACTGTTTGCATTTGTGAAAATTTCACCACCTACTCCGTAAAAACGTCTGTGGCGTCTAACCTTTCATTCCTCACATGTATTTAATTAAAAACAACAATAAAACGTTCTAAAGGTTGAAGTGGACTCCAACTTGTTAACAAGTTATATTGTTGTCTTTTCTGAAGTATATAATGTTAAGTGACTATTCACAAGCTATTTTTTACATAATAATACAGTAAACGAGTGAACATCAGAAGGCATGAAAAAAAAACATAGCCTATTTTAATAAAACGAATGTCTCATTATTGTAGTCAGAAAGATGATTGACTAACATGCCACTTAAACTGAAGCAAATACAGCAATCTGTCATGCCACAATAAAGAGAGTGAAAAACACAATATTGTAATAGACATATTGTTTGTATTTTGCTATAAAACTGACTGAAAGCTGAGACTTCGGAATTTCTCCCGGTGCTCCCAGTCCGGGCCATTTGCATGCAAAACAGGCAAGAATATACTCTCAAAATATTATAATTTTAATCTCATAATTACAAATTAATTCTTTATTTTGACTTTATTCTCAAAACATGTCTTCTTTATATTTCAAACCTTTTGACTTTATTCTCGTAATTTTGACTTTTTTTCTCAAAATATTTTGACTTTATTCTCATAATTTTGACTTTATTCTTGAAATATTTTGACTTTATTCTCAAAACATTAGGACTGTAATCTTCGTTTTTTTTGTAACGTGGCACTAAAACGCCATCGTATAATACAAAATCGCTATTCTGACTTTTTTCTCAGAATTTTGAGATATAAACTTGCAAGTTATAAAACTTGCGTAATATAAAGTCAGAATTGTGAGATATAAACTCGCAATCTCCACTTTTTTCCTCAGAATTGTGATATAAACTCTCAATTGCAAGTTGTTGCGAATTGCAAACTAACAATTTTACAGAACACATCAGTGTGTTTTCCCCCTCAAAATTGGACTTTATAACTCGCAATTGCAAGCTGATATCTCACAAAAAAGTCAGAATTACAAGAAAAAAGTCAGAATTGTGATATAAACTCGCAACTGTAAAAAGAAAAGAATAGAACAGAAATCTCAAATTTTCAAGAAAAGACTTCATAAAGACTTTCTGAATTTTCAGATTATGACTTTATAACTCGCAATTACGAATTTACATCACACAATTCTGACTTCATTTCTCAGAACTGCAAGTTTATATCTCACAATTCTGACTTTATAACTTGCTACTGAGTTTATGTCTCAATTCTCAGAACAAGTCAGTTGTGAGTTGTGAGTTTGTATCAAGCAATTCTGTGAAAAAAGTCAGATTTGTGAGAGAAAAAGTCACAATAACTTCTCAAAGCATAATTGTCAGTGATTAATGACTATAATTACAGTTCCTCACTCAAAGCTAATATAATATGGCTAATCAGGACAGCACACAAGACATAAACTGCTTTTAAGATTCTTTATTGAAGTTTATTTGGAGCTTTAAAGTCCTTAATTAACATTCACTGTAAATTAATGGAAAAAGAAGCTTGCACATTCTTCTGAACATCTTTTGTATTTAATAGAAGTAAGTCAAACCGAGTTGGAATGATGTGCATGTCATCATAAATGATGACAGAACTTTCATTTTTTTTTTTTGGTAAACTGTCCTTTTAAGTGTGAAGATGACTTTGCAGGTGGTACCCAAACCCCTCAGAATAAGTTAGTGCAGAGCGCTAAAGACTTATGATTTTGTGTTCACGTGTGTTTAGAGGTCACAGTGTCTCTCTCAAGCTGTGACTTCAAGCTTTTGAGGTGTCAGCGTGATGAGAACGTGTGCGTGAGAGAGAGATAGACTAACACAACCGCTGCCTCCACGCCTGTCACCTTTCACCGAGCAGAAAACACATCCTGACGTTAAATGAATATTAAGGCCAACAGCTTCTTTTACTTGGGTTCACTAGCAGGGGGTCTGGGGAGGGGGGGATTGCAAATATGCTTGCACCCGCTTGTGTTTATGCGTATGCGTAGGAAAATGTGTGTCATTTGGAGTGACAGCTCTTGTCGACGTCTCCATCACCTTCCTGAAGGGGCGTTTCCCTGCTGTCAGAGCTTTGAATGACAGGTCACCGTGTGCCATGTACTCTAGTCCGTGTGTACAAATGACCCTCTTCCCCTTTCTCGGCTTTCCCTCAACCCCCTCCTATGTCCATCTTTCCATTCTTTACACCTCTTTCATAAGTATCTCCATTGTGTTGCATATGTTTTTAGCCTTTAGTGTTAAACGCGTGAAGAGCGCCGCTATGCCCCTCCTCATGGGTTGGACCCGCATATCCAGACCCATCATCAAACGCTTGACTGCGAGCTAAATAAAATCTCCCCACACACACACACACACTGGTATAAAGAGGCCTATTGTCCCCAGGCTGCTTTTGTGAATGTGGAATTATCGCAGGGGATCCTCTAAACCATCTTAGAGCGACTGACAGCTTCATAGAGAGGGAGAGAGGGGTGGATGGAGTTGGAGATCTGAAGCGGAGACTCCTGGGGGAGTTTAAGAGCTGCTGGCTGCAGAGATGGGACGACACGGGGCTACTTCCTGCTTGTCGTTAGGGTCCGGCATCTGCGTCCAGTTCCAAAGCTCCCGCTTCCCGCTGATGCCTCAGCACTTCCCTCGCAATCATAGGATTAACTAGGAGCTCTCTCAGAAAGAGTAACGAACCGTCTGTCTCACCCTAGTAACTAATTGTATCAGGTTGTCAACTGAATATGACAGATTTAACGTCTTTTCTTTTTGACATTCAGCTCTCGTTTCCATGACAGACAGATCCTGATGTAGAGCAGGGATTTAAATCCATGGAAATGGTTTCTGTACTGCAAATGAAAAGTTCAGGAATACTAAAAATATGGCAATGTGGTGGAATAATTCATTAGTTTTCTCAACTGTCAAAGTACATATACTACTATATATACTCAAATTAGAATTATGAAGGATCATGTAATGGTTGCTGAAAATTCAGCTTTGCCATCACAGGAATAAATGATGCATATCTAAACATCATGGAGGATTTAGATATTTTATTTATTAAAACATTATATCAAGGGAAATCTTGAAACAAGTAAATTTTTCTTACCCCACGAGTAAAGAGTTTCTTGTTTTAAGCATAAATATATCCATAAATCTAACCAAATTCTGAAAAAATTCATACCAAAGCATAAATTTAACCAAATTATATACTGTATATCAGGGGTGTTTCCTCTGAGGAGGCAAAGGAGGCAAGGTCTTCTCAAAAAATTAGATGAGAAAATTTTTTAATAAAGCGTATAAATCATTAGTTTTTTTTAAAGAAACATTGTCCCACAGCGACATCAGCGGGTAAAGTTACAATAGGAGTCAGCGTCTCTCTCGCCTCCCCTGAGCCCATTTCATGCAAAAAATCCCACCTGTTGTGTTTGTGTGTGTTCCGCGTTCGTGAATTAGTCTGAATGAACAATATAATGGCGTTAATGGGAAGACTAATAAAAAAAAGTAAGTAAACAACTCACTAATAGTCGACTAACTGTTAGTTGATGAGAAGAGGCATGGTCATTAAAAAAAGGAAATGGCGAAAGTCACGCAGTCCGTGATGGACAGATCGTTAACGGTTGGTGTATTTGGTAATATAGTACATCAGGGAGGACATCCAAATGTTCATCATTCATCGCCCTCAAATATGGCTTTTCATCTAATATCTAATGTTAACCTAGAAAAACGTGTGCTATTCAAGGGTCTGCGCAGAGTGTGAAAGCTGAACAGTGGCACGCTCAGTGCATGACAGATGGAGACGCTGGTGCGATCACTTGCTCTTAAAATACTCCCTTAGTTTTGGTCATACAGATAAAAGTATTACATCTTTCGAATCTGTAAAGACTTTACATTTATTTGTGTGCTCTTAGAATAACAACGAAACGTTGTGCTTTTGTAAAATAATTAAAGCAAATTAAAGCGGCTTTCTGCTGCCTCGGTCTCGGTGAACTTGAGCGCGTCACTCCGAAACTCTGTGTATACTTGCCTTGCAGACATAAAAAATATTTCTATAGATTGTGAAATGTCTACTTTTAAATTAACCAAATCAAATACGCAACAAATATTCTCCGATTTTGCCGCCGACTTCATCTCTTAAGCCAAAAACAAAGAAAGCACTAGTTTATCAATAAACTATTAAAATGCAGTCTCCTTGCTGTTTTCCCTTGACATTTATAATTATATCTGCCGGTGTGCTGTGGCAAGTTTTTTTTTGCGTGCGTTTGAGTGCTTATTAGGCTAGGTAGGCAATTAAAGGCTCATTATTATGATTTATATGGTTTTTTAATAATAGTCCACTAATGCTAATGCTAAAAATCTTTAGTTGAGGGCAGCCCTACAACTCGCACACTTAGATATGACCAATTTGATTAGTCAAAATCAAACTTCAAATGGCCTGAAAACATGATATGGTGGTTTCAGTGAGCAATCGGCTTGTTGAAATTAAAGGTGCAGCTCTGCATCTGTGACCAGTGTTTACACAGCTCTGATGACTGATGATCCGAAAATAAGTTTGTTATTAAACAGCTGAACATCAGTTCATAAATACAATATATAATTGTTTAAAAAATATATATTGTTTAATTTGTTACTGTCTTGAGTAATTATTTTGGAATAAATGCTTAAAAACATTAACTGATGAGATTTATACTCATTTTATTAAATACAATAGAGTATAATTTACACTGATAATGTAAACATACACTGTAGAATTTTATTCTGGTAGCGTAAAAATGTTTATAAGAAAATGTGACTGGGACATGAATTTACATTTAATAATAATAAAAAAAAACACCACTGTATGGCACTGGAGTCAGTGTACCTTAATGCATTATATAGGTTGTAAACTACCCCCAGAATAGCACAACAGTAATTTGATGGATATTTTAGTGCACTCATATAGAGTAGTCTTTACCATGTTAATGAGTGATGTGTTTTTAAGTGCGGTGCGGACGGGCTGATGGATTTATTTGTGTTGTGGTCCAGTGTTTGAAGGGATTTAGGAGGGATCTCATTTTCTGCGTTGTTGCGGGGGTCCCGTGAAACACCAGGAAATACCACTCCCCGCTGTCACTGATACATAACGACATGGCTCTGCAGCCCACTCACACAAATGTCACGTTAGATGCAATTAGTACCAACAGTCGCAAACTGAACCGTGTTGATCCATGGGTTATGGGAACGAGCGTGTGTTTGTGTGTGTGTGTGTATGTGTATTTAGAGCAGTGACAGCTGATACTGGTCAGCTGTCTCATTAGTTTTATCATTAGGATAACAGCTGAGTACAGAGGCTCGCTCTCTTTCTCTCACTCCTTTCCCTTCCTATTTGTCTTTCTTCCCCATGGTTCTCATGGGAAATACTTGGAGCAGTGCCCCATTTCCATCTACCTCCTACCATATTCAGATATGCCTTATATGAAATATAAACAAAGGCCGAACCGTTCAACCCTTTCATCATGTTCTACAGTTTCAGACTCATCTCACATCCACCGTGCCTTTTCCGTATTCTCCACATGCTGTGCCCTGTGAGTTTGTAATGGTGACTCTCGTATCCAGCTGTTCTGGAGCTTGTCTAATTGTTGGCATGACAGTGTCAGTGATATGGTAAGGGGATGCCCTGGTCATATGTGCACATCGCTGGACGGTTGAGACTGGCTGAATATGGTCTCACTTTTACTGTCTCATACAAACGCACAATAGGACAGTCACAAAGTGTATACTTGCAGTGGAAATAAAGAGAACAACCTACAGTTTCCAGAATTTCAAGGTCGCAGCTTAGTCCTTTTTGAAGTTATCCTGACAGAAGTAGAAGGGCAATTATTAAGCATATTTTATAAAAACCAGTATAAAAACCATACATTAGATATTTGAAAAAGAACTGATCAAAATTAGAGAACACTCACAGATACCTCCAAGTTATTGGTGTTAATCTGCCACTTGGTGCTAATTTCTTTACTTATCTGACAAACCTTAAATGGCAGCATTTCTCCAATTTTCACTGAGATTGCAAGATGGCGGGCCGCTCTAAGGTGACTGAAATCCTGTGACAGGAGGTTGTGCAGATTGAGAATTGGTTGTTCCATTAATTAATTTATGTCTCCCCAAAAGGCTGGTTGTCCATGTAAGACAAATGCACGAGAAGACAATGCGGAGACTCTCAATGGGGAATCGGTTCAACACTGCAGCTGGAATTGCTTGCCAGTTCAATGCTGAACAGGGTTAGGATCTGTCTCGGCATATTTAAGAGAAGTCGGACTGAAAGCACACTCTGCAGTGACCAAGTCAGAAAGCAGTCAGCAGAAAGAATCAAAAGGCTGAGCTCCCCTTTGCTGAGGAACATATTGTGTGGACAGAGAACTGGTCCAAGGTTCACTTTAGTGATGAGAACAAGTTTAATTTATTTGGGTCTGAGGAGAAACATTTTGTTTGGCGTCAAACTGGGGAAAGACTGAAGCCCAAGAGCATAAAGAAGTCAGTAAAAGGTGGAAGTGTCATGGTTTGAGGGATGTTTTCAGCAGCAGGAGTTTTATACAGCTTTTATTCAGATACATGGCAGGGCGAATTCAAATATTTATCAGAACCTCCTTCAGCAACATACAGTTCCTTCACTGCAAGCATCTCCCAATTAGCCTGCAATTTTTTCATGCTCCTCTCCCACTGCAAAACAGGTAAAGCAGTAACTTGAACCTAAGTACATTAAAATGCTGAAATAGCGCGGCCAGAGTCCTGGTCTAAACCCGATTGAAAATATTTGGCGACAAAGTTATGGCGAAGAAACCCACTACAGTTACCAGACTATTGAAGAGGGTGGAATAAGAGTGGATCAAGATCACACCAGCGCAATGTGAGAAACTACTGATGTCCTGCGGCTGCAGATGTGCTGAAGTCATTCAAAGCAAGGGCCTCTATACTTTCTACTAATTTATGATAACTGTAACCCTCCAAAAGTTTTGTTGTAACCTTCTTTCGTGCTACAGTTACTGTTCTCTAATTTTGATCACTGTGTATTCCACAAAACAATGTTTTTTTTTTTTTTGTTGAAATTCTCTGATTATTTTGTGAAACATGTTGGTAGAATTAATATTCTTTCAAATTTTGAGTGATGAAGATTAACAGTATTTCTGAAAAAAAAAATATATATATATATATATATATATATATATATTTATAGATTTTTTAATTTTGATATGTATATGTGTATTGGAAGATTGTGTTGTTATAGAGCTTACACTCACAAATAAAGGTTCCAAGATGGGATTTTCATATGCAAGAAAAAAAATAAAAAATTAAAAGTGTAGCAACATGCTAACATCAAACTGTATCGAACTCATTTGTGAGTCCAGTCTTCTATGCATGTTTTGAATGGCTGCCAATGTAGAGCATTCCAAATCAATCGCTTATTAAGTTTCATGGTAGTTGGGATGCTGTCTTGGAAGGCAGCTGCCTGTGTAGGGAATCTACAGCGAGGTATGTTTGGAAAGTAGGAGTTTGTGTGAAAGCTCCTTTCATTAAGAAGAGTGACTAAAGATGGGCAGAGGTATAATGGAGGTTTGAAACAGCCCTCTGAACCTCCGCCGATAAACTCACAGGAAGTGTAAATATTTGTCCCCGCAACGGTTTTGACAGGGCTGTCCTATTTACCAGCCTCAGTACCTCATTCAGCACTCTCTGTTTGCTCAGATCTCCAAGTGCGCATGTGAGTGTTAGTATTACACATTATAGAGTATCAGTAGAAGCCTTTTTTCACAGGAAGTCCTTCTGAAAGTGTTATGTCAGATTAGGTGATTGCTCTGCATGTTGGATCTGAACGACAGCTGCCCTGAACTTCTGCTGTCCTCCTATAGGTTTAATGTGCTCAGATTGTGTTACATAATGAACACCCTTCACTGGCAAAATCTCATTTTCTTTTTTCTTGTTTTTATTTCCTCACATTTCCTCATCTCATCTGTCCTTCATAAAGTCATTTTATTCTCTGTATATGTATATGTCTTTATAATCATTTTACATATTCATATTTTATGAGTTGTGTTTTAGCAGTATATTATTGTTCTGTAAAGTTTTTTTAACATTTCTTTTAATAAAATGTACAATATATAAGCTACGCAACTGGTCAAAAATTTTTATAATTCTTATCATGGCATCTCTCGTGTCACGTTATGGTGTCTAGTAAACCTGGACGAAGAAGATGATTTAAAGTCAAATTGTCTTTAAATTAATCCACATAAAGGTAAATTCATAATCAGGCAGGCTGGTGCCACGTGTATACAATATCAGACCAAGAAACAGTGATCAGACTTGACCTTAAATACAAAGGCAAATGAGGCTAATTAATAAGACACAGGTGAATCAAATTACAAAATCAAAATGGGAAACAGAAACTAGATCAACCAGGGAAGACTAAGATAATAGTATAACACGGACTGTGACAGTACTCCCCCCTCCCCGAAGGCACGACCTCACGCCCAGGCAGGACGGACAAATAGCAAGAGAGGGGATTTGGGCTGGCAACAAGGCGTTGGCAAAGGGTAGGCAAGAAGGTAGGCAGACAACCAGGGTGGTGACGATAGAGGGAGGAGCCACAGAGGGACCTGGAGGAACCACAGCAGACCAAACAGAGTGAGGAGCCAGGTGGAAAAGACGGAGGAGGACCCAGGGAGAAGACAGGAGGGAGCAGGAGAAGCCAGGCGGGACCCAGGGAAGCAGGGATCTGGAAGGCTGCGGTGGAGCTGGAGTAACAGAAGGAAGGAAGGAGGAGCCTGACAGAACCAGAGGGACGGAGGGACAAGGCGCAGCCAGAGGAGTTGAGTCCCGAGGCGGTAGATGGTCAACGACTGAGCAAGGAGAAGACGGAAGGACAAGGGAGCCCTGCAGAGCTGGTGGACTGACAGGCCACCACAGAGAGGAAGGAGCTAGGAGCCATGGTGGAGCCACTGGGTTGACGAGTCGAGGCGGAGTCTGGCACTCAGAGGCCAGAGTTGGAGACAAGGGATCCTCCAGCCACAAAGCAGATGGAGACTCAGTTCAGAAGATGGTGGGAAAAGTGTGGGCATGTTCACATGTAAATCTAAATCCAAGTCTATGAAGTCCACTGAGTCCAGTGGCAGCTGACCCCCAGCAGTGGTGCAGTGGGCGGGGCTTTCCTCCATACCCTAGCACTCCCCTGCTTCATCCACTGTTGTGTGCAAAGTTGCCGGCTCTTGCACCTGGTCAGATGGGTCAGGCTATAGCTCCTTGGCTCTGTCGGTCTCTCTGGCAATGGTTTGTCGGTTGTGGTGGGCTTTGGCTTTCCATCTGTGGGCTTTGAGTCTGGAGTGGGGCTGGTGTCGTTGCACCTATTCCCCAAAGACAACAAAGGTCTCTCAAGGACCATCCCCAGACAACTGCTCTTGTGTGGTGGTGTTTAATCCAGCATGGTACAACATGCAGAGGCAGTTTATGAGAGAGCGATCCCCCTGCTCCAGCAGGAGGACAAGGACGGCAGGATCATTCATAAAAAAGAACAAAAGAAAACACTTTCCAAAAAAACAAACAAACAAGGGGAATAAATGCCGCTTTACTATCTGAGGGTCCGGTTTTCTGTTACACTATGGTATATAGTAAACACTCACAAAGAAGATGAAGAAGTCAAATAGTTTTTAAATTAATCCACATAAAGGTAAATTCATAAACAGGCAGGCAGGTGACACACGTATACAGTAGGCCAGGGGTGGGGAGCCTTGATCCTGAAGGGCCGGTGTCCTGAATTTAGCTCCAACCCTGAAAAAAAAAATACCAACCTGTATCCTTAAGACATTGATTAGCTTGTTAAGGTGTGTTTGTTTAGGGTTGGAGCTAAACTAAAGGGACACTGGACCTCGAGGATCAACATTCCCCACCCCTGGAATAGACGTACAATACCAGACCAAGAAACAGACAAATGAGGCTAATTAATAAGACACAGGTGAATCAAATTACGAAATCAAACAGAAATTTGGTCAACCAGGGAAGACTAAGACAATAATAAGACGACACAGACTGATCTTGGAAGATTTTTGCATGGTAATGCCTATAATAATGTTAATAGAATAGATCTTCTATGCTGCTAAACTGTTACTGCTGTTGGTTATTGCTGTTGTTGTAGATTATTGCTGCTGCTGCTCCAAAGCAAGTACAGGAACTTGCTATTGCCAATACTGTACATACGTTGATACGGTGCTTGTGAGTATTTAAGACGTATTGCTCCTGCACAAATAACATATAAATTAACCTGTAACAGATCTTTAAAGGTGGAGCTGGGGAGATGGAGGGTTTCAGAGGAACTCTGAAAGCACACTGCAAAATGCTAACCAGCCATTTAGATGTAAAGTCATAAGCTCATTGGCTGCATATCCAACATGAACCAATCAGCTTATGCCAAGTAGTTTAACGCTGAAAATATCAATTTGCACTGTCTCATCAGCCTGCGTAATCTAGAGTTTCATGACAAAACTTAACATTTATATTTTTTTAAAATGTTTTTGAAAAAAGTCCCTGATGCTCACAAATGCTGCATGTCAAATGATCTATCAGAAATAAAATATGCTAATTTGGTGCTAAATAAGTATTTTAAATATATTTTGTAACATAACATAATATTATTATTATCTTTGCTGTCACTTTTAAATTTATTGCATCCTTGCTGAATAAAATGTTACATTTTTTTTAAGATTTCTTTTAAAAAAACACTGACCTCAAACTTTTCAACAGCAGCATATAAACTGACTTTGCTTTGCCTTTGTCTATGCTTAGAATTGATTTGCAGTTTGGAATTAGCATGTTGCTAAGCTAACAACACAATACTATAATAAGCATAAACAATGCATACCAAAATACTGGCTAATTTGTTTTCATCTATTTTCAGTTCTTCGGCCTAAGTTCTGCTGAGACGTATTTATTTATTCATAATAATTTTGTCCTTTATTTTGTAGGACAATATTAGTGAATCCTGCCTACAGGATAAATAACTTTGCTGCTCCCCATTTGTAAGTTGCTTTAGATAAAAAGCAAAATAAATAAATGAAATGTAAATGTAGATTACATTTTCCAACTAAGCTCATGTATTCTGGGATTGCTTTCTCCATGAAGGATACCTACAATTCTGCCCGTGAATTTGCCTATGATACCTCAAATTGCTGTCTCAGTAGGCATCTCACCAGGTTCTGGAGCAGAGCTTGTGTGTTAAATGAGTATTGTTTTGTATAGCAGCACTCTGTGTGTCTGGCTTGTGTTGCTGCATATGGAAGTATTCTGGGTTGGCTGGTATAATGAGAAGTCCTGCGGACAGATCAGTGGGTCAGCCAGCACCACAGAGACCCACACAACACATCAGTCACTCACACCGACCCAGCGCACAGCACAGCGGCTAACAGGAAATGGCAAAAACATGGGCCTGAGATGTTTTTATATAAGTTCTTTTTTAAAGAACATCATGATTTTGAACGAATGCTTTGTTTGTTCTTATAGCCATCTGTGTGTGTGTGTGTGTGTGTGTTTGTGGGGTGTCAGACTCTGTTCTCTCTGATTCTCTTTGATTTCTCTGCGGTCTTCTGATCTTTTTACATCCTTTCTCTTCTCTGAGCAGGTTATTGTTTCAGGGCAAGAGCTGTAAAAGGGTTCAATGCTCATAATGTAACCCCCCTCACACATACCGAACCGAGGGCCTGAGGTGAGCGCTAGATGAAAGCGTGAGTCTATAGCAGGCACTTGTCCCTGGAGGATTCTTTGTTGTGTTTTTTTTCTTCCACAGAGTATTCCTCACATTCACCTGAAAACCCGACGCACAAAACCTCACGCATACCTCGTATTATGAAATTATCACCCCATCCTCCAACTGGTTAATTCCGCCCAAGGTCATTGAACTCATTTCACTGATGATAGCGGCGATCCTTTAAAGTCTTACGCACACATACACACAGTAATTGCACCCCCCTATTAGGCCTGTATTTTTAGTGCAGACGTTCCCAGAGGTCTGTTAGGCAGAGGATGGTATGGGCTGAGTGGGCAGATGCAATAACACTCCTCTCACCTGTCTCCACCGCTGAGACTCATCATGATTTCACACTGACAATCCAGCCGTGTGACACGTACACGATGCGTGCAGATACTCGAGCAGTGCTTCTGAAATCACAATCCTCCGTACGGAAATTTTATGGTGCGTGGTGATCTTAGTATTTGAGTGCAGAAGGATTTGTTTGTACTTGCATATTTATCAGGCTTAAATTTGCAACACACAAGTGTGACAGGAAACTGTCTGCAGTTTCGGATGTAACGTACTCTATTACTAATATCAAGTTATAAATTAATGTCTCTCTTTTGCAGTAGCATTCCTTACAGTTCTATACATTCTATCATTACTATTCTATAATTACTGGACTGTCACAGTCCAGTAACCTTCCTTGTTTCAATGCTGGAGCAGGGATGTAAATTAGATTGAGCGATTGAGGTGTTATGTTGCTGGATGTAATAATGAACATAGTGGTCGTCATTTAATCCCGACATCTGAGCCGCTGAAGATGCAGTAGATTATGTTTGTTTGTGAAGGGAATGCGCCTCCCGATCTACATAAATGCGTTTATGTTCGCGCGAATCATTCGTGATCCAGCTTTGCTTTTTTAATGAATCTTTGTGATCACGTTCCTTATGTGGTAGTTAGGAAGTTTAGCGGCTAACGCGGCTAAATACAGCTAAAGTAAACAGGCTCGTCACTCCACAGAGAGAAGAGAGGGGTGGGGCGAGCAGAGCTCATTTGGATTTAAAGGAACAACCCCTTAGAATGAGATGATTTTTGCAGAGCTCATTTTGACAAGGTAAAAAGGGTGTTGTTTTACAAAACCATTGAGAATTTTTAATCAAAGTATATTAGAGACTTTTCAATAAGACCCTAAAGAATCATATCAACTTGTGGAAAATGGGCATCCGATGACCCCTTTAAAGTAATAGCAGGCAAATAGAATTGTTTTTTTTTATATTAAATGTTAAAATTGACTGTAATGTTGAATGGCTAAAGTCAATGGTTAAATATTAGGAAAAAAGAACACTTTCCTAGAGACATCGGGATTATCGGAATCAGTGATACTCAACTTCAGTCATAAAAACATTTAACAAATATTAAAAATATACTGTCTTTATGTTGTTACTGCATTAATTTAAAGATTAAATGTGAAATTGCTGCAATATACAAGCATATTTAAAAACACTAATGTTATGTGGGATTCATTAATTTCAGAAAAGGTGCAATTAGTTTTTTTTAAACTGTCACTCAAGTCACTCATAACTGTTGTCATAACTCAAAAACATGTAGATTTGTTCATTTGTTTTTAGTGAGCCAAAACATTTGTTTTTAGAGTGTATAGGTATGGTTTTGATCAAATTTGCTCTTTGTCATATGGTTGACACTAGTATATAATGGCAAAGACATAATGTGTCAATCGATAGATATGTTATTATGGTCTTTATATAAAGATATGTAAATATATCCATGCTATACTGTATATTAATCAGAGTGTTAAAGAAATTAACAAATGCATCACAAAATAAAGCAGGTTTGGATGTTACAAATTATTGAGAACAAAATAATCACTCACTACTCTATACCAAATCAATTTAGAGGCTTTAATTAGTATATAAATTTCATACTTATACAGTTGACAATTTTTACATTTTAGTCTTTCAGTTTCTGTGGTATTTCTTACTTAAATGCTATTGTTAAAAAAATCCCCTATGCCTTAAAAATGTATATATTTATATTTAATTTATCTCTTTGTTTTATTATATTTGTAATATATCTTGTAATACCTGTTAATTATATTATTCTATCTAAAGTAAAGTAAATTTTAATTACCTGAAGGAAAGACCAGTGCTTGCAAGGCTGTATAAACGAAAAGCTGCTTCAGAGTCGCTTTGTCACTGTCATGACACTCATTATGTGCCTTGTTTTTGGCTGTGCACAAGAATAAAGATTTAGGTCCCTATCATACACCCAGCACAATGTGATGCCATGTTTCAGCCCGACGCAGTTATCATTTTCACGTCCAGCGCCACATTGTTTAATTAGCAAATGCACTTGCGCCCATCTGTTCGCCCCGGGCACTCTGGTCTGAAAGCGAGGTGTGTTCAAGCGCACTGTTGGCGTGGTGCTATTTTGAGGCAACTGAAAGTAACTACTCCACAACTAGGCAACTAGTCCACAGTCAATGGCGCAGTATTTTTTTTAATTTATTTAAAGGACATGGAAAGCGGGTGCCAACGTGTGCGCATACCAGCACACACACATGCCAAATATAAAAAATTAAAGGATTACAATGTAACAAGCAGATTTGTTTCCTATCTGAAGAAGTGTTCAGTCTTTGCTCTTGCAAATTCCACCATGTAAATAGCAAATCTGCCATGGTACAAGTGCAACTGGCTTTTAAAGGGAACGGGAGATGAGACTCTGATTGGTTTATAACACGTTACTCCCAAAACACACCCATAACTTATTAAGAGAATAGGTACAACCCTTTTGGACTATGTGCCTGGTGCACAGGCCGTTTCCGTCATTAAACTAGCAAAAGTGGATTTGGAAACACCCTAAGTGCACATGCACCATGCGCTTCAGACCATGCGCTTAAATAATTAAAATAAGGCCCTTAATCTCTGTGCAGTGTAACGGTGAGTAGAAATGGTTCAATATATACAATAAAGACAAGAACAGAAGTTTAAAACTCATCATGCAAATATTACAATTGCTGTACATTCTAAAAGATGAATACTAAGGCAATTCAAATAAAATGTACAAATATTTAATTTAATGAATTACTTAATATTTAATATTAAACCAAAACAACATACCTAAGGCTGAAATGAAAAATTATCTACAAAACAAAGTTTAATGTAGTCTGTGTTAAATGGTTTGGGCTGAAATTACCGTAGAGTTAAGGGATTTGAGGTTTAAGGTTAATTCCTGGGATTTGATAATATGGGAATTATTCCTGGGATGCAGTCCCCTAACTTTTTAAAGTGGTGAAATTATTCACAATAATTTCATATGCCCCTCTTAATAAATTAAAATAATTATTGCATAATAATTATCAACAAAATGTGCATAGTGTCTATAATTTGGCAATAATGTAAGCATTTATTTATGTTTTTTCTTGTAAAAAAAATATATATATATATATATATATATATAGTTAAGTTTAACAACTCAACCCTGTCATGTAAAAATAAGGATGGAAAATGTTTATTTTTCAATATTATATTTTAATCCATAAGTATATACAATGGACTTATTTTATTGCTGCCATATATGGTCTACTCTCAGACACTACATGGGGAGCAGTGCCCATTTTGAGCAAAAAAAAAAACAAAACAAAAAAAAAACAACAAAACCCCATCATAAATATGTATATTTCTCATTGTTACAGGGTTGTAAACTTGTGACAGGGTTAAGAACTTAATTTATTAATAATCTTAATTTTTTTAAAAATTCAGTAAATATATACTTACCCAAATCACAACAACTCATATTTTTTATAGAAATAGTATGTTTGATGTAATATGTCCACTTAAACTGCTCCCACATTTGCAGCAGAAAGGCAATGTTGGCCATGCAGATATGTTCACCCAGAAAGAAGGGGACAATTTGAGAGATAAACAAAACTGAAAATTAAAATTGAAGGCAGTGTAAATGTCCTTCAAATGTGCTAGTCTTCAACCCCGTCACACCTTATCACATTTATATTATTGGGAAAAAAAAAATAGGGAAGACTTTTTGCAGAGGTGTTATGAAACGAGGATCATGCCATTTTGTCTATATGGGGGTGCTCAAGGTTTGATTTCACATACATCTACCAGTTTTTTTCCCAATAAGTTAATATTACAGCCTATTATGATAATGCTGAAAATAAAAACGTAACAAGAATGAAGCTTTAATAAATATTTTAATAAATCCACCCCGTGACAGATTTACATTTTACTTATGATCTCTGACAGACAGAGAAGCATCTTGGCGGCTTTTGCCGGCCAACGTTAACACCTTGTCATAACCAGACGCAACATGACAAGATTCCAGTGACAAGCAATTTGGCTGTCCATACCAGACGCGACACAACACCGTGACGCGAGAGAATCACTCAACTATACCAGCCATTCAGTAGCAAGAAGCGCACTCCACTCCTAATGAAATGGACAAGTTTATAATCTAATTCATTAATATTAAACCTTTTTAACATTGTTAAAACTACATAGTGACTGACACCATCTTTGTCATTGTAAACACTTGTTGGTTCGCACTGAGTTTGCACATTTAACGTATTATGTTTGCTTTAATTTATTTTCAAGATCTGAAGTAAATCGTCTGTTTTCAGTATAGCAGGGCTTGAAATTGAGACCGTTTTGGTCACATATGCTCCGAGATTTAATCTCAAAATATATTTGGCAGCATTTGTATGAGAGTAATTGTTGTGATGCGACTTGTTTTCATTTCTTTACAAAACTTTCGCTAAGTACTGAACAGTATATGACCACTGTGAGCTGATACAGTGAGCCGTTCTATCCAGCATTAGCTTACTTAACCAATTAAACTTCATCTTTACATTTTTAGCTTGCAGATTTTAGACAATGCGATCCACTGGAACTTGGAACCGGCCGGTTTTGCTCCAAACGTTTTCCTTCAACTAATCTCTGTTCTGGAATTGCACTGCATTGCAAATAGGGGTGTGCGATATAAACATTTTTGATTCTTGACAATTAAAATATCCCTACAGTCTGCTATTATTGAAGAAATAAAGTAAGAATATCACGCTACAGCGCACATTCTATCAGTTGCAGTTCTGGTGCCTCCGTCTCACGCGACATACATTCACACCAAATGTCTACTCAGCCGCAGAATTCCACTCACTAAACAGTGCACTTATTTGCAATCACACAAGTACATTATTTGCATGTGCTTTAAACCTTGCCGCTTTTTCATTTGCATGCTGTTCTGACATGCGCTTACACTTGAAGTGTGCGCACTCAAGAAATAAATAAATAAATAATTTCCTGAATTTTATTTGGTGCTCCTAACTTTTTGAATTTGGGAGCACCAGTGCTATCAAGTAAAAAAGTTAATTTTGAGCCCTGTATAAATGTCGCGCAATATGATATTCAAACTCACGTTAGATACTTTCAACATTGAATAAAGCACATAATCAGTACCTAAGAATATAATTTTCATATGTTTGTACGTTGTCGTTCCAGCCGCCACATTGCAGAAATAAAAAACGTTTCTAAAATAGATACTTTACGTGTCACTGCGCGGCTGGTTGGCACAAAAACTTCTATTAATATGAAAAAGACCTTTTATCACGTTGAGAGTTGTTTCTGTGTGCAGTGTGTGAAATAAAATAAACACACGATTCAACTGTCAGTCTACTATACGCAAGACTTAACAAATCTGATTTGATTATGTAAATCCTTAGCTGGGGACAACCTTAGTGTGGTCTATCACATTTTAAACATTTTTTATATTTTAAAAAGTGGCCCAGGCTTAAAACTCATTGGCAAGACCACACAGCATCCATGTGGTGTTCATTGTAAACTGCATGCTGATTAGAAATGTAATGTTTATGTGTGTTTATTTAGTTGGACATACACCATGTAAAAATTTTAAAAGGAAACATTTATTTAGTGCATTATTCTATTTAAAAAAAATTTCATGTCCTTCACATGGAGTAAAATCTTAAACTGACTGCACTTATTTTACTCCTCCCTTCACTCAAAGTCTTTTTCAAAGAAAGACTATAATTTACTCTGCGGCCATATTTGCAATGCCTACACCAAGTCCCATCTACTTGAATATAGGAATCCTTAAATCTCAAAAACTCTTTGTCACACTCACATTTAAATAACATTTAAATATAAGTAATGAAATTTGATATGAACAGTCCCATAAATGTCGAATCTTCTGCTCAAATAATTCTAAAAATTACATTTCAGGCTTGACCAACCAATGCTCATGTGCAGTCCAAAGCGAGGATTTCTGAACACTGACTGTTTCTACTGCTGCCGCTTATTCTTGTCTAAATTTTAAGTGAGGGGAGGCAAGGCATCTGGCTGGTCTACCTGATCTTTTGCATACCTGTTTTAGGCTGGTCGCTGGCTCTACTTTTTGCTAAACCACTCATGTTCTGACAGCTCCTCTAAGGTTGGTTTCGTGATTTCCCGTGTGAAGCACAAATTAATAAGATCCCTGCATTCTGTATAAATGTTAAGGAGAGAACTGGTTAGTCATGTATGTTCTTTATGGCTATGTGAAAACTGCTTCTGAAATATGCTCTTTTTTTACAGTCATAGCATATGGTGACAATAGTGTCCTGCTGTACCTATAACTGTACTGTATATGGTTATTTTCTCACCTTTGGATACACTGGGGTGAAATCTCGGAAACCTGAACATCGAGCGATTGGGCCAATTTCCATTGACCATCCTTGCCAGCAGTCTTCCCACAGACGTAATGCTACTTCTCATGGCAAGATATAAGGTCCTCCCAGCAGTAGCCCCAGTTTTTGCACGGAATCGTTTTCTTTCTGTAAGCAAGAGATTTCATGTTTGATTAATAGTACTGCATAATTATGCCATCTAAATTCCAGTAAATTTATCAATGTGATAGTGAGGGAACAATAAGCTTGGATATCACACACTTTGAGCTTAAGTAGCATAGCAATAATAAAAAAAATTAACAAATAAGGCTTCTTACTACGGACGAATACACTGCTGCTAAAATCGATCAACTTGAGTTGCAGGGTCTTCGGATTAACCAAGACGTTTTCTTCATGCATTGAACTATGTACAACATTATGCTCAAAGCACTGCTGTCCTGCTATCAGGAGCTGCAGAATCAAATGGCGTGCTAGGCTTTCACTCAAACGACCGTTGTTTCGTCTGATGAATTTGGCCAAGGTCATACATGGGTATGGGTACTCCAAGACCAAAATGCGGTAGTCTCCTTCTTCTAAATACTCATAAAATTCTATGATGTGAGGGCAGAAGGGAGGTTTCTTGAAGGCCAACATTACGGCCACCTCCGAAATCAAACTTCTGGGAAATCCACGCTAGAGAAACATTTTTTAAAAAGGTTAGATGACTGTGTATATCTTTTTACTTGTTATTTAGACTTATATACCACTTATCCAATTATTTTTATTCGGTTGTGCATACTTACCGGCCTGATATATAGGTAATGCTTCGATTTATGAATGAATTTAATGGCAACCTGTAAAGAGTACAAAAACATAAAGTTAATCATTTTTCCCTAAGCAAGGGAAAAGGTATCATATTGATCATCTGTCCATGCATCTAGACAGTCCCAGAGGATCCTTTTCCCAGCCTCTTCCCTATCTCATATTTATCAAGAGGAGATACTGAAATGAAATGCAAAATGAAAATTTATTAGATTGCTCATTTCTGTGATTGCTTTACACTGTAATAGTGCATCGCTCTAGTTGCAACTTAAACAAAACAAAAAACAGACTCGGGGCACAAACTAACGTGGGGTTAGTTGTAACACACATGGTTTAAATATTTCCACACATGCTAGCATAACCAAATTTACGGTTTTTACTAGTTGCCATATCAACACTAAATAGAGAACAAAGTTTGCCAAAATTCAAAAGCCTGTTGAAGATATTGTTGAATATTTATTTTACCACAATAAAAGTACATTTCTGGCTAAAGGAAATTTTCCATCTCAATTTTTAATATTAATTGAAAGAGACAAAACTGCATTTTATATTAATCTCCAAACTGTTATTTATTTTAATGCTTCGCTAACTAGCAGAAGACACTAACCAGTTTTAAATTACAGTCGTGGAGATGGGGAACATTGTAACACTATGTTACAACGTGCCCCACTTTTATTAAATTATGCTATTCTATGACATTAGCGATGTAATATTTTTAACTTTTATAGATTTTAATGAGAAACCACATGAAACAGGTGAATAAAGACTGAAAACCAATGGTTAATGTTCAGAAATTAATATGTCAAGATAAGTAAAGCATTTTGGCTTGTTTATATGTCTTGTGTTCTATGAGAATTGTGTGTGTGCAGGGTAGTGCATCTCTGTGTTTTTTCTGAATGTCTGAGTGTGTTTCTTCTTTTGGCCACAATGTTTTGAACTATACTGTATAGCTTGTGTTGCGATCAAAGCCATCCCATTTCAAAAACCTTTCTCCTACCTGTTTCAACCTAGTTTTTTAGGGAAATTATAGTGTTACCGGAGAAATGTGCGGTCCTGTGATGGAACACTGACCTGGGCTGGTGTTGTCCAAAGCACTTGTACCGGGGTTATCTTGGGTATGCGTTGTCGGCACTGTATTCTCCTGCTTGAGTGATTTTTTGCCCTCACCCTCATCCTCAGCTTTTCTCTCTCTTCCTCTGCCTTCTTGTGTGGATTACAATAGAAGGACCAATTCATTATTAACAGTAAAATTCATTCTTTAATTGCATAAATTTATGATTGGTTTGTTCAAAGAGTTTTTCATTATAGATGCTGTTTCACTTGTTCCTAGGTTTTATTGTGCTATAAAGCCTTGCGCAATTTGCTATCAGCTAACTGATCAAAAATTCTCATCTTAACACATTTGTATGAACAAACTGATAATTGTGGTAGATGAGAAATGTGGGGTGCTGTGATATGAGACTGACCTGAGCTGGTGTTATCTTTCTTAGGACTGGAAGTGTTTGGGGCAGAATTATCACTTTCATTCTTCAACCTTGTTGTTTTCATTCGTTTTTCTTGCTTAAGTGATGATTCTTTACCCTCATCTTGACAACTCTGAAACGCATCCTCAGCTTTTCTCTTTCTTCCTCTGCCTTCTTGTGTGGATTACAATAGAAGGACCAATTCATTAGTAACAGAAAAATAATTTTTTTAATTGCATCAATTCATGATTGGTTTGTTCAAAGAGTTTTTCATTATAGATGCTGTTTCACTTGTTCCTAGGTTTTATTGTGCTATTAAGTCTCAAATTTGTTACCAGCTAACTGATCAAAAATTCTCATCTTACTTTATTAAACACACTTGTATGAACAAACTGATAATTGTGGTAGATGAGAAATGTGGGGTGCTGTGATATGAGACTGATCTGAGCTGGTGTTGTCTTTCTTAGGACTGGAAGTGTTTGGGGCAGAATTATCACTTTCATTCTTCAACCTTGTTGTTTTCATTCGTTTTTCCTGCTTAAGTGATTCTTTGCCCTCATCTTGACCACTCTGAAAAGCATCCTCAGCTTTTCTCTTTTGTCCTCTGCCTACTTAAGTGGATTACAATAGAATGGCCATTTTTTAATTGGCATCAATTCATGATTGGTTGGTTCAACCAATTTTTCATTATACTGTAGATGCTGTTTTACTTGTTCTTAGGTTTTATTGTGCTATAAGCCTCAAATTTGTTACCATCCAACTGAACAAAAATTCTCATCTTACTTTATAAAACACATTTTAATGACCAATTTATAATGGTGGTACATGAGAAATGTGGGGTCCTGTGATAGGAGACTGACCTGAGCTGGTGTTGTCCATCTCTGGGCTGAAGGTCCCTTTGTTGTCATTATTCCTTTTTATCTTAAGTACACGTCTTGTGCAGTTAGGTGCCTGCATTGTCCGTGTCTTAGGTGATTCTCTTTTCTCATGTTCAACTTCCAGAAAAGCATCCTCAGCTTTTCTCTTTTGTCCTCTGCCTACTTAAGTGGATTACAATAGAATGACCATTTTTTAATTGGCATCAATTCATGATTGGTGGGTTCAACCAATTTTTCATTATACTGTAGATGCTGTTTTACTTGTTCTTAGGTTTTATTGTGCTATAAAGCCTCAAATTTGTTACCATCCAGCTGAACAAAAATTCTCATCTTACTTTATAAAACACATTTTAATGACCAATTTATAATGGTGGTACATGAGAAATGTGGGGTCCTGTGATAGGAGACTGACCTGAGCTGGTGTTGTCCATCTCTGGGCTGAAGGTTCCTTCGCAGGGATTATTCCTTTTCCTAAGTACACGTCCAGTGCAGTTAGGTGCCTGCATTGTCCGTGTCTTAGGTGATTATCTTCTCTCATGTTCAACTTCAAGAAAAGCATCCTCAGCTTTTCTCTTTATTCCTTTGCATCCTTTTGTGGATTATAGTACAACGATCAATTAATTTGGATACCAGCTAACTCATTAAAAACACTCTGGCAACACTTTACAATAAGGTGTTAACAATTTGGTAACATTAGTTAATGTATTAACTAACTATTAACACAGTATTAACACTGAATGTAAACAATGCCAAACTTTATAAGAAATCAAGGAGAAGAGTGCAAAAATCTGTCTGAGGAACAAAAGGCATTTGTGGTTGGCCAAATTGAGCCAGGATTTCCATGGCAAGAATCTTTCAGATAACATTCATGTTTGTTCTTATCATTTCCGGTCAGGTAGGTGAAATATTAGGCTAATATCTTAATTAATACTGCACATACGTACCGTTACTACCTATTAACTTTAGTTTGTCAAAATATTGCGCCCTTTCCTGCTTACTAAGTCTTGCTCTATATGATTTAGCAGCTTTCACAAGTTTTTTTTCTGTGATTTAGACAGTATAAATTAGCAGAACAACATACTCAGTAGTACATTAACCAGCCAGTGTGGCCAAGCATCCGGGTAAATGACACATCATGATGCAAGTGCAAACCCTCTATACATTTATTACACTATTTATTATCCTTTATTGATTAATTTATTGTTTGTTAATGTTAGTTCACAGTGTACTAGCTAATGTTAGCAAACACTAGAAGCATTGTTAATTCTTAGTTCACGTTAACTATTGTGGTTAACTAATGAACCTTACTGTAAGGTGTTACCAGTACTCGATCCCCTACTTTATAATGCAGAATTATAAGGAACAAATTTATGTTAGTGGTACTGGAGATAAGCTGGGTACTGTGATAGGAGACTGACCTGAACTGGTGTTGTCTTTCTCAGGACTGGAAGTGTCCGTGTCTGAGTTATGGCCAAACTCCGCTATTTTCAAACGTTTTGCTGGCATTGTATCCTCCTGCTTAAGCGATGCTTTGGCCTCATCTTCACCACTTTGAAAAGCATCCTCAGCTTTTCTCTTTCCTCCTCTCCCTCCTTATGTGGATTACAAGAGAATGACCAATTAATTAGATATCAAAATAAACAAATACTTAATACTAATATTATTATTAATACTAATGATAGAAATTGGCCCTTTAAACATACCAAAAATCAATCTCCAAATATGCTCCATTTGAACACCTTAAACAGCTTTAACTAAGAGAAGTGAAGTTTTTGAGCTTTTAATGATTCTCGAATTGGAAGACTTCAAGATCTCCTTTCGGCTTCGAGTTGTTTTGACAGTTTACTTGCTTACAGTACGAATAGTTTTGAAGTGAGTTATAATCGCCAGCTTGTGTGCACACGCTGATACACCTCGTGATGGCTGGGCGCGTTCTAGTGTTGCCAAGACAACGGTAAAGGCTAGAAGGGTTTTCCATAGATATATATAGAATGACTAGATGTGTTACGTTGAGGTCTAGAGCGTCCGCACAGGTCGGCCATCTTACCACAGGCTGGCTTTCTGGCGGGATCAGTCCGTCGAACCTGAGGTAAACGGAGGTAACCTGATGTAAGGTAAGTGACCTGCACAAATGTTAATACTCTTATCTCGCTAAAATCTTGATGGATTTACAAACTGTTTGTTTTCTTACAAACATTATTAACGTGGTTATAATTCTGGATGCTTGAACATGTTGAAATCGAAGCTTTTCTCCTTGAAAAAAAAACTGACTTAATCGTGCAGTGTAGTTGTGTATCATGGCTAGCTAGGCTACTAGCTACCCAGTAATTTGGGGCGAGGCAGAATTACGCTTTCTTTTCAATATAATACACACATTATAAACATGATTTAACTGAATTTACACATGATTTCCTGTCTGGTCGGTTTGTTAAAACATCTTACATTATGATTTCTACAGGAAATTGCTGACAAGATGCCAGACTTTTGTGCCGCCTATGGCTGCTGTAACCGCCGTTGTCTCGAAACGAGAACCCGAGGGATCACCTTTCACCTGTAGGATATTACAATATTAAGAATTATTTTTAGGATAATCGTTAGTTACTTAGTGGAAGTATGTACATATTACATAATAGTATTGCTAGATTGTTGTTGACACAAGGTTTAGAATATTTTGTTTACATAATCACTGAATGTTTGAATATAGTTTTTAGTGTGTTTATCTTATTCTTGAAGTACATACATACATACATACATACTTACTTACATACAGTTACCCCCAACATATGATAATCTAGGTGTTTACTTGTGTCCTTGGCCTTAAATGGAAAAATGGATTTAAAATGTTGACAATAATTTATATATCTGGGTACATTTCTCACTTTTTTAAGGTTTTCCAAATCCAGAGAGAGGAGGAGGAAGTGGGAAGTTGCCCTAAGAAGGGACAGTTTTGAGGATGGACACTGGGTTACAGCGGCCCTCACAAGGAATTAAAGGAAGAGCATCAGCGGGAGGTTGTGGTGGGTCCAGTACACTGGTTATCGTGATAGGCCGTGATCGTGGGATATCAGACGAGGCATGGCATGGCTCTAGGCCGTCAGGCGGGACGTGACTTGACTCAGAGCAGTCGGGCGGGACGTGGCTTGACTCTGGGCGGTCAGACGAGACATGGTGAGGCTCTAGACAGATAGACGAGATGTGACGGGGCTCTGGAGGGTCAGACGAGGCGTGACTTGACTCTGGGCGGTCAGACGAGGCATGACTTGACTCTGGGCGGTCAGACGAGGCGTGACTTGACTCTGGGCGGTCAGACGAGGCGAGATGGGGCTCTGAGCCGTCGGGCAGGATGTGACTTGGTTCGTGGTGACCAACTGTGACTTGACCTGCTTCGTGAAGATCAGTAGTAACTTGACTCGGTTTGTGACGCGCAGCTGTAACTGGGCTTGGTTCATGGAAATCCGCTGTAACATGACTTGACTCAGGAACGACATGACTTGACTCAGGGACAACAGCCTTGGCGTCGCTGGACTTGGCAGCTTGACTGGACTTGGCAGCTTGACTGGACTCTGGAGCAGTGGCTGAAACTTGACTTGGCTCTGGAAAAACAGCAGCAGCTTGGCTTGGCTCATGAAGAACAGGTGTGACTTGGCTTGACTCGGTGTATTGACTTGACTCTGGGGTAGCCGCCGTGGCATTAAGGAGCGCCATTTTAGCTGCCCATACCGTCACTAGAGGAGTGTCCAGCACGTGGGCCATCATGACCACAGGTGGCGTCCGGGTGGCGGCCATATTGTGGAGTGGCCTGGAGACGGCGGCCATCTTGTGTAGTTGCTTGGAGACGGCGGCCATCCTGTGCTGTTGCTTGGACGGCGACCATCTTGTGCAGTGGCTCTGGCGTGGCAGCCATCTTGTGCAGTGGCTCTGGCGTGGCAGCCATCTTGTGCAGTGGCTCAGGAAAGATGGCTGTAATCTGACTTGAGACAGGGGCAATAGCTCTGACTTGACTTGACACAGGAAACACAGCTGCAATTTGACTTGACTTGGGAACTTGACAAGACTCAGGAAACACAGCTGCAACTTGACTTGACTTGGAAACTTGACTTGACTCAGGAAATACAGCTGTACCTTGACTTGACTTGAAAACTCGACTTGACTCAGGAAACACAGCTGCAACTTGACTTGACTCAGGAAATGCAGCTGTAACTCCATATAGCTCAGGTATGGCAGCTGTGACGTGACGGAGCTCTGTTTCCGCCGCCATCTTGTGAACGGGCTCCGCCGTCGCCGCCATCTTGTGAGCGTGCGCTGGCGCTGCCGCCATCTCGTGAACGGGCCCCGCTGTTGCCGCCATAGCTTGAGCGCGCTCCTGCACGGCCGCCATCTCACCAGCGATCCAGGCGGCAAACGTGTTCGTGGGATCGTGCTCCGGCATGACCGCCAATTTACGAGCGGGACGCGCGGTCGCCATTGCCGCGTTGTCGCGTTCCCTCTGCGCGACCCCCATGGTGCACGGCGAACCCACACACAACAGTGCAAAGTTCAAAAACGCTTCCAGCGACGAACGCGGACCCTCGCGTCTCAATTGTGTGCGGAGGGGCTGGTTCACGCCGTCGCAAAAAATCTCAATTTTAATACAGTCCGGGAGAGTGGAATAGTTTGAGATCGAGAGAAACTCACGGGTGTATTGATCCAGTGTGTGTGATTTCTGTTTAATCCTGCAAAGAATTATGTCCGTGTCCATATCGGGTGAATGTCCGGGGTGAAAGCTGCTGGATCCTGTGGTGATGGATTGTTCTGTAACGGAGAGTGAGTGACGAGAGGCGAGCGGATCCATATGTGAGCTTTATTAAACGAACAAACAGGTACAAGGTGAGCAGGCAGGGTCGAGACAGGAGCAGACAGGTGTGTAACAGGCAGACGAAGAGAATGATCCGATAAACAAGAGCGATAATCCACAAGGCAGGCGGCTAGACAGACGTAAACGAGAAAACCAGGCGGGAGATCAAAACCAGGAACCAGGAACCAGGAACTAGGAATACAGTAATACAATAACAATACAACGATTCAACAATCCATGAAGTGCACTGGGGAGGACCGGGGTTTTTATAGAACGCCTGATTGGTCACGGGGGCTGACGCAATCAGAGCGGTGGAGGATGGGAGATGCAGTCCGAGATGCAAAGTAACAGTCAGAGTGACGTGGAAAGATGAGAGTGACATCTGGTGGTGAGCAGTCCATAGGTCACCGACCAGATTCGTGACAGTAATCCATTTATTAAACATTTCTCTAAAATGACCAAACTCTCTAAAATTACGAAACTGTTCAATAATATTTTTTTATTATTATTTAGAGGGGGTTTTATGACAATATGCAGTATTTATACAAGTTTAATGAGCTATTTTTTTCCCATTAGAATTAATATATATATTTATTTATATAATTATTTTTTATTCTTTTTCAATAAATGATACTTTTCACATTAAAACAGAGTGAATGCATTTAAAATCCTTTTTTTTTTTGAAGTGAGAATTGTGCCATTTGGTGTCATTAAAAGATAAAAACTTGTGTAATGTCATGTAAGCTCCTGTATAACTCCCTATTATACCTATATACAGAGGCTTTTGAATTACCATTGTTTTTTGACATATTTTATTAGGTTTTGCTTTTAGATCTACATTTACACTTTCTAAAGGACTACTTTTTTTTTGTTAGATAAATATCAGGTTGCTTTATGATTACAAACATCAAACGTTACAATTTTGTCAGAAAGGGAACAAATGGGAAGCATTACTGTTAGGCAGATATCAGGAACATCTGCTAAAATAAGAGCAAAAACAATAATTATCAAACAGTAAATTGAAGAAAGAGGTTAAAAAATCTAAATAACCATAAATAAATATAATTGTAACTATTTACATATAAACTGTAATCAGTTAATTCATGTGTGTGTGTGTGTGTTTGTGAGAGAGATTTTTAAATTTATTCATATTATTTCACATATTCTCAAAATTTCCTTTGCTGCATTTTTATCAGTTCATTTCTATGTGTCTGTGTGTTTCTGCGTGTGCACTCTTGATATTTTAGAGTGTCACCCCTTGATTGTTGTGCACTTTTTTTTCTGCACAGCGGCTGATTTGTAGTTGGTACGACAAAAAATTCTCAGAGTTTTCGTAGTTTTTTGTATTTCCCATTCATTTCTTATGTTGGTCATTTTTGACCGTGAAGGTGCAAAGTGTGACTTTTTTTTTGTGATCCTTTAACACATCCGAATCATGTCCATGATTTTTTGTGTGTTCACATAGCTAAGGCAACAAAAGTCACCAAGTGTCATCTCATTCCGATGAAGCTACGATTTTTTTTTCGGTCAAAAATGACCGAAGAGGCCATGAGGGTTAAGGTTTTTTCAGACACTGATTTAACTGCGGTGACACACAACATGCCTTTATGTTAAAATTAAATTAAACCACTTCTCATAAAGAACATGGTCTTCTTTTCAGTGAAATACCAATGGTTATATAGGCTAATTATGCATTCTTTATAACAACTTGTTCACCACATTCTTCATTCTTTCGAACAGACATATTTATTTATATAAATAAATTTAAATTCATCTTTATTAGGGCTACTAAAGTGAGTGAGTGATTTTCTGTCTTTCTTTGTTGCTTGATTAACATCAATGCCACAGACAACAGCAACTAAATTAGGCTGCTGTCCCTTTAATATCGAATGCACAGATGCAAGATACTTGAGTTCCCTTTTTATCCATATGTCTGCTCTTACTCCCAGATATTGACATTTTTGAACATTTTATGAGAAGCTTATGTTAGCTTATGTCCCACCAGATAAATCAATAGGCTGTTACAGTTCAAATGAACACATCTAATCTCCTAACCACGCAACAGATTCAAAACGAGTTTTTGTTTTGTTTTTGTCAGTGAAAAAATGTTGATGAAAATAAATTCTTTTGAATTACTTGAATGGTCAAACTGGCTTGAAGGTGCAGTATGTAATATTGACAGGTAGTGGTGGAAATGATTACTGTTTTTCAAATTCAAAATATTGTTTTGATAAATGTTGTCCTCCTTAGACTCGACGCTCACATGGATTGCCAGGTTGAGCGCACTCAACAGGACGAGTCCAACTGACAATGGAGGCGACGAACTTTACACTGTAAACTGACGAGTTGATTTAATATGGCTCTGGTCATAGAGCTTTTTAGATGGATGCCATGGCTGCAGAATGCTGTGTTATCTGCAAACTGGCAACCCAGGCTGTCGAAATATTATAGGGTAAACTGTCAGTGGGTGGAATCACACAGACCAAAACAAAAACAGACATTCAGACATGGAATGCACATAACTGGCTGTAGCATTGTTTTTCAGAGTGAACTTATTCATGTGAACCTGAATATCTGCGAATGTATTATTGTGTTCTTATGCTTTAGTACAGGCCTTACAGTCAAGCCCTGAATTGTCAGTTGTTTAGACACAACATTGTACATTTTGACTGTTTTTCATTTTGCTGACAAAAATTTCCAAACAAAGCGAAACTGAATGAATCAGGTGAGTCAATGATTCTGTAACCCAGACAGTGGTCAAATGCACAAGGGTTGGCTCGGTGGCTGGAGCCACTGGCCCTCTGCCCTCGTCTGCCTATTTTTATCAAGATTTTATTTGGACATTAATGCAATACTCTGTGTCAAACAACTAACTTTTGAATGCTAGTCCTTGTGTTACGTGACCTACAAATTCCCCCCCAATGCAACACCCTGCCTGCCAAATTGAAGACGTTCCTGGTGCCTGCACTGAAAACCTCTGCACAAAGGAGGCCTATGACTACCTGAAAACACTTGCTGTAGACATGCATGTTGTCAGAGGAAACTTTAATAAGATTGACTTTTACTTCCTAGTTCTGTTTTCGTAGATGCCTCTGCACTCTTTTAACCCCATTGCTTGTTTCTCTTGTTTTTAAATGACAGAATTAAGAAAGAAAAAGGTGGTGACAAGGAGGTGGTTTAAAACTTGTCTGATCCACGGACACCAGGTGATCCCCAGGGGCGAGATGGCAAGCTTGGCATTGCTTCAAAGGTATCTGGTATCTCTGGCCACACCCAAAATTTGAGGCTTTGGAAGTCTTGGGTATGTTTTCAGTATGGTCTTGATAGATAATTTCATAAATTACACAAAACAAACAAAAAACTTAAACGTTTTTAAAACTTAAAAGTGTTAAAGACAGACCACTCATGCGTCCAGCGAGGTCAGAATCTATCTCAGTCACCTCCCGTTCAAAGTCAACATCCCAGTGTGATCGTGAAAATGTAGGGTTGTTTTAAATAATGCTGCATGCTTTCAATAAGCTCCAAACAGGAACCCAATGTCTTTATCACATCGGGATCATAAATAATCCTGTATATTGCTTTTTTTGCAAAAAATGACATTATTTTCTTACCTTCGATGACTGATGATTGTTAGTAAAGTTTTCTAAGGTTTGTATATGTGCATATGGAATATGTATATGGGCTATTTTAAAGAATTGTTATCCCACAACCAAAAAACACATTTAAAAAGCATTTAAATATTCAAATCTTAGATGTTTACTAAGATCCTTCTATTATCTATTGAAACAATAATAATATTTCAAAATTCAAATATTAGTAAGCTTAATATATATAAAGTCATCATTTATTGGTTACTTTCAGTTGGGAAGTGACTGTTCTGAACACCAGGTGTTACATTTGTTATTCCATAAATTTGTCACTAACCGAAACAGTCACGACCAAAACATGTCATCATTGTTTCGCTAGAATTGTGTTTCGCACAATTCTTTTGTATTTTAGTATGTTTTAGTAGTTTAGTGTAGTGTGGTAGCACTAAACATGGGATGTTTTGTCAAAAGTAAAGTATAGTGAATTATCAGCTACGATGTTATGGTAGTGTTTGGTTCAATGAAATTCAGACTAATCCTTAACTTTGAAATCAGTATAATCAACTTTTTGCCTTTAAGAAAATAAAATTGGATTTAAAATACAGCAAATCTCATAAGTTACACTTTAAATATTGTTAAAAATGTAATCGTTACTGATTTACCTCTAAAGAAATGGCAAAAATATATATTTACAATCTAGATGTAAGCAAAATCTTAATAGGTCAATATAACCCTTCTTATTAAATTATATATTACTGTGTTTCAGTAGTGACATATTTGGGGAGAAGACAAGTTTTCCAAACCTTCTGAATCTGAAAATACAATATGAGAATTCACTTTAAAATTATTAGAAATGTTTTGGAAAAAACACATTTATTTCAAGATGTTTCCAACTCTGACTTTGGACCAATTCTCTTGAATGGCCCATATTTAAATATCTATCTCTTACCTTTTAGATTGATTCTAGCTTTTACATTGATTCTATTTTTGAACTGATGTTACTGTATAAAGGCAAATATTTGCGTAAAAGATTAATAAAAGGTTAACTGGAGGTTTTCAGTTCAGTCCCAAAAACATCCATCCAAGCACCTGCCAAGCAAGTCTGGTTGCCTGGCAACAGTTCTCTATTTCTCTCCCTGTTATTATCCTTCTGATGATGCTCTACGCACTTTCCACTGCAAACCTGGTGATAATGCTTAGCGCAGGCTTTTAGCTTCCAAGTGTGTGTTTGTGTAACGTATGTGTGCCGCACCACTCGTGTGTTTGTGTTGTTTAGACCCGATGGGGTGGATGAGCTATCGTAGACATGCTGTGTTAGCAGGGTGGTTGTGGTCCAGATTCAGTCAGTGTGGCAAAAACTAACAGCCATCGCAGATCAGGCCTGAAATTATTCAAAGGTAATTTCAGAGCCGGTGCAGTCGACGATGAGTTACGCTGTTTTATATAAAGCACAGCAGCTCTGCTTTAGTGTAGCAAACCAGAGTACTAGAACTGGGACACACTGCCAAATAATATATCTTGGCATTTCATTTTCTTTTCTCACTCTTTTTTTTTTTAGCATTATATTATTCGATATAGGTTATACTCTATCTCTCTGTGTGATATGATGTAATAGGATTTAATTAATATAATGGAATTTTATCTATAATGATAATTAGACAGTACTTTGCTGAGTGTGCTGGTACATAAAGCCTGGCTCACACTACAGGATTTTTAGCCAGATTTTGCCTTGATTTTTCCCTCCCGAGAATCAGAGCAAAAATCTTATCGAGCACATCGATTGGTCTCAATGTTCGCTCAGATTGTCTGGTAAGGTGAGGCATTCACAGATCGAATCTTACACCTCCCGATCTGCTCGGACACAAATCGGGGCCACCCCGATTAATATCAAACATGTTATTTAGGATTTTAAATCGGCATGATGACAGCTGTATGATTACATCAGTACTTTCACAACAGCCAATGCACGACGGGGAAACAGCTGCTGTACGGTTCGTTGGATAGTGGAGACGAAGGAAACTGCTTCTTGAGTTTTTGTAGTAACACTGTCTGTATAATATGTCAAAAACGTACCACAACCCCAAGGAGTAAGAGAAGCTCTGGGGTGAAATCGTCTCAGTTTTGAACATACCGAGTGAGTGCATAAAGCTGCTAGCACGCTAGCTAACATATGTAAACATTAGTTGCTAAGATGACGATCTGTTGTGTAAGATCACGTGAGGCACTCCCTCCGGCATTAAAATCTTAATAATATCTTGTAGTGTGTGATGCGCCACAATTTTCAAATCTTGTAGTGTGTGCATGTTTAAGATTTGAAGGAAGATAATCTGCAAATATTCTCCTTATGTATGCGCTGCAACCAGATTTCATAATCGGTTAGGATTTTAAAAATCCTGTAGTGTGAGCCCGGTTTAAGTGTATGTCTTTTATTTTTTTTAAGCTCTAATCAATAAATGAAATTAGAACAATAAGGGCCAGTTTTACCAAGCAGGGCAAATTAGCACAAGAGGGCAATTCCAACAGTGTTGATAAAAGGAGAAATTTCTGTGGGTGATGCACAATGTGCAAATTAAAGAACACAGATGCAACATCTCATTTACATATCGACCAATGCAATTTATCAAGCGCAGTAGCAAATAAAAAATAAAACGTAATGAAGCCACAGTACGCTGAAAAGAACCAGAGGCCAAGAAATGAAGATTTGCTAGAAGTTTTGATAGACCTGGTATTGCGTGACTCCTAGTTGAGGTTCTAAGTCGTCTTTTATTTCCTGGAGTAAATTAAAAATAACACGGCTTGGCAAACGATATGTTGAAATAATATGTTCTTCTCTCATTCCAAATAAATTAATACTTGTGGAAAAAATCCTCTCCCTTCTACCACACGCTCTCTATTCTCTGTGGTGCCTCCTCCAATAATAACTGCAGCCATTTCAAGCACAAAATAGTTTAAGCTTTTTTGGGGCGTTAAATTATGGAGCAAATGCCAGTAATTGGATGAGCCCAAACATTAGTAAATCGCGTTGCGTGATTCATTTGAATACTCCTTCCCATAAATTTTGCGTCTGAAAGGGGAACTCCTACAAATGCATATTCTTTAAGGTCAGACGCAAAAATAATAATTAGTGCTAATTCTTCACTCTGCGTCTTTAGTTAAACTTGACAGTACAATTTTAATGCCAAAAGATGGTTTGTGCTGTATATTTGCAGCTCAGATTTGGCATGAATGCATTTACACTACAATTACAATTGCATACATTTTGAATATTAAAATTTTTTTGTAGTTGTCAGCACCGATAGCCTTATGGTTAGTGCGCTAGTGGCGACCCGAGTTCGATTCCCATCATGAGGTCCTTTGCCGATCCTGCTTCCCTCTCTCTACCTAATGCTTTCCTGTCATCTCTTCACTGTCCTATCTGAATAAAAAAGAAACAAAACCCCTCCCCCAAAAAATGACACCATTTTTAAAAAATGAAACTAAAACCGTCAGTAGATGGCGGCAGGTCAGTCTTAATGGTGAGTCAGTCAATTGTTAATTCAGTACAGCTGATTCATTCAGAAAATTACCGTCTGCCGGGACCAGTAGCGCTATTGCGCTGCGGGTGTCCCGAGTTCGAATCCTGGCTTGTGCATTTTTCCTGATCCCACCCCCTTCTCTCTCTCTCACTTTGCTATCCTATCCTATTTAAATAAAGGCATAAAAATGGCAACAATAAGTCTTGATGACCATCTTTGTTTTTAATTTAATTAAATGTTTTATTTATTTTTTTTTTTTACTTCTATTAGAGAAATAAACATTCCAACAATCCCTATATTAGACTAAAAAGAAATAAAGTAAGAAGTGTACAGTTAGAAAGAACCATGTTTTTCACATTGTTTTCCAATAAAATAACATAAAGGTTATTTATTTATTATGAACAAATATAATACAGAAATAAATTTAGTATATATTTTTTAATAATACAACACAGCAATATACACCAACATAATAATATAATATAATTTCTACTAAAACATTTCAGTACGCAAAACTACATTTTTAATGCTTGATTTCAATGAAAAAGATTTGTCATCAGGAAAATCATTGCAAATATATTCAAATATATTCATCTAATCTATCCACATATTCTGTTTTATTCATCTTCAAATGTCTTTAAGTAGATATTGTCCTTAGAGGGCGCCTCAGAGAGGTGTGTTGAAAACATCCTGAAATGAGATTTCATATGAGAAAGATTCGGTTTGATATTGTAAATCTTTCTCATTTTCTCTTCATTATTATCTCCTCGGTGAGTGTGGGATTAATGTAAGGTATTTAAAACTGTGAGAAAGTGGTTTTGAAGCCGTGGAGAACAGCAGCTCCCGCCAGCATTGTGTGATACTGGCCGTTCTGTGGCCTCAGACGCGTACACACGCGCACACACACCTGCTTGGATCTAATTTGATAGTTTGGAGCGAGGGAATGGGCTTATACTATAGGACATGGTTTTTTCTGCATCCTTTTTGCTGTATCCTGCCCTTGTCTTCTCATTTGGGTATGAACACTTGGCTTGAGCTGCAGAAACAGACAGGAAGGCTCAGTAGTGCAAATTACATGCATTCACAATGAGCATGTTGGGTGTCCAGATTTCTTTGTCTGCAGGTGGTGTGTGCGTTCCAGATGTGCCGATTGATCACGGTTGGACCCGCTTGGCAGAAGGGAAATGGATAAAGAGAGAGAGAGAGGCCAGTGCATTGTGTGGTGCGGTGGATTTTTAAGGACAGCTGGCAACGACAGCGCAGGAAGAAGATGCCAGCGCAAAACTTTACTGTTTCCTCTCTCTCTACTTCTCTCTTTTCCTTCTCTTCTTTCCCTCCCTCGTTCTGTTGTTCAGGAAGTGCGGACTGAATGAAATCCATTGAGTGGCACTGGTCTGGTCTTCACTGCCTCGGCAACAGTTGTCAGGGTGAGGGGCCCTAGGACACCCCCGCTGAGAACCAAAGTGTATTAAACACAATCCAGAACAAATCATGTGTAAACGGAAAACGACTCCAAAATAAACCCAGACCAGAGCTGTGTGGTGTGGACCGATGGGTGTGCATTCAAACGGGCCTGGCCAGCTGCACAAGTTTACTTGCTCTCATGTTTGTTTATGAAGCTAAAAATGAAGAGCATCAAGGAAATGCCTAATCACACTTCAGGAAGTGCTTAGGAATTCACGCAATCATAAGAATGCAATGACAGTGAGGGGATTGTGTAACGGATTCTTTTTTAAAATTATTTTAATTTTAGTTTAATTTGTATAACATATCAAGCAAAATCCGAAAAATAAATATTGTCAAATCCCAAATCGACAACCTGGTCTCATGGTGAAAATGTACCTGTGTGAACTCGTGAGTCGCAAAATACGTTCTAAAAGTATACAGTAGTCAACATTTGAAGTGGATCAAAAAAGTTCATCAAGTTGTCCTAAAACAAGAACGGGTATTGTTTTGGTTTTATGACAACTTTGATGAAAGGTGTCATCAACAAAAAAAATGTTGACTACTGTATATCACTGCAATGTACACTAGGGCATTTCTGGGGTAAAAGGTGCCTTTGATATTATTTTCCTCTAAACCACTAGATGGCAGAAAAACGTGGCGTAGCACTTTCCAAAACATCCACTTTTAAAGATACACATGCAAAGTCGAATCTGTGCTTACTTGATCTAATATTTGATGTTTTAAAAAATGTTGTAGATTTAAGTAGCAAATGAGAATCACTAAAATTCTTGAATACATCTTGAGACAAAGGTCTTCTTAAAGGGGTCATCGGATGCTAAGTTCACTTTTACATGTTGTTTGAACATTAATGTGTGTTGGCAGTGTATGTACAAATCTACCCTATAATGATAAAAATCCATGCAGTGATTTTTAATTAATCTGTAAAAATAATATTCCCTTTTTCAAATCGAGCCATTCTCAGATGCCTGTCGTTGTGGCGTCACACCGTCAGAGGCCGCTCCCACCATAGTCGATTGACATGAGTGTTTTACCTCAGATCAGTTGTAACAGTCCGCCCTCTTTGTTTCGATGCAGGAGCAGGGTAAATTAGACAAGAATATCTCCGATTGAGTGATTGAGGTGTTGTGTTGCTGGATGTAATAATGAACATAGTGGTCGTTATTTACTCCCGACATCTGAGCAGCTGAAGATGCAGTGGATTACGTTTGTTCGTGAAGGGAATGTGTTTCCCCATCTACATATATCCGTCTATGTTCGTATGAATCATTCATGATCCAGCTTCACTTACAGCAGAAGTGAGTATAAGGGTTTTTTATGAATCTTTGCGATCGCCTTTCCTAATAAAGTGCTAGTTAGCAAGTTTAGCGGCTAAATGCAGCTAAAGTAAACAGGCTCGTCTTTCTACAGAGAAGAGAGGGGCGGGGCGAGCGGAGCTCATTTGCATTTAAAGCAGCCTTGACCAGAATGAGATGATTTTTGCAGAGCTAATTTTGACAAGTTAAAAAGGGTGTTGTTTTACACAACTATTGAGAATTTTTAACCAAAGTATATTATAGACTTTTCATTAAGACCCTAAAGAATCATTTCAACTTGTGGAAAATGGGCATCCGATGACCCCTTTAATGATTTTCAGTTTTTTTTAAGGTAATTAAAACAACACTTTTTAAATAATGGAAGAATATATAAAAGTATGTTTTTTGGGGGTAAAAAGAGCCCCAGCTGTTGCGGATAAAAGGCACAATAATTAACATGATAATTAATAGATGGCTGACTTTTCCATTTGTTGACATAACATTGTTAGATTCAGATGGTAAATATCATATATTATGTTGGGTGTCCATCTTAGAGATAATCACCATGTTTAGAATGAAACCATACAGTATATAATATCATTAATAAAAACATGATATTAATGATATTATGTAATAAGTTACTACTGTAAATCTATATTAATTGATCATGGGATCTCCTTCAATGCTTTCAAAATCTTTACATTTTAAAATGAATTTTGTTTCTGTTTTTTAAAATATATGTTTTATATTAACATTTTAATGACAGTATATTTATTGAACAAAAATTAATTCTTTTGTTTATCAAATAAAAAATAGTACAAACATTGCTGAAGTGATTGTTTTGAACTAGTATTAACTTACAGTTGACATTAATTTATACATTTATATGATTTTTAAACAAAATAAATGACTTGTATGATTTATTTTCACACAAAATCTGTTGCTCCATAAATGTTCAATACAAATGTATATATTTTTATGCAATCATAAACTTTGTGCAGTGAAAAGCACATTTTTTCTTAGGGTGTGCCTTGTAAGTTTATGCTGTTATAGTGCCAGAATTTATATCTCACAGTTCTGAGAAAAAAAAAGTCAGAATTGTGAGATAAAAAGTCGCAGTTACCTTATATTTTTTATTCAGAATTGAAAATTCAGTATTTTTTCAGAACTTTGACTGAAAAGACTTTATAACACAAAATTGCAAGTTATTAAGTGAGAAAATATCAGTCTATTTTCCCCTCTGTACTGGACTTTATAACCCACAATTCTGACTTTATATTTCACAATTCTGACTTTATAACTTGCAATTGCAAGATAATATCATACAATTCTGAGGAAAAAGTCAGAATTGCAAGTTTATATCTTTTATTATGAGATAAAAGTCACAATACCTTTTTACATTTTTAAAATTATTTTTAAACAAATCATTTTTTACTAAATTAAACAATTTACTTTTGTATAGTTGCAGCACTGAAACATTTTTTTGTCCACTGTTAGTGACAAAAAATGTATAATATATAAACTAATAAATTTTCATATTAAATTTATTTTTATTACTCTTTTCACAAGTAATCTTGTTCCAGAGTAGTTTTGCAGTTAACTTTGGAATCTCTAAAAATACACAATGAATAATTCATCAAATATTCTAAAAACATTAATTATTGGGAATAAGTAAGATTTTTTTGGTAACACTTTACAATAAGGTTCATTAGTTAACATTAGTTAACTACCTTAATAACATGAACTAAGAATGAGCAATACTTCTACAGCATTTATTAATCTTAGTTAATGTTAATTTCAGCATTTACGAATGCATTATTAAAATCACAAGTTCTGTTTGTTAACATTAGTTAATGCGCTGTGAACTAACATGAACAAACAATAAACAACTGTAGTTTTATTAACTAACATTAAAGAAGATTAATAAGTAGTAAACTAACGTTAACAAATGACACCTTATTGTAAAGTGTTAAATATTTTTTTGATATTTTTGAAAGAAGCACTGGTAAGCATAAAAGACATTTTTTTTCCCACAGATATATTTGTCCTATGTGGGCTTTTGTATGTGTGAATGCAGTCAAGTTTCAAGTATTCATATATATATATATATATATATATATGTACATATATGTGCGTATGTATGTGTGTGTGTGTGTGTGTGTAATATAAGTTAACAGCACAGTGCTATTTTCTCTTTCATCTGATAAATTCCATCCTTTGAGTTCATCCTGTTTGCACATCAGCATATTTTCCTCTGATACATGAGTGTGCTTAAAAAGTTGCTCACATATTATTTTTCTGTCATGGTGGGGACTTTCCATTTGACTTCTATTGTTTTTATACTGAGCTAATGGTATTTTCTATCCTATGACCCTAAATTAACCCGCACACAAGCTGTTTTGCATTTTTAGATTCTCAAGAAATGTTTTAGCTTGTTTATTAAGCCGTAACTCAGGTTTTACTGTCCTTCACTATCCATGTACACAGTGTTGGAGAGTAACTACTTACATGTAACGGAATTATGTAATTTAATTACAAAATAAATGTAATTGTAATTAGTTGCGGTAAAGAGATATTACAAAATGTGTAATTAAATTAAAGTTACTTTTGAAAAATTCCAGTGATTACAAAGGGGATTACATCTGAATTTTTTCACACACCCACCCCCACTTACAGATTTAATTGACTTCTTTCATAAATTGTATTGATGGCTCTAAAATGAAATACCAATGTTTCAGGAGTTCAGGACACAGAATAGGACACCTGCTTATTCAGTAACTGTTTTATTTTATATTTGGGTTTATGCATAAACTTTATTTTTTAAAACTGTTTTTTACCAAGGCATTGTTAGATGCTAGTTTTTCTGTCATAACTATGCAAACATTTGATTTCAAACCCAGTATTATAGCTATTAAACTATTTCTTGTTATGATGTTATTTATGTTATGATCTTGTTATGACATATAGTGCGGTGACCCGAGTTCGATTCCCGTCTCAAGGCCCTTCGCCGATCCCGCTCCCCTCTCTCCTCCCAGCTCTTTCCTGTCATCTCTCGACTGTCCTATCACAATAAAAGGCATAAAAAGCCTAAAAAAATAAGTAAAAAAAAAAAAAAATCTGAATTTGTGGTGGCTGTGCTTTAAATTAAATTATTACACAGTTCAGACTCTTTCGGGGCAACTTAAGTCAGTGCTATATGTTTGATAAGTTTTCTTAGCGGAAGCTTTGTGTTTGATTAGCTAATAAAATATTAAAGCTTAATTCAATATTATGTGGACAATTTCTTAATTCTGTCATCCTGTTATCATGGACTTGCTCTATTGTTTCATACAAACGCAGCTGCTGCCATTTTATTTTATTTTTTTGTACACTGTAATGGATTATAAGATAACTAACAAACTAGTAGTACTACTTAATTATTTTTGTTGTGTAAGAAAAGTGTTATGACTGCACTGTATCCCTAAAATGTCTAGTTTGCCGTTTGCTAGCAACTGATTTCTTTGTGGAAGCTTTGCGTTCAAATATTTCAACTCAGGTCAGTGTTTCATGTCTAAAAATTTTGCCACGAAACATCTAAATAATATATCAAGCAGCTGTGTAATAAGTGAGATAATGCACATGCAGCCAGTTGTTATCGCAAAATAAAGATGTATATTATCCCTTACTTATTATAATCTTAATTCAAGTCATATAGGATTTTGAAAGTCTAGTAATCAGTGTTGAGTGCTACTGTAAGGTTAACTCTGCCTGGTTTAAAAGTTTCAAAATGATTAACAGTTTAAAATATCAGAAATTTAGAAAAGTAATCAAAAAGTAATTAAAAGTAATAAGTTACATTACTTTAATAAAGTAATTGAAAAGTGACACTACTTATTACATTTTAAATCAAGTAATTTGTAATCTGTAATCTATTACATTTCCAAAGTAACCTTCCCAACACTGCATGTACACATCTACATAAACAGACATCTTTTCTCATAGATGCACACAGCTCGCTCTCTGTAAACTCGTCTCTTCTTTGGGAGTGTTTACTTCCACAGGATTTAGAGGCAGGTTTAGCATGTGGAAGCGTTCTGCTCAGCATAATGACTGCTAATTTCACAGCAAATAAGTCAACAGAGATTCCTTTGAATCACACACCATTTAGGAGCGGCAGCATTCCTCTGAATGCAGCTAAAGCTGGAACTGTCCTCTTATCTATTGAACTGCCACTGAACTGTAGAGTCAAAGACTTTACCTCTAAACTGAACAGCGTGTTTCTGTATCTCACACACGTAACACTGCCTTACTTTCTTTACTTTCTTCTCAGCTAATGAGACTTACCGGCGTGCTCGGAGCGCACACAAACACTCCTACAAACAGAATAACAGCGGACCTGTGTGTGGTAAACTTTATTCGACCTTCAGCGCTTTCTCAGTTATGAAACGGACATTGCAGTGCACATTTGTTCCTTGTGATTTCACTGAAGATTTTAAATGACAACATACAAATGTTAAACTATTAAAGCGCTGTTAAATATGTGATTCCAGCTTTGCAAAATAACAGGTTGCTGTTTTCATCCCTAAAAAGCATTTGTTATTGCACTTAAACATTATGATATCATTCCTTCGGATATGATGCCAGAAAGATCCGTATTTGTTAAGGGGAAAAATTTTAAATGCAAATCTCAAATCTCTGCATTACACATCAAATAGTGTTAAATCATTCAAATAATGTGACTTCACATTAAGGGACACAATTGAAGAATAAATGGCACTGTCTGCAATTTAAATTCCTGATATAAATAATAAATCTAAGGTCGTAGAGATCTCTTCTCACCTATCACACTCGTACGTCTGTGTCTTTCATCTCTGAGCTCTGTTAGGGGCTCTGCAGCTCTGTGGATGTGATAGAGTTTATCACTTGCTCTCGTCTGGAAGTGAAATGGATCGCAGACACACTGCTGCACACATTCCCCATTAGATAGTCGCAGACCTAAACAGATAGATCATTCCTTCACGCTCGCATGCGTTTGGCCGCAGAATAAACAACGTGGTGGCTATATCAGTGTGATTTCGGAGCGTGTGTTAAATGTCGGTTTGGAATATAGCACTGAATTTTCGAAGTGGTGATGAAACACTTGGAATGACTAATCGGGACCCCCAGCATTTATGCAGCAATCCTTGTGCTTGAGTTATGGATATGTCCAAACTGTGAGGACATCTGGATTGAGCCTCTCACCGATCAACTTGGGAGATAGCAAATGTTGAAGCACTTTAATTTCTCTCTCATTCTGTCTTTCTCCTTATCAGACATTGCAGTGGGATTGTGCTCAGCTGGGACAAAAATGCTCTGTTTTCTAACATTTGATATATTTCTTAATAATCCATTCAAGGTATTTCTAAAAGGTTTAGTGGCTTTTGAGACACTGCAGTAACCTGTAGCTGTCTCATGACACTCATAAAAAAAGGTACAAAACTGGAGCGCTACCCTTTCAAGATATTAATATGAAGAGTTCAGATGCAAAACCAGCTAAATCCATCTGACGTCTTTCTTTAAAAAATGCATTTTTATCAGGCTCAGATGTATAGGTTTCTATGTAAGGGCTGAGGCTGGTATTTTAGCGAGTTTGAAGAAAAAGTATTTGATGGATGTATAATATGTGTCGAGAGCATTCACTCAGTATCATTATCTCATTTTTGACCAAGATGGCTTTTAGCTGGTTTTGCATCTGAACTCTTCATATGTACTTTTATAGAACTAAACATTTAGGATTAAAGGGACATCAGATGGCCATTTTCCACAAGTTGGTATGATTCTTTAGGGTCGTCATGAAATGTCTGCAAAAATTGCTCAATGTTCATATAAAACGACACCCTTTTTACCTTGTTGAAAACAGCTCTGTTCACAGCGTTCTATTTTGGTGCATATCTCTTTAAATGCTAATGAGCTCATTGAGTTTTAACTTTTTAGCAAACCCTGCCTTGAATTGTCCCTTGTTCAGAAAGCAGTCTGGAGTAAAATGATTTGCGCATGCATAAATGAATGTAAGTGAGTATTCGGTGGCGCATTACCATCAGTGGGTCTGATGTTGGGAGAAAATGAAGATTGTTCACTTTTACATCCAACTACAAAACACCTGCATTGCTTACGAGGCATTGCTGTCGCTACAGTTGCTCGAGTGTGGAGAAAATGGCAGATAGCCTACAAGTGGCTGAGGATGGAAATATGCTAATTTGTGTCAGTCTGTCAACAGCCGTGGGCGGGGCTTTAGAAAATCAAGACTGAAAAAAGTTTGTCCCATTACCCCAGTATTGCTTTGCATATAAATTAATTTACTGATTATTTGACATTTGATGTTGATTTGATGTCAAATGCAGAGAAAAAGCCTGGACCTGCTTTTTTGGCCTGGACAGCCAAACATTTTTTTTGCATTGTAGGGGTGGCACAGTGCCTCGGTGGTTAGCACTGTTGTCTCACAGCAAGAAGGTCCCTGATTCAATCCCTGGCAGGGACAGGAGGCCTTTCTGTGTGGAGTTTGTATGTTCTCCTTGTGTCAGCATGGGTTTTACGCCGGGTACTCTGGTTTCCTCCCACAGCCCAAAGACATGCAGGTTAGGTGAATTGAACATTCTAAATCAAGTTCTAAACACATGCATAACATCTCCTAAGCAGCAAAATCTGTTTTATAATCTATCAGTATTCTTGAAAAAAAGTGATTCTACTGACATTGTTGCAAAACTCCAAAAACCTAATACAATTCACTGCAATTTCCAGTTAAACCGGTCATCAGATGCAAACTTCAATTTCACATGTTGTTTGAACATAAATGTGTGTTGGCAGTGTGTGTACACAACTACCCTATAATGATAAAAATCCACCCAGTGGTTTTTAATTGATCTGTAAAAATAATTTCCCCTTTTTCAAATCAAGCCATTCTCAGCATCTTGTCTGTGTGACAACACACCAACAGAGGCCGCTCCCATGATACTTGATTGACACGGACGTCTTACCTTAGACCCACCTTGAATGAGCTGTAACAGTCCGATCACCATTGTTTTGATGCTGGAACAGGGACATAGACAAGAATGGCTCCTAAGCGATTAAGGTGTTCTGTTGTTGGATGTAATAATGAACATAGTAGTCGTCATTTACTCCCGACATCTGAGCCGCTGAAGACGCAGTGAATGACTTTTATTTGTGAAGGGAATGCACCTACCAATCTACATATATCTGTCTATGTTCGTGTAAATCATTCGTGATCCAACTTCACTTACACCAGTAGTGATTATAAGGTTTTTTTTTTATGAATCTTTGCGATCGCCTTTCCTAATAATGTGCAAGTTAGTAAGTTTAGCAGCTAAACGTGGCTAAATGTGGCTAAAGTAAACAAGCTTGTCACTCTACAGAGAGAAGAGAGGGGCGGGGCGAGCAGAGCTCATTAACATTTAAAGCAACATGGACCAAAATAGGTTGATTTTTGCAGAGCTGATTTTGGCAAGGTAAAAAAAGTTGTTTTTTACACTACCATCGAGAAATTTTAACCAAAGCATGTCAGACTTTTCATTAAGACCCTAAAAAATCATATCAACTTCCGATGACCCCTTTTAATTAAACACTAGTGGCCTTTCCACACAAATTAAGGTTACAGCAAAAGTTAATAAAAACAAGTATTTCCTTGCACAATACTGTGATATGATTTCAGAACTCTTTTACTATGGTGAATTGTAAAGTAATACATAAACTAATACATTTGTAAACAAGCATTTTACCATTTGCATCACATAAACAGCTCCATATGTACAGCTATTCTAACATAGTAAACTTGCTCAGTAGCTCACCTGGTACAGCATTGCACTTGTGATATGGTGCGCTTGGGTACAAGTCCTGTGAAATACCTGTCGCACTAAAAGAATGTAGATGCAAACTAAAATGGGATGTTTGTTGCAGCAACCTGCTTTTGTTACCACTATTGGTTATGTTTAGGGTAGGTTTTAGTGTAGGTAGTAGGGCTGGGTACTTGTTGTTTGTTTTGGATATATGTACATCAGGTACAAAAAAAAAAAAAAAACAGGAAAAAAATCTCTCAACTAATGTTCTAAAATATACATGAGAGTCAGCTGGTACGACATTATGATATTGAGGCTTGAAATCTTAAAGTGCTCCTATTGTGCCATTTTTAAGGTTGCTAATATTGTTTTATTAGTCTCCTAAAACAGGTTTACATGTATGCAAGGTCAAAAAACACTTTAGTTTTCTCCAAAAATAGATTTAATTTTTCCTCATTTCTAAACGATTCGTAAACGACTCATTCAGAGTGCAGCGGTAAAAGTTCAACTAATTTAAACTAAATTAGCAGAAACGAGCCGTCCTCGCGCAACACAAGCCATTTAAATGAATGGGTTTCATAGCGCAGCGCTTTCCGCGTTTGCCATCCTTTATCATTACTCCAACTAATTAGACAGACAGTCAAGCTGCATCAATCACAAATTTTTAGACTACAGTGTTCCCACAGCTGAACAACAGAACTACAGAAGCGTGATTTAGCCGGTTAGCAAGACATGTGCAGGGTTGTTACACAACATAACATACCCAATTATGTATTTTGAACGATTGCTAGAAAATACAATCTTTGTAGATTCATCTTTTGAAAGTGAATATAAAACAAATTTACTCTCACAGCGTAGAATACAGCATCCTCTCGACATGACGTAAACCACATGGAAATTTTACTGTTTGTGAGCAGGCAAGTTGTTTGCGATGTAGAACGTGGACGGACATTATGCAAATGTGTTATATGTGATTGTGAGCCGACTCTTTTTTTTTGATAGACAATAACTTTATCGTGCACTGTCGGCTTCACAACTTTGCTGATAGTTTATGTTCACATACAGCTACATGACACACTACATGAAAGGTCATATTTGAAAAGGCATAATAGGAGCACTTTAAAATGAACTGATTTGTCTACAGACACTTAAATTGTTTTTTTGTAATAATACATTTATAATACTAACTTTATAATTAGACAATTGTATTTCCACTCCAGTTTGTTTTTTGGAGTGTAAACATTTAAATAGTGGCTGTCATAAAAACTTGACTGTTTTAATAAACATTAATTCAATATTAAAGAACAATAAAAACAATAATGAATATGTTATATATTCAGCAAAATGCTCCTCTCTAGAGTTAATTTTTCGAGCTGACTAACAAGTTTATGGTCACTGAATATGTTTTTTTTCCAAGGTAAATGTGACATTATGTGACATATTGTTTACAAGCAGTTATACTGAAACACTGATTAAGCGATTGCATGAGGCAGGATACAGATTCCGGTAAGTTGTACTCTTTCTTTTAACATACATTCCGATGATCATTTATGTTTATTTTGTGCTGTAACTGGTATTAAAGTGGAGGAGACCATCAGCTGATGTGCCGCTTCTCATGAAGTGAGTTGCTACAGTGATCTGTCACTCTACATTAAACAGCACCAAAACGGCATTTATTGTTTGAATACTGTAATAAATGGACAGAATTTGAAACCTGAGACTTTGTTTCATATCAAAAGTAACAAATGCTTATTGCGATTTATTGGATGGGAGGCGCACTACAATGTTCCCGAAAACAGGCTACACTAATCAATCCTTGGGATTTAAGAATCAGTATTGTTGAGAATCAATTAAAATCGAGAAATCAACATTTTTTACCCAATCCTAGAAGGTAGTATGTAATATACAAATGCAATAAAGCATTAACCTTTTAACGCCACTTACCAGACATTTCATTTTCTAAATCCTGCAATATGTACAACAGCCAACACAATAAATGATTGCCACATTGCCAGATTGATCAATCTGATAAAACTGAATGTGCTACTCAATGGACAGTTCAAAGTGATTTGAAAGTGTAGTAAAACTGTCCAAAAAGTAACATAATTTTATTTTGCAGAAATGTTTTTCCAATGAAATCTATGTAACCTCTGGTTTTAGTTTAAGAGTAACAGTCATTATTTAGAATCTGTTTATTTAAACTATTACTAATTATTATTCAGTTTATTAAATAATTAAATGTTTGACAGATGGCATGCTGTTTTAATGTAATTAGAAACAAATAAAGCCTGAAAATCTGTTGCGGGTGCAGATATTTCCCCTTAATGAAAAAGTTAATTTCTGACACTGTTGGAGACTGACATTAAAATCATGGTGTAATAATCGCCTGAGTGTGTTATTAGACCAGCGTGTGACAGGACTCTCTGCTACCGCACATAACTGAAATACCCACCAAAAAGCAAAGCGCACTGTCCCACAATACGCAACAGATGAAGAGCCAGAGATGTGTGTGTGTTTGAGGACACCTGTCCCCAAAGCTCACTCCTCTCTACGGCTGTCTCTCACACATCCTCGCTAATCGCTGATTTGGCAGCGTTACTCTGACAACATTCCAAGGTCCAGTTTCAGGAGAAGAGCTCTCACACACACAAGCTTACACAATTACACACGGACGTATACTCACACGTCAAACACACAGTCGTTCTGGGGGCTTTATGTCCCTTTTTCTTAACATGGTCTCTGTTTTGAACTTTTATCGCAGTGTTACAGCTGTGAACTCAGTTGTGAAATGGTTTATACGTAATACTTATAAAAAAAAGTGCTAATATATTAAGAAAAGTTCTGATATCTTACAAGGGGATCTGACGAATGAAAGCCAAGATACTGATAATGCAATAGTCCATAATTGATGTCTTGGACTCAAGCAACTGATTGCATTTAATATCATGTTTCACAATATGGGAATATTGTAATGCACTTTATTTGTAGAGACCTCAAAGTTCAAAGTGTTTCCAAGTACGCAGGAATTAGCCCTAAAAAGAATGTTTTGGTATAAACATACTAATTAAAAAAGTATGCTTGGTTATAAACTGCTTAAATACAACTTCATTACTCAAATAATTTTGAAAATCAAAGGATGTGTGTTCTTATTAAATTCACAGTTGAAGATCTATGTGGAAAATATGCAACAGTTACGATGTACTGAAATTTTTAAACATTATGAGGAGATGTTATAATCCTGTCTTTTAACATGTAGATTCAGTAAACTTAGTCAATTTTGCATGCAGAGATACCAGGATACCAGTGACTGTCCACTATCCATAAAGCCTTTTTAAAGAAGCCAAATTCCGCTCACAGAACTTATTTCTGGATAGCCAGTAGTTTATTCACCTTAAAAAGTAATCTTTCCTACAAAGGATAATCTAAATAAAATAAATTGTTTGTTTTTTACTATATAGTTTATGCAAGTGATTTATAAGAATACAAGCTTTCACGTTTATGCCTTGAAACCCTTGGATGTCCATTGTAAGTGGATTACTGTACATGGGTTTTTAAAGGCTGAGGGACAAGTCAGAATAATTTTCTGGAGTAATCAGCAGCATGCCACAGATGCTGGCGTTACAGCTTGAGCTGTATTTAAGCCAGAACATTCTTCTGGCGACAAGCATGAAAAGGTACATTTGAGCAGCTCTTTGAGTGTGTCCGCAATGCCTGCTTTCCTGAAACATTCAGGCGTTGTGTTGCAGAGCCAAAAGCTTTCACACAGAATGCGTCTCTCTGTGGAAACATCTGGAATTTAAAGGAATTAAGGATGCCAAATATGCTGCCACAAAACCTCCGTAGCCAGAGGGCAAAAATAAGAATTATAATTATGAATCTGTCTTTTTCAAACTCTTTTCCTCTTGTATTCACAACCTCATATCATCTATCAGAAACAACATCCAACTGTAATTTTCAGGGGCCACTAATGGCAGCCCAGACTGGTGCCCTAGATGAGATAAAATTTGTGTAAATACTACTTTAGTTAGCTACTTAAGTATAGAAGTCAGTTTCCGCCACTGAATAAAAAAAAAAAAAAAAGGTCATTTTGGGACTTTTTATCTCACAATTCTGATTTTATTTTCTCGCAATTGCGAGTATACATCTCACAATTCTCGCTTTTTTCCTTACAGTTGTGAGATATAGACTTGGAATTGTGAGATATAACTACTATTTTAGTTAGGTACTTAAGTATGGAAGCCTGTTTCCACCACTGAATGAAAAATATAAAAGGCAATTGCGACTTTTTATCTCACAATTCTCACTTTTTTTCTCAGAATTGTGAGAAATATAGTCAGTGAGTAATATAGTCGAGATATAACTGAGGTACTTAAAGGGGTCATTGGATGCCCATTTTCCACAAGTTATATGATTCTTTAGGGTCTTAATGAAAAGTCTATAGTATACTTTGGTTAAAAATTCTCAATGGTAGTGTAAAACAACACCCTTTTTACCTTGCCAAAATCAGCTCTGCAAAAATCATCCCATTCTGGTCGAGGCTGCTTTAAATGCAAATGAGCTCTGCTCGCCCCGCCCCTCTCTTCTCTCTGTGGAGTGACGAGCCTGTTTACTTTAACTGCATTTAGCCACGTTTAGCCGCTAAACTTGCTAACCAGCACATTATTAGGAAAGACGATCGCAAAGATTCATAAAAATCTCCTTATACTCACTTCTGCTGTAAGTGAAGCTGGATCACGAATGATAATTTTACAGATTAATTAAAAACCACTGCATGGATTTTTATCATTATAGGGTAGATTTGTACATACACTGCCAACACACATTAATGTTCAAACAGCATGTAAAAGTAAACTTAGCATCCGATGACCCCTTTAAGTTGCCCAACTGAATAAAAAACAAAAAAAGGTAATTGCGACTTTTTATCTCACAATTCTGATTTTTTCTTTTCACAGTTGTGAGTTTACATCTCGCAATTCTCACTTTTTTTTAGAATTATGAGATATAAACTTTCAGTTGCGAGTAATATAGTCAGAATTGCAAAACATAACTGCTACCTTAAGTACTTAAGTATGGAAGCTCGTAATTGCAATTTTTTTTCTCAGAATTGCATGATACAAACTTGCAATTCTGACTCTTTTTTTTTTCAGAATTGTGAGAAATATACTCACAATTGTTATATAGTCAGAATTGTGAGATATAACTACTTCATTAGTTAGGTACTTAAGTATGGAAGACTATTTCCACGATTGAATTTAAAAAAAAAGGTCATTGTGACTTTTTATCTCACAATTCTGACTTTTTACTCACAATTGTGCAATTCTGTCAGAATTGTGTGTTTATGTCTGGCAATTCTGACTTTATATCCCACAATTCTGACTTTATAACTCAAAATTGTGAGTTTATATTACGTAATTGTGAAAAAAAAGTTTTTTTTTTATTCAGTGGTGGAAACAGGCTTTCATAATTAAGGGATAGTTTACCCAAAAAATGAAAAATTTGTCATATTTACTCACCATCATGTCGTTCTGTAAAACAAGATATTTTGATGAATGTGTGTATTTTGAGTGTTTTTTGGTCCATACAATGGAAATCAGTAGTCTTCTCTTTTGTTTGGTTTGGTTCCCAGTGTTCATCATCATCATCATTGGGCAAACAATTCCTTTAGTCTAAGAGTAAGTAGTCTAGTCAGTGTGTTTGTTTAGTCAGACTGCCAGTCTGCCAGATTAATTCAAATCACGAGCAAACATAGTTTTTTCATGTAAAAAAACAAGCAAAATTGCAGCTGATCATCACAACCAGTGATCATGCATTTTCATTGTAAAGAAAAGAGCAGTTTTGACAAGTTAACAAACATTCTTTTTTAACACAAATAATTATCAAAGTCGATTATCAATTTTATTTTATTATTTGATTTGATTTTTGGCAGTTGCATTTACATTCACTTACGTTCAACTTGCATCCATTTACATTCAAAAATCTGACGTGAGTAGGCATGATGTTTCTGCCATCTCTGTCGTCAACCGAAGGTAATGAGCGTGTGGAACAGTCCCCTTTGAGCGCCTTACTCATCTTTTACCGTTCAGAACACAGAGTTCACATTCTGCTGTGCTGGCATTTAGACTCAATTCAAATTTCCTAAAGCTCTCTGTAAACCTCTCTCAATATGGCGTGGAGTCCCCTCACCCCAGCCAGCTTCAGTCTGGATTTCAGCCAATTGTCAGAAGTCTACGTGCTGACGCTACGTTTGACACATCTCTCCTCTCTCAACCTCTCACTTTCTTGTCATTTTTCCCTTCCGCCATGCCCCTCTCCCCCTTCTCCCACTTTCGCTCTGTGCGTCATAAACGTTGGTGTCTGCAGTGGCTTTTTAATAGGGGCTGAAAAATGTCGCCGCTTCGCCGTCCAACGCCACAGACTAACGGTAAACATCTTGTCTGGTCAGAGCGCAGTGCCAGCCGGGCACACACATGCACATGAAAACATGTTTTTACTTTATTAAATTTAGCAAAAAATAGTCGGTGACTCTGTCTTTTTCTGCAACCACATCGAAGGTATTAATTATGCTTAGGCCTCCCAAACTTTGCCTCTTATTGCATACCTCAGACCACCGATGAGTGTGTGTGTATGTGTGGGTGTGTGTGTGCTTCAGCGTACACTACACACACTCAACCAGCAACAATTACAGAAGGGTCTGGCACAACATGAGTCCAGCAAACACATTTATACACAAATCAAATGAATTAAGTGCAGTCGGGAGGAGATTTCCTGCACCCTCTGTTTTTAGGTCTGTTTATGCACTGGGGCCATTTTGGAGTCTTTCTTTTTGGTCAAAGAAGTATTCAGTGTGTTGACTGAGGATACAGACCAGCTTTGGGTAGAGAGAGCCATAATCATCCTTACACAACTCACAAGTCATAGTTAAATGGACGTTATGGTTTTAAAGACCATTTTTATTTTTAAAACTTAATAGGGGTATTATTTGATGTGATATAATTTGATGTTTTGTTGTCATTATAAGAATTCTCAGTGGTTCATTTATCATTTTAGTTTAGAGACATTTTCCACTCTCACTCTCTGGCCCTTGTAATTAAATGCTCCGTTTGTTGCTTATAAACTCCCTCTTTGCATGTAAAATATAATAGAAGCATTTCATACCACTTTGCTTTTGACTCCAACATAACCTACATCTCTCCATCATTGTCTTTGCAAAGCCTTTGTGATGCCAGAAACCCAACAAGCAGCAAAAGATGGTCTTTTGAAAGTTTCGAGCTCCGAAAGTTAGTGTATTCTCATGGCATGACCCCTTTAATTCTGAAAACTACATATATTATGGTGCGCTGATTACAAGGACCCTGAGCTGCACTCGTATACCCTGAAATGCTTGTGAGTCATCGGGCAGTTTTTTGTGTTTACTGTGTATACCACATATAAAGTATTGAGGGATGGAGTCATTGTGAAAGCTGCAGTGTGGAGTACCAGGTGCCCACAGTTATCTTGTGGCCTATCATCAGCTCAAACAAACACATAGCTTTTGCATTAGTAATATTCTGAAGCCTCTGATCCATCCACCATCTTGGATTTTGAACATCATTGTTGTAAAATGGAATCATTGTAATCAGATGTTCATTACACTCTTGGGGATGTAATGATTACCGGTTTGCGATAAATCATGATAAAATTCCCCACGGTTAGTGTTACCGTTTCATATATTAATTATCATTATAACCGTATTCAATTGCCACGATTTGAACAACTGATGATAAATAAATACTGTCCAGCATAAAGCACAGTTAAGTTACAGTCTCATTTGCACACAGCACGCACAGTAGTTTCGTAGTTCTTTTCGTTCAATGTTTTAAAAGGGTGCTGATGGCATAGGCGCCGATCCCCACAGAAATGATCGAGCACCCACGGAAAAACATGAGATGTTCGTTTTAAGCTTTTACGCCTTAATTCTCATTTTCATTCTTCATTTGAAGTGGTTTTTGACATTTTTTTAATAGCAAATGCAAAAAGTGCATTATTGTATTTATGAGAGGGTGCCCGCACGAATCTCTCGGATTGCAGTGGGCTTGCTCTCCCAAATGTACAGGTGCATCTCAATAAATTAGAATGTCATGGAAAAGTTTATTTATTTCAGTAATTCAACTCAAATTGTGAAACTCGTGTATTAAATAAATTCAATGCACACAGACTGAAGTAGTGTAAGTCTTTGGTTCTTTTAATTGTGATGATTTTGGCTTACCTTTAACAAACAAATTCTCAACAAATTAAAATACTTCATAAGACCAATAAAAAAACATTTTTAGTGATTTGTTGGCCTTCTGGAAAGTATGTTCATTTACTGTATATGAACTTAATACTTAGTAGGGGCTCCTTTTGCTTTAATTACTGCCTCAATTCGGCGTGGCATGGAGGTGATCAGTCTGTGGCACTGCTGAGGTGGTATGGAAGCCCAGGTTTCTTTGACAGTGGCCTTCAGCTCATCTGCATTGTTTGGTCTCTTGTTTCTCATTTTCCTCTTGACAACACCCCATAGATTGTCTATGGGGTTCGGGTCTGATGAGTTTGCTGGCCAGTCAAGCACACCAACACCATGGTCATTTAACCAACTTTTGGTGCTTTTGGCAGTGTGGGCAGGTGCCAAATCCTGCTGGAAAATGAAATCAGCATCTTTAAAAAGCTGGTCAGCAGAAGGAAGCATGAAGTGCTCTAAAATTTCTTGGTAAACGGGTGCAGTGACTTTAGTTTTCAAAAAACACAGTGGACCAACACCAGCAGATGACATTGCACCCCAAATCATCACAGACTCTGGAAACTTAACACTTGCTCTCATCTGAAAAGAGGACTTTGGTCCACTGGGCAACAGTCCATTTCTTCTTCTCCTTAGCCCAGGTAAGACGCTTCTGACGTCGTCTGTGGTTCAGGAGTGGCTTAACAAGAGGAATACGACTACTGTAGCCAAATTCCTTGACACGTCTGTGTGTGGTGGCTCTTGATGCCTTGACCCCAGCCTCAGTCCATTCCTTGTGAAGTTCACCCAAATTCTTGAATTGATTTTGCTTGACAAGCCTCTCAAGGCAGTGGTTCTCTCGGTTGGTTGTGCATCTTTTTCTTCCACACTTCTTCTTTCCACTCAACTTTCTGTTAACATGCTTGGATACAGCACTCTGTGAACAGCCAGCTTCTTTGGCAATGAATGTTTGTGGCTTACCCTCTTTATGAAGGGTGTCAATAATTGTCAACTGAAAACTGTCAGATCAGCAGTCTTCCCCATGATTGTGTAGCTTAGTGAACCAAACTAAGAGACCATTTTGAAGGCTCAGGAAACCTTTGCAGGTGTTTTGAGTTGATTAGCTGATTGGCATGTCACCATATTCTAATTTGTTGTGAATTGGTGGGTTTTTGTTAAATGTGAGCCAAAATCATCACAATTAAACTACTTCAGTCTGTGTGCACTGAATTTATTTAATACACAAGTTTCACATTACTGAAATAAATGAAGTTTTGCAGTCCGTGCGTTTCACTTTGCAATTGGGGGTTGGGCACCCACCAGCAGAAACATAAATCAGGAATTATACAAATGAAATGAATATATTAATTATATGGATGTGCCTCTGAAGGCTCTGACTGTCTTCAGAAAAGATTCGATGGCATTTTGTTTTTTTGTCTTCACTCCATGTAATATCTAAAGAAGTGTTCTTGATCACAATACTGCTTTATTTATGGAGTTGACGAAAACAGCTGTAATTCAGCTTTTCCATAAGCGCCATCTAGTGTCATACAGTGGATTTACAGAGACTTACGTTTACATTCAGCTTATGTGCCGTTTTTGTCATGGCCAAAAAAACAGACTGAATTTTCATGCCCTGCTGTAGCCTAAATTTTGACCGGTTGATGAAAAACAAGTTTATGTGGATTCTACACATTTAAACAGTTCAGATAAGTTATCAAGAATTATGTATGGAGCAGATAAAATACATATAACCATTTATAAATCAGTTTTTAGTTTGACTTAACCCTTTTCTTTATTTAAAGGCTGAAATATGAGGTTTACCTTTTATGAAACATTTTCAAAGATTTATTTGATCCTTGACATTAGATATTTGAACATGCCATATAAGTTGTCAGTCATGTTGTCATTTAAAATCCAGACATCATTGGTACTGTTATTGTTTTACTGATTAGGCAAACAAACAGTCATTTTATTTGTTGTTTGTTGATTTTAAATGTAAAACTTGGTGAAGTGATTTATGTGTCAGTACTTTTTGAACATTTCCAGCACATTTTAACAATACAGTGATAATACAGATGACCGTGATCATTTTGGTCACAATAATCGTAATAGGAAATTTTCATACCGTTAAATCCCTAGTCTGTGTATATAATTTAATTTAATAATGTAATAGAATAATTGGTCATCATAATAGGAATAATGTTGTGCCACTGAGTTCTGAATAACACAAAAAAACTTTTCTTATGTTTTCATATGTTTCAAAGTGTCACACAAATTGCACTTGTGACTGTGAGTGTTTGTTTGCTGGAGTCCTGCAGGCTCTCCAGAGCTGAAAGACTCAAATATGTCCTGAAGGGGAACATCCTGCTTCCCCAGAGCTCTGAAGAGACTCATTCAGTGCCTTTAGATGAGTGTGTGTGCGCACGTGTGCGCGGACTTTACTCTGCAGCTCAAGAGCTCCTTTCACAAATGTGTTTGAGAGAGCCAGGTCTAAATTGGTGTGTCTGATTCAGAGCTGTGTTTGCTCAGGGGGAGGCTTTGCATCCCTCATTCCTATACACTTCTTTTTTCATTCCTGCAGGGTTCTCTGACTCCAACAAGCCTCGATTTCTCTTGTTTTTTTCTCCCTGCATGACATCTTTGACTGCTGTCACCCTATTACCAGGTTGTCCCACTGTGCAGTAGTTTGGATGTAATTGCTCAGGGTTCACTGGAAATCAGTCACCTCACAGACTCTTCGAAATCAGATGCTTCATGGGATTTGTCAGATCTGTAATCTTGCCACAGTCATCTGTACGTCACAAAGCGCTTTAGAAACTTTCGGTTATATTTCTGCATGATTAAATTTGCTGAAGGCAACTTCAATGAGGACATGTGTTTATGTACAGATGCGTAATGTGTTTGGTCATGCAGTGGCACTAGTGATGCTGAAGTCATCCTAAAGAGCCCTGAAGGAATGAGCTGTGCATTGCGGCAGGAAACCGTATGATCATTTCTAAGTCAAAAGCATCAGTGAAAAAGAAGAAGAAAATAAAAGACACAGTAATGTACAAACAATTGAACAATAAATACAGAAACATAAAGCTTATATTTAGAACGAAAAAGCTGAAGTCAGAATTATTTGCCCCAGTGGAGATTAAAATTAGAGAACAACCTAAAAATCTGAAATGTGACCCTGGACCATAAAACTAGTCGTAAGGGTCAATTTTATACATTTATACATCTGAAAGCTGAATAAATAAGCTTTCCATTGATGTATGGTTTGTTAGGATAGGACAATATTTGATCGAGATACAACTATTTGAAAATCTGGGATTTGAGGGTGCAAAAAAAAAAAAAACTAAATATTGAGAAAATCACCTTTAAAGTTGTCCATATGAGCTCAAACTATGGCACTTCCTCCTACACCTTTCACTGACCTCTTTACACACTTGGGCTTAAGTCTTTCCACAGTTTGACACCTAACAAAATGTTTCCCATCGGACCCAAATAAATTAAACTTGCTCTCAAAACTAAAGTGAACTTTGAACCAGTTCTCTTCTCTCCACACAACATGCTCCTCAAAGGTGAGCTTTGCCTTTTCATTCTTTCTGCTGATGAGAGGTTTGATTAGTGAAAAGTGCACTTTCAGTCCGACTTCTCTTATACGTCCCAAGACAGATCCTTACCCTGTTCAGCACTGAAGTGGCAAGCAATTCCAGCTGCAGTATTGAACCGATTCCCCATTGAGAGTGTCTGTCTTCTGTCTCCTCGTGCATTTGTTTTACGTGGACAACCAGCCTTTTTGGGGGACTTGAATGAATTAGTGTCATTGTAGACCTGCAACATTCAGAAAATCTAGCATTTGGAACGACCAACTTCTCTTGCAGTTGTTAAGAGTGTCAATCCTTTTGACCTACATCTGGACAATCTCTGGCGCATGTTTTCAGTTCATCTTGCAATCTCAGTGAAAACTGTAGGAATGCTGCCAGTTAAATAGCGTTTGTCATAATTAAGGAAATTAGCACCAGGTGCCAGATTAACACCAATGTGCTAAAGAATACAATTAATTCATGAAATATGCTTAAACTGCCCTTCTAGTCATGTTTGGATAACTTCAAATAGGACTAAGCAGTGACTTTGAAACCTAGTAAATTGTAGTTTGTTCTCTAATTTTGATCTCCGCTGTAAATCTGCATTGTTTTTCCTTTTAATCATTAGTTGAAAAAATGTAACCCTAATTTGAAGTAAAACGATTAAAAGTGGCAGAAGTGAAATAAATTCTTTTCTCCAATATACGTTGACCACAATTATTGGCATCCCTAAAAATTCTTAAGAATAAAATTTCTATGAAACGTCTTCCCATTCATATTTACTGTACATTTTTAACATACCAGAGTGATTACAAACATGAAATTGTCAAGAAAATTCCCAGAAAAATCAAAGAATACAGTTCTGATTTGCAGCAAAAGATTGTTAAGCTTCACAAAATAGCCATTTTAAACATCAGGGCAATAATTAAGACTTTCCAGTCCTGGAGAGGACTTGTGTCTATATCATTTTAATGCATGGTCAGGAGGAGAGCTTGAGTGGCCAAAGACTCTCCAAAAAACAGAGCTGGAAAATCTCAGAAATTAGTTGAGTCTTAGGGTCGGAAAGCCTAAAAAAATATTAAACAGCACCTACATCACCACAAGTTGTTTGGGAGGGTTTGAAGAAAAAATCCTATGCTCTCATCCAAAAACCAAATACAGCATATTCATTTGCCAGACATGACTGGAACTTCAAACGGGACCAGGTTCTATGGTCAGATGAAACTAAAAAAGCGCTTTTTGGCGCACATGAGATGGGATACACAGGGACTAAAAAGTACCCCATGACCACAGTTAAATATAATGCTGGATCTTTAATGTTGTGGGCCATTTTTCCACCAGAGGTCCTGGACATTTTGTTTGGACACGTGGCATCATGGATTCTATCAAATACCAACAGACTGCCAACTAACCAACTCACTGCTTATGCTAAAAATCTTATAAATGGGCCATTGTTGGATCTTCCATCAAGACAATGATTTAAAACAAACATGAAAATCAACACAAAAAATGGATTCTGCCATGGCCATTCCAATCCCATGACCTGAAACATATTAAAAATAAGTGGGGTGAATTAAAGTGGCGAGGCACCAACATGGACATTTGAAGCATCTGAAGAGTCCTCTATGCTAGAATAGTCTCTGATCAGTTGTTCTCCAACCTCATCAGGCATTGCGACTCTTGGCAAAGAATCTTGGCATGATGGAGGTTGCAAAAGTATTGAATAAAAGAGGGTCTAAATTAACAACTAAATTATTATTTTTTATTTATTTCTAATATTAAAGGGACAGTTCACCCAAAAATGAGAATTCTGCCATTAATTACTCACCCTCATGTCGTTCCAAACCCGTAAGACCTTCATTCATCTTCTGAACACAAATTAAGATATTTTTGATGAAATCCAAGAGCTTTCTGTACCTGCATAAACAGCAACTGACACGTTCAGGTACTTTTTGTAAACAAAGAAAGCAAAAATAACTTTATTCAACATGTTATTTTCTTCAGTGTCAGTCTCCGCTGTGCATACACGCATTATAAAGACGCATTATAAAGGTGTTAAAGACTGACAGAAATTGTTGAATAAAGTTATTATTTTTGTTTACTTTGCACACAAAAAATATTCTCGTAACTTCATAAAATTAACTATATAAAGGAGAAGTTTACAATTTTACAAATAGATTTACAAATAATTTACTTACCCCCTTGTCTTCCAAGATGTTCATGTCTTTCTTTCTTCAGTCATAAGGAAATTATATTTTTTGAGGAAAATATTTCAGGATTTCTCTTTATATAGTGGACTTCTATGGTGCCCACGAATTTGAACTTCCAAAATGCAGTTTAAATGCAGCTTCAAAGGGCTCTAAACCGGGCTGAACTCAGTCTTGGAGGGCCAGTGTCCTACAGAGCTCAGCTCTAGCCTCAGTTAGACACACCTGAAGCAGCTAATCAAGCTTTTACTAGCCATACTAGAAACTTCCCAGCAGGTGTGTTGAGGCAAGTTGGATCTAAACTCTGCAGGACACCAGCCCTCCAGGACTGAGTTTGGGCACCCCTGCTCTAAACAATCCCAGCTGAGGAAGAAGGGTCTTATCTAGCAAAACGACTGGATATTTTCTAAAAAAAAAGTACAATTTATATGCTTTTTAAGCATTGTCTAGCTCTGCGTGTATTCTGTGTATTCTGGTTCATGACAGTTAGGGTAGGTTGAAAAACTCCAATCTCATGTTCTCCTCCAACTTCAAAATCGTCCTACATCGCTGTTTTACTTTTTTTTTGTAAAAGGCGTTTGACCCTTTTTGCATGTTCACTTTGTAAACACTGGGTCGGTACTTCTGCAGTGATGTAGGATGATTTTGAAGTTGGAGGAAAAAAGACAAGATGAGCATTTGAGGTTTTTTGTTTTTTTTTGTTTTTTTTTGTTTTTTTTAGAAAATATCTAATTGTTTCACTAGATAAGACCCTTCTTCCCCAGCTGGGATTGTTTAGAGCCATTTTGAAGCTGCATTTAAACTGCATTTTGGAAGTTCAAACTCGAGGGCACCATAGAAGTCCACTATATGGAGAGAAATCCTGAAATGTTTTCCTCAAAAAAAAAACATAATTTCTTTACGACTGAAGAAAGAAAGACATGAACGTTTCGGATGACAAGGGGGTGAGTAAATTATCTGTAAATTTTTGATCTGGAAGTGAACATCTCCTTTAACCACTGATGTCAATTGATGTTCTGGGTCTTAAACATGTCAGTTGTGTTACTGTAAATGCAGGGTCAGAAAGCTCTCAGGATTTTATCAAAAATATCTTAATTTGTGTAAAACATAATTACATAAAGGTGAGTAATTAATGACTGAAATTTTCATTTTTGGGAGAACTAAACCTTTAACCCATTGGCTGATGTAGCATCATCCTGTACATGCTAACCTTACATGTTACAGTTGAAAAGTAAATGGACATTGTTCTTAAGGAAGGCATCTTCCCCATCTTCTCCTACAGGACTCTACAGTGCAGTATAAATTGGAACTGCAATCAGAAAAATCACAAATTAGATTTGCTTCCCCAAATCATACAGTCATAAGTAGTACTTCCACGGCTGGGAAAGACTTCCAAAATGCATTTTTACTGCACAACAGCTGTTTTGCACTGCATCTGGGCACTTTTCATGCTTTTAGTCAACTAGCCAAGCACAAAAAGTTGTGTGCATCCATCAACTACATCTGTGTTTTTGTATATTAATACTGACAAGATGAAAAATCTTTTTTTTAAGATATACTTTGCCATGACTTGCACCGTTCCTAAATTCTGTCATAGTTTTTAAGTGTAACCATATTCTCATATCTAAAAAGTCCTGAAAAAATTGACTATTTTGGACTGTGATTCTAATTTTAAGTGCTCCTGCTATGCATAAAACCCACTGAAGTGCATCAGATGAAGATGAGTTTTTGCATATTGTAGATCAGAGTGTAACAGACACATTATATTAAACAAATATGTAAGCAATAAGTTACAAGAGACTGTGGTGTATTGTACATATGTCACCACTAAAGGGTGTTGTTTGGCGCAACGCGGTTAAAAAATATATTACCAAAAATGTATTGATATGTTACTTTTTTGAAAGTAAGTTCGTTAAATGTTCCGCTAAAAAATAGTTCCTGACAGTAACCGTAAACTGTAAAGAGAATGTTTTAATATAACATGCTTCATCTTATGGAGCTCAAATAAAAACAGAATATGAACTGTTCTCATCCGCTGTCATTTTTATTTCTTAACACCATATATAATATTTTCTCACACACATACATCTGCTTATCTCTCAGCAAGGTCTCTTTTCCGTCTTTTAGTTTAAAACAGGCCAATTTGTAGCACAGCACGAGTTACATTACAGTGTAAATTGATGGACATATGAACATAAAGAACCGCTAACCGCTAACTTGAAAAATAACCAGCGGCAACAGTTTAAAAGTAGCCCGGAGTCAGACGCACCTCTCCCGCATTGCCGTGTGCACTTTACTCCGATATGCTCGCAGGCGCGAACTGGAATCACAAACTAGGCTGCATTCGAGCCTTCAAGGCATTTTGAGGGCACAATTAACAAATGTTACAGTAGCCACTGTAGTTGTACAGTAGTAAAAACATAGTTTGATCAGTCATTATCCGTGTTTCGCCATTATCTCTGGCTCGTGTGACTGCGTGGGGGCTGGGCTAATTTGCATATTCATAGATCCGCGTATAGTAAATGAGGCAAGGGGAGTAGAGTAATATTCAAGCAGTTTTAAGGCATGAGAAAATTATTTTCACAAGAAAAAACATTTAAATATGTCATTTTGATGATCAAAGATCAGTTTTAAGGGATAAAAATGTTGACTACGGGGGACTTTAAATAAATAACAAACAGTTAATTCTGGCACAGTTTTGATGCTATATTATTGATTGCTTATGTTGCTATGGGTGGTTGCTAAGGGTGCTGTGCAGTGATACACTGTTGGGTGAAAAGTTCATAGCAAATTCATACTTTATTGTGAATAAAACACAATTGCTGACCAATCAGAATCGAGTTTTATATATATATATATATATATATAAAGATACATTATATATTAGAAAACAAATATTATTGCAGTAGATTTTACAAGACAATACTACTTCAGTCTTTGCTTAAACATTGAATGTTTAATTTTAATGTTACTTTGCCGTTTCCTTGCAATTATTTGTGAAATTTACTAGCAGTTTCTGAGTGAAAAATGTTTCAGGGTAGATTCTACATCAGTTTCTCTTCTCTCTCTCGCTCTGTGTTGCAGTTTCTTTGTGATTATTTAAGGTAATTAAATACAGTCCTATGTGTGAACTGTCAGTTGCTGAGTCATGCACCATATAGCAACATCACAGTGTTACTTTCATGTCTTTTGTATGATTTCGTGCGGTTTCTTTTTTCATACCATCGTCAGAATAGCTAATAGGTGCCATTAGGCTCTATTGACAGCATTTGTCATGGCATTGTTGGTTTGGAAAGTTGTGTTAATGCTGTCAACAGAGCTTAAGTTGCTAATGGGATCAATTAGATATTCTGCTTTGGTTAGTTTTTTGAAAAGAGAGAGCATAGATAAAATAGTTAGTTGGAGTCATTTTATAACTAAGATTGACTGCTTATAATAAACTGGCCTTGGAGGACATGAGTACTTTATCTCTCTCTCTGTCTCTCTGTATGTATTTAGCAAGGAAATGTCTCAGGAGAGTAAGGAAACCAGTAAGATACACACAAAGCTGGCTAATAGTCAATGAAGTAATAATGATTTATTATTTTAATATTGTTGCATAGTCCTGTAGCGAGGCTGATCATTTTCATTGTATTATGTTGTAATATACTGTTTTGTTTGTCTTTGAGCGAGACCATAAGGTCATCCTGAACATGTCGTCCGGGTTAATTTTGCATTAGTAACTGAATGGCTGCACATTATTTGTAAATGCATCAAAATGACTTTTTTTTGTTGGCCAAAATCTAAATAAAATCTAAAGTTTTCGTTTGGCTGAAGTAAAGGTTCAGTAATTGAATTTGGGCAATTGTGTAACTGAGCTCTTGGTGTTCAGGGTTTTTCAGTCAGAATAATGTGACCTCTTAATATTTCAGCCGAACAAGTTTTACATATTGCTACTCTAGAAATTTGTAACTTTACTTAAATTCGATTAAATTTGTAAAATGGAAGTTAACTTGATTATTTTGTGTTGGGACTACATGAATCATTTTGTTGACATAATGAACAGGGCTGCATTTCCCAAAAGCATCGTAAGCTAGTTGTCACCAATGGAGCTACAATCGACTTTGGTAAACTCAGCCCTGGGTAGTGGGTCTGTAGTTCCCAGCATTCTTTCTGAATTAGGATAGACGTTTTTTCCATGTGTTTTTCAGTAAAGAGAAGGACTTGTTAGTGTTTAATATTCTGTAATGTTGGAGGTTTAGAAGAGTTTGTGTTATGGTTTGAGTTTTGTGGTTTCCATTGTGCAGAAGATTTGCGCTTGTGTGTTACATGACAGTCATGACGTCTGTTGCTTCAATCAAAGAACAAAAACTAATGTCAGTAATGCGTTGAGTTACAGTTACTTGCTCATTCTAAATGTTGCATATGGGCCATTCTACAAAACTGAACATCATCTTGAAAAAAAAAAAAATTGTTTTCCACAAATTTTGCAAATTGAATAATATCCAAGGTACACATTTCTAGTAATTGTGCAGTGAATTCTCATATTGCATTTCCAGAAAATGTTTGACTTCTGAAACAAAGTGATATATAATTATATGGTTATATAATTATAATAGTAGTATATTATGTAGCCTAGTAATATATAATTTAATAAGAATGAGGTTATATTGACCTCTTAAGATTTTGTTTAGGCTACATCAGTGCTTGAAGTGGAAAAAAAGAAGTGCCGGTACGCCCCAATTAACAACCCAACCATAAATAAATATGCACTTTTTATTTTTGTATGTATAGTAGCAACAATCAATAAATTAATAATCAAATATATGTTTTCAATACGAATAAGCAAGTCCTCACTGTTAATATATATGGATCCATTCAGAATCACTACACCTCTGACCACCACATAATCTAAAACTCCTTCAGCCAGCATTCACTATAAAACACCCCTGCTTTTAAGCCAAATACACACTGAAAATAATAATTTACCGGCATCTGGACGCAAGTCACTATTCTCTGTATTAGCACTATTTTGAACTTTCAGTTTGAATGCTTTCACTTCCTGAACCCTTGGACTTTCCAGGAGTTTACAATTAAAATTATGTGATTGCAAAAACCTGTTTCTTTTCATTTTAAGGTATTGTTTTCGTTATGCACTGATTCGAGAGCCAGGTCTCATGAATGCGTATAAATAGCATGATTTTCTGTTTCTATTTGGCATGTTATTCATACGCTGAAATTGACTTTGGCATGCATATGATATGCATGTGTTTGACGTGCATATAATCCTCAGTTTTCGCGTGCATATTGTACGCATCTGCCCCACGCACTTTCATGAGATCGGGTGACAACCCCTGAGGTAGACCAACTCCGCTTGCATCCATTCATGTGAATTGTCGAGATGAGATGACTCCTCCTGGTAGTGTGATTTATATAGTGCCATTTCTAATCACCCAGACACTAACGCTTTGACTCTTGAGTACCGCAACATGTCAGAAGTGCCGGTGCATACCGGCCCACTTCAAGCACTGGGCTACATCTACCTTGTGCATATGTGTTTTGCTATTATACTTTAAAGTTTTTAGAGGTAAATTAATTTAAATGACAATTTTAACAATATTTCAAGTGTAATTTATGAGATTTGTTGGATTTTGAATCCAGTCTTTCTTTGTAAAAGGCAAAAAGTTAATCATGCTGATTTCAAAGTTAAGGATTCATTAGTTTTAAATATACACTGAAACAAACACTATCATAACGTCTTAGTTGATAATTCACTATACTTTATTTTTGACAAAACATCCCATGTTTCGGGTGTGGCACACAGTTGTTCACATATAAAAACTAACATTGTACGTAATTGCAGAAAAAAACAGTAGTGATGTTCTTTAAAGTTACACAGATTTTCAGAATTTTGAACACATTTACCTCAAAATGATAGAGCCTATCTACTCACCATGTAGCTATGAGAGAGGGGGACACATGAATATTTCCTGATCATAAATGTAGGGGTGTAGTTAAAATCAATCTCAGCCAATGGACAAAACATACACCGTTTCAGTAGTGACAGGACGCTTTTTTTTTTAAATTTACATTTAACGATCTACAAGGAAAATATAACATATATACATATTTCTTTTCATTATCAATAAGATGTTTTTAAAAAACTATTTAAAATTATTTCAATATTGTTTTCATAAGTTGAAATTTATGGGTTTAGGTTTGGGACAGCCACCTCCCAATCAAAAGTACCCAATAAAAGATATAATATAATATAATAATATGATATAATATATCATCGCCTTAGAATTATAAGCTTCTATCTGACATTTTTGTCAAAAGCGAGTTATTCACATATTCTTATTCGGTGACAACTTTTTTACATTATGTGATCTTTCTTTTGTAAGCTGTGTACATTTTGGCAATTTTTTTTTTTTTTTTTTAGAAAACAATGGTTCTATCCACAGAAGTCAATGGAATACAAAAACTTTGAAGCTCAATATCTCAAAAGTGCTCAGAATGCAAATAGAACCTTATAATTCTAAGGCAACGATATATTAAGCTTACTGATATTCTAAATATTACTGTGGGTTTCAAAAGATAATAGAAGGATTTTAATACCCATGTAAGATTTGGATACTTAAATGCTTTTTAAATGTGTTTTTTGGTTGTGGGACAACAGTTCACACCAATTCTGTAGAATGGCCCATATAGTAGTAAAATTGAGCATACATGCACTATTGCTGGTTAATATGACAGGAGCTTAAATTTATTAAATAAGTTTGTTTAATAAACTTGTTTTTTTGTACTAAACTAGTCAAATGTTTCTTAAAGTTCATTAAACAGATTTAACCATTTAAACGTCACCGTTTCAGTCAATGATTTCAAAACCCATTTTAGACCGAAATGTTTTTTTCCCCCTTGTCATTCAAATGTTTTTATCTACAGAAATGTTGGTGCATCATTAGTTTTCTCCATTAGCTATGACTGAAGTTTCAAAATGTACTTTATTTCATTGCATTTCAAAGCGAAATATCCTTATCAAATTCCTCTCTTGATAATTATGGCAAAATAACAGTGAAATACTGAGTGTGGCCAGTATTGATTTCAAAAGAACGTGACAAGCGAGCACTGGTTTTGTTGTGTTTATTGAAAAGGTTTTGATTGACAGCATAATTCCGTCAGGCACAGACTGATAGAGTGTAAAGAGGTTCAACAGCTCCAAAGGGGCACAACTGAAACAGAACGGAATGTTCCACAGATACAGAGATATGGAAAAAGAACACAAAACACTGTTAGTCAACTATTCCATTCTTTTGTTAAACAGAGAGGGGATGCAGATGCCGAACGAATTCTTGAATTCTGCAAACGTGTTACCTCGCCGCATAAAGAAAAGAAATCTACCTGGAATGCACCGTTTAAGAAAATACTGTAAAGAAGCTTTCATCCCTATTTAAAACAAAACAAAACGAAAACACACCTATATAAAATCTACTCGACATATAACAATCATTTGCAAATTTAAATCTATAACTTAATTTAATATCTTAATTCTAATAAGAGCTGAATGGCACTATCAAATAGAGCTTAAGAGGAAAAGAACAAAAGCGTGTCGACATCAGACCAGTATTGCTCATCATCCAGCCGCTTTAAAAGTGCTGGGAAACACAACGTCCTTTGAAACTGTCTGGATGCTCATTGTAAACATTTAGGAAACTTTCTTCAACCTCTAAACGCATCCCGGCTCTACCTCGATCCCAAAACACACACGAGCACGAAGGAATGCCGTCCTTTTGAACAAGAGAAGGTCATGAAAGCAAACGGATGACGTTAAAAACAAAACATAAATACGAGGAAATAAATAATGTGGATTTGTGACGAGGGAAAAGGACCAGCGACATTGTTTGATATGTCTGAAACAATGCAAAAGGGCTGTCAGTAGTAGAGCGGAGGATGCGGAGGTGAGCCAGAGGTTACAGGTTGTACAACAAAAACAAAGTTGAGAGCGATCGCTTGCCCTGCCATCCCACACCAAACAGTAAACGAATAACCGGACAAACACTGTATCAAACAGAACATGATGTCCCTCAAGCCGGAAGAAGAAATGACAGAACGACGCCAGTCTGAGAATCAAGGTAACGAAGTGCCTCGCACACATATTCACGTCCTCGTTCGAAGAAACACCCTGCTTATTGACGTGGCCGTACATTCAAACCGTACGCCGTAATATTCAGCCACTCAACTCCCTCCCAGGCACTTGACAAGTACAAAAATTCAATGGTTTGCAGGAGGAGGGAGCGACTGCTTCGCTCGGCACCTGTACAGTCACCTCCTATCAAATCTACAGTTTTCGTAGTTTAGCAGCAAGCGAATCATCCTCTTTTTGCCCCCCATTATATATTATTGCCAGCTTTCTGCTTGAATGCAATTGTCTGAGGACACCCTGAGACACGACCAAGCTATCCCATAATGCTTCGCTTCGATTCGCAGGGCCAGAGACACTCATCTGACAACCATGCACGCTAGAGTTGAATAGCAATAATGCTTCTGCACTCATTAACATAAAACTCAGAGCAGAGAGAAAGATTTTGGCACTTCGCAAACATACCGACCCCGAGGATTACCTCAAAATGTTATTATACATATTCATTAGCAAAAGAGCAAATAAGAGCGACAAACTCGTAAAATGGTTTTACCATACGTCTACTGTACGTGCCATGCTGGGTTTTACCCACACATAGCACTCCTTCATATCATAGAGCTGGATGAGAAGACCACAGCGCTTAGAATTGGAGAAAACCAACACTGTTTTGTTTGAAATACTGTAGTGAACGGATCTGCTTATGGAAGCCCAAATATGGAGTTTTTACACCAAAACGATGAAAAGTGCTTAAAGTGGGAGTCCGGTGCAGTTTCCTCATGAAGATCAGAAGCACTTGTGGTCCTTTTATCATTGAATTCAATACTGAGATACGGGATAAGCAACTTCTGGCGTATTTCGTGTTTAGAATTCATAATTTCTGAATTTTACCCAATTCGTTTCTCATACATTCTTGTCACCGTAAACGAAGAAATGGAAGAAAACAAGCAAAAAATAAAACACAACCCACGGGTTGAAATCTTGCACTTCTGTGGTAAATAACTTACAAAATTGAAAAGAAAAACCTTTGTTTACAGTACCAAAACCCGACTATAATTTTAGACCCCTTTAAAAACCTTACGTCTATAAATAGCTTTACAAATATACATGTTAATTCAAATAAAACTTTAGTTTTGCTTTTTTAAGATTAAATGTTTACATGATCTCAACAGTGTATGCTCACTTGCTTAAAATGTCTTTCTTTCTTTTTTTGTTTGTTTCTCTCTCTTTTTTAAGTACACTGCTACCAACTGCAATATGATACATATTTATATCTATATATTTACAATAAAAACTTTTAAGATACATACAAAGCACACAGTTATATATCTTCTAGTTAAATCTCACATCTAGGAGACCTTTCTCTCTTTCTTATTAAAAAAAGGATGAAAAATGTTCTTTGTGAGGAGTGGAGAAGAGAGACTGGCCATGGGTTTGATTCTCACTCCAGTCAGATATTGCTGTAAAAACACCTCGACTTTGTCGCTTCAGAACTGTGCTGTTACACAGTGTCGATCCGTTCTTTTGTTTCTGTCCAGCAATTTGTCTGTTTTTGGTAGGCACGGAATGGTTTGACCCCGCGAAGGAAAAAACGAAACTGGCCGAATACAAAAATAGGAATTCTCTTTTCAAAGACAAAAAGCTGAATAATGATTTGGAAGAACAGGAGCTGAAGGATCCGTAATCCATCCTTCAGACCTGTGAACAGTTGGAAGTCTGAAGCTTCTCTCTGAGCGTTTCATGAGATCCACACTGCACCAGGAGAGCCTCGTCCGCACTGCCGCCACATGCCGGTCCAGTGCAGCGAACCTGGAAGGTCCCCCACAAACCACTGTTTCTGTCATGGGTCCTTATGTTCGTATGACTCCATTGCTGTGGAGGTGATGTTTAGGGAGGCAGGGCTCGTCGGGTAAAGGGTCGTGAGCGAACACAGAGTCGTCGCCGGAGGAACAGGTGCTGTTGGAGTCTGGACAGGTAGGGGAGTACTGCTCGAACGGCACTGACAGGTCCAGATACTCCTGTTGCACACAAACACATACACATTAGAATTGGCGAGTTCGGGTTATAATAAAAGTTAGGGTGTTTGCTTTGATGCACGAGCGCTCTTACGTCAGTGGAGGTCATGGAAAGAACCCTGTCGTGATCCTCCACCAGCTGTCTGAACGTGGGTCTTTGTGAAGGAACAGCGTGCCAACACTCGCGCATAATCATGTATCTGTACAAATCACAACACAAAAACAATACGTGCATTTAATACGCGCCAGAAATAAAATGTTTATTTTGACAGGCAATAGATGCATCCACGTCATGTTGGAATTACTGTAATTATGAGATTCCAACTTGTGAAAAGCTCTTGTGATTACTTTTAATAACTTGTAAACTGACTTTTCCAAGACTTGTAAATGACGCCGACTTCAGCAGTAAATGTAGTTAAACATTTATATTTTTTATTTAATTCTTATAACAGACTACTGTTCATATCTTAACCCTGGTGGAAAAAAATAATGGCAGAATAATATGAAAGTAAACTATAAACAGTATTGTTGAATAACTGTCCAATGTCCAGCTGAATAAATGTAGGCATTTACATAACAACTGTAACTTGTCGTATTGTGGGTTTGTCCACTGATTGCTCAGATTACACAGATTTGCTGCCATATGAACACATAATTTTGAGTTTGATAATGTGAACTGTTATCAAGTATTAAGGACATGGAGTGAACACGGCAAATATTGCATTTTTCTGATATAAAATAAAATGCATTTTGTTATAAGTTCAAGTTTGCTTGTTTGCGTATGTTGAGATGCATAGTTTGTCCATTTTTTAATTTATTTTTTTATTTACTATTGTAGTACTATTTCATTGTAAAATAAGAGTATTTATAATATATATATATTCATTTGTTGTTGTTATTAATAATAACTAATAGACAAAAAAGCGTTTTACTATTATAATAATACTATTTCACTGTAAAATAAGAGTATTTAATGAAAAAAATATATAGAAAAATACGTATATTTGTTTTACTTTGTTATTATTATTATTAATAAAAAAACATTTTACTATTGTAATAATACTATTTCACTGTAAAATAAGAGTATTTAAAAAATGTATATTTGTTTTATTTTATTATTATTAATAAATAAATCAAAAACATTTTATTATAATAATATAATATACTTCACTATAAAATAAAAGACTATATTTCACTGTAAAATAAAAAGTATTTAGGAAAAAAGGTATGTATAAATAAAATATTTAGTTTTATTTTGTTATTATTATTATTAATAACACATTTTTCTTTTGAATAATACTATTTCACTGTAAAATAAAAGTATTGAAGCAAAAATAAATGATATATATTATATATAATTATATATATAATTCTGTTTAAATGCTATTTTATTTTACAGTGAAATAGCATTATTAATACTATATATATATATATATATATAGCATTATTTTACTTTTCTAATAAAATTAAAATGCATTTTTTTAAAAGAGTTGCTTGTTTATAGGGCTACACAATTTGTCTTTTGGTGTTGCTTTATTTTAATATTATTAATAAATAAACAAAAAAGGTTTATTTAAGAATATATATATATATATATATATATATATATATAGATAGATAGATAGGTAGATAGAATGTAGCTTTAATTTAATATAACACTCGCACTAAGCCATATTGGTTTTAATCGTTCAGCCCTACTCTACAGCATTATTTTAAGAGATAAATAAAAAAGGTTATAAGGTAAAAAAAAATGAAGTTTTCTAAATGAAAAGCAAAGAAAATCATAAGCGTACAGTTCATGAGTGCAGTTGGCAGGTTTGTCCATCCGATGACCTTCCTTCAGCAGTTTAAAGAGCTCCTCCACTGGGATACCTGGGTACGGTGAGCCGCCCAGTGTGAAAATCTCCCACAACAACACTCCGTAAGACCACCTGGGATGCAAGAGAGGCCACAGTTCAGAGCAAATAAGAGACAAAAGGCACACATTTACAGTACAGTACAAAATGTAAGTCTATTTCAGGGACAAACGAAGTGTCTAAACACTTGTTGAACCACTATATATGCTAGTTGTGCTTGAAATATGAAGTAACAATACTATCACTATCTGTCTCTCTGGGGGTGTAGATACTTGGCAGATGTGAGAGAGGAGTTTTGTTAGTTCTCACTGAGGCTTATAATATATGTTGGTGATATGAGACGTGAGTCTATTAAACTAGAGCGAATGTGTGTGCTCACATATGTGTATGTGGGTGAGTGTTATCACAAGCTGCTCTGTTAACTCAGGGCTCTTTTGTTTTGGCCCCATTCCTCCCACGCCACCACTGAGCAGTGCTAATCAAATTAGCCACGCTAAGAGACAACAGGAGCTATGAGCCAGCTAATGCTACCCAACCAAACACACAGGCGCACACACGCACGCACAGTCAGTTAGAAGCCTTATGGGAGCCGCATAATTGGCTCGTCATTACATCACTATCCATTCATTAGCTTTATGTTGGAGTCAAATCTCATTTACGCCCATCAGCGTGGTGCTCACACAAACTCATACACATACAGAGCAGACTGAGTGAATGAAGGGCTCACTGCTCATATATCATAGCATAAGTAGAGCCTATAGGCAGAGGCAGATGATATTACTGTATTACTGCTGATATTTTACAAAATATCTTTATGAAACATGATCTTTACTTAATGTCCTAATGATTTTTGGCATAAAAGAAAAATCAATCATTCTGACCCAGACAATGTATTTTTGGCTATTGCTACAAATATACCCCAGTAACTTAAGACTTAAGGTTTTGTGGTCCAGGGTCACAAATATTAAGCAGCACAGCTGTTTTCATTGATAATAAGACTGATAATAAAAATGTTTCTTTAGCACTAAATCAGAATATTAGTATATTATAAACTTCAGCTTTGCATCACAAGAACAAATTTTTATATTTATTTATTCAAATAGGAAACTGTTATTTAAAATTGTAATGATATTTCACACTCAATGTTTTTAATGTATTTTTGGTCAGCCTTTTACTGACTTGTTTCCCAAAATTCATGAATGATGGACTAGATGCACAAACACCAATGTGTCATATAATATAATAATATAAAAGTAATATTTTTACATTAACAATGTAATCAATATTCTATTTATTAAAGCCAAGTATGAATCTCCTCAAGTTAGTGATTTTAAGCATTTTACATTTATTCTAAAATAGTAACTTAAGGCAGTAACAATTTAAACAATATATTTTATTTGTAAACTTACATTCAGCTATTCTTTTTAATTTAACTTTTAACTATTTTTGAATTTTTCAGATCATCAGTCATCAAAGCTCAGTAAATACTGGTCACAAACACAGCTGATTACTCACTAAAAACTCCGACAGATCATGTTTTTTATGCCATTTTAAGTCTTATTTTGATGTAACAAAGTGGTTATATCTAAGTGTGTGAGTTGTTTACTTACTTTTTAAAATTAGTTTTCTAATTAACGCCATTATACTGTTCATTCAGAGTGATTTGTGAACACGTACGAACACAAGAGGCGGGCTTTATCACATGAACCAATCATAGCCGATCATAACCAAGTCATATTAAATCATATCACAATGGAGGCATTGCCTCCTCTCACGTGACTTTCCTCCATTCATTCTCAATTACCCCCCACCAAACTGACCGGATGCTTTAGGCAGTCTGTTAAAACTCAATGGGCTAAGGAGTGGTGAGAGAGACATGGCCTCCCGCTGTAACTTTACCTGCTGGTTTTGCTGTTGGATAATGTTTCTTTAGAAAAACTAATGATTTATACACTTTTTAATGGTATATTTTGTAGTACTGGCATTGTTTTATTTCTGTACTACTTTTTACTTTTTGTACTTTTTCTCATCTAATATTGTGAGGAAACACTGCCTCCCCTGCCTCCTCGGAGGAAATGCCCCAATACATATACAGTATCTTTATTTAGTAACTGCTCTAATGAATGAAGTCTAAATTTGACTACACTAGTCATGCTGTATGTTTATTGTTTAGTGTATCCAGCAGAATTACAGAACGATGTGTTTCTTTGTTTCTTTGTTTTATTTGATGATTCTCAGCCCTTTCAACTTTGGTCAAAGATGTTGTTTTCATGTCTGGTGAATTCCAATGGTCTGCTCTCTTGGATGGCTTTGATGCTATCGTTGCAGGGTTGTAGTGTTCACTTGCATTCCTTTACCGCTTGATGAACTTTATGAACAGATGGCATGAAGTGATGGGGAAAAAAAGAAAAGGTATGCATGGCAATGTAAACTCACACATCGCTCTGGTGCGTGTAGACGCGGTCGAACAGTGCTTCTGGTGCCATCCATTTGACGGGCAGGCGACCCTGAAAGGACACAGATCAGTCAGAACAACAGCGGTGCTGACCCAGCAAGACATACAGACGCCCAACGAACATCAACAGGCCTGCAGCTTAATCTCCTACTGTCCCGTCTAATACAAATACACTTTAGCAGTCCGCGTCAACATCGCTCCGCTCCCCATTGCCCTCTAATCTCCAACTGTCCCATCCAATATCCAAATACTTCACCAACCACACCCCATATCCAAGCCTGCCGTCACAGCACCTAACAGTTCCATTCAACATTCCATCTATTGTACCAGTGTTAGGGAAGCTAAGCTGAGCTTGCTGCAAGCTACTACAAGCCAACCGTTTGAAAAAGTAGCAAACAAAAATGTAACTACACTGAAGGGATATAAGCAGTATCATTTAAATTATAGCCTGTCAGCAATGCTGGGTAGTAATTGATTACATGTAACCTGGATTAGGTAATCAAAAATTAAGTACTTTTTTAAAATTACTCATAATCAGGTTACAGTCATCTTTTTATGGATTACATGATTACATATTATTCACACAAAGGTAGTAAATCATTCACAATTTATTGATTCTCCTTAAATATTTTTGAAATGTACTTTCTAGAAAATCGTGCTGTGTTTTATAGCATTTAATTGTGACAATATTTACAAAATAGAATGTACAGTAAATGCCATGTGAATAAATTTGTGATCCATGCTTCTAAAATTGGTGACAAAAGCACCTTTCAATGAGTTTGGCTCATTGTGTATGAGATATAATTATAATAATTATGCCAGTTAGTAACAATGCTAATGTATAGATGTGAAACACTGTGTCTTCATCATATCCAATGACTTTAATCACTGGTTTGGATTAACGTCTGCACAAAAATAGAAAAGCAAATAATATAAAAGTCTAAAAGTCATTATTTTTAATCCCAAATTTACATTATGCTGCAAAAAAGACAAAAGAATGAGTTTTAGCTACACAAAAAGTGCTGATTCAAATGAATCTGTGAATCAGTTAAGACCCTGGACCACAAAACCAGCCATAAGAGTCGATTTTTTGAAATTGAGATTTTCACATCATCTGAAAGCTGAATAAATAAGATTTCCATTGATGTATTAGTTTGTTAGGATAGGACAACATGTGGCCGAACTACTTAAAGATCTGGAATCTGAGTGCAAAAAATGAAAACACTGAGAAAAACCTTTAAAGTTGTCCAAATGAAGTTCTTAGCAATGCCAATTACTAATCAAAAATTAAGTTTTGATATATTTAAGTGGTCACATGGAACATGATCTTTACTTAATACCCTAATGATTTTTGGCATAAAAGAAAAATCAATAATTTTGTATTGTTGGCTATTGCTACAAATATACCCATGCTGCTTATGACTGATTTTGTGATCTAGGGACACTTTTTTTTAACCAGTTCATCAATAAATTAACTTGGTAAAATCTTACAGTGCTACATGCTGGCACTGTAGAAAACAAGTATTTTTTTCCACAGCTAAGCTTATGTCACATTGCTGAAAATGTAGTAAGGATAGCAGTGCCCCTTTAGCTAGTTACTCCCGAAAAGGCATTTTAGTGGGCCAGGAAAACAGTTATATGTTCAATACCGCCCAGTCCTAGCCAATACCCACACATTCTTATTACCAACTCCAGACCTCAATCAACAGTTAATTCATTTATGACAAGCGGCTCATAAACACACCTTGAAAAAGTTCCAAAACTAGGCACACAAAAAACTTCAACACCTGCAGGCTTGACATTTAAAATCCAGTGCGTAACCACATCCGCTGTGCTACAATCCAATGCCACCCAAGAGCGCTATCATTCAAGCATTTTGAGATTGATAATAGTGCCGACTTACGTTGGTGGTCTTCTTGTAGTAGTCAATGTTGTGCACATCTCTAGCCAGGCCGAAGTCTGCAATCTTCATCACGTTGTCCTCGGTTACCAGAACATTCCGGGCCGCAAGATCCCTATGGATACACTGGCAACACAAACAGAACGAGGGCCATCTTTTATGCTCACGTCTGATAAATACACACTACGACATACACATTCGGAAAATAATAACTGGCATTCGTGGACAGCATTTATAAACATTATAAACATTACAAGCATCTTAAATTACTTCTATTTTTAAAAGTTTACAAACGGAGATAAGTAGATGTGTTACCTTCTTTGAGGCCAGGTACTCCATACCCCTGGCGACCTGATAGGCGCAAGACACCAGATCTTTAAATGTCAGAGTTTCATTTGGGATTTTACAAGTGTCAAATGAGTAGTCCATCCCAGGAGGTCTTCTCGCCCGCAAGTATTCCCTTAGATTCCCTTTAGAGGCATATTCCACCAGCACATACAGAGGACCTGCGTGAACACAGTCAGAAACAATTCAGTCACAGCTCAAAACATCAAAGTTGAGATCTTATCTTGTGTCTATGTGCATACTGACCATCTTGTGTGCATGCCCCCAACAAGTTGATGATGTTTTTGTGTTTTCCAATCATCTTCATCATCTCCATTTCAGACACAAGGTCCGACAGGTCCTTATCTGTGCCGTCATCTAAAAAAAGGTAATAATATTACAATTTAAAATTTTTCTATTTTAATATATTTTAAATGTAATTTAACCTTGTGATGCAAAACTGAATTGTCAGCATTATTTCTGTCTTTAGTGTCACATGATCCTTCAGAAATCATTCTAATATTCTGATTTGCCGCTTTTTTTCAGGTTATTTAATAAATAGGATTTATCAGAGATCAAAAAGTTGAAAAGAAATTACGTTTTTTGATGAAAACATTCCAGGATTTTTCTCCATATAGTGGACTTCTATGGGGATCATTGGGGTGAAGGTCCAAATTGCAGTTTCAGTGCAGCTTTAAAGGGCTCTACATGATCCCAGACTAAGAATAAGGATCTTGTCTAGTGAAACAATCAGTCATTGTCTCAAAAAATTAAAATGTATATACTTCTTAACCACAAATGCTTGTCTTGCACTAGCTTGACTTTACACATTATGTAGTCAAGTTGGAAAGGTCACGCATGATGTTAGGTGTAAATATAGACCCAGCGTTTACAAAGCGAATGTGCAAAGAAAATCAAACGTCCTATACGGAAAAAGGTAAAAACAACGATGTCAGACTATTTTGCAGTTGGAGGAGAAAATGAGATGGACATTTTGAACCGAAGTACACAGACGAAGAACTAACCGTGCATGACGTTTCCAACTTGATTACGTAATGCATGAAGTCATGGACAGGCAGAGCTAGTGCAAAGCATTTGTGGTTAAAAAGCATATAATTTTAAATTTTTTTTAGAAAATGGCAGATTGTAGGGATCATGTAGAGCCCTTTGAAGTTGCATTGAAACTGCAGTTTGGACCTTCAACCCGATGATCCCCATTGAAGTCCACTATATGGAGAAAAATCCTGGAAGGCTTTCCTCAAAAACCTTAATTTCTTTTCGACTGAAGAAAGAAAGACATGAACATCTTGGATAACATGAGTAAATTATCAACATACACTCACCTTTAAGCATCTTGACAGCAACAGTGAGAGGTTTGTTGGGTTTCTCTTTGTCAATCCCAATGGCTTCAGCCATAACTACCTGCCCAAAGCAACCCTCTCCCAACGGTTTTCCCAGCGTTAGTCTGCAACAGAATGATCAATCAGCAAGGAACAAAACTCACACAACAGGGTTTCTAAAACTGTCTGATTATTATTGTTATTTGATGTTCAGTTTGTAACTCACTTTGTACGTGGAAACTCCCACTTGGGGTCAGAGGGCAGTTCAAGCTCAGAAACGTTGGGCAGCATGGGCCCGTCGCTGGATGACAGTCGGGCGATCCGGACCAACGGGGTGTTTGAATTCATGGAAGAGTTAGATTCCAAGGACACCTGCTTGGGTAAAGAATAAAAACAGCATGTTATTGTCCCTGAAAGAAAATAAGACCGCGAGTGTAAAAGCAAGACAGAGAGAGTAGAAGGATCAAGATGTCTATTTTAAGAAGATCGTCTACTCTGAAGTGTTGTGTTGCAGACAGAAACATGGTGTCTGTTCCTCAGAGGAGTGCTTCTGAGAGAGAGAGGTTTGTAGCTGTCAGATCTCCACGTAATGGACCACAGAATCTCACTGATGCCGTGCACACACAGCTATGCTTGTGAGTTTCGCTGTTGTCTTGTATCCAAAAAGGTACTTGGGAGCCACCAGCTCAACTGGCTCTCTTTTTTTCTTTCTTGCATTTGACGTACATATAAAGTTAAGTATTCAAAATCCAACTAATTTGCAATGGCATCATCATAATGTAATATGTTCCTCCTAAATGTGATTGGTTTCCTTCTGGCATTGATTTGCACCTTTTAAGTAATTCGTAACTGTCTATGCACAAGAATAATACACATGTGCGCTGAATCTCACAACAACGGCATGTTTGCCTATAACGTGAGTACTATTCTTTTAGTTCCAGTGCTATATTTCCTTTAGAAAATGCAAATTTGCGTAGACTTTCATGAGACACTGAGAAAGTATGTCAGCAGCAGGAAGATCAAACTGTCTGACAATGATATCTCAATATTTTCTAAATTCAGAACTAGCACACACTATTTGAATAAAAGAAGAAAAAAAAACCATCGCAACATGATTATGTTGCTTGCGTTGATTCCAGTGTGACATTGTCAGACTTTGATTGCTGGAAATAACTTGAGGGAAAAAGAAGAAGAGATCGAGAGAGCGACAGAGATTAGAGAGACAGTGTGTGTGTCAGCTGCAGCTGCTGCGATTTAAAATGTTTAAAACAACTGAGAGAGAACGAGTTTCACCAGGAGAGAAACATGATATAAACACAGGCAGTCTCCAGGAGAGCAGGAATATCCCTCTGCCACATCACATCTATGACATCCACAGTACGTCTTCATAGACACGAATAGCCCGAAGATATACTACACCAGCTTTACGTTAAGTGTGCAAGAGATGCAGAGAGAGAAAGAAAATAGGAAATAGGCTGATCAAATCTTGTATCTACTTTCTGTTACCTGTCTCTTGAGGGGGAATTTGGACAGTTTTTGAACGGGCGGCGTGGGGAGAGTCTTCTGCGTGTTCATCCGCATACGGCAGAGGATAATGATGACCATGGTGAGGATGAAGAGCACGCAGCCCGTCACGTAGATGAGGATGTCCGCATAGTCATCCTCTCTCTCCATCTCTACCGCTGACACAGAGCACAAGAGCACAGATTAGACATGGGCTGATGACATTATGAGAAACAATGACTGTTGTGAATTGTACCATTTAAAACTATTTCTAAATGACTGAGAAGTAAGTACTTATTCAAAAGAAGGAGTATGTCAATTTTGGACACCACGATCAATTAAAATGTTTTAAAATGGCTCACTTTTCTATTAGTGTCTATTATCAGCATCCGAGCACTTAAAGGAATAGTTCACCCAAAAATGATCATTCTGTCATTAATTTCTCACCCCCATGTTGTTCTAAACCCATAAGACATTCCTTCATCTTCAGAACACAAATTACGTTATTTTTGATGAAATCTGAAATCTTTCTGACCCTGTATAGACAGCAATGTAATTACCACGTTTAAGGGTGAGACATATTAAGGAAACTGATAAAAATGTCACTGTGACATCAGTGGTTCAGCTGTAATTTTAAGAAGCAACGAGAATACTTTTTGCAAATAAAACAAAAATAATGACGTAAATAAGCTGCAGTGCATCCAGGTTCTACATCAGACACGAAAGAGAAGAAATTGTTGAAATAAGTCATTAGTTTTCTTTGTGCACAAAAAATGTTCCATAGCTTTATAAAATTACAGTTTAACCACTAATGTCACATGGACTATTTTAATGATGTCCTTACTACCTTTCTGGGCCTTGAATGTGTCAGTTGTGTTGCTGTCTATGCAGGGTCAGGAAGCTCTCGGATTTCATTGAAAATATCTTAATTTGTGTTTCGAAGATGAATGGGTTTGGAACTAAAAGGGTGAGTAAATAAAGGGATAGGTCACCCAAAAATGAAAATTTGATGTTTATCTGCTTACCCCCAGGGCATCCAAGATGTAGATGGCTTTGTTTCTTCAGTAGAATACAAACTAAGATTTTTAACTTAAAATGTTGCAGTCTGTCAGTCATATAATGGCAGTCAATGGAATCCACGGCTTTGGGAGACACGAAACAATCATCAAAAAACTGAACAGTATTTATATCATTTTCTACCTCTGATCCACTGCAATATCCAACTGTCCTGAGCACGTTCACAACAGTCGGCGTGTAACGTGTCAACATGCTCTGGCATAGTAGACACATGCGCAGAAACAATCTGTCGCACGTATACGTCACTAATTGTTTATAAAGTGCAAAGAGATTGTGGCTACGACGGCTACTCAAAATGGTAATTACTTGTGCTTATTCTGATTGTTGGAACTGATTAAAAACTAAAAGATTGTTTGCTTGCGTGAACTCATCCGGGACTGTTGGTTTTTCACAACAAACTGAGGTCACGCGCCGGCTGTTGTGAACGCGCTCAGGACAGTTGGACATTGCGGTGGATCAGAGGTAAAAAAAGATATAAATACTGTTCAGTTTCTTGTAAAGACTGATTGTTTCGTGTCTTAACACCTCAATGTGTCGTCACGAGCCACAGGGTTTAATTTTGTTGTCTGTGTATGTTTTTTTTACTCTCAAAGCCATGGATCCCTTTGACTGCCATTATATGACTGACAGACTGCAATGGTTTGAGTTAAAAATCTTTGTTTGTGTTCAACTGATGAAACAAAGTCACCTACATCTTGGACGCCCTGGGGGTAAGCAGATAAACATCAAATTTTTATTTTTGGGTGGACTATCGCTTTAACAAGTGCCAAATGCAAGTACAATTTGCTAAGCTTTACTTTGATGAGAAAATAACTGAAGTTTTACTGGAGGATAGAAATTATCTTCAACTTTTCCTCAGTGCAAAATTTGCCTAAAAGGTTTTCTTCAGAACTTAATGTTGCACTTGTGCAATATAAAATCAAAGCAACAAAATCTGCTGAGGGTGATTAGAAATATTTGTGGCCAGTAAATTTTCTCAACTAATCCACCTCTGTGGCAAAAGGCTCATTTTGAAATCTGTTTGTTTCTAATACACATCACCACAGAAGTCAGTTTATCAACTTGAATAAAACATGAAACCCAACATAAATTGGCTACTAACTACAGCCTCGAGACTTACCACGCTAACTTTAAAAACAAGCCCTACAAATGGTTAGATTAAAGATCATGTTAAGTCAATCATTAGTTATTGTTTTGTTCGAAATTATAAAGCAGAAAGCCTGCAGTTAATTTACAGCCACCTTACAAACTAATTAACGTGCTTTCGCGCCCCCGTGCAGGTACAAACATCCCATAATGCCTCTCTCTCCGGGAGGCTTATTTGGCACTTGTGTGATGAGCCCCACAGATAGAGTTCAGTGGCTCTATACGAGACTAGCGATTTTAATTACAGCAGCAGAACGGAGAGCAGGATAACAGGATGAGCGCAGAGGATGTAAGAATTAATGAATCGGGCCTCCCAGATACTGGGACTGTGTGCCATCAGTAAATAGTCCAGTAAACACAACAAGCACTTCCATCACGAGCGCGTGTGTTATCAAGTGGAAACAGTCTATGAGAAAAACCCATCATCTCTGCATATGCCATGTTTAAATCTAAAAACAATTACAAACTACCAAGTTGTTTTTTAGAGGGTGGCATATTTAATTTGACATGAATAAAAACAAGGCTGCCGTCTGCCCTGGCTCCATTGAGAAAACATTTCAAAAACATTCTGCAAAACTATAAACATTCAGTGACAATAGAGAAAATAGGAAGTGTGGAGACAGAAAAGGTGTGAAAAGAAAACCCCAGAGAGTGAGAATATACCTGGTAAAACTGTAAGCCAGGCAGAGTGATGGTTATAGCCAATCGAGTTCCCTGCCAGACAAGTGTATTGCCCCGCATCCTCAAAAGACACATTGGTCAGGTAGAGAATCTCCAGCTCTTTATCCGTAGTATTTATTCCCGCAGTCTGGAAAAGCAAGGAGAGATGGAGAGAGAGAAAGACAGATGCGTAAACCACAACCCTTGAGAAAGAAACAGCGCCCAACACCGGGAGGAAGATCTGAACGAGTGAAGATGAGTTAACCCATCACCATTAACCCAGAAATCCCACAATCCAGCATATGAAGAGATGACCTAGAAGCAAAGTAAAACCCCAAACCCTGATGGAAAATGTAATGCATCATCAGCAGCAGCAGGTCACATTAGTTTTCATCCAGATCTGTTTGAGGCGCAAAAGAAAACATAAAAAGAGCACGGAAGAATATTACCAGCTTCAAGCCTAATTTAACCTCTCACTAGATAAAACTGACACCAATTTATGTAGAAGTGTGAGTCCCGGTATTTCCAGAGCTGTGTGTAGTGTACAAAAAAAAATCAATAAGAATGTGCGTGTGGCACAGTCCTGGCTCCTATTAAACATGCCCTTGTTGCATTGATTGGGGAAGAAGAAGAAGTGAGCGTTTAATTGAAGCAGACACACACTCGCCTTACGTAACAAGTCCTTGAATCAGGTCACCTTATTTAACGTGTGAAAAAGGGACGAGAAAAGCAGGGAGAAATAGAGAGAGTTTAGGGGAGTTTGACTCTACGCCACCAAAGTCTTGACTGACAGCAGCTGTTTGGAGAAAGATTTTTACCTGGCTGGGACACCATGAGCCAGAATGTATTCTCTGACATGCCTACAAAGTTGTGGGCTCTGCACCAGTACTGGCCTGCATCTTTTTCTGACACATTATACAGAGTCAGCATATCGTGGGCCTCTTTTACTTTACTGACAAAACTCTGCAGAGACACACACACACACACTTAGTCAAGAGGTGAACACGTTCACACATGAATAAACTCTTAATGATTTAAAATATTCCCGCAGCTTGTTCTACCACTTTTTTTTTTTTTAAAGATGTTGATACACTTAGGGGCAAATTCACAAAAACAGTTGCGCCACTCTGGAACGTAACTGCAAAAACCTAGCAACCTCTCAAAATAGCCTCATGACAAAAACGTACTTGTGGGAACTTTTTCGCAAGATGCAAAATATTACCGTCATGTTCGTTACGTGACACACTCAATGTGAAATGTCCACTGAGTGATGCTAAAAGGCGCTATAACTTTAATGCTCTGTGACATTTTAAAATAGCGTACCATCTGCACTACACCTAAACCTACCCGATAGTATGAACAAAAGTGTATGTGACGTAAAAACACAATCGCAAGCATGCCGTTTTAACTTGTTTTTCGATCTCTCATCTTTCAGCTCTTTCATCATGAGTCATGTTTTTCACAGGATTCGTACCCAAGGATTCCACATCCTAAGTCTAATTCTGTCCTGGCAGAGCTACCGAGCAAGCTTATGTTCGGAAAGCAAAACATATGGAGTTGTAATTAAACCCGTGTATGAAAACAGTTACAAGTGCTTGCTGTTTTACTGCCTCTAGTGGTCATTTCAGTTGGAAACTGCAGTGATATGTACTTATTGCTACGTATATTCGTGTCTTGCAAAAAAAGTTGCCACAGGTACGTTTTCGTCATGAGATCAAGTAGCAAAATCCAGTTTAACCAAACATTATCTGCACTGGTATAGGAAGCTAAACTGTACTTGAACAGTTTAGAAAATTTACTGACTACAATTATTTATTTAAAACCACATGCAAAGTGATTTATTAATGGGGGAAGAGGGGGTGGTAGTGGTTACATTAATCTCTTGAATCTTTTAATCTACTTCAAATGCACAAACTGAATCAAAATTTTTCAAGAATCAATTTCTGACTAGCGCCTATCACTGTGCAACATGTATTTAAATGAACTCCCTGTCATTCTTTAGGCTTCTTATAGATTGTGACTTACTAACAAAATTTTATGCAATTAATGTCACTGTAATGTTAATGTAAACCAACCATCAGGCTCATTGGAAATACATGCCTCTAAAAAAAAAACGTTTCCAGTTTCCAGTTGAAATGAGCACTAGTGGCAGTAAAACTATGACAGCTTTTATACATTTTCACACAAAGTTTGATTTGATTACAGGTGCAGAGTTTTGATCAACAAAGCTTAATTTTCACACAATTACTTGCAGAATATTATGTTATGAATTCAAAATTTTAACATCCTGATACTGATACTTTCGAAAGTTGTCGTCACATAAACAACTTTATATGCATCCGTTTTCAAATTCAGTAGGTTTGGCAGCTCACGCGATACAGCGTTGCACTTGAGTGATGAAAAGCTCTGATACGAACCTCGTGAAACTACGGTTCGACAAAACAGCTCAAATCCGCATAGGGCCATTAAAATAGCATGGCTGCATCAACAAATGTGTTTTTATATCACTTTTGCATTTGTTAACACTATCAGGTAGATTTAGGGTTGGGTTTGGTGTAGGTGTTATTTCTATCATGGTAAACGCATTAACCTTTAGCGACACTCCCCAGATATTTGAATTCTGATCAGCCGCAATATGTACCTCAAGCAGTGTAATAAAAATACAGCATTACGTGCATGTACCAACATAATAAAAACGTGCCAAGGTCACGTATTAAACGTGTTTTAACGCCACTCTATAGACATTTCACTTTGAAACTGCCGTGAAACAAGCAGTATAGGGTTGTCAAAAGGTACCGAGTTCGGTACTTTCGGTACTGAAATTTTAAAAATGTCCATTTCCTGCTCACATTTGAGCGCTGTTGAGCCGATTTTTAAACATCGCTGATTGGCCATAGTGTTCACGCGCTCAACAGACATGACTGTGATTGGCTACAATAATAAGCGCTTCATGCTCCTCACCGAGCGCTCACACATAATTACACAGGAGCAGCGTTTGAAAGCAGCGTCTGTCAGCTTATCATTGTAGCCAATCACAGTCATGTCTGTTGAGCGCGTGAACACTATGGCCAATCAGCGATGTTTAAAAATCGGCTCAACAGCGCTCAAATGTGAGCGGGAAACTGATGTTTTTAAAATTTCAGTACCGAAAGTACTGAACCCGGTACCTTTTGACAACTCTACAGCAGTAATGTACATGTTGCAGAAATGTACACTGAGGCATGTATTTTCATGAGCCTGGGTTAAAACCAAAACACACAGTGCATGCAAATACACAACACTATCAGCAGATGAAAACTGCAACCCATGAAGATGTATGTGCAGTTTGAATTTTTACTGTGGGATAAGAACAGGAGCTTGGGAATTGTTGTGAGCTGGATTCAAACTCATTCCACCTGGGTTGGCGCCACAACTCAATAGGCTACCTGCTAGGCCATCGCTCTGATGTCACCATATGTTATAATTAAATGCTCAAATATGGTCTTTAGCCCCTTCATCCACACATATCTGTTTCTGTGTTTCTTTCAGACGCTTCATTTGCTTTATTCTCAGTTTCCGTTCTTTCCCTTGATCGCAGTCTTTGCGCCACACATGATCTGTCGCTCAGCACTCTCGGTCTGGGAGGGCTGGGGAAGGCTTTAGAGGGTGCGCAGATGAGACTGCGGGGAAGGGAAAAGCCGGCGCGCGGCTCCCAGTAAAATACTGTTTCAATTATGTGGGAGTCTAAAATAGCGTGGCGGTCTGGCCAGCCGACGCACTCCCCTCCTCTGCCTGCTGACTCGGCCCTTCCCTCGCTTCCCGCACTCATTTTTTCCATGGCTTTTTCGGGAGCCTCTTCCCTTGTTCCCTCCCTCCTTCTTCTCTGAAGAGTGAGTGGGGCAGCACAGCTAATGGCTGTCTCCCTGCGCGACGCCACCGCGGCGGTTAGCTTAGCCCAAAACAGATGTCTGCCTCCTCTCTCACTCCTCTGAGAGGAAAAAGAGAGTGAGAGACCCCGAATTCTCCAGTTGCACAGTCTGTAGTGAGATGCTAACATGGGTGGGATTAGGAGTTGAGGGAGGTGCTCGCTAAGAGTCACTCAAAGCTTACGAGACTTAATATGTGGTTTAATTTAAGCTGCACTTGGACACATTTCAACAAATGCCTTCAGCGTCTATGAAGGACCATTCTAACACTCAAAAAATAAACATGTTTGCATAATTCAAACATTTAAATCCTCGACATCATAACAAATCAAAAAAGGTGTTTATAAGTATTTGATGTACAAAACTGAAAAAAAGTGGTGGTTCATTCATGCATTCTTCTGATGTGCCATTATTGATGACTGTACCTTAAGGATGTTGACGTAGGGGGCGCCATTGGGCCCATACTGGCTTCCATTCACCTCTATGTGTTTGAGCCACTGGATGTGTGGCTGAGCATCACTGTACACCTTACAGTGAAACTCGACGTCACTGCCCACCACCACCGTCTGATTGGCCGGGAGCCCCGCCTGTAGGATGGGCCGGTGAGGAGAGCGCTCTGATTGGACGAGAGATAGATTGCAGTTAGCAATGAAGGTAAGTTTAAGTTAAAGGCTGAATATGTGTGTGTGTGTTGTATGTTCATACCTAGCACGTCGAGTTGGTAAGTGTGTCTGATTATCCCGTATTTGTTTTGCACCACACATGTGTAGTTGCCCCGGTCAGATGGAACGGCACTCTCCATGACCAAACTCCACTGCTGATGCCTCAACTAGAGAGAGAGGATGATAGAGACAGACACAGAGTTTTATTCATACAGTGGGACATTACATAAGAGGTCCACTTGAGTCCTCCCTTAGGTTTTTCTGTTAGCTGAAGAAAAGCAGGTGCTAAATTCTCTGTCTGTGCAATGTTCCACTGAGCTGATAAATCTGAATTGAATTTGAATTAAGGTTCCAAACAGAATGCAGACTTGCAATTTGAATGTAAGGATAGATAGATAGATAGATAGATAGATAGATGGATAGATAGGTAGATAGACTTTTGTGTTTCACGGGACGAAGCATATCGATTAAGAACAACACAAGGATGTGTAAATAATCACACACTTATTTAATTATTTTTGGGTTTATTTTGGAATACCTTTAACAGACATGGAAAGTATGCCGATTGGTCAGAAAGTCTCCTTTTGTTTACACAAACCCTTCACCTCATACACACACACACACACATATATGCATACACACATTCACAGAACCATTCATTCATTCATAGAGCACATTCTAATTGCATATATGTCTCTCTCTCTCTGCTTGTTTCTGTTTCTCTTGCTCTCTGTCTCTCTCTCATTCCTCCTCTACGCACTTCGAAGGTCTGAGTGGAAAAAAATGTAACTGTGTAAATATTATGGGCTGTGTTTTTGAACAGTTGCATGGTAACACTGCCTAAGCGGGCAACACGCACATAGACAAACACACATGCCTAAGAAAGTTGGCAAGGGTGCCTGTGCCCCCTGCACTCCTCCTCCCCTTCATCTTCTAGATCCTCACCTTCTAACAGGCCGCTCTCGCTGGCTCACTCTCACTCAGTGAGGCTTCGGTGTTTGCTAATTGACACAGGGTGCTGAAATGTGTCACTAGTCAAAAGGGTCAATTTTTGAATAAATAACCTTTCCATTGATGTATGGTTTGTTAAGATATGACAATATTTGGCCAAGATACAATTATTTGGAATCTGGAATCTGAGGGTGAAAAAAAAGAAAAGAAAGAAAATCACCTTTAAAGTTGTCCATATGAAGTTCTTAGCAATGCATATTACTAATCAAAAATGTTTTGATATATTTACAGTAGGAAATTTACAAAATGTCTTCATGAAACATGATTTTAACTTAATATCTTAATTATTTTTGGCAAAAGATAATTTAGACCCATACAATGTATTGTTGCTACAAATATACCCATGCTACTTAAGACTGGTTTTGTGGTATTATATTATATTATATTATATTTTTATTTTTTAAATTGTCAGTTGAGCAACTTTAGACTAAAGAAAAAGAAATATTCCTCTAAGCTACATCAACTCATGCTCAGCCCCCCTCTCAGTGAAATCCTAGATTCGCCTTGTTAACTTCCCAAAAGTATTTAATGTCAACTACCCATGTGTAGTGAGAGTATGAGGCATTGAGAGTTAATTTAGGACCCTATCTTGACACTGACATTTTGTGTGTGTGTGTGTGTGTGTAAGACATTTATCTCAATGTGTCTGCTGAAAAAAAATGCTGTGAAGAATTCTCAGCTGTTCCTCAATCTACCCCGAGTACTTTATCCAGAGGGGAATGGGAGGAGAAAGTTAGTACATTTATCCCATCCTTCATCAAAAGATAAGAGCTGAAAAGTGTTACGATGTGGTGCTGGACCCCGCTGATTCAGATAGAGAAAAAAACAGCACAAAAAAGACCCAAGCAGAGGTCTGATAATCAGTCGAAAAGCGCTGCTCAAATTCCTCCCGGCATTACGCTGTTAACATATTAAGCCTCTTTAACTCTGATGTCAGACCGGGGTTAGGAGTTAAGACCAGTGCGGTGTATATTCAACTGATTTGTCACAGAACTGCAGAGAATAATGCAAGTTTACGAACTCGGGAGGTGCCAAGAAGCTCAGGTCTCTCTTGAGTATGTGTGTTTGTACGTGTACATTCAGGATTTATGGTTGTGTCAAAATGGTGCGAGGTTGTTCCGATAGTGCTGCTGTTTAATTTGACCCACAGAGACAGGAAGCAAAAACAACTGACCCCAGGGTGAGTCATTAAAACGACAAAACTGTTTCTCTTTCTCTTTCTCAATGGAAAGTAGTACAGTAGTCTCACTGGAAACACATTTTTTTTTAACCATTAAAAGAAGTCACCGATATTGTACAGATGGTCCATAATCATACACACCCTAATATGAAAGTCTGCTGTAGAGAATGAACTATGTAGCTATATCAGTCAGTTCATATTGATAAAGAGAAGTGGTCACTAGTTATCGACATCAGGCTACATGAGAATAGTGAATATCGTAATATGAAACCCATGATATGATATTTATTGTGATATTTAAAAAAAAGACAAATAAAGACTTGGAAAAAATAAACATTTTGTACATTTTAAAGTTGAATTATTCTATCTAATGCACTTTGAGAGTTCAAAATTAAGAGCTTCAACCCATGTTCTTAACTAAGGAAACTTAAGTCAGAAAAAAACAGTAAATTGATTTGTACCTGAACTTTAAAGGGGACTATTTGTGGTATACTGTCTCAGTCTAAATTACATTCACACTTGTGTTTTAGGAAGCCAAGCTAATTAGAATATACTGTAATAATAACAACAACAATTTTATATTTTTGTCATTCCTATGACAGTAATAGCCATTGTAAAACAACTGCATGAAATGAATATTTCATATGTATATTATTTTTCGTTTACACTACAGTAAGGAAATCACAGTACTTCTCTCCTAATTTCTACACTTGAAAGAGATATTTGAATTTAGACTTCAGTAACGTTACCCATTGAAACCCCTAGATGTCAGCAATTCATACTGCACTCAAGCTTTTATTTTGACGGAAATGGCAGTAGAGCTTTTATTTTGATGCAAAACTCCAGCTTCAGTGAAAACAGGCTTACAAAAATGCGTCTCACTACAAATCTAGAAATGCTGTAATCATCTGCCGTGAAAATAAAGGTGGCCATTGCGTTCCCAAACGCACGCTAAACTCACAGCACATGCATTAAATGAGTTCACTGCATTCACTGTGAACTGAGCCGTTCTGAGGCGCAGAAAACACCGGATCACAAGCTGATCACCTGAACAAAGTGCGCGCTTCGCTTTGAAACAGACTTGACGAAGCCATATTGTGCTTTCGGTTTTAGTTCATTTGACAAACACTGTGCCAAAGCATAATGGCCCAAAACACAACTTTATGTTAGAATAAAAACTTTAAATATATTTTAAAAACTACACTTTTTGCCTGAAAGTTCTATCATTTCATATCATCATGTGACCACGATGATATCGAGATTTGAGTTTTGCTTTCATGATACTGTGATATTGCTAATACTGTTACACCGCTATTTAACACTTGACCTTTAACCATATTTTTTTTTTTACACATAAATGAATAACAAATTGCACCTAAGCAGTTAATAAAGACATACACTGCTGTTGCCCACAGACAAAAGGCACATTTGTCGGTGGATTAAAGATTCACTGATGCTCCAAGCATGTAGAATTTACCACTGGTGGTCCCACAGAGCACAGCGACTGAAATTGAGTCATCTCTCAGAGGATGTAACAGTCTTTCTTCAGCCCGCTCATCAATTGAGCTGTTGAATATGTTGCAAGCCACTCGCATACACTGAAACGCAGCGTTTTCACAAAACATCAGTGTGTGTATGTGTGCGTGAGGTGTGACTAACCCACAGTGCCACAGATTAGCATTCTAACAATGCGACTTCGGCTGCCATATGTGAGCATGACAAAAGCCACGCCTCCCCCTGCCAATCAAGGTCTCTAAATCGCCACGACAACACCCTCTCGGAACCTCCCCCTTCTGATGACTCAATAGAGTGCTGACCTTTGACCTTAGGACCCTGCCAGTCAGGCAGAGAAAGTGTCTGAGGTGTGTGTGTGGCCATTTGAAGGGAAAGCTGTGGGAAAGTCAACTGTCTAAACAAAGCCACGGATCGTTTCAAACAATGAGAGTACGGCATGTGACTCATTTTCTTGTATTTAAAACTCATTCTGCAATCTTACCGCATTTAGTCAGCAATTAACATGCCCTGACCGTCGGCCAGAGAGTTACTCGAACTTACAATTGGCTCCGGTGCCAACAGAAACATAATAACAGTGTTATTGTTTCCCGTGCAATGCAAAAAAGAGATGTAAAACGCTGATCTCTCAGAGAACTCCTCATGTTTAATTTCGCATGACGCTCTGCATTTTAACACATCGTTGAGTGTGTTATCAAGTCATCAGGGCTGTCATATCCACACGCACAAGGAGGTCACACATCCTTGTGCATAAATATAAAAGCTGTGACTTTTAGCCTTGGTCTTAATAGAGACAGAAGACGTTCAGGGTGAGTTGCTGTCAAGCTCTTGTGTATGTGTGTGTTAAATAAAGCTATTATGATGCTGTCAGACATCTCTATGCCAACAGTGACTGTGCTGATGCTGAGGGCAGGTCTGGTATAAAGGATGACCCTGGGTCAGAGCGAACCCCTGGTGTGTGTGTTTGTAAGGGCGGGCCGGTCACACTATGGCCATGGAGAGGTGGAGAGGTCATTGTTTTGTTTCTAAATGTCTCTCTTAGGGGACACTGGTTATATTCTATGCATATAGGTCAACGCAATGCAACGCTGTGTTAAAGAATCTGAATGCACGATTGTGTGTGCAAAAAGAAGCCGTACAGAAGATGCTGTGTTGACTTTGTTGCAGGTGTTTCTTTTAAAATTCTGTTTAAAGGGATAGTTCACTCAATCCCTCATATTGTTCCAAATCTGTAAGACCTTTGATCATCTTCAGAACACAAATTAAGATATCAAGAGAGCTTTCTGAGAAGAAATTGTTGAATAAAATCATTACTTTTGTTTTCTTTGCACACAGAACCATAGCTTCATAACATTACGGTTGAACCACTAATGTCACATGGACTATTTTAATGATGTCCTTACTACCTTTCTGGGCCTTGAACGTGTCAGTTGCGTTGCTGTCTATGCAGGGTCAGAAAGATCTTGGATTTTATCAAAAATATCTTAATTTGTGCTCCGAAGATGAATGAAGGTCTTACAGGTTCGGAACAACATGAGGGTAAGTAATTAATAACATAATTTTTATTTTTGGGTGAACTATCCCTTTAATTCAGAAGCAAACTGTTCAGAATATAGAGCTATAAAATGAATGTGGATAGCAAAACTTAGAATATTTGATCTCAGAAGAACTTGAGTAATACTTTATATTTAAATCTTTTGATTTCCGCCTTTCATATCTTTGCAAATCTGAGCACAGTTTGAGATTTCACTTGAACCTCTTTAGATGAGACCTCAAACTGTGCTCAGAATTTCCAAAGATATGAAAGGCGGAAGTCAAAAGATGATATCCAAAATCACTGGTGTCCTTTTGCTCAGTAAAAGTCTCAGTTTGTTTTCTGTTTCATCTCAAGGCTTCATATCTAGGAGAAACAACTGAGATATTAAAGACAAGGTGTAATTCATGACTTTTCCTTTCCAGTGGGGAAAATGTGTGCCTCTTCAGGAAAATTTTGTTCAATAACGCTGTAGTATTTAAAGGGGTAATTCGCTGAAAAAGTGTCATGTAGCTCCAAACCTGTATGACGTACTTTCTTCTGTGAAACAGAAAAGAACCAAAAAGCTTCGGCGGCCATTGACATTTCCTAAAATATCTTATTTTTTGCTCCTCAGAAGAAAAAAAAAGTCCTACAGGTTTGGAAGGATGGTAAATGATTACAAATGTTATTTTTGGGTGAACTATTCCTTACTTCCACCCCCATTTTTCAACACAGACTTGAAAATGCACTCTCCAAACTTAAATTGTTATAATTCATGAACGAAAACATTTTGTAATGTGATTTTGAAGCACAATTTCCATAGGAATGCAATGTCCAATTTTAAAGTGGTTTTCACAGGGTGAATTTTGAGGTTTTAAGGTTTCAATTGATATATAATTTATGATAAAATGTAACGCAACAACGGAAAAAGACTTTTTGTGACAAAGGTCAGAACTTTTTGAGGTGCACTCTTGTCATAAATGAATCTATTACTGTTCCGACATATTTTGTAACAAAAAAAACAGTGGTTCAATATCAATTTAGGAGTCTTAGATCTTTCCAACAATATTTAAGCCCAGTTTCACAGACATAGTTTAGCTTAAGCCAGGAGTAGGCCCAATATTTAAGCAGCTTTTATAAAAATGCCTTATAAGAAAACATTACAGGTGTGCATCTTGAGACAGAACAATGACACTGACATATTTAAAAATATGTCAGAGCAAGATATTTTCAGTTGAGACAGCTCAAACATGCATTTTAGTCTGGGACTAGCCTTAAACCTTGTCTGTGAAATCGGGGGATTGTTTGTCATGATTAGATTAGGATTTACTTGTAATATGTGACCCTGGACCACAAAACCAGTCTTAAGTAGCATAGCACATTTGTAGCAATAACCAAAAATACACTGTATGGGTCAAAATTATCGTCTTTAATGCCAAAAATCATTATATGATTTTTGGCATTAAAGACGATAATTTTGACCCATACAGTGTATTTTTGGTTATTGCTACAAATGTGCTATCAAGTAAAAATCATGTTCCGTGAAGATATTTTGTAAATTTCCTACAGTAAATATTTTGAAACCTAATTTTTGATTAGTAATATGCATTGCTAAAAACTTCATTTGGACAACTTTAAAGGCGATTTTCTCAGTTTTTTTTTTGCACCCTCAGATTTCAGATTTTCAAATAGTTGTATCTCGACCAAATATTGTCCTACCTTAACAAACCATACATCAACGGAAAGCTTATTTATTCCAAAATTGACCCTTATGACTGGTTTTGTGGTCTAGGGTCACATATACTAAAGTAAACTTAGTAAACTTACGGTAAGAGTTAAAAGGTTAAATTGTGGGTGGTTAAGTAATTGAGCATTAAGGAGCAACAGCCCTGAGAGATTAAAAAAAATGGCAATAATAAATAAAAATAATCTACAGAATCAGTGGATGGCCTCCAAAGCACGTCACCCGCACACAAACGCAGCAACACATAAATAACCAGACCACACAGAACTTTGTGTTCTTCTGTTCTTTCAGAAGAACAGCAACAGGTGGACGTATCCTCCAGAGACACAAGCAAATAAAATCCAGAGCGAGAGAGAGCGCTCTTGAAGGAGCAGATGTTGGGGATCTGTGTAAATTATTACTAAATCGCAGACTCTTATTATCTGTAATCCTAAACATGCAATCGCATGTTTGCACACGCAAGTGTACTTAATCGATATTCATATTGTCTTACTTTAATCCCGCCCATTCTCTGCTCTCCCTTGAATTCCTTCCCGTTTTTCAGCCAGTGGATGGTGGGAGCGGGGTTGCCGGCAGCGGGACAGCGGAACTTCACTGTATTGGCGGCAGGAACGGCCAAAAGCTTCTTCTCCATCCGGTCGGGACGGGTCCAGTATGGAGCTTCTGTTAGGAAAATGACAATAAAATCAGATACTGCTGAAAATATAAACTAAACATGACAAGTTTACAAAAACAGGTCAGTATATAAGTGCAAATATAAGTGTTATGTTGACATGCAATGCACTATTTTTCAGGGGTTAGGGTGTTCCCTCTCCGGGAGTCTTCGTGTGGGTGAATGTTTATGGAAAGATTTTTCTTGCTCGCTCTGTGGCAGCGTCAGACTGGCTGCCTAATTCCCAGACTGAATTAAAATTTGTTTGGAAAAGCAAACACGCTTACATACGCTCTTACGTGAGTGTGAGGCGCGTTTATGCTCTCGTAGACAGAACTCTGAAAGATTCCCAGTGTTAAATCCTTCACACAGCCATGAACACACAATGCGGATTGCTAATAATAACCTATTATAATAACAGAGCAATTTTCCTTCATTTAATCTTCCTACAAATTCAGTTTATAATGTTGACTGTCATGCGGTCAGGTCTGTGTTTACGCTCCCTAGTAACTAATGGCAAATATCAGAGCGTAAATACTTACAGTAACATCCTTTAGCTAAAATAATAGTCATTATTTTTATTTTCAGACGAGCCTTGCACTTTGTGTGCGTGTATGTGTCTTTAAGAGCCTGAGTAAACATACTTTCATCCCTCCTCAAACAATTAACTCCAGATCAGATCAACCCGCGAACTTGGCGATTAAACCCACAGACGCCACATTTCGCTCCAGACGTACAAGCGCACATCTGTGAACGCGCGCACACACAATAAACCCATTAAATAGACTGAATATAATTCTCTCTCGCGTTACTCACTCACGCTATCAGATTGTGAATGTAAAGGGTGATTGGCAGGCTGGCATTTCCTTTGGCATAACCGACACACACACACGCTCATATTTTCACATGGTCAGTGGGACTACAACAAGGGTCTGTACTCAGCAGCGGACCTGGCCATATGTGTGTTTCTGAGTGCGTGTGTATGTGGTTTGCTATTTTATAGAGTTCAATACAGACAATTTGAGCTTTGAAGTGGGAACCGCGAATCTACAGTGACCCAACTTTTTTTCCTATTTACTTTTATTCTACAGCCAAAAAAAAGCCATCAAAGCAGAGCGCAGCTCTACACAGCTGATATTACGCACAGCTTGCTTCAGTCAGCCAAACTGAGAGCAGTAACTAGCACTGCATCATTAAGATATTACAGAATGATGTCATCAGATGTCACACGACCTCAGCTCTTCTCAAATGTTCCAGAGAACTCAGACCTCACAGCTCTTAGCTCCAGTGTGCTGATCTCCCGCTCTTTCTCTCTCCCTCTCTCTCTTTCTTAATTAGAGCTGGATTACTGGTCATTAAACTCTAAAGGGGTTTTGGTTTTTGCCTAATCCCTCGTTTTATGCCCTCCCCTCAACACTGAGACCCTCCCCCAACCTCCATCCCACCACAGCAGACAGATGCATTAGCTTTCCCTTCCCTTCCCTTCCCTTCCCTCTTGCTTTCTTTCTCTGTGAAATATCACAAACAAGATCTCTCCCAATTCTCAGTTGTTTCTCCTACAGAGCAATGAGATTAAATAAAGATAAAATGGAAAAAATCTCAGATAATTCTCCCTCAGAAAAAAATTGTGTTAATCCTGTCTCATCTAGAGTTTATTTATCTAGTATTTAATTATATTTTCAATAAGAATTCATTTCAGTTTTTCATCTAATATTTATATTTCATTTGAGCTTGATTTTAATTGACAAAGATATTTTGAATAGTTTTAGTTAACAATAACATGACTGAAGAGATCTTAATGTTTCAAACTGTTCTCTTTGATTTCATTAATATTTCCTTTATTATTAGTAATAGTAGTATTTCATTATTTAACAACATTTGTTTAAGTTTTTCAAGTTTTTCATCTAATATTTGTAATTCATTTGAGCTTGATTTTAGTTACCTAAAATTATTTTTAATAGTTTTAGTTAACAATAACATGACTGAAAAGATCTTAATGTTTTTTTTAAATGTTCTGCTTTTTTATTTTTATTATTTCCTTAATTATTATTATTAGTAGTAGTAGTAGTAATATTTCATTATTTAACAATTTTTGTTTTAGTTTTTCAAGTTTATGTTTTCATCTAATATTTATAATTCATTTGAGCTTGATTTTAGTTACCAAAAATTATTCTTAATAGTTTTAGTTAACAATAACAAGAGATCTTAATGTTTCAAACTGCTCTCGGTTCTTCCGATTTTCATTATTATTTCCTTTTTTATAATTGTTATTATTATTAGTATGTCATTATTTAACAATTTTTTATTTTTCAAGTTTAATTTAATTTATATTTTCATCTATATTTATAATTGATTTGAGCTTGATTTTAGTTCAATTATTTTAATAGTTTCAGCTAAATGTTACAAACTATTCTCAGTTTTCATTATTTCCTTTTTATTATTAGTGGTAGTATTTCATTATTTAGCCTTCTTTGTTTTAGTTTTTCAAGTTTACGTTTTTTATCTAATATTTATAATTCATTTGAGCTTGACTTTAGTTATTAAAAATTATTTGAATAGTTTTAGTTAACAATAACATAACTGAAGAGACCTTAATGTTCTCAGTATTTTATTATTTCCTTCTTTATTATTATTATTAATATTTCATTATTTAACATTTCTCATCAAATTCAAAGATCTGGACTATGCCATTCATATTACTTATCTTTATTTATTTTTTTTTATTCACAAACTGTATATAAACATGTTCTCATTTCTCTCTATTTTATTTATTTATTTATTTATTTTTAAATACAGACAGATCGAGTGATTCTGATTCTCTCACTTATATGGACACATTTGTCTGCATAGACATTTATCAAAATGTGTTTAAAATATATTTTTTAAAAATCACTCGGGTTACTGAAATGAGAACTTACCAACACTAAAACATTCAGAAATAAAATCTTTCTCTGGTTTGTGTCTTTACTTGTTATACACATAGTTAAAGATATTTTGGCATTTTTTAGTCACATTTCGGTTGATGCCGTTCGACTTTAAACTATATCTCGTCTTTTCCTTTCCTCTCTCTCGACCTCTCCTGAGAATTTGCGTTTTAGCATCAAGTGGGGGGAAAAAAGCAGCTGATGAAATGAGATGCAACCTAACCCCAGCTAAAAAAGACAGCAATCTCATGCATTTATTACACAAAAGAGAGACCTCATAAAATCTCAATCAAAAAAGAGGACTGAAATGAGAAATAAGAGGGTGAAACACACCATTTCCATTACCTGCATCGTCCTCATCTTCATCATAGTCCTCATCATCACCAGAAGACAGCGAATCTAAGAAAGGCAAAGTGATAGAGAGAGAGAAACGATCTTATTACTACACAGCACAGTGGCTTTTCTGTATGAACAATGAACCTATTCATATGATCTGCAGAATGAGGAAAATAAACTGATAACAAATCAAAACCAATTACTGCACACACACACCTCCCCTCAAACACTGACACACACAGCGCTTAATGGATGGCAGATGCTAGCAGAGATTCAGTGAGTAAAACGTCTCAGAGATTTCTGACAACAGCTGTATTTTTACACACAAGTCCTGAAATACACACACATACACACACACACACACTTTCGTATCCTGCTTCTAAATGAACTCATTCAGAGGGGGGAAAAACCCGCTATGACCCTGAAAAGGAGATTATTCTGTCTTCAGCTCCTCCTCTGAGAACATTTACACAGGTAAAACTGTACAGCACACACTCCTAAAATACCAGCGGAGCGTGAAATCCAACACTAGGCCTATTTAGTGCTAAAGATATGCTGTTACTGGGACACCGAAGCTTTGTGTGTGGCTACTTCAAATTTATACTATATTTTCATGTTTTGTGGCTTAACAGTCTTTATAAAAAGTTTGGAGTTCTAAAGGCTGTTGTTGTTCTGTGGTCTTACATGTTTTTAAAGGATTAGTACACCCAAAAGTTAAAAATTGTCAAGACGTCAGTGACAATGAGGTCAAACGCAAGAACATTTTCATTAAGACTGGGAATACAGCACACAAGTTGGTCCCCATTCACTTTCATTATATGAAAAACAGCAGCTTGAACATTCTGTAAAACATCTTCTTTTATGTTCCACACACAAAAGAAACTCAAACAGGCTTTGGAATGAAATATGGATGATTAATGATGGTTTTATGTGTGAATTATCTTTTTAAAGCTGTGATGCTGTCTGTCAGTGCATCTGGTAGCTGTGTCTTGTGTTCAAGTGTGCAGAACAGGATATTGCTGTCTTGTGGACTCTTTATCGGCATGCGATAATTGGTGCCCGTTTCACTTTTTTTCTGTCTTTCTCCAGATGCTGGCGAGAGCCGATTTGCCCTGGCCTAACGCCAAACACATGTCGGTAAAAAAAAAAAAACTCTCCCCGTGCTCTTACTTTTTCCATCTGCTTTAAATGATGAGGTGATTCCAGATAATTACATTCTAATTAGTTGTCAATGAGCAGCTCAGCTTGTGTCCGCTAAGTTTACCAAACCAAAGATCACTCCACACTACTGTTTAAACACACACACACACACACACACACACAGCCCACAAAAACAAATCTCAGCATTCCATCATATAATGTCTGGTTTTTATAGTATTTAGTATATACTCTGCACATCAGGCAAATTTTTAGCATGCACAGACATTACATTGGAATGTAATATAAAAAGCAGTTTTTAATGTTTTTTCTGAATTATTTGCTGATTTTAAACAAACATTAAACTATTTTTAAATCATATATTAACTTTTTATTTTTTAAACTGTTTTTTAATAAACAAATGATTCCGTTCTAAAATGTTCATAATTTGTTTTTTTTTTATTACTAACATTAGACCTAGAGTCAGCAATGCCATTTTCCTCCCCAAGGAAGCCCTGTTTTTGTAATCCCCTCATTTTTATTTGAGTAAAGCCCTTGTCACATCTAAAACAATCGTGTTCAGTCCATGTGGAATATTAAACAACACATAGACTATTTAACATTCTGCCTTCGAGTTGTGAGTGTATGATAAACGTCAAGTCAGCCTGTAGGTGTGTGCTGGGAGTATGTCTCAAGACCTGTTTGCCTGTTGGGATTGAGTCTGACTGGCGAGTTTCCAATTAATGCTTTGCATGCCCGAGCTTGTGCACCGCAGTCTACTGTACTAAGAGAACGACAACGCTACTTAAATATTATTCGGAGAGACTGACCGGTGACTCTGACGGTGTAGTTGCTTAGCAGCGTGCTGCTGTGGGCGTGTCTGCAGGAATACACCCCCGAGTCTTCATAGGAGACATTGATGATACGGAGCACTTTTTGCCCCACCCGCGTACGGTTGCTAGGAGACACGGCGTCGCCGTCTTTCTGCCACACGATGGGGACCAGGAAGTCGCGCGGTGTGCAGGACAGATCCACGGTGTCCCCGACTCCTGCCACATAATCCTCCAGAAACACTTCCACCTCGCTTGACACCCAATCTAACAGAGAAAACAGAGAAATACGTAATAATGGAGTAAATTCAATCTGCTGTGAATGAAAGTATTGATAATACAATTAGATTTATGCAGATTTTTAACGATGTGATAAAATGCTTAGCAAGTGAACGTTTTAAGTAGCTTATTTAATTTACAGGTGTTTGATGAGATTTGTTAGCATTAAGAATGCATGTTTAAGTTGTGATAAGATGGACAGTATTGTGACATCAGAGTAAAACTATCAAAAAACGGAGAAAAAAGGCATCAGAGAAGGTCAACATTTTTGTTAAAAAAGGGTCAAAAATTAAACATATGCTTTGACAAATTGTTCACAATAAAATCATAAATGTGGGTGAATTTCTAATCGCGTGGGTGAATGTCAAATCGATTAAATGTGATTAATTACATCCAGTGTTTACACTGTATATGTGTGTGTATTTATATATACATATAAACATACACAGTACACACACATTTACTATGTAAACACAGACTTACATATTTGGATGCAGCACTATAAAGTTGGCATAAAATGAAAATTCACCTACATTTTTGATTTTATTAAATACGTGTGTGTATTTATATATACATATAAACATACATAGTACACACACATTTACTATGTAAACACAAACTTACATATTTGGATGCGATTAATGGTGATTAATCGATTTCACAGCACTATAAAGTTGACATGAAATGAAAATTCACCTACATTTTTGATTTTATTGAATATGTGTGTGTATTTATATATATATATATATATACACACACATATACACAGTACACACATATATACTACGTAAAAACAAAATTTTTTAGATGTGATTAATCACAATTAAAGCAGGTATGATTAAAGTTGGCATGAAACGGAAATTCACCCACATTTTTTTTTTATTGTATACAGTTTGTGTGTGTATTTATATGTACATATAAATATGCACAGTACATACACACATACTATGTAAAAAAAAACTTTTATTTTAGATGCGATTAATCATGATTAATCATTTTGACAGCACTATAAAATTTCCATGAAATCAAAATTTACCCACATATTTGATTTCATTGAATATCTTTGTGTATGTATTTATACATATAAATATGCACAGTACACACTCATATATGTTCAACAGTGGTAACGCTTTTCTATAACACTATTCACTATTAACTAGTTGCTTATTAGCATGCATAGTACTAGCATATTGTCTGTTAATAAGTACTTAGCACATTTCACAAGTTCACATGCCCATCCAGTCTTGATGGTTAATGGTAAACAAACTTGGTTTGCTGTCTTTAAAGGAGGCTCAAGTCAAACCCGAGGCTTGGCTTGATCTATGGATTCAACCCCCCATTGCGGTAATAGCTAGAGGGAGAATAACAAAAATAAAGGAGGAGATGGGAATGTGGAGGGATGCCTGAAGAATTGGCAATGGGACGGTGCATAAGTGCCGCTTATATGACAGGACCGAATGAAACCTACTTTTGGAACTTAATATTAATGCCTTATTCTGCGCAAACATATTCTAGATTCCTTAACCCTACCTAATACCTAAACATATCTACAATAACAACTATTTACTGTCAATATGCAGGAAATTAGAAGTTTGTTGAGTGTAAACTCTTAATAGTGAAGGCGTCCTCTTATCTAAAGTGCTAACATATTGGTCAAACATTTGCATTTGTATATTGCATCTGCATTTCTAGGAACCCTTACTTAACACAGTTACTGTTGTCATTTGCATCTAGTAGAGCTGACAGACAGATCTACAGTATAAAAAATAATAATAATAAAAAAAAAATCACTACATTCTTGCTCAGAGACGGATCTAAAAACCACAGAAACACACACCAGGAAAAATAAACAAATATGTTTATTAACCATCCCGGTGAATGACATGGAGACCCTGCTGAGATGCAGAAATTCAACATGCTAGAATAAATATTCCACCTGACAGAGTTTCCTCATTTTCCCTCTCTTTTTTCCCATCATCTCCAATAAACCTGGTTTTCTTTCTGTAGCATCTCTATCACTCTTTCATTCTTTGTTTTCAAAGTGACATTCATCTCTGGGAAGAGCAGTGACAGACTTACAAAGCATTGATATATTTGATAGATGTTGTGCTTATGTCTGTGTGTGTATGAGGTCAGGAGTGTGCTGGCAGACGGCTTGCAGACAAGACTAAGCTGGAGTGGAATACAGAATCGGGTGTATGAATTATAGATCGCCCGCTACATGTGAACGCATACACACACGCTGTTAAGTGCAAAGTCCAAAAACACCACTCCATCTGAGGTTTTCTGAAGGCCACATGAAGTGTTAATATCTCTTTGATCACTTCTCATATCACTTCTTGTGTGTTTCACTCCTGACGCCGTCACATCTGCCTCTCCATTCCCTTTTTCTACCTTTCATCTTGTCTTTCACTCATTTCTGTACCTCTTTCTCCCCCCTCTATACCACTCAAATCCACAGTGCTGACATCAGACGGCGGCTCCTTCGGTGAAAAAATGCCGCTGTGTGTGCGCGTCTATTCTATATCCTGTGAAAGAGAGGGAGTGTGTGAGATGTGTATGTGCGTTTGTCTAACATATGCTGGGGCCAGTGAAAGACACTAATGTGCGTGGGGGAAGGGGTTATAAATAAATATCATAAATGGCTACTGTGTGTTCCCATATTTCCCAGGAGGTGTGTGGAGAATAGAGCCAGTGTGAGCGCTGAGGTTTTACAGGGCTGATATAGAAACCTCTTGAGGACCACAGATCAGGTAAGACTTTTATGAAGACTCACAAACCCCATTGATGCTGTTAGGCTACGCAGGCCTCATGTGTCACCGAAATTCATAATGCAGAGAATGTATCTGCTATGCATTTCCATTCATTTCAGTGGCAGTTGCTTGCCTGAGGTATGTGACTATAGGTATCTGCTGTAAAAGTCATGTGACTAATCACTCTGGAGCCACAGGATGTGACATCATGACAGCACTGATTGGCAAAAGGCAAAACTAGATTACTAGATTTCAGCAGTGGTCAACCATCCCGGATGTGAACCTTTGGCAAAGTCCTGACCTTCGTGACCACAACGTTACCGTCCTCCAAAGCCTGTAATCATACTTTCACTCTATAATCAGCTTCATGTATTTTCATAATCACTGTAGATTCAAGCACTGTTTTATATTCAGCACACACACACACTTGCATGTATTGAGGACAGTTTTCCTTTGATCATGCGGAAAAGATGAAAGGTTTTTTTGTGTTTTGCCAGAGTTGTGCAGGGTAATATGTGAGATGTGATTTAAAACCTGCTGCCATGGGCAACACAGCAGTTGCTGGAATATATTTGACTGCTTTTATGAAAGAAACGAACAGGTCAACACTCGGTGTGTGTTTGTCTGAGAAGGGCATTTTTAGCAGTAATCAGAAAACAGCAGTTTAGTTTAAAAGTACTGTATGTGTGTTTAATATAAAGAGTGTGTATTTAGTTGACTAAATCAGGACATATTAGATTTCTATTAGTGTTCAATATATTTATTATATTAAAAATATTAGGACTGTCAAATGATTAATCACATACAAAATAAAGTTAGTTTTCCTAATATATGTGTGTACTGTGTGTAATTATTATGTATATATAAATACACACAAATGTATATATTAAAGAGAATCATATTATTTATGTACAAAATATTTGTATTTATATAAAATATAAATTATATAAAAATTATAATAAATACATATACTTGTAAATATTTCTTAAATATATACATGAATGTGTTTGTACTTATATATACATAATAATTACAAACAGCACACACATATATATTAGGCAAACTCAAACTTTTATTTTGTATGCAATTAATCACAATCAATCGTTTGACAGCCCTTAAATATATATATATACAGTATATATACTAATATACTAGCATCATTACTCCAGTCTTCAGTGTCACATGATCCTTCAGAAATCATTCTAATATTATGATTTGCTGCTTAAGAAACATTTCTTATTATTATCACTGTTGAAAACAGTTGTGCTGCTTAATATTTGAAATTGCTTAATAGTTGAAATTGTGTACAGAAAATTAAAAAGAACAGCATTTATTTAAAACAGAAATCTTTTGTAACAGTATAACTGACTTCTGATCAGTTTTAATTAGGGCCGTCAAACGATTAATCGTGATTAATTGCGAATAATCGTGTAGAAAATAAAAGTTTGAGTTTGCCTAATATATGTGTGTGTGCTGTGTGTAATTATTATGTATATATAAATACACACAAATTAATGTATATATTTAAGATAAATATGTTGTGTACAAAATATTTGTATTTATATATAATATAAATTATATAAAATTTGTAATAAATACATATACTATATACTATATAAATTTTTCTTAAATATATACATGAATGTGTTTGTAATTATGTATACATAATATTTACACACAATACACACACATATATTAGGCAAACTTAAACTTTTATTTTCTATGCGATTAATTGCGATTAATCATTTGACAGCCCTAATTTTAATGCATCCTTGCTAAATAAAAGTATTAATTTCTTTCAAACCCCCAAACTTTTTAACAGTAGTTAAAAATGTATATGTAAGTGTTTAGAAATGATTTACACACACACACACACACAAGCATGTGTTGGGTGGAGGTTAATGTGGCCTCTTGATTTATTTGCTTGTTTTTAGGGACGTGTATTGAGTCGCTATGCTGTTAGTTCCAACATTCACTCACACACATACAACTGACAGCATGTGATAAATGTGTGTACGACTAACAGTCTCTGGTTCCACTTGTTTTGAGTGTTGCAACAAAACGACAGGTTAAAACAAGAGAATGAGGGGGGAGGATAGAGAGTCTACACACACACACACACACACACATACACACAGAGTCATGGCTGAAAGCACAGGTACATGATCTATTGTGACACAGTGTAATCAATACACATAGCTGATTTATAGCAGGTAATTAGTCTGCACCTTTATCTACTCTCACACACACACTCTCACACCAACCTGAGCTGTGGCAGTCTGCTCTTTTGCCGTTTCCCGCTGCTTTCAGCCGTTTGGCGTGATACACTCAGTCAACATCCCCTACTGTCGTCTGACCTTCAGACTGAACACAACACACATTCATGCACACAATCTCACGCACACTTCTCGTACTTTTCCGCTCAACATTTTCCAATCTTGTTGTGTTAAAGAAGCATCTTTCTAAAACTGAAGTCTGTGTCCACTGTACGAGTGAAACACAGATGCTGAATGCAAAACCCTCACGTTTCTGAGCCGGATCCTCGGCTGAATGAGACTGGCGGGAGAGAAAGAGAGAAAGACGCAACGGCGATTAGGATTACGACAGAAAGAGAGGTGGGCGGAGAAGAGTTTGCAGCTTGTTACCTCTTTTATTCTGTCCTGTTGAGGCGTGTGTGTGTGTGACGGCGTGCCCCTGAGGAAAGTTTAAGAAAGCTGCTGCATCCAAAAAGCCTTGTCTACACATCCACACACACAAACCCCCCCCGCATCAGTGCGCTAATTAGTAACGGAAGCTGGATGTACTGAACATCCAGAGCCTGAGCCAAACTCTTTGAGCACACGCACATCTATATAGATTTATATATAAATATACACATACCTTGTTTTCAATCTTTATCCTTAAACATTCTTTCGAAGGTATTCCGACACATTCACATGTCGACACACTCAGTAAGCCACACAAACACTGAAACACACAGGTTGTAATCAGGGACCGGACCATCTTAATTGTCATTCCATAGACGAACTGGCCTAGTTTCAAACCCTACACACTGTACAGAACACACACTCTAAACACACTGCAGCAGCTTGTAAAATGAACAAACACATGCTCTTAATCTAAAGTAACGTCAGCACTTCTTTGGATATTTCACAAACGTCTTTATCCAGATCCAGTTTCTACTCTTAAGTAATTTTCTCAGAATTAGGGTTCTCAAAAACTTATTTTGAACATAAGAAAGTGTTTCATTTGGACTGAATTCTAAGGCTTGCTCTTAAATAAAGGTTTCATTTATTAGGACACGCCCCAGTGATCAGATTAGGGGTACTTTTGCATTTGGACCCACCCTGATTTTGAATTTTCAGTGACATCTTTTGAATTTAAAGGGATAGTTCACCCCAAAATGAAAATTCTGTCATTAATTACTGACCTTCATGTCGTTCCAAACCTGTAAGATCTCCGTTCATCTTCAGAATACAAATTAAGATATTTTTGATGAAATCTGAGAGCTTTCTTACCCTGCACAAGGTTGCAATGCAACGCAAGTTCAAGGACCAGAAAGGTAGTAAGGACATTGTTAAAATAGTCCATGTGACATCAGTGGTTCAACCGTAATGTTATGAAGCTACGAGAATACTTTTTGTGTGCAAAGAAAACAAAATAATGACTATTCAACAATTTTCTGTCTTTGTTGCATGCTACCACACACAATCACTGTGGTACACTGTAAAAATTATTGTGAAATTAACGGTAAAAAACTGTAAAAATGCTACAGTAAAAACCTGTTTAAAGGTTAACGGTAAGTTCTCCTACTATATACGGTGAGAAACAGTACTGGACGTTGCGTGTAATTTTACGGTAGTAGACTGTTTTTGGAAGTGAAAAAGAATGTAAAATTTACAGTGAATAACCATAAATTGACATTCCCAGAACTGAATTTTACGTTTTTTTTTTTTTGTTTTTTTTTTAAATAACTGTTAAAATAACTGTTTCTTAGTTTTTTTTTTTCACTGTGCACCTTCTACATATGTTAAGATTTAAAAGCTGTTTGTGATGGGCTTTGATTCATCATGTGACTTTCTCATCACCACCGGCTTTTGGTGGTTATCAGAGTATTAGAAAGGTACAAAACAGATTTCAGTACTTCAATAGGTTGGTATATTAACATTATATCAGTTAATAAAATTACGGTATTTAAATGTAAATTTAAGTTAAAGTCGTAAAACTTAAAACGTTGCTACCATTTTTTCTGTAAATTTTACTTAATTTTTAAACTTCAATGGAAGAGTGGAAGAGTAGAAATTGTTGAATAAAGTCGTTATTTTTGTTTTCTTGCAGCTTCATAAAATTCTGGTTGAACTATTTTATCGACGTCCTTACTACCTTTATGGGCCTTGAACATGTAAGTTGTGTTGCTGTCTATGCAGGGTTTAGAAAGCTCTTTTAGGATTTTTTAAAGATTTTATCAAAAATATCTTAATTTGTGTTCTGAAGATGAAGGAAGGTCTTACAGGTTTGAAACGACATAAAGGGTGAGTAATGGGACACAATGTTCATTTTTGGGTTAACTAACCCTTTAATATTTGATACCACGCATACACTGTATGCACAGCTAAAAGCAACTAACCCTAATCCTATTGCTAATGTAAGTACACGTTGTTAATTAACATTACTCAGTACTTAATAGTATAATTACACTGTAACAAAGACACCTTAAATAAAGTTTAATCTCAAAATAGCCAAACATTGTCTGATTCTTAATTTTGGCCAACATAAATGGGTCTATCACTATACTAAATTGTTGTGCATCAAATGTAAATGTGAGCTGTGAAGCCAAGTGAGCTGTCTTGCGAACAAAGTTCACAAAGAATAAGAAATGAGCTGAGTGAGATGTCACTCTTTCAACTCTGTGACCTCAAATTACCCTCAAAGAAACACAAGCGATCAAGCAAATACACACACAAACACGTCACCTCTCCATGGCCCCTGCCCTGCCCCCTTTACCCACTCCGTCTTATAGTCTGAATAGAAACATAACATTTTCAGAGAGAGATGGGGTATTACTGGGCAGGAAAAGTACTAATCCTCTGCCTTGCTTCCTTCCAGCCAATGATACCCAGAAGCAACTGGCAACAGCTGCTCAGAAAGATCCCAAATCACACACACACACAGTGTGAGTGTATTAACATTAATATGCAAAGCCATTTATAACTCAAAATTTTAAACAAAAACAGATTCCCCTAAACATGTGACACACTGTTTAGTCTATCACACAGTATAAACGGCTAATAACTGAAAACAAAAATTTTGTACAGCCCGCTGTCCTCGTCTAACATAATAACAGTGCTAAACAAAGCCGAGCATTTGATCACTTTCAGTTACAAACTGATCTGTGTGCGGTATAAGCTTTGTTACACTGTCATTAATGCATTATTAATGCTTTATAAACTATTCATAAGCATCCCGGGAGAGAAAGCAGCCGTCATAGAGGACTCTGTGTTCCTGAGGAGCCTAATATATAAGATGCTAAGCCAAAGCTTGAATGTTACCAAAATCCAGAGGAGATTGATGGATGGACTGCTGTTTGTGCAACACATCAAGCACCGGTTTGTTGTGGATGTGTGTGTGGGATGGTATGTGTTGGACCAGGAATATTGCCAAGGCAGAGGTTCATTCCATGGGTGGTAAAGGAGAAGTGTACATGTCTCTGTGTGTGTGTTTGTTGGACTTCTTACAACACATAACTTCTGCCATCTGTTCATGACTGCCAGAAGTGGTATAGGGGAGCTGAGGGAAATCAGCAACACACACACTCAAGCACACGTTGACTTGGCTAAGTGAGGACCTACCATAGATTTCTATTGTTTTCATATAAAGCTAATTATAATTGTTAGAGACTAAGTCTAACTCTTAAAGAAAACATTTTAGAACACCTCAAAATTTGGGAATTCTTAACTGTATAGTTAACATATGAAAACTTAATAGATATAAAAAGAGTCTGATGAGAATGGTCAAGGAAAATGTGAAATAAGTCTAGACTAACTGCTAGACTCTGACACAAGCCGTTTGTTTCACAACTTACGACTTTTATGTAAGTAATGTCCTTCAGGGGAACTGATAATTACAGTGAAGACACCCATCCTACAAGTTGACAGGCCAGCAAGTGTCTACGTGCTTCACATGCCTCTGCTTCTGTCTGGGTGTATGGGCGTATGCTTTACCACGCAGGTATCTTGCATAAGGAAGTCTCCCCATGTGTGTGAACAGGTGGTTATAGACAGCATTCGGAGAATGTGTTTCTTTTCTCATTAATAACTCATCTGCTAACCTGCAGTGAGTTTCAAAGAGCATTAATGAGGTGAACAAACCCCAACTAATAACATCAGAATTAAAGAAAAACACAAATGTGCAAAGGGTCTAAAAGAAGAACAAAAATGTACAGATAATTTACTCACCCCTTTGTCATCCGAGATGTTCATGTCTTTTTTTTTCAGTCATTTTTTGAGGAAAACATTTCAGGAATGTTCTCCATATAGTGGACTTCAATGGTGCCCCCAAGTTTGAACGTCCAAAATGCAGTTTAAATTGAATACAGCTATAAATGATCCCAGCTGAGAAAGAAGGGTCTTATCTAGTGAAATGATCGGTCATTTTCTAAACAAACTGACAATTTATATACTTTTTAACCTCAAATGCTCATCTTGTCTCGTCTCTGCGATGCATAGTCTGTGTAAATCGGGTCAATACAGTTAGGGTATGTCGAAAAACATAAACGTTTTCTTCTACAACATCAAAATCGCCCTACATCGCTGTTTTAACCTTTTTTTGTAAAGGGCATTTGATCTTTTTTACATGCTCACTTTGTAAACACTGGGTTCGTTCTTCTGCAGCAATGTAGGATGATTTTGAAATTGGGGAAGAAAACGAGATGGGAGTTTTTCGGCATCGACCGTATTGAAACGAAAAAAAACAGAGTTCACGCAGACTTAGACGAGATGAGCGTTTGAGGTTAAAAAGTATATAAATTGTTAATTTGTTTCAAAAATGACCGATCGTTTTGCTAGATAAGACCTTTCTTCCTGGAATCGTTTAGAGACATTTAAACTGCATTTTAACTGCATTTTGGAAATTCATGCTTGAGGGCACCATAGAAGTCCACTATATATGGAGAACATTCCTGAAATGTCTACCTCAAGAAACATAATTTCTTATCGACTGAAGAAAGAAAGACATGAACATCTTGGATGACAAGGGGGTGAGTACATTATCTGTACATTTTTGTTCTGGAAGTGAACTTTTCCTTTAATAAATGCTACTTTAAAGTGTTTGCGCATCAAAACTTAAAGGGATAGTTCACCCAAAAATGAAAATTCTGTCATTAATTACTCACCCTAATGTCGTTCCAAACCTGTGAGACCTTTGTTTGAGACCTTCGAAACACAAATTAAGAGCTTTCTGACCCAGCTATGCAACCACTCTGTGAGTAATTAATGGCAGAATTTCCTTTTTGGGTGACCTGTCCCTTTAAGACTAAAGAATTAGGACATGATATTCTGCCTTAAAAAATTGAAAAATAGTTAAACTTTTGATTATCAATTCTAATTGAATAAGCCATTTTGTGCCACTTTACATCACATACGCCTTCATGCTGTGCTTAAAAGCACATCTTACTAACGTTAACTTCACTCTAATGTGCGGCCCCTTGTGGCTTATTGCTTTAATCTGTCTGTCTGAAATGATCAGTTTAAACTTACTGTCACTGGATACACAGACCTAAAAAGATGAATAGAGGAATAGAAAGAAAGAGAGAGAAAAACAGGGGATTTGGTGGTTGGGATTAGAAGTGAAAAGAAGCTGGGTGGTGAAGTGTTCGCAGGTTCTAGTCTCATAACAATCCCTCTATGTTTATCCCGCTGTGGTTTCTGCATTCTCTCCTTTGGACCATGTGTGAACATTAACTGTAATTCTCTCGCCGTCTCCTAATATTTACCTGCTATCAGTATGAGAAATCAGACCCAGCAGCAATCAGACGATCTCTCCCAACACACACTCGCGGAACGGAGAAATGGGCCAAGAAACATCAAGCTCCTTTCTATTTTCTAAGTGACTGTAACATGTTTAGTAGAGCCATCTAGAATCCAAAGCCAACAAAGACTCATGTGAACTCAGCCAAGAAACCTGTCTTTAACAAACAAATGATAACAATCAACACCTCTCTCAACACCATACCTGCCCACATGTGCAGACAAATCAGACACTACCTGCCTGGAGTGATAAGCTATTTATCAGTCCACACACACACACACACACACACACACATACACACACTCTTAGCTGTCATGTAATCCGCTCTGCAGGGCCTCATCCGTCAACTGCAGCATAATAAATCAATGGCAAGGACAAAGTGTGTTTACATAATATCAGCAACACAAGTGCTCATTGCAACAATACCCACTTTGTGCAACTGTACAAACTCAAATCGAAGAGGCTGTAACTCGAGCTTCCTAAAAACACAGAATCACTGACAGCTTAATTTTCATGTGATAAATAATCCTCTGTTTTTTTTAAAGTGTCCAGAAAATGCATTTTCAAAGAAAAGATGTGCATCACACAGGTGAGTTAACTTAAAGTGAGCCCAAATCAATTCAGAATGTTGATAAAGGTTTACAGATTTCAAAAAGATGAGGTGAAAAGATTCAGATGAACTAAAATGAAACATAGTTTGACTGATTCATTCAACTGATTCATTTACAAATGAAACATCACTGTGACATCTATATTAGACCTACTGTATATCTAGGTGACAAAATATTTCAGATAAAATCATAACTGTAAAAATGTATATTCCCTAGAGAAATGTCCATAACCTTTCTAGTCATTTCAAATAACTTTATAAGTGTTTTTAAAATTATTTTGATTCAGACCGAATCACTAATGAATCATTCAGATTAATTTGTGAATTTGAAAGTTTCATTGAACAGAATCTGTTTAAAAGAATAAAATATTTACAAATCAGTTAATATTATAGCATTCTAAAAAATATTTCAGAGAAAAAATAGCTGTAAAAATTTTAGGATTTTTTAAAAAAGAAATTATTACTTTTATTCAGCAAGAATGCATTAAACTGACCAAAGGTGACAGTGACGGCATTTATAATGTTACAAAAAAGGTTTGTTTCTTTCAAACATTCTATTCATCAAAGAATCCTAAATAAAATATATCACGGTCTTCACTAAAATATTACGCAGCACAATTCTTTTAGTGATAATAGTAATATATGTTTCAAATCAGCATATTAGAATGATTTTTGATGGATCATGTGACAATGAAGACTGGAGTAACAGCTACTGAAAATTCAGCTTTGCCATCACAGAAATAAATTACATTTTAAACCATATCAATACAGAAAAGAGTTATTCTAAATTACAATAATATTTCAAAATATTTCTGTTTTTATAGTATTTTTTATCATATAAATGCAGCCTTGGTCAGCATAAGAGACTTTTAAAAATATTTTTAAAAAACACTAACCTCAAACCCAAAAATGTATTATACACAAAATGTATATTCAAAGTTTCCATGACTTTTCCAGGTGTGAAAACACAACATAAAAACTCTCTTAGATACAGGTTTTCATGCAAGTGAGACAGAGGTGAGGATGAAATGTCTGACCTGTGGGCTCTGGGGACAGCAGGTGGGCGCTGTACACCGTAGGAAAGATGAGGGCTGCGAGGTACAGAAGGAGACAGAGCGGGACCATCCCGGGCTGAGTGACGCGGGGACGAGTGTCCTCTCCACAGAGACCAAACTCAGACATCCTCCACCGTTCCACACATGCTGTCAATGTAGCGCTGCCACACACACACAAACACACTCCTGTCTGAAATGCTCCCGTCCCCCACCTGAAATTCAAAAAAATAATCAACAATCATAAGAAGCCTAACAGAAAAGGAACACAGAACAAACACTGAAAAGTAAAAACACTCACAGATATTCAATAAAAATCAGGCCTGTTTCTTGTTATTTTGACATGGGACTAATTTTTCAAAACACTCTATTGAAACGCCGTGCTGACGTGCAAATGTCTGCAGCAGTCCCTTTGCGTATACTGTAAATTGAAAAATAAAGTGCGGCGACCACACACAACTGCCACGAGCGAATGAAATGGAGTGATTTCGTATTATATGTCCCGCGCTAGTTTAGACGAGACTGGGATTTGTTGTAAACTCTCTTTTGCCTTCTAACTCTCCCTTTTTTTCCTCCTTCTCTCTGGTCGGTCTACTCTGAAACACGTCTTTCACTAAGCTAACACAAACACACTTATCTCTCTAAAGAAAACATATGCTCCCCTCACACTCTGTGACTTGTGTGTGTGTGTGTCTGCGTCTTGCCACATAGAGAGTTTACATTAGTCACAATAAAAGGAATGTAAAGAGCTTTAAATACACACACACATAGTGTAGGCTGTATGGTTTGATTCCCCACCGAGAGATTTTTGCTCGAAGACGCCGAGAATTTGAGAAGACTCTGTGTTGCTTTAAACTTGAACTCCTGTTATTTCAGAACAGCCTTGGTTTAGACACACAAAATGTTTGTGTTCACTTTAAACGGTGGCATTCTTCTCGAACAGACGCACACGCTCTCCTGAGGCTAGTGTGGCGCTGTTTTTCTTTCCCTTGACGAGCAGACGCTCGATTCTTGGTCAGCACATACTAAAGAGAGAAAGAGAGAAGCCGGGCTGGTGTGTTGAGTAACTTAGTGTTTTCTCTGGCCGGCTGAGCCGGAGCATGCACTGCGCTGTGGGCTGATAGTGTATCAGCGCTGGCTGTTGTAGGAGAGAAGGGTATATTTGTGGAGCGTATTTCTGGAGTGGGTATCGTAGGTGTGTTTTTTGAGTATGTTTCTGGAGCCATACTATCTTACAGTAACAAAGCTTATAAGCAGGGGAGAGGCCTAAAGCAGAAACAAACTCTGATATATTCTTGGAAAAGGCCTTATCTTCTATTATTATTTTTTTCTATTATTATCTTATTATTATTCAAACTTAGTACTTGATTCTGATTGGTTGATCACAGCATTCAAGACTACTAAACTGTATACTTTACCAACCAAACTTTTTAACTACACAATTACTTTCTCCTGCATAATGATATAATCTCATCTCAAATCACAATTCAATATCTACTTATTTATTTATTTGGGGATAAGCAGTGTGATGAATGGGATAATGTGCAGTAAGCCAGTCATTATTGCAAAAATAAACTCTTTGTGGTGATACAAGACTATCCTGATCACCCTGTCATGGTTTATTTTGCGATAATGAATGTATGATTGCGCAGTCTGTTACTTAAAACAACATGGTGTAGTTTAAATATTAAACTGTGCCTGCTTGTATCTTAGCTATGCATTTATAGTAAGTCATTTTAACACATCCTTCAAAAGTTTACAGTCTGAAAGTCTTTTTTTATGTTTTTGAAGTCTTAGGCTCACCCAGGTTGTGTTTAGTTGATCAAAAATACAGTAAAACGGTAATATTTTTTAAGTTTAAAAAAAATGTTTTTTGTTTTCATAAAATGTAATTTATTCCTGACATGGCAAAGCTGAATTTTCAGTAGCATTACTCCAGTCTTCGGTGTCACATGATCACTTAGAAACCATTCTACAATGCTGATTTGCTGCTCATGAAATATTTCTTATTATTATCAATGATGAAAATAGTTGTGTTGCTTAATATGTGTTGTCAGGATGACTGAATAGAAAGTTCAAAAGAACATAATTTGTTTAAAAACAGAATGTGAATCCTGAGTAAAAGTAACCATTTTTGACCCCCAAACTTCTGTGCAAATTAAACTTCAGGGTTTAGGCAGCTGTGTTTGTGTGACATGACTGATGTGTTGCCATGTGGTGTATAAAACTCTAACTCTCTCAGAAGAGTCAGTGTTTATCTAGGGGATTACAGAAGAATTTGATTTGGACTCTATTGAAATATTATGATTATCAGTCTAGCCAATAATTCAACATTAGCTACTATGTTTTTACTGTCTGTGTCTCCCTTTCTGCCTCTTACTTTTAGACCCCTCAGTCAACTCTGATATATTAAAGTATGAAAAACATAATGCTCTTTTAATGCAAGCAAGCGAACAACTCAACCCGAACAAGGCCGCGCAAGAATTTTCTGTCAAATCCTGGGCGTTTATGTGTGTAACGTCTAATAGTTTAGGGTGAATGAGGGTTTTAATAGAATCCTATCAAACGCTGGTCACACCTTGCAACAAATCTGGGACTCAAAAATGTCAGTAATCTCCAGTAATTGTGCAGCCATGTCAACGGTCAGCCCAGCCTAAAATCTGCCAATGAAAATAGGGATTAGGAGGGAGACAGAGTAAGAGAGCGATAAAGAAAGTGAGAGAGAGACAGCAGATGAAAAGCTGAAGTCTGAGGTGTCTCTATTAGAGTTTGGCTGTAATCCTCTTCTGAGGACTTCACTCGCCCTCCTGCGGCTCTCTGAGAGCTCTGTCAGCGCACGCGGTTTGTGCATCGCTTTAGTGTAGACAACTGAATAAAGGTGAGAATTAAACTCCCTAACCCACCCTTTTTAACATCCCCATGGAGAAACACACCAAACACACACAAATCAAAGAGGAGCAATTTACAGACCGCATTTACAGATGTTTGTCACAGTGAAATTATAGGTTCTTCAGACGTCTCAGTCAGTGATTTTTCTGTGCTTTCTAGCATTAAACCCATCATCTCATATGTTTACATAAAGCATCTGGCATGACACTGTCCACAAAAACATTAATAGAAAAAGAAAAACATAAGTGTAATTAAAAACAGAAGGATGAAAGAGCGAGAGAGCGCAGCAACATTGTCCATTGTTTATTGTAAGCCTCGTTTTCATTCATGCTGTTTTTAGCCCTCGGACAGCATTGTGCATTGTGTGGAAAATGATCTTGTGCGCATTTCTGGTTAAGGTTTTTAATATATATTTTATATAAATCCCTTACCAGTAGCTAATAAGCTCTAAAGAAAGTTTAAGGAACTGTAAAGAAAGAGAGAGAGAGTTTGATGACTAACATTCAACACTTAAACTCTCAAATTTTCGACAGTCCACAGAGCACCGTATTGATTTTGAGCCGGCACCAGTCTGCTAAGGGTCACAATTAGTCGTGGTTTCAATTGAAAAGAGCCTCTTTTTTTCCCTGATGACACGACCTCTCACATTCGAGTTGTGTGAATGCCTTGGAGAGACCTTTACTAGTTCCACCAGAGCTGGTTTGAAAAGTGCAGGGGACACATGACTAGAAAAGTAATGATTATCATCCCTAAAAAAGACGTAGACATTTCTAAATGTGAGATCTAAGGTTTTCATCCTTTTAACCAGTTTTTCTTCATTAGTAAATTGCATTAATTGGACTGAAAAGCCCAATGGATGTACTGTTAGCACCACCAAAAATTGAAAGCAACTAGAAAGCTTTTTAGTTTTAGTAGGTTAGAGTGTTTTAAACAGTGCTTGAGTTCAGCAACCAAGTTTCAGGATATTTGACAAGCTGAACTGACAGCAAGAAACGTCTTGCTGTCAGCCATTTAAAGCTCAAAGAAACGTATATAAACAATAGATCTACTTAAAATAATGATATGATCGAGATTAGGTGAAAACCTAACAGTTTACAATCAAGTTCACTTCTCACCGTGGACTCCAGTCGGGTTTGAATGACTCTAGTACATGAGGTGGCTAATTGCCCCCAGTAGCCCGCGTTAACACCTCCAGAGACTCTAATTCACTTCGATAGCTACAATTGGTTTCAGATGGCCCGTGGGTACGTCGGAGGAAAAACTGGTGAGGTTCCCTTCAGTGTGAGCTAAAAACAACACAAATGAAGCCCTGCTGAGGTGGCCACAGAAGACATGGATGCAATTTTGGTTTTAAAATGCGTCATACGTCAAGCTGTAAAGCGCTTAGTCTCTCATCATAAAGACACGCCAGCTGAGTGACCGTTAAGGAGTTATAGAGTTTACAACAGGTAAAACCATAAATAGCTCTATATACAGAGTCTAAAGGGAATGGCTATAAAGAGTTTTGTGTTAAACTCCAGCGCTCACCGGGAGGAACGGTTGATATAAGCGCCCTTGACTGTGTTTCCCGTCACCTCACATCCCACGGTGGGTTTCGGCACCGTCAAAACACCTACACCTATGACAAAGACCAGCTGCTGACGAATTAAAGGCGCGTTCAGAAAACGAGTCAGTTTAACACCTCAAATCGACAGTACACACAACAGGCTAAATTATGCACCGCAAAGATTTTTAATTGTGCCGTATTGTGAGTTATTTCAGCACAGGTGCGGCTTCTCCTCACGACTGGTAGAGCAGCTTTCAAACACGCGGTACTCATAGTCTCTCTCTCACACACACAAACACACACACACACACCGCGCAACACCTGTCCGACAGTAAGCGATACGGGCACACACCACATGTCACTGCAGCTCACTTTTACACTAAAACTTTGTTTCCATTCCGAAGGCTTTGATTGAATCAATAGCCCAATTGAAAAACACGTTTTGGAACTGGAACAAGGAAACAAGCAGAAATATGAGGAATAAGACTCTTTCCTACGCCTCAAAGGCGCCTTTACACAGCCTGGTCTGAGCAGCTCTGTCTGCTTCAAAGTCTGTGTCAAAACGCAATGCTACATAAAACTGGAAAAGTGTGTAGATTTCGATCCACTTCAGCTTTTACTGTATTCATATTAGAGACGGCTCTGATGCTGCTTTGTGTCCATGTAAATGATGCAGCATGAGTGCGAACTTTGTTTTTCCCATGATGGATCAGTATTTAGTTATTTATTTACTTATATTTTTATGTTAGTGTTTAAAAAGTCATGTTTCTAAATTCGTAACATAAGACAATGTAGAAATGATAAGTATTATAATAATAAAGTCCTCACCAAATTCCTTCTTGACAGTAATCCTTTTCGAGATGCAAATAAAATATGTTTATCGGCTTTTTGAGAAAGCTTGGTCTGCGAGGTTTCCAGATGTTTCGTCAATCACATTGAGGGGGGCAAATCATCCAAATTCACAGAAGTTTCCAAATCCAGTCGTGAACGAAATCTGAACAGACTTGAAGTCAATGGAGTGTTTGAGGAGAAGCCGTATTCACCACACAGCCTTGAGCTGTCCGACTCTGTCCAGTCCTTAAACCGCTGAAAAGTGTATCAAAACCACACTAGATTATGTCATCTAAAGGAGCACCAGTGTAGTTTTGGCTTGTAAGAGGGTCTCGGGGTCCTACGGAAGAAGCTGCGCTCTTCTCCGCTGCGCTGTCCGGACACAACTGCTCCGCTGCGCCGCTGGGTCTGTTGTGAAGTGCGGGGCGTTTGGTGCTGTGTGAAAGCTTGGCTCACATACTCCCACTAACAGTTTGAGCACCGGGCTCTGGAGAGAGGGAAAAAAATTAACTAGGATCGGATTTCAAACCGCGTCCCTGCTGCGAGTGCAGTGCTCGCCGCCTGCCGCCCCCCTCGCGAGTTCAGGGCAAAGAGAGAGAGAGAGAGAGAGAGAGAGAGCCGCAGGCGCCTCCCACACCAAACCCGAATATTCAATCAACTTACTCACTGTCAAATTAGCTGCGCTCAGCGAACCCAAACCGCGCTATGGACCACGGAGAAAGTCAGCAGAAAAACAATTAAAAATAGCAAAGATTTTTGCTGTTCATACTGTTTTCAGGGTGCGAGTTACAGCGGGGTTCGTGGGGTATGACAAGGTTTAAGAAAGAACAAAAGTTAGATACAAGTCAGTGAGGGCTAATGTACATGCTCAGGAAGATGCCACCATTGTTTGAGGAGGTAACCAGAGCAACAGCTGTTCAAACGCCGTGCTTATATCGACAAGAGTAGAGCTAAAAGTATCATTTATGACTTTATTATAGTTTTACACACCAGGAATATCCACCTTTTTCTTCCGGTAAGTGAAGAAAAATGTTTCGTATAAAATGACGTTAAAGAGCAGGTCACATGGGTTTTTCCAGAACAACAATTTACAAATAATATACTCATCCCATTGTCTTCCAAGACGTTCATGTCTTTCTGTCTTCAGTCGTAAAGAAATTATTATAAAGAAAAGGTTTTTGAGGAAAGCATTTTAGGATTTTTCTGTATATAATGGACTTCAATTGTGCCCCCGATTTTGAACTTCCAAACTGTAGTTTAAATGCAGCGTCAAAGGGCTCTAAACGATCCCAGCCGAGGAAGAAGTGTCTTATCTAGCAAAACGATCGGTCATTTTGTTCGAAAAATAAAAATTTGTATACTTTTTAAGCACAAAAGTTCGCGTAGCACAAGCTCTCGGATGCGCGTCCACGGGTCGTTCTTGAATGATTTGTTCATTTTGAACGAATCGTCTCGGGGAGTGATTCATTCAGTTGTGCATGCGCAACATCCTGTTAGGTTCTGTACTGGAATTAGTTCACCTGTTTCGAGTCTTCGCGTTTTTTGAGTCATTCGTTCGACACGTTGTACCTGTTTGTTTGTAAACAGCGTTTGACTTACTTGCACTTTCTTAATCTTTGCGTGTTCGCTTTGTAAACACTGGGTCTGTGGTTCCGCCTACGTTCGGCCTGACCTTTCGACCTGATTCAATAGTACGTAGCGCCGTGAACGCGCATACCAGAACCTGTGCTACACAAGCTTTTGTGCTTAAAAAGTATACACATTTTTATTTTCCGAAAAAAATGGCCGATTGTTTCGCTAGATAAGACCCTTCTTCCTCGGCTGGGATCGTTTAGAGCCCTTTGAAGCTGCATTTAAAAAATATTTTGGAAGTTAAAAATCAGGGGCACAATTGAAGTCCATTATATGAAGAAAAATCCCGAAATGCTTTCCTCAAAAACCATAATTTTCTGACCTTACATGCATTTAAATCTGTTGTAGGGGACTCCAACACAATAGTAGGACACTTTAAAATACCTGCTCTTTAAGAGTATTTCTAATCACTTTAAGAGCGCCAAAAGACTATTTATCTTATGTAAGACTATTGCGCCTCAAAAATTACTGACAGAAATCCTTTAAAATCCCACTGACAGCCATTAAATAATTTGCACACTGATTATGTTTTGAAATATTACATATCCTGTCATTGAACAGTGTTTATAAATGTCAACACAGATCATTACTTTAATGCCCCTCAGCGCATATTGTGCAGCAAAGAAAGCAATTCAGCATTTAAGGTGGGTAACTAAAATAAACTAAACATAGCTAAAATATTTCTGCCTGTCTTTCATTTCATGTTACTGACTAATTCACTGACAAATCACATGCTGCTGGGAATAAAAGCACAGTGTGGAAAATAGAAGCATGATATTGTTTCGTTTTAACTGTAATTTTATACCCCAAACTGAGGCCTTCCCTTGTATGTTTTGATTCTTTCACCTGCAGACATTTCAGGCTGCTGTCATTTCTTCAAGAGAAACCAGAAATGCAAGTGTGTGTGTAATTACAGGCTGTCTGATCAGGTATTTCTGCTTATGTATCTGTACAGGTGTGCGTGTAAAGTTTCTGTCATTGTGCGTGTTGATTTTTCATGTCATAAAGCTGTCATGCTTCTCCTGATTAGCCAAGCGCCAAGTGTCGTCAAGAGTCGTAATACTGTAGAATAAGCACCAAAACAAAGTCTCAATTACTTTTAAAGCTACAAGCATGTTTGCAAAGAGAACTTTATGAGACCATAAAGAGATGAAACGTCTTCTTAATTACCAGAGGAGTGTGTGTTCGTGTGAGGGAAGCAGAGACAGAGAGTTCTTAGTAGCTGTCCATCTGTGTTTGCTTTAAGAGGAGGGCTGTTAGCCTGTGAGTGGTAAAATCAGCATGCAAACATGAGGATCCTCAGTCACATCAACACAGTTCTCTGACACCAGGGTTAAAGACATTCAGTAAAAAGACACATAAACATCACCCGTTCAATAATAACCCCTGTTAGCCTATTTCAAAACGCTACCCTCTGTGAATACTAATGCTGTGTCACTATCATTATATCTATTAGAGCCTTGAGAAAGAAGATTGACTTTATTGACTGACAAGTTGGATGCAGCACAGTAAGTGGTGACTTCTGACCCCGGCAAGGGTGTTTATGGGAATTTTAGTAGCTTGTTGGCAACGTGGTAAAAATGACTGCTACAACTGTAAAGACTGAAAGACAGAGAAGATATGTGATCAGTGACTTAAATGTATTTACAGCATCTAACAGATATGGGTTCAGTGCTCAGAACTTTTTGAGACTTTTTGAAAACTTTGTTTAATTATGATGATGTTTAATTGACCATGACCCGAGTCAACCAGTCAAACGACTATTTTAGAAATAACTTATATCTAATAATATAAAGTTCAAAAGAACAGCATTTATTTGAAACAACAACAACAAAAAAAATATTATTATTAATTTTAATTTTTAATAATATTTTTAAAAAAATAAATAAAACATAATATGTGCAAGTTAAAATAATAATAATAATAATAATAATAATAATACATTTGGAATTTAAGTTATATAGTCAGGCAGTAATATAATAATAATAATAATAATAACAACAAAAACAATTATTATTATATTATTATTATTATTTATAGTCAGGCAGTTATTATTATAAAAATAAAATTGGATATATATAATATTTAATAAATTAAATATAATATGTGTAAGTTACAATAATAATAATAATAAATAATAATTGTAATAATTAACATAATAGTAATTTGGAATTTAGGTGGTATAATCAGGCAGTTATATTATGATGATGATGATGATGAATACTAATATTATTTATAATCTAGCAGTTATTATTATAAAAATAAAATGTATATATATATATAAAATAAAGTATAATTTAATGTGTAAATAATAATAATATTAATAATAAGAATAATAGTAATTAATTTGGAATTTAGGTGTAATCAGGCAATTATATTATTAGTATAATTATTATATGCACTTATTTGTAACTTAATAGGTATAATCAAGCAGTGATGAATTATTATAATTATATGTATTTATTTGAAACTATAGTCAGGCAGTTATCATAATAAAAAATACATATATATATATATATATATATATATACACACACACATACACACACACATATATATATATATAATAAAATATAATATGCATAAGTTATAATAATTATAATTATTATTATTAATATTATTATATGCATTTATTTTAAACTTAGTTGGTATAATCAAGCAGTAATTATTATTATTATTATATTTATTTATTTATTTGGTGGTATAGTCAGGCAGTTAGTTTTTTTTTTTTTTTTTTTTTTTAATTTTACATTATGTCTTACATAAGTGATCTGGTCAAAAAGAGAATGATGCTTAAGTAAAATGAACAGCTCAAGGCTGTACAGAATGCAGCATCAGACATTCTGAAGAACTGAGCGAATGGGTGACCTCCACCCCAAGAGCCCAGTGAACCCCTGAACTCTCTCCGTAGATTCACCCCTCAGTCTAACCCCAGCCTCTGGCTACAACACACAAAGGAGCAGAGGTGAGGACGAGGGCCTCTCTTCACAAGAGGTTGAATATTAAACTGGACTGCAATTATCCTCTGAAAAACACTTTTCATGGAAGCCTCTAATCCATAAGGTCCTTTGTGAGCACCTACTGGCCATGTTTCACAACATCAGAGAGTTGTGATTTTGTGAGCAGCAGGAGATAATCACAAATCAATAACTCCCTCATTGATTACAGATGTGGCTAAATCCCTGAAAACAACCCAGGATGAGCATGAGATTTAAAGCATCGGTACACCACATGGGCTTTTAAAGTGTGTGAAACATGAAGAGAGCAGAGACAAGAACGTCTGTAGATTGTATGTGTGTGAGAGAGATCTTTTTGCTAGTTCAGCTCTTATCAGTGTGCATACTTTTACTGATAACCTAAAGAGCTGATAACATTGTGCTTGTTTTCTTTTGTTTCTTTGCATATTGACTGTAAGTATTCGAATGAGTGTGTGTGTGTGCGTTGCACTGGTAATAAGATCATTTTAGAGGAATCTTTAATATAAAATCAGCCACGTACGTCGGCAGACATGCATCTGATATGAAATGAAGGTGATTATTTTCTATTTCCTATCCCAATCCTAACTGTTAACTCCACAGCAGTTCTGCTGAATATATTAAGGAACACTGTGCCAACTTTCCCATGTACTTTCAGTTGCTGTTCGCAAGGTGTGTCTCTCAGCAAGGTATACAGAGTCTATCCTTCCTCTCTAGACCATGACCTACACACACATACACACAGAAACATAAAATCAAACACACACACATACATACATATACACACCCGGATGTGTAATGCTCTTACAGAAAATGTGCCTGAGTAAAGAAAGGTATTGTCTTTGGACTCCAGAGTTTATGCATTTCTGTCCGTTACAGAGAAAACTGGCATATCTGTGTCACTAGTTCTATTTCTGTATACAGTATCTGTACACGGTTTTCTGCTGGTACTGTAATGAATAATCAATTAGATGCTGCATCAATGAGATGTGAAAAGTGTGTGAGCGTAAAGGACAGGAATTGAAATGAGTTTCTGGCAGGAGCACTTTCACTCCAGGACACAAGAGACAAAATGTCCGCTCTATATAAACATGAATAAAACAAATAATACATAAAAATATCAGCTAAACAACAGTTAGTATATACAATAGAATAAAATATTAAATACATGACGATTATTGAAGTTGTTACTTTTGAAACAGTAAAAAAAAAAGTACAAGAAACATAAATTTGGGGTTGGTAAGATTTTTTGGTAACACTTTGCAATAAGGGTTACTACTTTAGTTAACATAAACTAAGAATGAACAACACTTATTGTTAATATTAACTAACATGAACAAAGATTAATAAATAGTGAAATAAATGTATTGTTCACTGATGTTAAATAATACACTACCAGTGAAAAGTTTTTGAACAGTAAGATTTTTAATGTTTTTTAAAAGTCTCTTCTGCTCTCCAAGCCTGCATTTATTTGATCCAAAATTTAAAAAAAAATTTTTTTTACTATTTAAAATAACTGTAAATAACATTTTAAAGTGTAGTGTATTCCTATGATTTCAAAGCTGAATTTTTAGCATCATTACTCCAATCACATGATCGTTCAGAAATCATTCTAATATTCTGATTTGCTGCTCAGAAAACATTGACTTATTATTATTATGTTGAAAACAGCTGAGTAGAATTTTTACAGGTATCCTTGATAGATAGAAAGTTCAGAAGAGGATTTATCTGAAATAGAAATCTTTTGTAACATTATAAATGTCTTTATCATCACTTTTTATCAATTTAAAGCATCCTTGCTAAATAAAAGTATTAATTTTTATAATTTATTTCCCATAAATTAATTAATTAATTAATTAATTATACTGACTCTGAACTTTTGAATGGTATAGTGTATAATGTTATAAAAGGTTTTTATTTCATATAAATGCTGATCTTTGCATTTTTCTATTCATCAAAAAATCCTGAAAAAAAAAAGTACTCAACTGTTTTAAATAATTCTAATAATAATAATAATAACACAATGTTTCTTGAACAGCAAATCAGCATATTTGAGTAATTTCTGAAGGATCATGCGGCACTAAAGACTAGAGTATTGATGCTGAAAATTTAGCTTTGAACAGAGGAATAAATTACATTTTAAAATACATTCAAACAGACAACAGTTATTTTAAATAGTAAAAATATTCTTTTTTTTTGGACCAAATAAATACAGGCTTGGTAAGCAGAAGAGACAATTTTTAAAATGTTTTTTTATGCTCAACAAGGCTGCATTTATATGATAAAAAAATACAGTAAAATAGCAATATTGTGAAATATTACTACAATTTAATACAAATGTTTTCTATTTTAATATATTTTAAAATGTAACTTATTCCCATGATGGTAAAGCTGAATTCTCAGCATCATTACTCCAGTCTTCAGTGCCACATGATCCTTCAGAAATCATTCTGATAAGCTGCTTTGCTGCTTAAGAAAATTGTATTGTATGTGTCAATGTTGAAAAAAGTTGTGCCGTTTAATATTGTTGTGATACAGTTTTGAAATTTGTAATGTTTCCTTAAAAAAAAAATAAATAAAAAAAATTTCAGTTTAAAATGGATTTTGATGTGAAAGGGTTGAAAATAAATAATATGTTACCACAAACATGCAAAAATATTCTAGGACTGGTGGTTTGTTTACAGTGCAAGGTAAATATTGTGCTACAATCCTTTCAAAACAGAAACCATGTAAGCATCAAAGAGAATATGAATTTACATTGGACTAAAAAAACCAAAGGCAAACAGGGGACTTTACTTTCTCATTTCAGAAGTCGCCGACATGCGACTGCTTTCTGGCATCTACCTGAGAGCCCCTGTTTATCCTGCACACATCATCTCTCCCATCAGCATCTTTTTCCCTCCATCTCCCTGTCTGTTTCCCATTATCCTTGGGAAAAAGACAGTGACCACTCTCATCTCACCCTCAATTTGTATGTATGTATTCAAAGGTCTTTCTGAGGATGCATATTTGTGCAAGGATGTCCTATAAATCTTTCAGCAAGCCTGCACAATGCAGGGAGGAAATCACAATGATGTCACCTTCACATGCAGCGAAACCCAGCCCGTCAACACGACTCAGAAGAGTCATATTACAAATGATTTAATAATATTGGGATTCGTAAGACGTGCGTTATCATGCCCGATGATGCAGTGTTATTAAAGGCTGTAGCTGGATTTGTTCATCTGAAGCAGAGCAGATGCACTCTGGTCCCAGGCCTGTGCAACTGCTGCTGATCCATATCCAAACACAGCAGCCCTCATCTCTGAGCCAGTAGGCATCCGTGGAATTTCAGCCCTCTGTACCCCTCCCGTCCTCCCGCTCACCCTAAAGCCCCGCTCCATCTCCTCCTAATCTCCCGCTCAGACACCCTGAATTAACGCCGCATTCTCCGCTGATAAGAGTTTAATGCATTCTCTGAAGCATCGGACGTACACAGCTCTGATGGGGAACAGACAAGTTATGTTGCGTCTATGGTCATTGTAGCTCAACGTCTGAAATGCCATTAGTGCCCATTTATCAGCATGACTGCTGCTTTGACGCTCAAATGGCACAATGGTTTCAATGTATGATGCAATGTCAAGCCATTTATTGATTTGACCTGCCCTTGATACATTAAAGGATTAGTTTAGTAAATTTACTCACCCCTATGTCATACAAAATGTTCATGTCTTTCTTTCTTCAGTCAAAAAGAAAGGAAGGTTTCTGAGAAGAACATTCCAGTGGACTTCAACGGGTTGAAGGTCCAAACTGTAGTTTTAACGCAGCTTCAAAGGGCTCTAAACAATCCCAGCTGAGGAACAGCGGTCTTATCTAGTGAAATGATCAATCATTTTCCAAAAAATAAATAAACACATTTTTCACATGCAGTCATGTTGGAAAGGTCGTAGGCGGAAGTACCGACCCAGTGTTTACAAAGCGAACGCGCAAAGAAAGTCAAACGCTTTTTACAAAAAAAGTTGAATGAGAAAATGAAATACAGTTTTAAGCCCTACACTGTAAAAAACAATTTGTTGAGTCAACTTAAAATAATTTGTTACCCGGCTGCCTTAAAATTTTAAGTTCAGTCAACTCAAAAAAAGTTTATTCAACTTGAAATGTTAAGTTATACTAAGTGACAACTTAGATATTTGAGTTGATTCAACTTAAAATTTTAAGGCAGCTGGGTTACTTACCCAGCTTTTAAGTTTAACAAACACAAATATCTAAGTTGTTACTTAGTACAACTTAACATTTCAAGTTGGCTAAACTTATTTGAGTTGACTGAACTTAAACATTTATGCCAGCAGGGTAACAAATTATTTTAAGCTGACTCAACAAATTGTGTTTTCTGTTTTTTACAGTGTACCCTACCTTTTTGACCCAGAGTATACAGGCGAAGAACTAACCACGCATGCCCTTTCCAATGTGATTATGTAATGTGTGTTATGTAAGTCGTAGATGCGTAATCCAGAGCTAGTGCAAGATGAGCATTTGTGGTTAAAAAGTACACAAATTTGACTATTTTTAGAAAATGGCAGATCATTTCGCTAGGTAAGACCCTTATTCCTCAGCTAGGATCATGTAGAGCCCTTTGAAGCTATATTCAAACTGCAATTTGGACCTTCTACCCATTGATCCCCATTAAAGTTCACTAAGTGGACAAAAATCCTGGAATGTTTTCCTCAAAAACCTCAATGAGTTGTACAAATAAAGTTGAACTTAGTTTAGTTTTTAGAACGCTGTGTCATGTAATGTATGTGAGTTGCAAACACAACAGTCAAACACGTTTGTCTAGTGTGTGTTTACATAGAAATACAATGGAAAAGTGGTACGTTCTGTGTGAACAGCCCTTATGTGTACTGGTCTACCAGTAAGCAATAAATCAGCTGTCTTGCTAGCTTAGCATTCACTAACTAAAAAAGTACTACGGTATTACCACGACTTTTGAACATGCAGCATGGCAACTCCACTTTACTTTGCCCCTGTCGCAGAACTTTGTTGTAAGGGTCACATAATTCCACTACAACAGCAATAAAAAAAAAAAAGCAAAACAAATTGGTTTCTCCATGTGCTCGTTTTTCCTTCGCAGAGATTAGCTTAGCCTAGCATCTAACTCAATAAGCGAGCGGGCCAAGAACTGTGAGTCACCAGAACAAACAAAGAAACACCCTCCGCTGTATACACACACACACACAGACACACAAATACACACAGAGAACAATTATAGGAGACCTGTTGGTACTCAGAGAGCTGCGTCGGTGCGATGTTTACCAACGGATTTAGGAGTAAATCTGCCCCCTACATTCCTATTGAGATTCAGACTGAGCCTTAAGAGAGAGCAGGATTACTGGCCAGTCTCTATAGACCCCACTGTACACACAGTGCTCAGCCTTAAAAGAGCCTGACCAAAACCTGCCACAACAGACAGACACAGAGAGAAAGAGATTAAAAGCATTAAAAGTTGAATTTGCTGCTCTAAATAGCTAAAAAAGAGTCGGTTTCAAACTTGTTATTGAATAACTTGGTGCAATTTAATTAATAAGTGCCAAATTATTACTGGTTCTTGTCATACTGTGGCAGTTCAGGGCTATCAAGCTTCAAAAAAGAAAACAGCATCATAAAAGCACCATAAAAGTAATTCATATGACTTGTGTGCTATATATTATGTTTTATGAAGGCATACAGTTGAGGTCAAAAGTTTACATCCCCCTTTCAGAATCGTAAAAGGGATCATACAAAATGCATGTTATTTTTTATTTAGCCCTGACCTGAATAATATATTTAACATAAAAGACATTTACATATAGTCCACGAAATAAATTAATAGTTGAATTTATACAAATGACCCTGTTCAAAAGTTTACATCCCCTTGATTCTTAATAATTTGTTCTTACCAGAATGATCCACGGCTGTGTTTTTTGTTTAGTGATAGTTGTAATGTTTTGATTGTGAGATCCATTTTTTCACACTGAGGACAACTGAGGGACGCTCACTGATGCTCCAGAAGGAAACACAATGCATTAAGAGCCGGGGGTGAAAACTTTCTGAAGTTGAAGATCAGGGTAAATTTAACTTATTTTGTCTTCTGGGAAACATGTAACTATCTTCTGTAGTACTAAATGAAAAAATATTATATTTAGGCAATGTAAGAAAAATGTACACATCACCACTCTGTTCAAAAGTTTTCTCCCCTGGCTCTTAATGCATCATTTTTCCTTCTGACACATCAGTGAGCATTTGAATCTTCTGTAATAGTTGCATATGAGTCCCTCAGTTGTCCTCAGTGTGAAAAGATGGATCTCAACATTATACAGTCACTGTTGCAAAGGGTTCAAATACACAAACATGCTGGAAAACCAAAGAATTTGTGGGACTTTTCTGAAGGATTTTTCTGAAGAACAGCGGGCAGTTTAACTGTTCAGGGCAAACAAGGGACTCATGAACAACTTTTACTAAACAAAAAAACACAGCTGTGGATCTTTCAGGTAACAACACAGTATTGAGAATCAAGGGAATGTAAACTTTTGAACTAGGTCATTTTTAGAAATTCAACTATTATTTTCTCTTTTGGACCATATGTTTTATGTGAAATGTCTTATTCAGTACTAAATAACAATAACATGCATTTTGTATGATCCCTCTCATTTTGGTCAAATAATTAACATTTTGCAGATTCTGAAAGGGGGATGTAAACTTTTGACTTCAACTGTATTATGGCTGTGTATGAGGAACAGTTTGAAATTCAAAGGTATCTCTTGTAAAAAAGAAGTGTGCTTCATTTTATTTAATGTGCACTTTTAGTGCACTCAACTCTTTAAAAGTATATTTAAATAAAATTTACTTTCAGATGACACAACCATAATGAAATAAAAAAGCCACTTAAGTGTACTTAAAAAGTCCACTCCAAAAGGAGATATTTCATTTTTAAAAAGTCCTTTTTCAAGAACTACAACGAACGGCTCCTTTGGACTACGTTTGTTTTCCACATGCAATGATGTCACAACGCCTATCCATTACAATATCATTCAATTTAATCCAGCCCACAGAAATTCGAATTTTTTCGATGCAGCACGGAGATCCGCTTCAATGAGCCGCAGCGGGGTGGATATAAACACAAGCATTGACTAGAGTGGCTGCTTCAGAGCTGTAACGCGACGCAGACGTGTGCAGTGCAGGGGGTCGAAACACGTCGAAGCCGCCATCTACTCCGGTTGTGCGTCGGAGCCCGTAGATGTGTGCAGTGTGTGGTAAGAGATTTATTCATCATACAGTGTAGATAGCTTCACTTATAACACGAGTGTTTTTTAAACATCGATATTTCGATAAATATCGATACTGAAATATCTGAACGGTACCAATACTAATTTCCAGAAGTATCGATATACCGATACTAGCCGAGCTGTCACTTTCATTTCTCTCCAAAGGTACGTTGACAAACACCGCACGTGACCGCAGTGCCTGTCTCGTCTCATTCGCTCTGGTTAAATAGCGTAAGGGGCCGTTCACATATCGCGTCTAAAAACGCGTGGAAAACGCTAGGCGCACCGATTTCTCCTTCTTTCCAAAGCGCTCTGTAGCTTGCGCTTCCGTGGCGTCTGCCGTTGCTAAGCAACCATGACGCGCACTCTCAATGAAGACGCGGAAGTTTCAAAGGACAAACGGATTTATAACACTAAAAATCGCTTGCTGTAGCTCTGTTACTACATTTAATGTAAATCAACTTGTGCTTATTTAACTATATTCAAAAAATTATTACTTAAATTCTGCAATTTGTCTTGATGTTGATCCAGTGAACAACTGAGCATTGTTTTCGCGTGTGATGCACGCACGTTTGCATGCGTGGATCGGTGATTATATGTAAATCCGGCATTAAAATCTGTTCATCAAATAATTTTAATGTATTAACCACCATTTATGAACGATGAGCAATGCATTAGTTACAGTATATTTTAATCTTTGATAATGGTAGGTAATAAAAAGACAACGGATCATGTTAGCTCTGGTCCAATGAAAAAATATTAACAGATAGAACTTTGGATTTTAATTAGTTCATGTATTAGTAAATGTTAGTTTAAATTAACTTTTAACTAAGATTAATAAATGTTTTGGAAGTATTTTTCATTGTTTATTCATGTTAACTAACATATAGATAACACATATCTATTACCATTAGCTTAAGTTCTAAGATTAGTTAGATAGTTCAGTTCATTTTTAAAAGTGTGGTCTAAAAACAAAACAAACAAAAAAAGTTTATTAAAGTTTGGCACCAGAAAGAAGATAAGACTCGACCTGCAACAAAAACAACATACTCACAACCTACACTACTAGCTGTATTTAAACAGCAAAGGAAGTATGAAGCAAACTCAAATGAAGCTCAGAAGCTGAACAGGGCTGTAGCAGTGTAGTACCTCAAAACATTTTTGTTCATGTAAAATATACCTCATTGTCATGTTCTAGATTTGTTATATTTATCTTTAAATGAAAAAAAAAAAGTACCCCTTAATATTGTGGCAGTTTTCGTGGTATCGAAAATGGTATCGAATATCGATATTTTTCAAGGTATCGTATCGAAGTTAGAAATTCCAGTATCGTGACAACACTATTACATGTACATTATTCTAGGTGTATATGACTTTCAGACAAATGCAACCGGAGTTGTATTAAAATTTATCCTAGCACTCCCAAGCTTTATTAATAAAGGCCTCCTGTAGCGAATCGATGCGAAGAAAAATATCCATATTTAAAACACAAGAATCACTTTAATCTAACAGTTGTACTTGAATTTGCTTCTTTGACAAGGGGCATGGCAGTACTGAAACACCGTCTAAGCTGTTCGCCAATCGCAACGCAGTGGGACAGCTAACCAATCACAACACATTTCGTTTTTCGGAAGGCAGACCTTCTTTAAACCCGGAACTAATCGAGCCTTATGTGCCAGGCTGGGAGAGATGTATTGTAGTAATGTAAATTATGTTAAAAATAATGCGTTTTTCGAACCACCAAGCATGAAAGCATGTTCCAGTACACCCCCAAAACAAACTCAAGACTTTGTAAAAGAGCATAATAGGACCTCTTTAAAGTATACCTTATTTTACCAAAAATCTTGTGGCAGCACACTTTAATCAAAGATTCAAAGATAATTGAAGTAATTATGAAATTACATATAAAGATGCACTTAAGCCCCACATAAGTGGCTCAAAAAAGCACAAGATTAGCCGTCTGTGCTTGATATAAATTTAAAGTTCAATGCATTTTCATTTAATTGCAGATAACATGCAATTAAGTGTCCAAAAACATTACATTCAGTTCGCACTTGAATATTATTTCAAATTCAATATTACTGTAATAAGCACTCTATGCTAAAGTGTACTTTTCCCCACTTTTCCCATTTCCTGTTTTTCCAAACCTGTATGACTTTCATTCTACAAAAACGTTTTTTTTCTTTTGAAAAGTCAAATGGATTATAAAGTCAATGGACTCCAACGCAATGTTCTTCAAAATATTAGTCATATAGTTTTGTAATAGCTTGAGGGTAAGTAAATAGAAGAGAATTGTCATTTTTGGATGATCTATCACTTTAAGTTGTTATTTAGTTGTGCTCAGTACAGTCACAGGTATATTGAGTAAGTCTCTAGTATGATCTTCACTAATACAAAAATGAATGGCCATCATGCTAGCAGTGAATTATGAGGCAAAACGCAAATACAGAGCTAATCTCAAATTGTTGCACAGTATTCCGTTTTTAACCATGTACTGAATCACTTGGGTGGGAGAGTTACAGTATGTCCTTGTGTATGCATGTTTGTCTTTGAAGAAGCGCCAACCATGTCACAGTTAACAGCCAATCCAACAGGCCAGTGACATCACCCTTTTAAATATTTCACAGCTCTCTAAAGCTATTTCACTTCTATCTGATCTTTTATGAAAAAAGTATTTTCTGCAAGCTTCTCAAGTTTTCACATCACGAGCCCAAAACTAGAACAAAGCTTCTGAACAGTCAAACTTTGCATTTGTATAAAACTACCAAATATTCAGAACATCAACAGGATGGTAAACGTTCAGTTTGTCAAAAGCACATGCACTATTTGCATGTATCATTACATGTGTGTTTGATTGAGGGTCTCTGAGGTGCAAAAATGCCTGAAGGTGAATGTCATCTACTATAGTTTGATTTAAAATGATAAATGCTTTGACTGGATGGTGGGAAAGAGGAGGATTTGATTTGGGGTGTTATTGTGAGTCATCTGTTCACTTCTGTTTCATCTAAGAGATTTATATGATACTGTAACAGCTCATTCAACTGTGGTAGTAGTATGCACTATAGAAGTGGTTTTCATACTATGAGTCATGCATAAACTGGAAATACATACATCTTAAAATTCCCTACATGCTAAATTAATAAAATAAAAACACATCGTAAACTGTGTAGTCAGATTCAAAAATGCATAATATTTTTTTTTTGCTCTAATTAGCTGTTTATATGGTATGTATGCAAGGAACATGATAAGATTATAAGTTATAATAATAAATATAAGACTCTCACAATTCTTCTTTTAATTAATCATTTGAAAAGACTCATAATGCAAATGCATACGCTGCCGTTTAGAATCAGTTCATGAATCCTTAACTGAACAAACTCACCAAATCCATCACAACGGCTACTGAATCCAACATATGACTCACTGAACTGCAAGTTCCATGTCAATAAATCATTAGCCTACTTCAATATATCTGACAATAATATGACAAAAAAGTAACCAAAACAGAATAAATGACATTTTCCCCTCATATTTCACTCTAAACAGTTTGTGGTGGGTCTTGAGATTGATCATGCCTCTCTAGGTGGTTTATACCACTCTTTTCTCTAAACATGAGAAAATGTATGTTTTTGAAATGTATATATTTACATACTGTATGTATGAATGAAATGTATGCATTACACACAGTTTAGCCTGTGCCATGCATCCTTGTATTTTTAGTGCAATGTAGTGCTGTACTGTGTACAGTGACTATATTCTCATACTAATACAAGAATATACCTTTATTTTTGATGCTTCTTGTACCATAAATCCAGCCTTTACTGCTACCACATATCCCACATGCTGCTAATGCTGAATGATTCATTTTCATGGTTATGAAAGAGACAGAGAATTTTGGCTCTTCCACAAGACACATGAGAATTATTATTGAGGTTTATGTAAACTCGTAACCTTGCTCTCGGTCAGAATTAATCTATGATTATTATGCATGTTTACACACTAGGATTCTAAACGTACCCTAACACACAGACGTGTACACACACACACACACACACACACACACACACATCCTTTATGAAACGCAAGCAGATTAAAGCCAATTTTCAGCTTGTTCAAGCTCTATTTTTAGCTGTTGGATTTTTCAGTTCAAACCTCACTGATCAGGCCAACATCAAAAAGAAATAGTGATAGAGGAGGGAGCGAGGGCGAAAGAGTGAGAGAGAGAGAGAGAGAGAACAGAAGTTTGAAAGTGACATGCAATCTGCCGCATTCGAGAGAGAGGGAGACAGAGAGAGAGAGTAAGAGAGAGAGAGAGGGAGTTAGATGAAACAGACTGAAAGAGGCTGAGAGAGGACTCTTCTCTTACTACTAATGACTGAGGGGGTGGACAAAGAGCTGCATCTCTTCCCCCGTTCTCTGCTTCTCACAAAGTTGCCATCACTCTATTCTCTACCCCTCTTATTCACTTCTTTGTGAACATGTAATAAAGAGAAGCTAATAGCTTGTTTAATCTTATTGGTTGAGATACCTGGTTTAGATGATGCAGCTTGTCCCAGTGCTCCCTCATTCAGTTTGGGTCCATCTCTTTTGGCCTGTTTAAAAAACAATATCACATGATTATTACATATAGGCTATGCTCACACAGTGGTTGTCCTGTATTAGTGTCCAGTGACACAGAAGACGTCAGGTCCTTAAATCCTTAAAAATGACTTTGGGTTTACTTTAATGTAGTTAGGTTGATTCACTAATATCAAATCATATTTTTAACTTAACTTTTTATCTTAAATTAAGAACGAATTTTCATTTTTGGATGATCTATCGCTTTAGATTGTTATTTAGTTGCGCTCAGTACAGTCACAGGTTTTTGAGTAAGTCTCTATATGATCTCCAGTGATACTAAAATGACTTTTAGTGGTTTAATTTATTGTAGTCAGGTTGATTTACTGATATTAAATCAAATTTTGGACTTATGCATTTTTATGGTCATAGACTGAAATATTGCTCTCCAGTATCCACATCTGTATGAAGGCTCATTTTTATCATCTAAGAAAAAATAAGGCTTCGGTTTATCATAATTATGACATAAAAAGTCAAAATGATAAGATAAGTCATAATTATGAGTAACACATTTTTTATTGTAAATGTAAAGAATAAAATTGACATAAAAAGTTACAATTTTGACTACTTTATATAAAAATATAAATTATTATAAATTACAAAATTACACTCAGAAAATAATACAGAACTGTCAATGGGGTGGTACCTTTTCAAAAGATACTTAAATGTACATTTTAGGTACTATTATGTACTTTTAAAGTACTAATATGTAATACTGTACCATTTAAAAGTAAATAAGGTACAAAGATGTACCTTTTAGCTTTTGTAGATTAGTGACAGCTTTTGTACCTTCAGCTTTGAGAGTGTATGATGTAAAAGTAATAATTATGGGCATAAAAATTCAAAATTATGAGATACTAAGTAATAATTATAGAAGCACATTTGCACCTCATAAAAATGCACGCTTTAAAAAAATCATGCTTTGAAAAGTCATAATTACAACATAAACATTTAAAATTGTGATATATGAACTCAAAATTATGGCACACTAAGTCGTAATAAGATAAAAGTCAAAATTATAAGATAAAAAGGTAATTCATTATGAAAATATGACAAAATTTAGACTTTTTATTTGTACTTTGTCATCATGACTTAGTATGCACAGACTTTTTGACTTCTTGTGTCATAATTTTAATTTTTATGCCTTTATGATAAGTTATGACTTAGTAATTCATAATTAAGACTTCTGTAAAAATTATGAATTATATGATTTAACAAAGCATGATTTTTTGTCAGCATGATGTGTCAGAAATGAGCTGCCATATATCTACATAAATTCCAATATGCACCACAAAAAAAAAAAAAAAAAAAAAATCATAATGAGCATGTCCAGAACGGACGGATGAATGAATGAATGAATGAATGAATGCTGGCAGAGCAACACTTGATAAGACATTAAGACTTGTCTGCAGAGAATAGTTTTTTATACTAGTGTATTCTAACTTACTGTGCTGGCAGATGTTTTTTCACTAGTTTTAGTGAAAAACAAATAAGAAAAAAAAAATCTGTCAGTGCAAGATGACATAAATTCAAGGTGCAATCTATATATTATTTTTAAGTAAATGTATGATGCCTCAAAAATGTTCTGAAACACTCTCTCCCTTAACTTAAGACCTGTTTGAACCTGTTGGTTGGGTGCACATGTTTGTGTCACAGTTTGGCAACTTTATTTTGTCCACCTCCTGTCACAAAGCTAATCAGCAGCTCGTGTTAAACGAGTCCAACAACCGTTGCGACCCTCCCACCGACCTCTAACCCCACACCACCGGAGAAACAGCAAGCCAAAGAGTGTGTGAGAAACCGCGCACAAGAGGGAAAAAAAAAGATAGTCCAGAGGGGATGAAAGAGCAGAGATTAGCTCTAAATAAACTCTGTCAGGCACAAAACAGTAGGAGGCTGACAACGAAGCAACCTCAGTCCCAAATCTCTCTTTCTGTTTAACACGGTCTCTCTCCCTCCCTCACTCTGTCTTTTACTTTCTGGCCAACAATAGTAGGAGGTGCAAACTGCAGGCCTCATGAAGGTGGACTGTATAGGGATTAAAGCTTTTGTTGGCAAAATACAAATTACACATCTCCCAATACTCTCCCTCTCTCTTTCACTCACTTCTTTTGTCTGTCTTTCTCTCCCTCCAGAGCTTCTCCCAGTGGTCTGCATCAAAACTTCCCTCTCACTTCTCATCTATCTTGACTCCTTAAAAAAAGGGAGGGAGAATGATAGAATGAGCCACAGAAAAAAGAGGTTGAGAATGACAACTTCAGATGAATTGAATGTAATTATGACATTTCTGGGCAAAATCTCCTCTTATCCTTTAAGAATTTAATTGCTTCAGTATGCATGGTAATTACCCCACAAATAAGTGCATGTTGAAATTACAGTATATTGCGCACATGCGGTCACACAGACATGGGATATGCAGGACATGAGATCTGAAATCACATCCACTGCAGTGATGTGGGAAGCTGACATTTTTCCTGACCTGGAAGAAAACAAAACAGTAGATCATACATCATAAGCAGAGGTTACCCCACTACTTGTAAAACAAGAAAAACAAGAAACTATAAAAACAAGAATAGCAATTTTAGGGCTGCCAGAGAGTTAAAATAATTAGTGTCTTGATCATTAACCATCCCCAATCCAGTCTAGTCTGCTCAAAATGTGCTGAAATAGCACTGCACCATGAGTATGTAAATAAAGTCATTAAATAAAGCACAAAGACACTCCTTTTTATGTAAATTGGGCTCATTATGAATCACACCTTATTCAAAAAAATTCAGCACTATTTTCTTGGTGCAATTAACATTGTGGTATTTCTTGCCACAGAAAGCATGGTAAACAAATCCCATAAAAGAGACTTTCAGATGCATTTCCATTGATCTTGGCAGCAGTAATTAATTAAATAAAGCACGGTTCGAGATAGAAATCACTAAAGTAACTTACATTGAGTCAGACAACCAGTAACCGCCCACTCAGTTCGTTCATTCATAAAGAATGAGTCAAACCGGACCACATGAGTCTTTTCGAACGATTCATTACGAGATTCGACTCATAAGAGTCATTGGTTTGTGAAACGGTCTCAACTGGATGCTGAACTGAATTTGTTTTGATTTACTAACAAGAACCGGCTCATAAAAGTAATTTTCTCGTGAATCGGACTGCGCTGGTTACCCTGTATGTTTTATTCAGTAAAAAGAACCACTTCAAAAGAGTCATTTGTTCGTGATTTGGACTAACGTTAAGGCGCTGCTTTTGTTTGTGTTTGTTTTTGCTTGGGCCGTGCGAGCATAAGTCAATAGAAAGACGTGTTTTCCATTTTACCATTTCTTTCACTTTATCCCATCACATTCAAGCTCACAACTCAGATAAAGTGTGGCCATGGCATTGCAAATTTAAGTAGGAAACGCCACGTGAATAACATTGCGCATGCGCGGGAGCTGCAGACGACAGGTACAGATACTCGTTTAGAAAAACAGTATTTCCCACTTGAGTATTTCCCTTCACATCAGTCGCAAATACAAAATAAGTAGGGAACAACTGTTCTAACAGAATTTTAAAAAATAAAGTAACAGCAGTCTGAATATGGGTGCTTGAAAACAAAACGAGAGCTGAATTACAGTTCACTTTTGGATTCTGAATACATAACGTCATCACGTGTAACCAACAACGCAGACAGAATAAGCAAATAAATGGCGCTGTCTCAGTCAGTTTCCCTTAAGGTGTTTTTGTGACAATCAATTTAAAAAGAGTAAAGAACACATTTGTAGCCTGGTGTTGATGAAGGTGTCCTTGAGCCATTCTGATGGGACTGTGGGGGTGTATGAGGCAGGAGCTCCCATATCCTGCATACACTTATGAAATCAGGAACTCATGCAGACACTCACACAGACGGAGGTGCAGAGGGAAGAGCTGTCTGAGCCTCTGTAAACCTTTCACCTCTGTGCCAACCTGAGAGAAAGCTGTTGGATGCCAGATTGTCTAGGTCTGTGTTTTTTCTCCTTAGTCTTGGGCATTAGCCGCTCTTTGAAGAGACCACTGACTGATGAAGACCAGGTGTGACTATGTGCTTGAGTATGCGTGCGTGTGTGTGACAGGCAGAAAAAGACAGACAGACAGATATACAGAGAGACAAGGAGAAAGAGAGTGAGAGAATGAGAAAGGAAGGAGACAGAGGTTAGTGAGTATACAGCACACTGGAACTGTTGGTAGGAATGACTGTTATGTAAGTGTGTATTTATATGTGCCGTATCTTCCTGGAGTTCAGCATGAGCGTGTGTGTGTACAGATTTGGCTATACAAATTTTACAAATGCCCTCCCAAATATAGTGAGAACATTTGAAGTGGTCCACACTGTCTAAAAGGCATATCAATCAAAATCAAGTTGCATTAAAAATCTGGAAACTTTTAAAATTTGAACTTGAAAAGTGAAGTGAAAGTTTTAGGATCTTGAAATGTATAATATGTGAAGTCATGACATAAAATGAATAGACATTTTTTCAGATGTTTAGGAATAATATAAATTTTTTTAAAAGTTTAGGTTTCTATTTAAAATGAACATTCTATCATCAAAAAATCCTAAATGCATCACAATGAATTAAATCATGTTCTCAACACTGATAATAATAAGACTCCTTGAGCAGCAAATCAGCATATTAGAATGATTTCTGAAGGATCATGCGACACTGAAGACTGGAGTGAAAATTCAGCTTTGTTTTCACAGAAATAAATGATATTTTTAAATATATTAAAATAGAAAATAGTTAACATTACTGTTTTTATTGCATTTTTGATCAAATAAATGCACCCTTTGTGAGCATAAGAGACTTTCAAAAACCTTAAAATATAAATCAATATAGAAGCACTGTCAGTAGGACTTATGTTTGATTTCATGCAAACATGGACACACTCATAGATGGGCACTTAAAATACAGACACACCTAAAGCCAATCTTCCTGGTACACACAGTTAAAGTGTCTCATATGACCACTTTGCTTGTCACTTTTCTCAGCTGCATTGTCCTTGTCTAACTTTGAAGACTAATTTGAATAAAATGATTCCTACAAAATGCTGAGGGCTTAAAAATAATATGAATCCACAACAGAACAATTTATTGATCATACAGAGGTTACACATTCCCTGTGCCACGGGGCCAAGGTTACAGTGAATGAATCTAGACTGAATAAACAGCCTAGGTTTGGATTTTCTGGGCTGATTTTCGAGGAAATTCTGCAAAATGGATTTGAACATGGCATATTGTTAACTAAAAGTATAACAATAAAATTAACCAAATAACCACTGCATTGTACCAAAAACAGGCAACACTTTACAATAAGGTGTCATTTGTTAACATTAGTTAATGTATTAACTAACATGAATATACAATGATCAATACATTTATTACATTATTTATTCGTCTTTGTTAATGTTAGTTAATAAAAAGACAGTCGTTCATTGTTTGTTCATTGTTTGTTTGAGTCCTGAAAATTTACGGGTGTGAGTTCGGTTATAGAATACAGTTGTCACACCCGTAAATAACCGTACTGTGTGTGAACATAACTGTATTAAGGACTATTGACAACCATATTCTCCTGCTGTGTGAACATGGCCTTTTTTTTTACCTCTGATCCACGGCAATGTCCAACTGTTCACAACAGGCAGCTACTCAAAATGGTAATTACTTGTGCTTATCCTGATTGCTTCAACCGATTAAAAACTAAAAGAACTCATCCGAGAGTGTTGACTTTTTCGAGTTATTGTTGCGTGCTCTTGCATATGCCAGATCACGTTGAAACGTCACACGCAATGCTTGAAGTGGGCCTGTATGCACCGGTACGCAGTACCAGCACTTCTGTATTTTAGCTTTTAGCATACTGGCACTTTTTCGTGCGTACCGGCACTTCTAAAATGTTGCCAGTACTCACAGTCAAAGCGTCAGCGTGTTAATTGGGGCGTGGAGTATCGGCACTTCTTTTTTTCCACTTCAAGCACTGGTCACACGCTCAGGACAGTTGGACATTGCGGTGGATCAGAGGTAAAAAATACTGTTGAGTTTTTGCACAGACCAATAGTTTTGTGTCTTAACACCTCAATGTATCATCACCAGCTGCAGGGTTTCATTTGGTTTTGTCTGTGTATGTTTTTTTGACTCTCAAAGCCATGGGTTCCATTGACTGCCATTATATGACTGACAGACTGCAATGGTTTGAGCTATAAATCTTTGTTTGTGATCTACTGAAGAAACAAAGTCACCTACATCTTGGATGCCCTGGGGGTAAGCAGATAAACTGAACTATCCCTTTAATCTCTCTCTCTCTCTCTCTCTCTCCCTCTCTAATAACTTCATTATTAACTGCATTAGTCTGCTATCAACAGTTCAAGCCTCTGTTACTAGGTCTAAAATAACATTTTGAAATTAGCAACGGAGGTGTTGGGTGAGATGCATAAGAAATTAATCCTACTCACAATTGCATTTTAAGGACAAAAACCAGACGAATGCTGAAACATATCATCTGATCTTGAGGTGTGGTAACCATAGTATAAGCATTATTTTCAAAGAATTCAATTCCTTACTAAACAAACACAACTTGATTTTAAAAATGCAAATTTTATAAATGCATTAGTAAATGCTAATATTAACATGAACTAAGATTAATAAATGCTGTAGTAGTATTATTAGTATTATTAGTTCATAGTAACTAATGAACATTTTGTAAAGTGTTACAAAAAAAAAATCAAGTGTGCAAGATGTTCTAATAAATCTAAAAAAAAATAGTGTGAACATTTCTTAGTCAGTTCATTATCTAATGTGCACTGAGCAAGAATACAAGTTGCTAACAAAAGGTGTTTTATTGACTTGTAGGTGTTCAGAACATGTTCAAATGTCATTCCATCTTTTGCAAGATGAGTCATCTGAACAATTTATTTTGCAAGTTTCCAGCATGCAATGCATCTTGAGTAATTATGTGGTAAATATCGTAAAAAAACAAAAAAACCCCAAAAAAACACTGTGTTACTTTTACAAGACGCTACAAGGTTCTTAAATTGCTAAATGCTTAATGGTTGCCTTGAAAAGAATGTGTTCATTAGATGAACACAAGTTTACATTTGCAAGTTGAGTTAACTGTAATAGGTTGCCATATATTTTTTAAAGTTATGTCTGTTTTTTTTTTACTTACAGTGTGACCAATTATGTTGTCATGTGGGCATTTTATGATAATAATCTGAAAGTATAGTTTTTGGTCATTTTGTTTAATTTTTCCTTCTTTATCTCTCTCTCCTCTCGTTCTTTCGCTTGCGCCGTCTCTCTGTGAGTGGATCTTGTTTGTATAAGGCATTTCTCTCTGTCAGCAGTGCTATGTTTAATCCTCACTCACCGAGAACCATGCCAACCCAAGCAAGAAACCTACTACTGCTACTGTACTCTCTCTCTCTCTCTCTCTCTCTCTCTCTCTCAAACACACACACACACACTCACCCTCATTCCCCGCAGTAAAGTCACTGTTACCGTGTCTAAGTATGGTCAGAGGGATGGTCGTGTGGTCACTTTCTTCAAGTCTTTCTTCGTGCAGCTATATGAAGCCTGTATCCCACACTCTAACCATAATGTTCTGGGAGGGGCAGGGGAACGCTGTCAAAATGTTGTGTAAACAAAAGCATCTCTTTTAATAGAGCTACTCCCAAATTACACTAAACCAATAAGCCACAGAACAGAGTCTGATTGCAAAAACAAACACGCACACATACAGAGGCAGCGGCGAATGAACTTCTAAAGAAACGTTTTGCAAAGCGCCTGGGTTTATAGAGCGGCACAACAAGAGAAAAACACCAGCAGAGTAAATATGAAAGCCTTTAATTTTCGACTAATCTCTTTCATCCTTAGCCATCAAAAAACTTTAATTCAAGGATGTTCTGACCATCTCTGCGCTGCTAAACACCAAGGAAACTTAAAAATAGTGTTACAGTAAGCCTGTATGTATGCACGGAGAGGGAAACATAATATTTAATAAAGACAGAAGTTTATATTTTTGTGCATGCTGCAATCTGCACGTTTTGACAGGATGTTCACATTTCAAAAAATATGTCTGGATGAAAGAATAACACATCTGTGTGTGCGTGCATGTGTGTGTGTGTCCAGACAAAAGCTGTATTAAGTAACACCTAATCTTTATTGCATTACAATAGCAACCAGGTTTATATGCATATATAAACATGCACACAAACACAGAAATGTGTTGACTTAAACACTGATTAGTGTTAAAAATGTTTCATTGGAGGGGAAAGATGGGATTTTGCCATGTCTGCTGTTCTTTTGCACATCCTCATGGATGTACGAGTGAAGGCCAAATAAGGATGTCTGAAATGACAGAAAGGAGAAATCTTTTAAAAATATAGTTTGAAAGGCATGTGCCAAGTTTTTAGAAATGTAGTCTTTGTTGGGTTTATACATTTTTGAGAATTTTAATAACATTTTCTACGAAAAGTTTGATTTCATAAGTCTATAAATGTCAAGTAATGTAACCATCAAGTAAAAACTGTTAAAATACTTTCCTTGCACCTTGAATGTTGATTATTTTCAAGGTGAATGAAAAACACAAATGGATTTGTCAAATTTGTCAAACCTCAAAACCTGTATAATATGCACATTTTCATTGAAAATAAAATAAAATAAAATAATTATACTAGTACTAATAGATACAGTTAATATTTTTTTATGTCCTTGAACATTATCAGTGAACATTTTGATAGTAACTGTCTAGAGATTGTAAAAAAAAAAAAAAAGTGACATTGAAAAGCTGAATTCTTAAAAAAAAAAAAATTATGTCTTTTAAAAGCAGTGCAGCAGTAAAGCAGTTGTGTTTTAAAATATTAAACATTTAGGGGAAAAGGTGGGGGGGGGGCAGTTAGAATGGCGTATCCAGCCCCCTTCACTGTATATCAAGGTAATTAGGTAATTAGCCAACTTACTGATTCGCTACTTAAGCTTATTATTCTTCTTCTTAGCCAAATTTCTGAACGCTACTCCTCCAGAGCTTTCAAGCTAGAACCACCAAACTCAGCCCGGCTCTTCAGACTGATCTCACTGTATATCTGTGCTATATCTTTTCTAACTGATCCAACTTATAGTTTTCATAAAATTAAAGATTAAAAATCATAAAAATCCCATAGACTTACATTGATGGAATGTTCAAATGAGCCAACACTATTCAAACTCCAACTGTCAAAATTCAAACTGAAACTCCCAGAATCCCTTAAGACACGTTATTAACTTGCTAATCATGCTAGCAACATGCTATTAACATGCTAATCATGCTAGTGACTTGCTAATCATGCTTGAAACATGCTAGTAACTTGCTAATCGTGCTAGAATCATGCTAATTATGCTAGAAACATGTTAGCAACATGTTAATAACTTGCTAATCACGCTAGCAACATGCTAACATGTTAATCATGCTAGAATCATGCTAGTACAATCATGCTAGAAACATGCTAGCGACATGTTAAAGCATGCTGTGCAGAATCATCTAGTGTTATTCATGCATGTACTTTAATCATCTCATGCTATTAACACCTAATCATGCAAGAATCATCTAGTAACTTTCTACGTGCTTGCTTAATCATGCTAGAAACATGTTAGCAACATGTTAATAATAACTTGCTACTCATGCTAGCAGCATGCTATTAACATGCTAATGTGCAAGAATCATCTAGTAGCTTGCTATTCTTGCGTGAAACATGATAGTAACTTCTAATCATGCTACATGCTTTGCTATTAACATGCTAATCATGCAAGAATCATGCTAGTAACTTTCTAACCGTGCTTGAAACATGTTAGTAACTTGCTAATCATGCTAGAATCATGCTAGTAACATGTTAGCACCTGCTAATCATGCTAGTAACTTGCTAATCATGCTAGCAACATGCTAGCAACATGCTAATCATACTAGAATCATGCTAGAAATATGTTAGCACCTGCTAATCAGACTAGAAACATGCTAACAACTTGCTAGTCATGTCAGAAACATGTTAGCAACATGCTAATCATCCTAGAAACAGGCTAGCAACTTACTAATCATGCTAGAAACATGCTAGCAACTTGCTAATCATACTAAGCATGCTAAAAACATGCTAGCAACATGCTGACAACTTGATAGCAACTTACTAATCATGTTGAAAACATGCTAGTAACTATCTGAGACTATCTATCCGAGACTGTATTGCCTTCAAAACATTCAAACTTTAACCTTTTAAAACCATTTTAAACTTCAAACTATTTCAGACTGAAAACCAACAAACGTAAAACTTTTTAAACTTTTAAAACTTTTTCAAACTTTCTGGTGCGGCGTACTCAAGTCAACTTAAAGTTTTCTTGACAAAATTTTTTATCTAGTTATTTTTTATAACTGAATGAGCGTCACATTATTTATTCACAAACAACAAACACAAAAAACACATGTAACTTACTGGCGAAATACAATGAACCTTACAAAGGAACGATATAAACTCGTGTACTACAGTGCCTATAGAAAATCATCATACTTCTTTGAAATAGTTACTTTATTTTTCATACAGCCTGAAATCAAATCCCATTCCAAATAACTTCTCCAGCTTTATTTATAATTTTGGCCTTACAACATCAAACTAATGAAAGAAAAAACATAACAGTTCTGCAAATTGATAAAAATAAACAAACAAACAAACAAAAAAACTAGAATAACATGATGGAAAAGTCATCAGTCCCTAGATTTAATACTTTGTAGACCCACCTTTTGCTTTAATTACAGCCATCAGTCTTTTTGGATATGTCTGTACTAGCTTTGCACACACTGATTGAGGAATATTTGCCCATTCTTCCTTGCAGAATTGGTTAAGTTCAGTCAAATTCTGTGGTGAGCGGCAATGGACTGCTCTCTTCAAATCCATCCACAGATTTTCGTTTGGTTTCAAGTCAGGGCTTTGACTTGGCCAATAAAGGACATTCATCTTCTTATGTTTATGTTCAGTATGTTCAGTATGTTTAGGGTCACTGTCATGTTGGAAGGTGAATGACCTGCTTATCTTCAGCAGTCTAGCAGAGGAACGCAAGTTTTTCTCAAGAATTAGGATGTACTTGCCAGCATCCGTTTTCCTTTCAATCCTGACCAATCGCCCAGTCTCAGCTGAAGAGAAAACCCCACACAACATAATGCTGCCACAACACCATGCTTCAGAGTAGGTATGGTGCGTTTTTGGTGGTGTGCCGTGTTTGGAGTTCAGTTCAAAAAGGTCAATTTTGGTCTCATCAGACCATAGCACCTTTTGCCAGAAGGCATCAGACTCTTCCAAATGTGTTTTTACATAGCACAGACAAGACCGAGTGTGACACTTTTTTAGAAAAGGTTCTGTGGTGCCACCCTGCCAGTCTGGGAGATGTCATATGCACAGCCTGACCAGACCCAGCCATAAAGCCTTGTATGTCATTCAAAGTTGTCTTTGGCCTCCTGGTAGCTTCTCTTATCAATGTCCTCCTGCCTCTGTCATCCACTTTGGATGGACAGCCTGATCTAGGCAATGTGCTGGTGGTGCCATACACTTTCCACTTCTTAATGATGCTCTGAACAGTTCTCAGAGGGATAGCTAAAGCTTTCAAAATGTCTGGAAGTTGATTGCTTGCACCTGAGCAAGTTTATAATCAGTGGTGGGCAGTAACGAAGTAGTTGTACTTCGTTACTGTACTTAAGTACATTTTTCAAGTATCTGTACTTTACTGGAGTACTTTTATTTTGAGGAACTTTCACTTTTACTTCACTACATTCCAAAGTGTAAGATCGTACTTTTTACTTCACTACATTTTATAAAACATATCGTTACTCCTTTGCTACGTGCTCTGAGACGCAGAAGCGGTGTCTGATTCATGAACAAATTGATTCTTTTCAATGAACCTGTTAAATTGATTCGCCAATCGCACCAAACGACTCATTCACGAATTAGAATGATCCGATTGCAGCTCTTCTGGAGTCGAAAACCCATTGATTCAAATGATCCGTTTAGAGCGAGTCTCCAGTCAACTGAATTCACAAGTAAGAATCGGGAGATCTTGTGCGCGCGCGCGCGACTGATGCTGCGAAAAGTAAGTTACTAATGTCGAATTTTAGGATTAATTATTGTAACTGAAAATCATATTTACGTCAAAGCTGTCCGTTGTTTGTCAATTACATCTGCTGTAAAGGGTGATCTGTTTCTGAAATGCTTGAATTCAGACACATCAACATCAGTGTCACTGTTTTAGGTCAAAAACGAAAAATGTAAATAACAGATTAAATAAAATAACTCATGCACGTTCATATTCCCCGCTGCTGTAATGTTAGCAGTTTTATTAAAATGCTGCATGTAACCCTACGTGACGTCTGTTTTTTATATTGTTTAGCAACAGTATACATTTTTATATTGTTTGGATCAACTAGAATAGACGGATACGAATGTTTATTCATAACCATACTGAAAATAAGTAAATGTTGTTAGCTGATGCTAACTGTCTAGCTAACAAGCTAGCTGGTGGTAAGTTAAGGTAGTTTTTAGATATAAAGTCCAAATATTTTTATTCAACAACCTAGATAGATTACATCCGAGGGAAAAAGAAAGGATGTGATGTTCAGAACATGGTAACTACAGTAATTATTGAAGTGGGAAGTGATGGCCTCTGGGGGCATTTGGCCAGGGGTGTTTTTACACAGACAATGTTTGAAAGGAAAAAATCATTATGAAAATATAATTATATTTTCCTTAAAATGTTCTTGCTAACTTCAGGCCTTATTCTCATGTCATATATAACTGTGACGTTATGCAAACAACAAGCTTTAAAACACTTTTTTCTTATTGGTGAAAATTAGATGGTCAAATCTGTTTTCTCTCAGGTACATTGCAGTGTAAGCTTCACATTGAATATTACTACATCACTCTCGTCAACATAGTCCATATCAACAACAAAAATGTATTTTTACTCCATATAGTGGTTATTTTGGGAAAATCCCAGGTATTTTGAGCAGTAGGATTATTAAAAAATATGTGCTATTATAAAATTCAATTAAGTAGCCTATATAAAATTGCAAAATAAACCTATCAGTACTTTTTTACTTAAGTACATAAAAAATGGGATACTTTTGTACTTTCACTCGAGTAAAATTGAAAGAGGAGCACTTTTACTTTTACTGGAGTAATATTTTATTATACGTATCTGTACTTTTACTCAAGTACTTGACTTGTGTACTTCGTCCACCACTGTTTATAATGGTATACTGTAAAGGGCTGATCACTTTACCAAACCAGTCATTTCAATGATTATTTTTTAAATAATCCTCCAGAATTTTTTTAAATGATATTTTTACTTTAATGATGAGGGTTATAATGTGTAGATGCAGCTCTAAAAAGTTAAACTTAATTAATTTTATTTTCCAGGGTCTAATGTGACAAAAGGTAAAGGTTTTCACAGGTTATGATGATTCATGGTCAAATAAACACATATGTGACCCTGGACCACAAAACCAGTCTTAAGTCGCTGGGGTATATTTGTAGCAATAGCCAAAAATACATTGTATGGGTCAAAATTATTGATTTTTCTTTTATGCCAAAAATCATTAGGATATTAAGTAAATATAATATAATAAAGATATTTTGTAAAATTTCTACTGTAAATATATGAAAACATAATTTTTGATTAGTAACATACATGGTTAGGAACTTTATTTGGACAATATTTTCTCAATATTTGGATTTTTTGACACCCTCAGATTTTGAAAAAGTGACCCTTATGACTGGTTTTGTGATCCAGGGTCACATATTCTTAAAGAGACGGTTCAAAATAGTTATAGTTTAAAAATAGCATGATAAAGTGTTTAAAATGTCATGTCAGCTACCCAACTACAGGTTTGAACCGCTATTTTATTTACAAAAAATGCTGCCTCAGCCCTGCATGCAGAAATCTTATCCAAATTGTGGTTTTGAGAAATGTTGCCTTACACGTCTTTATGAGGCAAAAGTGTCATGTTGGCTGGGAATATCACATTCTCAGCAGGACCCGTCAGAGAACAATAGGTGTGATTGAATTGAACCGGTGGGATTTGTGAGGCGACACTATAAAATTGCAATAGCAGAGTGTAATAGTGATTTACAGTCCGGAAAGCAAATGTCGACGCAAAACATGCATGCGCATGAGGCCGTTCACACACGCACACACACACAAACAGAGACGAATTCTCTCACTTTTTCTCACAGATACTTACACACACTGTGAAGAAGTGTCTCATTGTTCTTTTCAGTGCCTGGGGGCAAAAGGTCGAGTGGAGTAAGTACAGTTATCAATCAATCCCTAAGCACTGAGACTCTCTCTCTATGTCGTTCTGTTCTGCTAGCTGCAGGGTTTTTGCAGACGTTCCCTGGCAGGTGTCAAATACCAGCAGTGAGAAATAATTACTGTCCCGCTGAATTCAGCTCCACTTACTGGCTTTCCACACCTCCGTTCCCCCCATCTTTCACTCCTCCACTCAAGCCCCCCGTCTGCCGTTGTGCCACACTTAAACAACTCTTCTCCGAAGCACGCTGAAGTGGATGGTCTCTCAAGTAAAGAGCTTCTCTGTCAGTATCTGCATGCATGTGTGTGCGCACGTGTTCGCATGTTTCCGAAAAGTGTGTGTCTACCTGTGTGTGTTGAGTCTCTGAGGGAGTGTCTTATTACCGGAGCCGTTTTAGTGAAGCAGCGGTGTGAGCATGTGTGTGTGTGCTTGTGGATTAATGTCACTTTGGGAGTATTGTATGACCAAGGCCGTAACATACAGTAGCATATGCGTCTGCCAGTTACTTCTGAAATACTGGGTCCCTACAGAGAACGTACTGTGTGTTTGGACACAGTTAGTAGGCCTTAGTGGGAGCTAAAGTCTCTGAATAATGTGAATGGGAAATCAATAAAACAGTTCTATTATTAATGTCATGTTCTCTGTGTGTGTGTCTATGGATCTGTGCATTATCAGTATCAAGGCCTGTTTTAGTAGTGGATTCTGACATGTAGTCAAATAAATATCAGAATTTAGATTTTTTCAAAGCCATTTTGTTTTAATTAGCATGCTGATTTATAAGCTCTATCAGCAGCATCTGTGGCATGCTGCTAATTACCACAGAAAATTAATAAAACAAAGTCTGTGGGGAAGATACAGTAGTTGCCCAACAGACTTCCAAAGTAACAGCATTTTTATTTAACATGCATTTAATAATTTCCAAACAGGTAGTTAACAAATAACATTAACCTTTTTTTTCACCACCCATTTTTATAAAATGTGACCCTGGACCATAAAATCAGTCTTAAGTAGCAGGGGTGTATTTGTAGCAATAGCTAAACACATTGTACGTAATACATTGTATGGGTCAAAATTATATATTTTTTCTTTTATGCCAAAAATCATTAGGATATTTAGTAAAGATCATGTTCCATGAAGATATTTTGTAAATTTGATTAGTAATATGCTTTGCTAAGAACTTCATTTGGACAACTTTTTTTCACAGTATTTTGAATTTTGTGGTAACCTCAGAGTCCACATTTTCAAATAGCTGTATATTCAGCTTTTATATGTATAAATGGGTTTTGTCCAGGGTCACAAATGTGTGTTTTTAGGTGCTTGTAGCGTTATTTATTGTAAATATGCACGCATGGATGGTTTTATAAAAGTACAAATACTCCATATTATTTATGATGTTCTTTCTTTTTCTCTTTTACAGAATGTCTAGCTGCTTTTTTCCATATGTAAAATTCTACAAGAAATTCTACAAGAAAAAAATCTAACTAAACCTAATTAAAGCACTTTTAAAAATTGCACGTGCCCGCAGGACTTGGGTAAATGTGGACGTGTGAGCATTTAATGGCAAATGAGCTGTCAGTGTGATTATTATAATATTGATAGAGTGCCTGACAAATTATATGGTAACAGACTAATTGGTAACAGTGTTCACTATCAAACAAATCCAGACATGCTTAATAAAACAGCCTGTGACCTTCAGACAGCACAGATGGTAAATATTTTCTTTTCAATCAGATGGACTGTTGTATTCCTCCACACATTTAATATTGCTGCACCCATCCAAATGAAAAATGGCCTTTAAGGAGTCAGCAGCTTTAGTCTGAGATAAGTCAGAGGTAACTGCAACAGAGACAAAGTTTAAAGTACTATAATATTTGTCATAAGTTCTCATATTTGAATCTTAAAGAAACACTTCACCCAAAAGTGAAACGTTTTTAATTTTTTATTACTGAATGCTGTACTGTTATTACTGTTACTGCTAACACAGGCTGCGTTTCCATTATCCTTCAAACTGCGCAAATTGAAATTGTGAACGGAACCGACAGATAACCAATATTTTTAACCAATATATGTCTGGTGTAAATGAAAATTAATGTCAAAATAAAGAATAACAAGGGCTCTGAAAAAAAAAGGTTCTTGAAATGCTTTTAAATTACTTGATCGTAAATCGGTTTTGAAAATGACCGATACCGATAACCATAAAAATGCTTAATATCGGTGCCGACTAGTGCTGTCACTAACAATTATTTTCATAATAAAGTAATCTGTTGATTAATCTGATAATCGAGTAATCAGGTAATTACAATTAATTTTTTGTAGTAATAAAAATAGCCTTTAAAATGACTTAAAATACATATAGCAATGAGGCAATAATAATTAGTTCAAGTAAAGTTTCAAAAGCAAGTAATCATATGGTAATCATAACAAAACTGTAAAAATATATAATGTATTACAAACAATAGAGCTAATGTACATTATACATTATAACAAATGCCCGCAGAAGGTGCCAACGTCCTGATGATTGTTTTTACATTTTACTGTGCGATCTAACCCGTGTTTAATATTGACTCAACAACATTTATTTCAAATGTCCACTTAATTTTTAATATTTGACCATTTCTTAATGATAGAAAAGCTACAGACAGTGTAATTTCTTGAATATGTGGACATCAAAACATGTAAACTCAGAGTAAGGGTTTAAACTTTTATTTTGAAATCGCGATGAACAGTTAGCATATTGAGAAAGATAATGATGTATTTTTCTGTGTTTGCGTAGGTTTACAAATGATTTACCTTACAAATCTGATGAAATAGTGAACGTTGCAATCCCAGATGAATTATAAACCCAAACTCACAACAACATGCAGAGATGGAGTTTGAAATGCTCCACACATGTAAATGATAAGAGTTTGTGTAGCAGCATTTACTGTAAATGGAGCTGCTCTGAGACGCACTTAAGTAACCTACTTGTATGTAAATAATTAAAGCGCATATATTAAGTCTGCATTGCATATAATTATTTAATTGAATCGTAGCGTTTGTGAATTCTTAATAGCGTTGTGGTTTATTATAATTTTTAAATGGGTTTAATATGTGGAATGCGCCATTTCCGCACTTCCGCTGTTTTGCCAAATACTCGACACAATCGTTGCAGTTCAGTTCAGTTCAGATTTATTTATATAGCACATTTAAAAACAACCGTGGTTGACCAAAGTGCTTAACAATGTCTGGCAAAAAAAAAAAAAAAAATCACACACAAACTCACACACAAACTAGCTAAATACAGTAAAAAAGTCACAATGCCTCAACATGAAATAAAAGCTAAAGAATACAGATGCATCTTAAGCAACGACTTAAAAGTTCCAACAGTTCTTATGTGTACAGGTAAACTATTCCACATATTTGGTGCCACCACTGAAAAAGCTCTGTCACCTTTATTTTTTAACCTTGCTCTTGGAACATCAAGGAGCACCTGATGGCATGACCTCAGTGCTTTAACAGGAGTATGTATGAATATGTAAAAGCTCTGATAACTAAGCAGGCGCCAGTTGCAGCCCTAGTGCCAATATTACCCTATACCAGCCGTGCCACAGCACGTTTCAGAAGCGCCCCAGAAGTGGCTCTCCACGCTTCTTTGTTAAAAATACATGCCTAAGTTTCTTTCAATTTAAAATAATGGCTAGTGCGGTGACTGCAATATATGTAAACCTACCAACATCCGTCACCATGACTTATCTTGCGAGGAAAATTTTGTTTTGGTCGCATAAAATATTGCTAGAGATTTGTGCAAATCAGTAATGGAAACAAAGCTAAGTGTCGTTGGAAAAGAGCAGCTCACACATTATATAAAACATCTCATTTTGTGTTCCACAAGAGAATGATCACTATGCTTTGAAAGACATGAGGGTAAGTAAAAGATGACAGAATTTTTATTTCTAGATGGATTATTCTTTTAAGTCTGACTATCTTTAATGTTTCTGTAAATTCTGTAAGCTCTGAAACACAATCCCTGTGTTTAAATTTCACAAGATACAGTACACAAGCAAATTGTGCCCCAGAGAAATTAAAAGAGCATTTTCAATGTCTTTGTTCTTGATTCTCTTTGAGCTCAAACATAAAAAACGAACCCGTAAAAAACATTAAGCCTCAAGGTTTTTGCCTGCTGTTTGTTCGTGCGTGTTTATGCTTTGTTGTATCCTTCAAAACTCACATTGTAAGCAAAATTTATTCTGCACTTTCCACCTCTTTGCTAATTATAGTGTGAACATTTCCAGGTTGCAGTATTGGTTGTGTGTTTTCTTCGGTGATTTCGCTGGTTCATAGAGGTGTCTGGGTGTGCTTCCTTGCGCAACACCTCATCTGCAATTGTAAGACCTTTTTAAAACATATCTCCGGGGAAATAATTGTGAAAAGTCAGTAGAAGAGAGGAGTCAAGACATTTTCCTCATTCCTAAAATTCGTACACCTGAATGTCAGAGCGCTGACATGACATGCTGCAAAATATGCTAGCTATTACCTGTCATTTGACAAATTAAACACTTCAGTGAGCTTTAAATGGACATGTTTTTTCTCTGAAGATCTTATTAAACTTGCCATTTGTCTCAGAAACAATAATTCTAACAGCTCTTGTTGGTAATTTGTAGCGTATAAGTTTGTTGCCCGCAGACATTTTTATCTCAGATTTTCATTCATCATGAAATGGAAAAGAATGCATTTTTCAAAGAGAAAGCAGCTAAGTAGGACACAGAGAGGGTTGTACAACAAATCATCCATCTAGGGCTGTTTTGCATATATGGTTTTGTACAGAAATAGAAAAGAAACAAAAGCAAATCACACCACAGATTACTTCTAAATGAATGTTACAAGTTCTTTTGTTTCTCTTCATTCAGTGTATTTATTCGTGCATCCGTGTGTGTGTTTACACAGTGTGAGGCCCCACAGTAAACACAGACCCTCGGGCTCTGCAAGCTAATAAACACCTTTCCCCAGAAGATAAACTCGTAGTGTATGGTACACTATGACTGTTATGCTTTCTGCACAGTCTCGGCCGTTAAGGATAGTTAGGGATAGTTAACCCTACAATAATGAAAATTCTGTCATCATTTACTGACCCTCACCTCATTCCAAACCTGTATGACTTTCTTTCTTTTGTGGTGAGTAGTTGAAGAAATTTTTTAAAATCTCATCTTTTTTTACAGTCAATGGGCTCCAATATTTTTTGGTCTCCACCATTTTTCAAAATATCTTATTTTGTGTTTCACATAAAAAATTTTAATCATACAAACTATGAAATGACATGAGATGAACATTTTTGGGTGAACTGCTCCTTTAAGAACCCTTGTGTGATTGTGCAATGAATTAAGATTGGGTAAGAGTTTAATGTGAAAGGTAGCACACAGCATTTTATGGAAGTAAAGTATACAAGTAAACCCACCTTCAGTTGGACATGTACCATGGTAAACATGTAAAAACATGTTTCTAAAACATGTAATATAGTAATACTGTATCACATTTTTACACATGTACTCTACCATGGTAAAAATATGATTTAGAAGTTTTTTTTAATATCTACCATCGGAAAAACTATGTTTTTTAACACATACCATGGTTGATGTATTGCCTCTTGAAGATGGAAAAACCAAATGTTGTTTTCTCAGAGTTTTGGCCATTCTGTCTACATTATTGCTTTATTAAGATATGACCTTGAGTTACTGTAAATCGTCAACATGAGATTTCCACACCATTCAAGACAAGCTCAAATCTGTCGTCTGCAAATTAAATAGGAATTCATGCATGGCGAAATGTTTCATTGTTATTTTTCTGAGTGTGTGTAGTGCATGCATGTGCTTGTATTCTCAGTAATCATTCTTTAACAGTTTCTGTCTTGCAGTTTATTGGAAAGTCTTAGCTTGACAGTTCATTAGTTCAAAGTGAGAAAGCTTGTCTGAGACAGATAAAACAGAAAAACAACACATGAGATGGGGAGCCTGTTCAAACAGAGTAAATACTTGAATCATGACAAAACACGATATGCCAACTTTTAGCTGTTAAGAAAGATTAGAAACACAGCTATTTATAGCTGCCACTTTTTTCCTTGGGCTTACAGTAACAATCAATCTGAAGTTACTTCCTACGTGAGCTGAAAAGGTAGGAGGCCCTATGTTTTTCCTCTAATATTTAAATGCATTGTTCTACTTCAAAGGATTATTCACTTCCAGAATAAAAATTTCCTGACAATTTACTCATCCCCATGTCATCCAAGATGTTCATGTCTTTCTTTCTTCAGTTGGAAAGAAATGAAGGTTTTTGAGAAAAACATTCCAGAATTTTCTCTATATAGTGGACTTTCATGGGGATCAATGGGGTGAAGGTCCAAATTGCAGTTTCAATGCAGCTTCAAAGAGCTCCACACCAGTGGTTCTCAGCTCCAGTCCTCGGGGCTCACTGCTCTGCACATTTTGTATGTTTCTGAATCTGAGACACTCAGTTCAGTTCATGGATCTTTCTCCTAATGAGCTGATGATCTTAATCAGGTGCGTTAAATAAGGAAGACAAGGACTGGAGTTGAGAACCACTGCTCTAAACAATCCCAGCCAAGGATTGAAGGGACAGTTCACTCACAAATGAAAATTTGATGTTTTTCTGCTTACCCCCAGGGCATCCAAGATGTAGGTGACTTCATTAGAACACAAAGAAAGATTTTTAACTCGAACCGTTGCAGTCTGTCAGTCATATAATGGCAGTCAATGGCTACCAAATCTTTGACAGTAAAAAAAACATACACAAACAAAACCAAATTAAACCCTTTGACTTGTGACAATACACTGATGTCCAAAGACACGAAACGATCGGTTTGTGTGAGAAACTGAACAGTATTTATATCATTTTTTACCTCTGATTCACCGCTATGTCCTACTGTCCTGAGTGCATGCACAGCATCTGGTGCGTGACATGTGTACGCGCTCTGGTGCAGTATACGCAAGTGCCGGAAGCGATCTGCGCTTATATGTCACTCATTGCTTACACAGTGCACAGAGATTGCGGACGTGTTCACTGGCACTGTGAAGATCTAAAGATATTTAGAAGTACAGGTCATCGCAATGGAAGACGATTTTTATATATCATCAAACAACGTGAATTTTTTTGCCCAACCATATTTATTTGAACCAGAATACTCAGAGCAAGAGATGGCCAGAGAGATGGAGGAAGCAGCCAAAGCAGCAGCAAGTCTTCAAGCTTCAGGGAGACAGAGATCTCTTCAAAAGTTGTGGTGTTCTTGTAGTAAGTGTTATGAGATGCCATCAGAAGTGGAGAGCATCTATAAGCGCAGATTGCTTCCGGCGCTTGCGTATACTACGCCAGAGCGCGTACACGCGTCACGTGCCAGATGCTGTGCATGCGCTCAGGACAGTAGGACATAGCGGTGAATCAGAGGTGAAAAATTATATAAATACTGTTCAGTTTCTCGCACAAATCGATCGTTTAGTGTCTTAGGACATCGGTGTATCATCATGAGTCACAGGGTTTAATTTGGTTTTGTTTGTATATGTTTTCTTTTTACTCTCAAAGATTTGGTAGCCATTGACTGCCATTATATGACAGACTGCAACGGTTTGAGTTAAAAATCTTTGTTTGTGTTCTAATGAAGAAACAAAGTCACCTACATCTTGGATGCCCTGGGGGTAAAGCAGATAAACATCAAATTTTCATTTTGGCTGAACTATCCCTTTAAGAGTCTTATGTAGCAAAACGATCGATCATTTTCTAAAAAAAAAATACAAATTTATATACTTTTTAACCACAAATGCTCATCTTGCACTAGCTCAACTTCATGCATTATGTAGTCATGTTGAAAAGGCCACACATGATGTAGGCAGAAGTACCGACCCAGTGTTCACAAAGCGAACATGTAAAGAAAGTCAAACGCCCTTTACAAAAGAAGGTAAAACAACAATGTCGGGCGATTTTGAACTTGGAGGAGAAAATGAGATGGAGTCTTTCGCCCTACCCTACCTTTCTGAAACAAGTGCAAAATTGTAGATGCGCATCGCAGATGTAACCGGGAATGAGAGGCGAGAGGCGAGCGGATCCATGTGCGAGCTTTTATTCAATGGACGAGACAGATACATGGTCGAGCAGGCAGGGTCAAACAGGGGCAAAAGGTGAAACGCAGGCAAAACGTAATCCTTAAACAAGCGTTAAATCCACAAGGCAGGCGGCTAGACAGACGAAAACGAGAAAACCAGGCGGGAGATCAAAACTAGGAACTAGGAAACCAGAGAAACGCTAAACAAAGGGAGAACACTAACAATACAACAATTCAACAATCCGAGAAGTGCACTGGGAAGGACCGGGGCTTTTATAGAACGCCTGATTGGTCACAGGGGCTGACGCAATTAGTGCGGTGGAGGATGGGAGATGCAGTCCGGAGTGTGGTGCAACAGTCAGAGTGTGTAGGTGAGGTGAGAGTGACATCTGGTGGTGAGCGGACAACGGGACACTGACCAGATTCGTGACATAGCCCCCCCCCCAAGGAGCGGCTTCCAGACGCTCGAAGGGACAACAGTCCAGGGGAGCGGTGGGGTGGGAGCGAGACAGGGCGAGGGCTGGAGGGCCAGGTCCATGTGGGAGGCCCAGAGATTGAGGCAGGACTGACAGAGCAGGTACCCTCCAGGGCGGGGCTGGAGGCGGAGCAGGAGCCCTCCAGGGTGGAGCCGGAGGTGCAGGAGCCCTCCAGGGCGGAGCCGGAGGCGGAGCAGGAGCCCTCCAGGGCGGAGGCGGAGCAGGGGTCCTTCAGGGCAGAGGCGGAGCAGGAGCCCTCCAGGGCGGAGCCAGAGGCGGAGCAGGAGAGGGCGGAGCGCCTCAGGGCAGGCAGAGCAGGCAGGAGACAGGAGCCCTCAGGGCGGGAGCCGGTGGAAAGAAGGGCGGAGCCCTCAGGAGCCCTCCAGGGCGGAGCGGAGCAGGAGGCGCAGGAGCCCTCCAGGGCAGAGCCGGAGGCGGAGCAGGAGGCAGAACAGGAGGCGCCGAGGCCCTCCAGGGCGGAACAGGAGGCGCCAGGGCCCTCCAGGGCTGAGCAGGAACCCGCGTCATGGACTGGGATCTGGGGAGAGCAGGGACAGAGGAGGCAGAGAGAACAGGGAGAGAAGCAGAGAGACCACAGGATAACGCCGCCTCCCTAGGAGGATCCACAGCCGAAGCTGACACCACAGGAGGCATTGGCGCGGCTTCTCCGACAGGGAAGGCCTCGGGAGCTGACTCGTGGTCAGACGGGGCCTCTGGAGTAGATTTGAGACCAGACGGAACCTCTGGAGCAGACTTGAGACCAGACGGGACCTCTGGAGCTGACTTGAGACCAGATGGGACCTCTGGAGCTGACTTGAGACCAGGCGGGAGCTCTGGAGCAGGAAACCGCGTTATGGTCTGGGACCTAGGAACAGCAGAGACAGAGGAGGCAGACAGAATAAGGGGAGAAGCAGAGAGGTTGTAGAGGGATGCCGCCTCCGTGGGAGGATCTACAGCCAAGGCTGACACCTCAGGAGGCATTGGCATGGCTTCTCCAAGTGAGGGGAGCTCTGGGGCAGACTTGAGATCAGACGGGAGCTCTGGAGCAGACTTGAGATCAGACAGGAGCTCTGGAGCAGACTTGAGAACAGATGTGACCTCTGGAGTGTAGTGTGCGGCCCACATACTGAGAATGGTGATCGCCATCACACTGGCAGACATAATGTGACTTGACTCTGGGCGGTGAGACGAGACATGGTGAGGTTCTGGACAGATAGACGAGACGTGATGGGGCTCTGGAAGGTCAGACGAGACCTGGTGAGGCTCTGGGCAGATAGACGAGACGTGACAGGGCACTGGAACAGCAGTAATAACTTCATTTGGCTCATGTAGATCAGCTGTGGTTTGACTTGGTTCGTGGAGATTGGCTGTGACTTGACTTGATTCGTGAAGATCAGTGGTGAACTGATTTGACTCTTGGAGATCAGCAGCGACTTGACTTGGCTCGTGAAGTTTAGTAGTGACTTGATCTGACACGTGAAGACCAGCGGTGACTTGAACTGACATGTGAGGATCATTAACTTTACCTGACTCCGGAACCATGGCTGTGACTTTGCTTGACTCAGGAACCACGGCTGTGACTTTGCTTGACTCAGGAGGAACGGCCCTGACTTCACTTGGCTTGTGAAGATTAACAATGACTTCACTTGGCTCAGGAACAACAGCCTTGACGTTGCTTGACGCAGGAACGACAGCCTTGACGTTGCTGGACTTGGAAGCTTGACTGGACTTGGAGGCTTGACTGGACTTGGAGGCTACAGTTGTAGCCTGACTTGACTCTGGAGCAGCGGCTGAAGTTTGACTTGGCTCTGGAATAACAGCAGCAGCTTGACTTGGCTCATGAGGATCTGCTATAACCTGGCCTGGCTCATGGAGATCCGCTGTAACGGGGCTTGACTCCTGAACAACATGGCTTGGCTCAGGAACAGCAGCTGTAACATGACTTGACTCAGGAACAACATGGCTTGACTCAGGAGCAACAGCTGTAGCGTGACTTGACTCGTGGGGAACAACTGTGGCTTGGCTTGACTCATGGAGAACGACAGCTGTGTCTTAGCTTGACTCTTGGAGAACGACAGCTTTGGCTTGACTTGACTCTGTGTCTTGACTTGACTCAGGGGTAGCCGCCGCGGCATGAAGGAGCGCCATTTTAACTGCCCATAACGTCATTAGGGGTGAGTCCAGCACGTGGGCCATCATGACCACAGGTGGCGTCCGGGTGCTGACCACAGGTTCAGGAATGGCAGCCATCTTGTGCAGCGGCTCTGGCGTGGCAGCCATCTTGTGCAGTGGCTCTGGCGTGGCAGCCATCTTGTGCAGTGGCTCTGGCGTGGCAGCCATCTTGACAGTGCTTGGCTCAGGAAAGATGGCTGTAACTTGACTTGAGATGGGGGCACTAGCTCTGACTTGACTTGACACAGGAAACACAGCTTTAACCTGACTTGACACAGGAACAAGAACTGTAGCTTGACTTGACACTGGAACAGCAGCTGTAGCTTGACTTGGCTTGGAAACTTGACTTGACTCAGGAAACACAGCTGCAACTTGACTCGACTTGGAAACTTGACTTGACTCAGGAAATACAGCTGCAGCTTGACTTGACTTGGAAACTTGACTTGACTTAGGAAACATAGCTGCAACTTGACTTGACTCAGGAAATGCAGCTGTGACTTTATACGGCTCTGGTACAGCAGCTGTGACATGACGGAGCTCCGTTATCGCCGCCATCTGGTGAACGCGCACTGGCGCCGCCGCCATCGTGCGAACGGGCATCGCAGTCGCCGCCATTTTGCGCACGGGCTCTGTTGTCGCCGCCAGGGTATGAACGAGCTCCGGCGTGGCCGCCATCTTGTGAACGGGCACCGCTGTCGCCGCCATTAGAGCAGCGCTATTCACAGTCGTCGCCATTGCTTGCGCGCGCTCCGATACGGCCGCCATTTCACGAGCGATCCAGGCGGAAAACTTGTTTGTGGCGTCGTGATCCGGCGTTACCGCCAATCTGCGAGAGGGATGCGCGGCTGCCATGTCCGCGTTGTCGCGTTCCTCCTTCGCGACCCCCACAGTATACGGCGAGCCCACACTCAATAAGGCAAAGTTCATAAATTCCGCGAGTGATGAACGTGGACCCTCGCGTCTCAGCCTCGCCCTTAAAGGCTGATTTACGCCATCACAGAAAATTTCTATAATTATACAGTCCGGGAAGGGTGGAATAATTTGAAATGGAAATAAACTCACGGGTATACTGCTCGAGTGTGTGTGATCTCTGTTTGATTCTGCATAGAGTTATGTCCGTGTCCATATCAGATGAATGTCCAGGGTGAAAGCTGCTGGATCCTGTTGTGATGGATTGTTCTGTAACCGGGAATGAGAGGCGAGAGGCGAGCGGATCCATGTGCGAGCTTTTATTCAATGGACGAGACAGATACATGGTCGAGCAGGCAGGGTCAAACAGGGGCAAAAGATGAAACGCAGGCAAAACGTAGAGAAATAATCCTTAAACAAGCGATAATCCACAAGGCAGGTGGCTAGACAGACGAAAACGAGAAAACCAGGCGGGAGATCAAAACTAGGAACTAGGAAACCAGAGAAACGCTAAACAAAGGGAGAACACTAACAATACAACAATTCAACAATCCGAGAAGTGCACTGGGAAGGACCGGGGCTTTTACAGAACGCCTGATTGGTCACAGGGGCTGACGCAATCAGTGCGGTGGAGGATGGGAGATGCAGTCCGGAGTGTGGTGCAACAGTCAGAGTGTGTAGGTGAGGTGAGAGTGACATCTGGTGGTGAGCGGACAATGGGACACCGACCAGATTCGTGACAGCAGAGCTACACTCCATCTCTTTCTTATCTTTTTACAATCTAAAGATTTTTCACCACAAAGAACCTTTTGTAAAATAGAAAGGTTCTTCAGATGGTAAAGGTTCTTTATGGAGCCATTTATCAAAAAAAAAGAACCTTTATTTTTAAGAGGGTAGTGCAAGATGAACATTTGTGGTTAAAAAGTATATGCTTCCTACATGAGCTGAAAAGGTAGGAATCATGAAATATGCCCTATGTTTTTTCTCTAATATTTAAATGCATTGTTCTACTTCAAATGATTATTCACTTCCAGAATAAACATTTCCTGACAATTTACTCATCCCGATGTCATCCAAGATGTTCATGTCCTTCTATCTTCAGCTGGAAAGAAATGAAGGTTTTTGAGGAAAACATTCCAGAATTTTCTCCATATAGTGGACTTCAATGGGGATCAATGGGGTGAAGGTCCAAATTTCAGTTTCAATCAAATGAACATGATTACGTAATGCACAAAATTGTAGATGCGGAGCTACACTCCATCTTTTTCTCACCTTTTTACAACCTGAAGAACCTTCTTTCATCACAAAGAACCTTTTGTGAAATAGAAAGGTTCTTCAGATGGTAAACGTTCTTTATGGAGCCCTTTAACAAAAAAAGTTCTTCTATGGCATCGTGAACCACCTTTATTTTTAAGAGTGTAGTGCAAGATGAACATTTGTGGTTAAAAAGTATATACATTTTCATTTCTTTTAGAAAACGACCAATCGTTTCGCTAGATAAGACCCTTATTCCTTGGCTAAGATTGCGTAGAGCCCTTTGAAGCTGCGTTAAAACTGCAATTTGGACCTTCAACCTGTTGGTTCCCATTGAAGTCCATTATATGGAGAAAAATCCTGGAATGTTTTCCTCAAAAACCTTAATTTCTTTTCGACTGAAGAAAGAAAGGCATGAACATCTTAAATGACACGGAGGTGAGTTAATTATCAGGAAATTTTTATTCTGGAAGTGAACTAAGCCATTAATATGCGACATTTGAAACACTGTGCTGTCTGTTTGAGCATTACAACCTGCCTGACAACAGTAACAGATGGTGGGAGTTTGAGGGTGTGGCTATCTGTTAGTCTGATCAATGACAGATGAGAGGCGTGTTCAAGGAAACCTGTGTGAAAACAGTTTTTTTTGCTGTTCACTCTGGTTTCGCTGGGGGTGGAAATGACACACTTCATCTTTTTTTGGTTATTTATTTCTTTTTTAAGAGAGATAAGAACCTAAATATTCCGTAAAATAAATCTTAAATAGCACTAAATTAAATATCACCTCGTGAGAGAAAATGAAAGAGAAGCAAATGGGCAAGAAATAAGCCAAAACAGTAAGGTAATAGGGGAAAGTGAGAGGAAAATAAGCTCGGCAGGAGAGAGAAAGAGTGAGTTGAGGCAAGGTAGAGAGAGAGCGCTCAGACTGACCCTAACACTGCTGCCTACAGCCATCAGATTGGCAGCGCTCACTCTGTAATGATGGCAATTTATTTCAATTAAATCGCCCCATTATTGTTGTAAAATCGTTAGCATGGCGTCTGGGCGATTAACACGCTATGCGAAGAAGCATGTAGACCAAGACAAATTAACATCCTCTCATTCGTGTTCACCCCCCCCCAACCTCGCCCCCCCCACCCCTCCCCCACCCCTAACTACTAACCTTCTAATCAAGCCTCTGTTTCGCCCATTATCTTCATTTGTTTACATGTATCTCATATTAACCTGTTCACTTGAACACACTAATACAATACAGTCTCTGTGCAATCTGTAATTATAATGATTGTTACAAATGGATTTCGAAACCACAGCATTCGTTGTGCTTATGAAACATACATAAACGTGCTAATGGTTCTGAGTTGCTTCCTGCGAGGCCTAAAAAAAGTCTGCATTCCTGTCTGTTTGGCTTGTGTGACGGCAGCTTCAATAATGATTTGATTCATAGACACCGAAACTCAAAATGTGCAACAGAACGACAAAGTTTGTCCCGCTCAAGTTTTTCCAGCCCTCCCCTGCTTTTCTTTTTTATTATGTCTGCTTGGCACATATATTTCCTCTCGCTCTGACAGAGAAGAGGAGTGAAATAGAAAGAGGGGGTGGAACGGCAAAAAAGTGTGGCGAGACAGTTTATAACATGCAATTTTAATGCAGCTATGAGCTCAATTTAATATTGGAACATCCATTTCACGTAATCTCTTAAAATGAGATTTTCAAAACAGAGCACTCGCTCTTATACATATGCTGAAAACTGTAATGCCGCTCTGCTGGAAAACAAACAGGCTTTAGTTGGCAAAGCAAACACTCAGTCTAATGAGCGCAGCTTCTGCCATGACACAAAACATGATATGTTTAAACCTCATTCACTTATCTGTTCAAAGTTAAGTCATTACCAAGCAAAAGTAAGTGATTGTCTAACATTAAGGAGGGTTTGAAAGGTTGCAAGATATGAAGAGGCTTCCCTGAGGTTTCGTCTGGCAAATGCTTCGCTCAGACCCCGCCTCAACGTACCCAGCATTAGCGTCTCAGCTAACGACCAGCGCCGAGCAGATTCCTTTCTGATTACTGCTGCAGTCTGAGAGGTGAGAGGTTACAGTGTTTATAAAAGACATCAACACTACTGTACTTCAGGCAATTACAGCTAAATATAAACCAAATTTAGGTGAAAAAATGCACTCTTGAGGGCTGCCGTGGGGGACTAGCTGACTATTTGAGATGTTTTAATCCCGTGCCAAGCACTATTTTAAAGCCTCTGTCCTCTAGGGATTAGCCGTGACATGATAACTCACCACTTCAAAATAACCGGGAGACTGCAAAGAAACCCGCCGCTGTTCAGTGAGGCCTGTCCTGTCAAAAGAGAGGTCAAAGGTCAGGTGAAAGTTTAGCGCTAAATGCAGCGAGGTTTGATGTAATCTGCTGATGTCCCAGGTTATATTGTGTGCCGTTACGTAAGGTGAACTAAATGTTTTCCATCACATGGGGGGGATTTAGTGATAGATGATCCTTTCGGGATATGAAATGAGAGGAAGAGAATAACAAAACTGCACACTTTGTAATATCCTTCAGCCAATATTGAATGTTAATCATTTGACATGAGAGAATGCTCTAGTATGTAACACTTTACAATAAGGTTTTGTACATTACATATGCATTAGATGTTTTATATATTTACATATGCATATATATGTAGACGTATGCATTATGAGCGAACAATAAAACATACTTTTTATAGCATTTACAAATTTTTTAATGCTAACTTATAAATAAAGGGTAAGATGATACTGGAAGATCAGGTATTGCTTTTTGATATTTTGAAACGTGAAAGGTAAGATGTTTTTAAAGCATGTTTTTAAAAACAGCACTTGCAGATATAATATTAAAGAAATAAAAGGCACTTAAGTGTATTTAAAGCAAATACACTTTTATGACTGTTTCTTAATTAAAACTGGTCTTTATTTCAAATAAGTGTTTACTTTAAAGTACATATTTTAAATAATTATGCATGCATTATGTTATGAGTTTAACGCTCACATAAAAAAGAAGAAATTGTTGAATAAAGTTGTTATTTTTGTTTTGTTTGTGCACAAAAATGATTCTCGTAACTTCATAAAATTACTACTGAACCACTGATGTCACATGGACTATTTTAACGATGTCCTTACTATCTTTCTGTCCCTTGAACGTGGTAGTTGCATTGCTGTCAAGAGGGGTCAAAAAGCTCTCAGATTTCATCAAAAATATCTTAATTTGTGTTCTGAAGATGATTGAAGGCCTTACGGGTTTGGAACGACACAAGGGTCAGTAATTAATGACAGCATTTTCATTTTTGAGTTAAATTTAATATTAATGCATCTATAATATTTTTTCATTTATTGCAGTAAACATGCAGTTAAGTGCTTGAGTTAAGTGACATTCAGTTTGCACTTTAGTATTATCTTTTAAAGCATACTCCTGAAGAAAACACGATGCAATAAGAGTCGGGGGGTGAAAACTTTTGAACAGGATGAAAATGTCCAAATTTTTCTTATTTTGTTGAAATGTCATTTTTTCCCATTTAGTACTGCCCTTCGGAAGCAGCAGAAGATATTTGTTTCCCGGAAGACAAATCAAGTACAATTTACCTTGCTCTTCAAATTCAAAAAGTTTTCACCCCCCGACTCTTAATGCATCGTGTTTCCTTCTGGAGCATCAGTGAATGTTTGAACCTTTTTTAATAGTTGTGTTTGAGTCCTTCAATTGTCCTCAGTGTAAAAAGTCACTGCTGCAAAGGGTTCAAATAAGCAAAAGATGCTTATTTGAACCCTTTGCAGGGTGCAGTACCTGGAGGATTTTTCTTAAGAACAGTGCTCATTTTTTTAAGAACAGTTGACTCGTGAACAACCATTACAAAACAAAACAAAAAAACAAAACAAACACAAAACAAAAATGTAGATCATCCAGGTATCCACACACAACATTAAGAACTAAGGGTTCCCAAACTTTTGAAGGGGGTTATTTTAATAATTTCAGCTATTCTGTGGTCTTGTAGACTATATGTAAACATCTTTTATGTAAAATATCTTAGTCAGGACAGTACTAAATTAAAAAAATGCATTTTGTATGCTCTCCCTTATTTTGTTAAAATTTACATTTTCAGAGATTCTGCAAGGGGTTCCCATACTTTCGCATAAAACTGTAAGTAATCTTTTTAAACGTGCGCTAACGTGTACTTCTTTTTCCTCAAGAGGATGCATACATTAACATGCCAGAATCTTATGTGACTGGTTTGCATTTTCCATAAAATGTTACTGAATAGGAAATACAAGCTGAACAGTAATATGAGAAAAAAAGAAACACATGGCAACAAACAAATGGAAACTCAACAAACAAACAAACAAAACTCTCTTTCTCTCATTTGCTCTGCCCTCTTCTGTGGCCCATGAGTCACACCACTCATATGCCATGACCGTTCTCACAACAGCAGCGCATATTCACTTTATAGCAGGCATTAGACCAGTATATGAGGAAAGGAGGGGCCTGAATGTTTGAGGAGGAGGAAGAAATGAAGCTAGAGAAATGAAGAGAGAAGGACATAAAGTAGATGGAGGAGTATTGGCACAGGTAACGAAATGAAGACAAGCTTTCATATATGAGAGGTAAATTGTATTCTGTGTGCTTACGGCTTGATGTATGAGATTATAGTGTGGGAATGCGTGTGTGTGTCAGGGAAGGAGATTTACTGAATAAATATTTTAAATGCTTCTCTCTTTCTCTCTCTCTTGTTTTCTCTCACTGCAGGGGCAGTTATGTGCTAAGATGGAAAAAAGTTTAATGTCACCATAAAAAGTGGTTAACTGAGGTGTAATGGTCTGTGTATTTATGTCCATTAAAAAAAAGCACAGCCAACACTTTGCATTCTGGGACGTTAGCAATTGAAACCATTCTGGAGTATCATGTCCTCACAGGGTCTCCCTGACAGGCCGTCCCAGTGCCCCACTCTTTGTTACAGATGGAAGTGTGCGAGTCTCCTACATGTCTTCGGGCAGAGTTCAGGGCAGAACAGCTGAATCCCCTCCAAAATGCATGGACTTACTTTCATTTATTCCTATGAGTTTGAGCACTTTGAACAATTTGAATGTGCTCATGGGATATTGAGAGCTTTCTGTGGAGCCTCTGTGGGTGGACTGCTGTTTTTAGCATTATTCTATAGGATGCAAACTGTAGGCTCAAAGCAATATGTGAATCCTATGTCTTCTGATTCCTCCACATAGAATAGCCGATCAAAGGCCAAACAACATTCTGTTTAGGCCGCAGGCAAACATGAATAATATTCATGTGGCATGCAAAGTCATATATAAGCTATTTGTACAAATTATGCCAGAACAAGTATGAGAATTAATAAAGCAATAAGCTACAAGAGGCTATGCATGATTTTTCTTTCAAATAGCTACAACTAGTAGAATTTTAATTTAATAAATTATTAAAATATATTAAAGGAGAAGTCCACTTCCAAAACAAAGATTCATATATAATTTACTCGTCATCCAAGATGTTCATGTCTTTCTTTCTTCAGTCGTAAAGAAATTATGTTTTTTGAGGAAAACATTTCTGCATTTTTCTTCATATAATGGACTGATATAGTGCCCCGATTCTGAACTTCCAAAATGCAGTTTAAATGCAGCTTCAAATGATCCCAAATGTGGTTGTAAACGATCCCAGCCGAAAAAGAAGGGTCTTATCTAGAGTAACGATCAGTTATTTTAATAAAAATAATACAGTTTATATACTTTTTAAATCTCAAACGCTCATCCTGTCTTACTCTGCCTGGACTGTTTTTTTCCAGTTCAGGACAGTTAGGGAATGTCGAAAAACTCCCATCTCATGTTCTCCCTCAACTTCAAATCATCCTTTATCGCTTTTTTTTTTACCTTTTTTGTTAAGGGTGTTTGATCTCCTTTGCATGTTCACTTTGCAAAGACTGGGTCGGTACTTCTGCAGTGATGTAGGATGATTTTGAAATGATTTTTGAAGTTGAGGGAGGGAAAATTCGATTGGAGTTTTTCAACATACCCTAACTATCTTGAGCCAGAATACACAGAGTTCAGGGAGAGCAAGACAAGACGAGCGTTTGACATTAAAAAGTATTTAAATTGTATTTTTTAAAAATTAAAATAACCGATCGTTTCGCTAGATAAGACCCTTCTTCCTTGTCTGTGATGGTTTACAACCGCATTTGGGATCATTTGAAGCCGCATTTAAACTGTATTTTGGAAGTTCAAAATTGGGGCACCATATCAGTCCATTATATGAAGAAAAATACTGAAATATTTTCCTCAAAAAACGTAATTTCTTTACAGCTGAAGAAAGAAAGACATGAACATCTTGGATGATAAGGGGGTGAGTACATTATATGTGAATCTTTGTTTTGGAAGTGGGCTTCTCCTTTAACTGTAATTAATAAATTTTTCAGCAATTAATATTGTTAATTTGTCTAATATATTAATATATTCAACTTATTTTTTAGGAATTTCAGGTGAAAACATCACTAACTATGATTCTGTGGAGAAATCACCACCAAGCAGAGAATCTAAACAAGCATATCACACCAAAAGATTTTTAGTAAATACAATTTTAATAAAAGTTAATTTCATGCGTCTCAGTCAATTTTAATAAAATCCACTTCTATGAAGCACTGTGAATGGGTCAGGGTCCCTATGCTCTCAAACTACTTAAATGTTTGTGTATATGCATATTTTGAAATAATTGTAAAATAAAATAATTCTTTCTTTATGCATAATCAACATGTTTGAATGAATAGTTTAATATTTCTCCATCATTTATATTTTGATTATGTTGTTCGCAGTGCTTCATGGGATTGTAGTTCTTTTCCTTAAATAGATAATTTCATACCTTTTTGTCAGATTTTTTTTTTTTCTTCAAATCTTAAAATTATTAGTTTCACTTTGTAGCTGGTTTGTATGGAAGCCCATTTCCACCACTGAATAAAAAAAGAAAAAAAGGTTATTGTGACTTTTTATCTCATAATTCTAACTTTTTTCAGAATTTTGACTTTTGTGAGTTGAAAAAAGTTAGAATTATGAGATAAAAAGTCAAAATAACCTTTTTTATTTTTTTTATGAGAAATAAAGTCAGAATTATGTGATATAAAGCAATTTTGACTTTATAACTTGCAATTGCGAGTTTATATCACGTAATTCTGAGAAAAAAAGTCAGAATTGTGAGATGTAAACTCGCAATTGTGAGAAAAAAGTATGAATTGTAAAGATAAAAAAAGTCGCAATAATCTTTTTTAGATTTTAGTCAGTGGCAGAAACGAACTTCCACAGGTTTGGTTCATGGATTTAACTATAAAATAAATAGGGATTATTGGGGATATACTTTTGGAACCAAGACAAAAAAAAAAGTGGGCGGGCACTAATGCACATAGAAAACATGGTAACAGGTCAAATGTGACCCATCCAATCAGCATTTAGTGTCACGACTATCTGTTTTATAAATTACCAGCATAATACATAAATAACACTGAAGCCTGGCATTTTTTTCTTTATTTGCACATGTTTACAATTGTAAGGTAATGCCAGTCCAGAAATTGTAGAGATCTTTTCTGTTTCAGCTTCATTTGGATAAATTTCAGTTCCAAACTGCAGGTATTTGTTGAGTCAACAGATTTCACTTTTAAATGTCACTGATGTTTGTCGTGGCAGCTTAGCAGTATTATTAAATATTTAGGCTAAGTCTCATCTGTCAGCTTATGCCTTGACAGATGAGAGAAGACAAAAACAGTTCAGGGAAGCAACTCAGTAAATCCCTTTCAAGAGGTGGACCTAAAAACACTCAAAGTTTAATGACAGGCTTTCACACAAATGGATCATGACGAAACATGTACCATCTGGCCCGAAAGCACAAAATCCATAAAATATATTAATAAAGTTTATATAAACAAACAGCATTAAAAAAAAAATGTTGCTTTGAAACATCAAAAAGGATTTTGCTTGTATGTCCTAATTTTGACTGTTGATCTGTTGAATTGATATTTAACTATTTGTTTATTGCTAGAAAATAACAAAATCACCCAAATTAGAGTAGACATGTTCCAAATCTGGCTAAATGTCATATTGATTGGAACAATGGCAGTTGCGTAACTGATGTGAGATGAATAACATCTGAAAATGTGGTTGGTCTGTACACGTACCAGGTTGTTTTGTAAGTGGCTTGTATAATTATGACTTACTCTGCCTTAAATCTGCACATTTTCTTACCGACGGCACATTAAAACAACAACTTCCCTTTTTCATTGAGGCTTGTATTTGCTTGTGTGTTTCTATGTCAGTGCACGGTTTGTTTATATATTCTACGCAGCGTCAAACTGTCTTTTTTTGCCCCTCTCTGCTTGATTTCATCGGCGTCTCAGTTGGTTATCTTGCAGTTGCTTTAAGCCCTTTTGCAATATGTGAAAAGTCTTGAAAGGGAGTTTGTGTTCGAGGCACAAAGACGACAGGCAGGGTAAATGCTTTAACACAAAACCACAAGAGCCCTTTCTCTCTCTTCCTCTCTCCCTCTCTGAACTCGTTTGGTAGGTTCTCGCATGCCTTTTTACTGACTGTATGAAACTGTGCAGAATTATAATTAATTAGTGGTTGGAAAAAAATAGCGACTGGTTGGCTTAAACTAAATTATATGGTAGGCTTCCAGAGAGAGGGCCAGCGAGAGAGAGGGTGACCTGCCGCAACACAAAAAACAGACACTCACATATATATATATATATACACACACTCACAAACAGCCGCACATATGCCTCACATATAAAACTACATTTAGATTTCCCTGAAACGCCACACATAAACATACACACCGCATTTAGATGTGCATTTAGTTGTGGCACACACATGTATACGTGTGGTTAAACAGAGGCTATGACGGATGGAGAATGTATGGAGGTGAAGTGGGGTTCAGAGAACGCACGCAGCCTTTTAGTTAAATTGAGGGGATGTACATACATGTGTGAGGGCGACGTGCTGTACATGTATGACTAGAAGAACATGTGACTGGAGACTGGCTCAGTGTGCTGGCACAGTGGTTGCTATTGTATTCTGAGGGCTTACTAAGGTGTTAACGGCCAGTTGCAAGAGAGTCCTGTGTAGTTTCTAGGGTGATCTCAGGGGTCGCTAAGGTCTTTTCACCACTTGCTTTGATTTTCTGGGAGATTTCTAGGATGTTCTGTGTAAATTTTAGGGCTTTCTGGATGGTTGCCAAGGTTTTCTGGGTGGTTGCCAGGGTGTTGGGTGGTAACTAGGGCATTTTATGCAGTTGCTAGGGTGTTCTGAGGGCTGCGCAGGTGTTCTAGGTGGTCACTGGGGTATTTTGGGCAGTTACTAGGGTTTTCTTATGGTTGCTACAATGTTCTGAGAGGTTACTAGGGTGTCCTAGGTAGTCACTGGGTAGTCACCAGCATAAACCAGCAAAGGACCAGCTTAAACCAGCATCAAAACATACCTACCAGCATATGCTGGTTTTTTCACCAGGGCTAGGACTTGCTAAGGTGTTTTAGGTGGTCACTATGGTATTTTAGGCAGTTGCTAGGGTGTTCTTGTAGTTGCTATTATGTTCTAGGGCTTACTAAGGTGTTTTAGGTAATCACTAGGGCATTTTAGGCAATTGCTAGGGTGTTCTCATGGTTGCTATGGTGTTCTAGGACATGCTAAGGTGTTTTAGGTGGCCACTAGGGCATTTTAGGCAGTTGTTAGGGTGTTCTTGTGGTTGCTGGGGTGTTGTAGGTGGTCACTAGAGCATCTTAGTCAGTTGCTAAGGTGTTCTCATAGGTGCTGAGGGGTCGCTAGGGTGTTCTTGGTTGTTACTAGAGCATTTTAGGCAGTTGCTTGGGTGCTCGTGTGGTTGCTACAGTGCTCTGAGAGGTTGCTCGGTTTTTCTAGTTTGTCACTGGGGCATTTTAAGCTACAGTGTTTTGGGTGGTTGCTGGGGTGTTCTAGGTGGTCACTAGGGCATCTTAGCAGTTGCTAAGGTGTTCTCATAGTTGCAATGGTGTTCTGAGGGGTTGCTAGGATGTTCTTGGTGGTAACTAGGGCATTTTAGGCAGTTATTAGGGTGTTCTCATGGTTACTATGATGTTCTAGGGCTTACTAAGGTGTTTTAGGTAATTACTAGGGCATTTTAGGCAGTTGCTAGGGTGTTATCATAGTTGTTATGGTGGTGAGGGGTTGCTAGGGTGTTCTAGGTGGTCATTAGGGTATTTTGGCAGTTGCTAGGGTGTTCTTGTAGCTACTACGGTGTTCTGAGGGGTTGCTAAGGTGTTCTAGGTGGTCACTAGAGCATTTTAGGCAGTTGCTAGGGTGTTCTTGTGGATGCTCAGGTGATCTGGGTGGCTGCGAAGGTGGTTGCTAGAATGTTTTCGGGTGGTTGCTATGTATTCTAGGTGGTTGCTAGGACATTTAAGCTGTTGCTAGGGTATTCTGGGTGGCTGCTAAATGGTTGTTAAGTTGTTCTGGGAGATCGCTCAAGAGTTATAGGTGGTTGCTATGCCGTTACTACACTTACTGGTCTGGTTCAAAATAGACTTTCTTTTTATATTTCAAACTAATCAACACCATTTCAGTGTAAATCTATGTATTTTTTTTTTAATTTCTGTTTTTTGTTTTTTGTCCATCAAGTGAAAATAAATCACAGAGCCAGTCAGACTCAACAAGCAGCGTGATCTGAGCTATCACTGATATCTGTAGTACAAACCTTGTGGGGTGAGTTACATGCAAAGGCTTGGTCCCAGAAAAGAAGAAGAATGACAAACTGTAGTGATGCTTTGCTTCACAAGCAGCACTAATATGAACATGAATTCTTTCCTGAACACTGACATATCCACACACGCGCACAGATCTCTGAAGACTCACACACTCCTCAGACATCTTCTGAAATCAGACTCTGTCGCAGTGGTTCTGTTTTTCCGATGTAGATGTTGGCCACTAACGTACGCACACCGTCTCTGCCTTACAAGCCGAGATAGAGCTGCAGCAGAGAGATTAGTGGTTTGTGAATGTGTGCGTGTGTGTATCTGTCCGCTTTGGTGCACTTAGTCTTGCTCTGGGTTGTGTTGTTTATTTAAACTGGAAACGTTTTTCTAACATTTTGATTAATGTGGTGCCCTGAGTGCTGTGGCACAGCGCAGATAAGTACACACACACACACACACACACACACACACACATCCAGACAGATAACTGCTTTCTTTCCCTGTCAGTGTGGGGAGTTAAAAAGAAGTCTTTGAAAGTGAGAGCGGTTTGCGATGTGCGTACACACATACACATGTTTGAGGGCTTTGATTTTCCACTCAGTGACTGCTGACCTCTAAATATTTACAGTGGTTGGCACACGAGGTGCCCGGTTGTGAGTGTGTGTTGATTGGGCCAGGCAAATGTTGCTCTTCTTTTCTTGTGTCTTTCTTGAATACACAAATCTATGGAAGCCAGTTGTCGCCACAGAATAAAAAACAAAAAAAGGTTATGTTGACTTTTTATCTCACAATAGAGATAAAATCACGTTTTTTCCTTAGAACTGCGTGATACAAACTCACAATTCTAACTTTTTTTTCTCTGAATTGTGATATAAACTTGCTCTTCTAGAATTGCGTGATACAAACTCTTTCAATTCTGACTTTAAAACACGCAATTTATGAGGTAGAATTGTGAGATATAAACTGGCAATTCTTTCCCCCCCTCAGAATTGGACTTTATAACTCACAATTGCAAGTTTTTGTAAGTGCAACTTTTCTGAAAATAAGTCAGAATTGCGTGAAAAAAGTCAGAATTGTGAGATATAACCTCACATTTGTGAGAAAATAGATTTTTATCTCACAATTCTGACTTTATTTTTCACCATTGTAAGCTTATATCTCAGAATTCTGAGGAAAAAAGTCAGAATTGTGAGTTTGTATCACGCAATTCTGAGAAAAAAAGTCAAAATAACCTTTTTCTTTTTATTCAGTGGCAGAAATGGGCTTCCATACAAATTTTAAACCTCACAGGTTGCCAAACTTTTTTGTTTGTTTTTTTAATATGCTAAATAAAATGTTTCATCTTTCCCTATGAATGTTTGCTGTAGACATACAGTATAATTTTCATCTTACTCCCTGGTTAATTGCATTGTTGCTTTTTAGTACATGCTACCCCTTGTGAAAAGTGTACTTAAATGATGGTTGTCTCAAAAATAAAAATTCTGTTATTTATACTCACTCTCATGTTGTTCTAAACCTGTAAGAGTTTCTTCCTTCTGTTGAGCTCGAAAGAACGTATTCTGAAGAATGTTAGTAACCAACCTCTTGACGGTAGCTATTGAATTCCATAGTATGGAAGAAAAAATGATGGAAGTAAATGCATGACATGCATGTTTTAAAAGAAATGACATTAAAACATATTTTAGTTTATGAAAAATGCTTGTCAGTACATTTTGACCATATTTCAAAAACAATATAATTGTGAAATTACATATTAAGATATGTGACCCTGGACCACAAAACCAGTCATAAGGGTCAATTTTTGGAAATTGAGATTTATACATCATCTGAAAGCTGTTTTCCATTGATGTATGGTTTGTTAAGATAGGAAAATATTTGGCTGAGATACAACTATTTGAAAATCTGGAATCTGAGGGTGCAAAAAATCTAAAATATTAAGAAAATCCCCAAGTTTTGATATATTTACAGTAGGAAATTTACAAAATATCTTCATGGAACATGATCTTTACTTAATATCCTAATGACTTTTTTGGCATAACAACTCTGATAATTTTGACCCATACAATGTATTTTTGGCTATTGCTACAAATAAACCTGTGCTACTTAAGACTGGTTTTGTGGTCCAGGGTCACATATAGGCTACTAAAGTCCTACTTAAATGTGCCAAAATTCAGCATTGCATTTAATATAAATTAAAATTACAATATATTTTCCTTTATTTGCAATTAAAACATTTTCAAGTGTCCAAAAACATTACACTGACCTTGCACTTAAGTATATTCTTTTAAAGGAAACATCGGATGCCCATTTTCCACAAGTTGGTATGATTCTTTACGGATCGTCATGAAATGTCTGCAGCATATTTTGGTTAAAATTCCTCAATGGTCATGCAAAACAACCCCCTTTTTACCTTGTCAAACAGCTCTGTTCACAGCGACCCATTTTGGTGCATGTCTCTTTAAATGATAATGAGCTACTGCTGACCCCACCCATCTCTTCCATTTTTTGTGTTACCATCAAAAACAAAACTAAAACACTGTGTCCTCGGTGGCTCTGATGTTGAGAAAAAATGAAGCCTCTTATGTTTACTTTTACATCCAACTACAAAACACCTGCATTGCTTACGAGACATTGTCTCTACAGCTGCTTGAGCGTGGAGAAAATGGCAGACAGCGTACAACTGGCTGAGGGCGGAAATATGCTAATACGGGGCAGTCGGTCAGTGGTCGTGGGTGGAGCTTGAGCAGTATATTATCATACTGCTCAGGAAAATAAAACTGCTTGATAATTGAGAGTGTTTAGCTTTTGTGGGGATTAAAAAACAGTCCTGAATGTTACACTGCTAAGACACATATATATGCAAACACCATGTAAAAGTGAATTTTGCATCTGATGTCTCCTTTAAAGTATGTGATTTCTCTAACAACTCTTTTTAAAAGTATGCTAAACTGTACTTCTTTTTCACAAGGGATGCTAATTGTGCATTTCAGCATATCTCATACATTAGATATCCAATACATCTGACCCCATTGTGTGTGTGTCTGTGTAGCTGTTATGGCTCCTGTGTGATGTAATTTGCTGAATTTTACAGCTGTTACTCTGGATGGGCTGCTGTTCAGCTTAAGCCCATTAACTTTAACAAGGCAAAGACACACACTCACACATTTTGGATATCATTTTACACACTCACACAAACAGATTTAAAAAGATATAGAGGTGCTCACATAAGCAGGAGTGTTGTGTTTTACTGCTGTGTGCATATTTGTGTATGTGTTAACACGCTGGCAGTGCCAAGCGTACAGTGGAAGTGTTTCTGGCGTGTTGGTAACCCAGAGGTGCTGTAAACCACTGATTTTTTTTTTCTCGGAATGCTGATGAATCGTGTGTGTGCGTGTGCTGAACACTTTCTACTGTTTCTCAGCTTCTCTTTCATTCTTTATGTTCCCCGTCCATGTTGCATCCAAGCTATTAGGCCCGATGAAATGCAACAATGCTTAACCCATTCTTTGCCGCTATGAATGGGAAGGAATGCGGTGGGCAGAACAATAATTTGAAAATCACACTTGGTTAAAATCTGTGTATAAATCAGTGCATAATGCCATATCCTGCTAAATCTAGCCCTGCAGTGATGTTTCTTATGTATTATGATGTTTCTTCCTGTGATTAGGATGTTTCATCTAAAATGCCTTTTGATAAAGTAGAAGGTAAAAGCTTGGATTACTGGACCCAACATAAAAATATACTTTATAATTGAAACTATATTTTTCAATGAATTTTAGGCCTGTATATTTCATGAAAAGGACTGTCATAATAGAAATAGCATTCAGATTTAATGATTTCATTCAATTGTAGGTTATGGTGAATAACAAGGATTTTTTAAATATACAGTTGCAGAATCTACAAAATGTTAATTATTTTAACAAAATAACAGGGATCATACAAAATGCATGTTATTTTTTATTTAGTACCGACCTGAATAAGATATTTCACATTTCAAGGACAAGTGAGGGACTCTTATGCAGCTATTACAGAAGGTTCAAACGCTCACTGATGCGCAAGAAGGAAAAACAATGCATTAAGAGTCGGGGGTGAAAACTTTTGAACAGTGTACATTTTTCTTATTTTGCCTAAATATATATTTTTTTCATTTAGTACTGCCTTTCAGAAGCAGCACTTAATGCATCATTTTTCCTTTTGAAGCATCAGTAAGTGTTTGAACCTTCTGTAATAGATGCGTGAGTCCCTCAGTTGTCCTCACTGTGAAAAGATGGATCTCAAAATCATACAGTCATTGTCGAAAAGGGTTCAAATAAACAAAAATGCTAAAAACCAAAGAATTTGTGGGACCTGAAGGATTTTTCTGAAGAACAGTGGGCAGTTTAACTGTTTAAGAAAAACAAGGGATTCAGAACAACTATCACTGGGGGGGGGGAACAGATGTGGATCATTCAGGTAACAACACAGTATTAAGAATCAAGCATATGTACATTTTTGAACAGGGTCATTTTTATAAATTCAACTATTATTTTCTGTTGTGGATTATATGTAAACATCTTTTATGTGAAATATCTTATTCAGTTCAATACTAAATAAACAATAACATGCATTTTGTATGATCCCTCTAATTTTGGTAAAATAATTAACATTTTACAGATTCTGCAAGGTGTATTTAAACTTTTGACTTCAACTGCACATTTAGCTAAGATGACAAGTAAATAAGCACAGTGCCCTATTACACTTTCCCTCTATCATCTGCGTTTCTGAGGCCTGATCCTGATTCTCACAGTATAAGTCATGCTCTGTTAGATCTGGACAAACAGATTAGAGATGCCATCATCTGCTCTAGGAAACACACTTTCTCTTAGCTAGCAACATGTAGGACAACTGGTAGGGCAACAAAAAGATCATTGGTTTAAGTCCCAGTGAATGATGTAAATGATGGAGTAAGTGCCTTTTGTTTGTGTAATCTGTTGATACTGTCTGTTTAAATAACATTTTGACTTGAATAAAACACATTATTTAAGATATTATCATATGAACCACACTGTATAATAATCCAATAAAAAATGGGGTTGGTAAGATTTTTTGTGTTTTTGAAAGTATCTTATGCTCACCAAGGCTGAATTTAATGAAGTTCCAAACATAGGTTCAGGAGGAGCCTAATCATTCAATCCTGTCAATCATCATTAGATTGGTGGTAGAACGTCCATCTCTCTTAGGCCAAGTTCACACTGCAGGCAAATGTGGCCCAGATCCGATTTTTTTGCTCACATGTGACTCAAATCTGTTTTTCTCATGTAAGCACAAACCACATGGAATCTGATCTTTTCAATTCCAATTTGTTCTACTTCCATATGTGGTACTAAATCATATACAGCTCAGATGTTTTGCAATACGACCGCAGTGTGAACAGTAATATCAGAATTAAAGGATTACTCCGCTTTCAAAATAAAAATTTCCTGATAATTTACTCACCCACATGTCATTAAAGATGTTCATGTCTTTCTTTCTTCAGTCGCAAAGAAATTATGTTTTTTGATAAAAACATTCCAGGATTTTTCTCCATATGGTGGACTTCATTGGTGCTCAAAGGACTGAAGATTAAAAATGCAGTTTCAGTGCACCTCCAAAGGGCTCTAAATGATCCCAGGCGAGGAATAAGGGCCTTATCTAGCAAAACAATTGGTTATTTTCTAAAAAAAAAAGACCATTAATATACTTTTTATCCTCAAATGCTCATCTTGTTTAACTCTGCAATGTGCATGCATACACTGTGCAATCCGGTTCAAGACAGTTAGTGTAGATCGACAATTGTCAATGTAGGACAATTTTGAAGTTGGAGGAGAAAATGAGATGGGAGTTTTTCAACATACCCTAGCTGTCATGAACCGGAGTGCACAGAGTATGCAGGCGCATAGCAGAGCTAAGCAAGACGAGCATTTGGGGTTGAAAAGTATATTTATATATATCTTTTGTTTAGGAAATAACCGATCGTTTCACTATACAAGACTCTTATTCCTTGGCTGGGACTGTTTAGAGCCCTTTGAAGCTGCACTGAAACTGCATTTTTAACCTTCAATTCCTTGAGCACCATGAGCACCATTGAAGTTCACTACATAGAGAAAAATCCTGAAATGTTTTCCTAAAAAAAATTCTTGATTTCTTTGCGACTGAAAAACGATATGTGAATATCTTGGATGACATGGGGTTTAGTAAATTATCAGTTCATTTTTATTCTGAAAGTGGAGTAATCCTTTATTGTGACTTTTATGTCACTCTAGACCACTCGTCACGATTCTGAGCTCATGGGAGTCACTTCAAAGATATTACATACCTAAGGTTATCAAGACAGTTACAAAAGATAGTCAGTGGAAGTACAGTGATGTGTCAGAACTTATAAGTAATACAGTAACAACTCTACATACGACAACTTTATATATGCCTGTGCATAATTTTGCAGACTTCTGCAGCAGATCACACAATAAATAAACGCATAATCGTTTAATTTATAGCCTCCGTATTTACTTCTGTATGACAGCACGCTGTGCAAGTGTTGCCAAGTCCACAGTTTTCCAACAGAACTGGGCTACTTTTTCACTGTTGCCACAAGTAGAACATCGTTTTCAACTCCGTGGGTTGTTTTAACGTGATATTGATCCTCCAGAACGGGACTCGGATAGTTTTAGACTAGTTTTGAGGAGTAATTGGGCAGATTTTGTTGTGAAAACCTGGCAACCCTGTTCATATCATTCCTTTGCGCATATGGGTCAGTTCAGAACCATGATCTGTTCACACTGGAAACCTGATATTGGCCACATTTAAAACAAAACTGTGAACAGCTTTATAAAAAAATCATATCTGAGCCAAAATTGGAATTAAGCACTAGGCTTACAGTGTGAATGTAGCCTTAGTTCATCGCCTGTATATTCTGGCTTGAATAAGTAGGACTGGGCAAAAAATCTAAAATCATTCTCTCTGTCGAAATCTTCAGACATTTTTACGAAGTCTTTTGTATAGCGTATGCATGTTCTACATCAGAACGATGGCTCCTGTGCCAGCAGGACCACACGCATGCGTCATGATACTCTTGTGAATGTGCGGCAAAGACTGACACAGAAGAGAAGAAATTGTTGAACAAGTTGCTATTTTTGTATTCTTTGGACACAAAAAGTATTATCGTAGCTTCATAACATTATGGTTGAACCAGTGATGTCACATGGACTATTTTAGCCATGTCCTTACTACCTTTCTGGGCCTTGAACTTGTCAGTTGCATTGCTGTCTATGCAGAGTCAGAAAGCTCTCAGATTTCATCAAAAATATCTTAATTTGTGTTCCAAAGATGAACGAAAGCCTAACAGGTTTGGAATGACACGAGGGTGAGTAATTAATGACAAAATATTCATTTTTGGGTGAACTATCCCTTTAACTATTAAGACTGGATGGGTAGGCGAACTTGTAAATTTGAATAAAAATACAGTCAAACACTATTATTACGAAATATTACAATTTAAAATAACTGTTTTCTATTTTAATGCATTTTAAAATGTAATTTAGTCCTGTGATGCAAAGCCTAATTTTCAGCATCATTAATCCAGTCTTCAGTGTCACACGGTCCTTCAGAAATCATTCTAACATGCTGATTGATGTTTAAGAAATGTTTATTATTATTATAAATGTTGAAAACAGTTGCTGAAATATTTCCTTCAGAATTCTTTGAAGTTAAAATTCAAAAGAACAATATTTATTTAAAGTAGTTTTCTTGAAACATTATAAATGTCTTTACTGTAGCTTTTGATTATTTTAAAGTATTTAAAAATACTGAACTAAATATTTAAATGGCAGTGTAGGACTTAGGGAATTAGAGCCAACTCTAAACATTTGCTATTTAATGTGTGATTTGTTCACTTCACTGTAAGTCGATATGTAGGGCTGGGCGATAATTTGATAACGATAATTTTTGCGATATAATTTTCCTCGATAAAACGATATAAAGAGTTCGATAAATGTTCGATATAATTTTTATGTGCCAAAAGCGGAACGAAATAGCGCGACTCATTTGAATCGCGCCACACGGACCGTTTATCCGCTCGGACCAAAGTTTAAACTGCCGCGCTGCGCGAGCTCACTAGACAAGATTAATTTATTATTTAGATGCGGCACGGACGCGCCTGGAAAAACCGAGCGCGTCGCGACCGCGTCGCTTCCGTAAGGAGCGTAGCTACCGCGCGCCTATATTTGAAATAACGAACTTGAACGCGCAAAAGACGCGATATGGGAACGGCTCCGTCACACGAGCACTAAACAGCGCTGTGAGATCCAGTGTGAAACACTTGAATTCAGCGATGAACACAGATGACTCTGTGATTCAAACTAGTTTAAAGCTGTGTTCAACGAGACAGTCAGAAGGCTTTTCAATCTACACATCGCCATCATTTACGATGAATTTACTGTAGCAACACTCACTGCACCATGGTATTGTGGCAGCAATGTGGGATATTCACAATTAATTTTATTACAGGAATAATGGTATATAATTATAGTATGTGTGTAATTGTGATTAAGCTATAGCATATGTGCATTTATACTGAATGTTTTTATACTACTGTTTTTCATTCAAATTGGCTACCTATAAAACCATGTAGTTATATTTTTACCATGGTATTGAGGTACCATTATGTGTGGTTTTAACTACTGTGTTTATCATGATTTAAAATGTATGCATGCTACTATGGGAGACCAATGCTTTTAAAAAAAAACTGGGTCAGAACAAATTTAACCATATAAAACTGAGGTTGCTACAATTTCTACAGATGTTACTGATTAATAATGAACAAAAAAAATGCCTCTGCATCCTTAAGCTACTATCAAATGTGCATTTCTAAGAGACAAAAAAAAGTGTTATTATTATTATCATTATTATTATTATTATTATTATTATTATCATCATCATCATCATTATCAGACAACCCAAAACCTGTTTCTTGATTTGAAACAATATAACTCATTAGAACATGCAGAAATTAATTTTTCTATTTAGATATTTATTCTGTTGAAGAAAATTAATGGTCTGGTTTCTACAACTTTTACTTTGGAGCAAAAATCTGACTTTAAACTTGAAAGAAATAGAGATTTGATATTTATTGTGATAATTATCGATATCGACTGATATGAAAAAAATTATCGTGATAATTTTTTTGCCTATATCGCCCAGCCCTATCGATAAGCATAAGTTAAGCACATAATGTGAATATAAATAATGCTCACAGAGAGAGAGAACGAGCTCATGCTAAGCTTGTCCTGGACTGCAGCAAAGGCTTTGATCAGAATTGAACAATACCTCATACACCGCCTGTGGGTAGTTGGTGCCTTCCAGGCAAAAACAGCTTAGACCTACATATCTAAATTGAGTCAACACTGTCAGTGTTTTGAGATTTGACACAACCATTAGTGTTGCTAACAATATTAGAGGATTCATCTTGAATGACAACTCTGAAAAAAGCTAGAATAATCTGTTTTAAAAATAGATTTCAGTCCAGTATAAAATCCTGGCTTCAATTTGTTCCTGTTCAGCCAACGTAACTGAAACTTGTAATGAAATGTAATGATTAAATGAAAATCAATGCGTCGCTTTTTGTTTTCTGTGTTCCCGTAATAAAAGGTCAAATAAATGTAATGTAAGTATCCATGGAAACAGCAAAAGCATGCTGTCACAAATAAATCACTTCCCTCATCCTCTGACATTCTGCTCTTCAAATTGATTTTTCTAATAGAATTTCATTAAAACATCTCCCTGTTTTTCAGAAACACAACCACGTGCTTGCTCATGGCCTTCACTCCCTTCCTCACCTCCATCATCTGTTTTAAAACGTTATATAAAGCATGCATTTAATGTACAGGACTCTTTCAAACATGTATTTTTAGTAACTCTCCTCTCCTCACGAATACACACACACACCTCTCCCTCTCCGTCTTTCAAAATAGAGCCAGAAGAAGCTTTGTAGCGCTAGAACAAAGAGTCGAAAAGTGAGATATAAAGTGAATCTTTGAGGTCGGATATTTAATGGTGCTGTGTGGGCTCCTTCTGTCTCGGTGAAAGCTGTGAACACTGCAGGAGTGTGGAGAGGGTCCAGATGGAATTGCCCAAACGAACCCGAACTCAAAGGCGCTTCAGTCGCCTCCCAATGAAATACAGCACCAGTCAGACATAATGAGCTCCTGTCACGTCACAATGGAAATCAGCAAACGCACAGAAACCGAACAGTAATTGTGCTACAATCAGGTCTTTTGTTTTAAAGCGTTGTCTTTTTATAGACACAAATTAGTTATCCGAGGTGATTTGTTTGTGTTTTTTTCCTGAGGGAGAAGAACGGCTGGCGTCTTTCAGCCACTAGCCTTCACCTTTAAAGGTAGCTGACGCCACAGGGGAAGTTTGGCATGTTTTTCTTATTTCCTTTTTTCCATTTTTTGCTGAAATGTTCCTTTGACTAACTCGGTCCTCGACAGAGGGCCTTACTGAGAGTCAGCACTACACTACTGACGCTCAACGGCCGAGTGTGTGCGTGTGGGAAGGGGTGTTTTCGTTGGTCTCCTCCCCAGTTCACCTTCACAGTGCTCCTTTTCTCCTGACGGCAAAGAATTCCACCACACGCACTCATATACACACACTCTTACAAAAACCTCTTTCTACTCTATTGCTCGGTGTACCTTGACACATTAACACACACTCACTCTGATGGGCAGCCGCGACGCTCACGCCGAAATCTGCCCTTTAAAGAAGTTTGGCCGTTTTGACGTCAGCGCCGAATGAGATGTCATTAGTAGTTGCATCTTCGAGCCCTTTGAATGGGAGAAGTGACTTTCATCTCAGGTGCTTGCAGTGTTGGTGCTGACACCAGAAATCGGATTGATTTAACTGTGCTGTTTTCAGCCTGAGACCAAGCACTGCTTTCACTTCTGAATTTGTTTTATTACGGCTGTTCAGTCGTAGCAGATATGCAATGGTAAAAATCGATATAAAAACTTTCTAATATGAAGTACAAAAGTTTGTGACCCATCGGGCGTGAAGATCTATTATCTAATTCTGCATCGCATATGGGTGTGAAAATGCACTTATCTCTTTCAGTGATCTTTATGGTGTGACTCAAATGTATTGATCTGAAGTACAACACAAAATGAGAACTGTAACTATAAAAAATAGTTTCATTTAACCTCGCTTGATATTGTCTGGAGGCTTAGTCAACAACATTGTGGTGACCACTAAGATGGAAAAAAAAAGAGTTAAAGCAAATCTTATTTTGAGAAAGCTGAAAAAACTACTTTGGAGTTCAGAGCTAAAAGTGTAAAAAGCACTATATACTGACTTTGTCTTCCTTATCTGACTCTTAAAGGTATATCTCACCCTGAAAATGAACATTCTGTCATCATTTACTCACCCTCATGACATTCCAAACTTGTCTGACTTCATTCTAAGAAGAAATGTTAAAGAATGCAGTGGTTACTTTACATATAATGCTATATTAAAGAGATAGTTAACCAAAAATTGAAAATCCTGTCATTAAAGGAGAAGTCCACTTCCAGAACAACAATTTACAGATAATGTACTCACCCCCTTGTCATCCAAGATGTTCATGTCTTTCTTTCTTCAGTCATAAAGAAATTGTGTTTTTTGAGGAAAACATTTTAGGATTTTTCTCCATATAATGGACTGATATGGTGCGCAGATTTTGAACTTCCAAAATGCAGTTTAAATGCAGCTTCAAACGATCCCAAATGCAGTTGTTAACGATCCCAGCCAAGGAAGAAGGGTCTTATCTAGTGAAACGATCTGTTATTTTCATTAAAAAAGTGCAATTTAAATACTTTTTAATCTCAAACGCTCATCTTGTCTTGCTGTCCCTGAACTCTGTGTATTCTGGCTCAAGACAGTTAGGGTATGTTGAAAAACCCGTCGTATTTTCTCCCTCAACTTCAAAAATCATTTCAAAATCATCCTACATTGCTGCAGAAGTTCCGACCCAGTCTTTGCAAAGTGAACATGCAAAAAAGATCAAACACCCTTAACAAAAAAGGTAAAACAGTGACATAGGACGACTTTGAAGTTGAGGTAGAACATGAAATGGGAGTTTTTCGACATACCCTAACTGTCACGAACAGGAAAAAAACAGACGTTTGGGAAGAGCAAGACAAGACGAGCGTTTGACATTAAAAAGCATATAAATTGTATTATTTTTATGAAAATAACCGATCGTTTCACTAGATAAGACCCTTCTTCCTCGGCTGGGATCATTTACAACTGCATTTGGGATCGTTTGAAGCCGCATTTAAACTGCATTTTGGAAGTTCAAACTCAGGGCACCATATCAGTCCAATATATGGAAAAAAAAATGAAATGTTTTCCTCAAAAAACATAATTTCTGTACGACTGAAGAAAGAAAGACATGAACATTGGATGATAAGCGCGCAAGTACATTATCTGTAAATTGTTGTTCTGGAAGTGGACTTCTCCTTTAATGACAGGATTTTCAATTTTTGGTTAACTATCTCTTTAATATAGCATTATATGTAAAGTAACCACTGCATTCTTTAACATTTCTTCTTAGAATGAAGTCAGACAAGTTTGGAATGTCATGAGGGTGAGTAAATGATGACAGAATGTTCATTTTCAGGGTGAGATATACCTTTAAGAGTCAGATAAGTAAGACAAAGTCAGTATATAGTGCTTTTATATAGAATAGGTCAGTTGTTCAGTATTTAATAGAAAATAATATTAATAATCCAGTACATTAACAGATAATGTCTAACCAGTTCATTTCAATCTGTGATCCTCAGAGGTGCACTCGCTTGCATCATTGTTATCGGTGTAATTATTTAATGACGCACAGACATCAAAAAGCCTTTTTAGATATTCATATGACACTCATACAAACAAACAACTACAACTGCTTGAGGGGAGTGATTTTCTGAATATTTGAACGTATTTAAATTTATTACAAGCACTTCACCAGACGCATGAATGGAAATCAGCATGAAATATTTTCATTTATCTGGAACATTCTCTTGCTTACAGCCACTACACACACACGCACACACACGGGGACACTTGAGAGAGGGATAATGGAGCTCATGCAGTGAAGTGCTGTTGATAATGAGGCAGATGTCTGTCTGCAGGGCTGACACAGCAGGGACACACACACACATACACACACACTTGGTTTTTTGGCCACCCTTCTACCCGTTCCCTCTTCACCTCCCTCCTCCTGAAGTTTTAATTACCCCTCTCCAGACACACAGAGGTGTGATGCTTCTGCGTGTTTGTATGCGCAAATGTGTGCGCTGAAGGTCAGGCCGCGTAGCCTCGGAGTAACACAGGCGAGTCAGGGTCTCCCCTTTCTCACAGGCGCTCCGTCCAATCAGAGCCCCCTCCTCACAGTCCATTCCATCTCCTCGGGCCAATCACAGCCCACGATTCCAGCCTCCAAAAAGCCAATCGTGCTGATTAATTTATTCAGAGACCCCTCCCCCTTGCCTCTCCTGCTGGAATGAGTCTTTTTTCTACAGCATCGTGCCCCTCCAGCCCCCGTTTCTTTATTGCGTTTGTGTAGAGCAGTACAAGAATGCGGCGTATTCTTTTTTTCGCTCTCTTTTTGTATGTAACCCCTCTCTCGTCTCTCTCGCTCTTTTTTCCCCCTTCCTCTCCAAAGTAATTAGACAGAGGCGTGTAAAGAGGAGAAATTCATTTCTTTGAGGGAAATGGGGAAAGAAAGGGAGAGTGATAGAGAAAGACAGACACATAGAATGAGAGAGGAAAGGGGCAAAGCATAAACTCGCACAGTGGAGTGTTATTGTGCGGGTCTGAGCGCAGAGGAAATAAAAAACCAGGATTACTGATAAATAAACCCTCCTCGTGCGCGCACACACACACACGCTCTCTCTCCCCTCCTTGCCAATTGCCAGAGGGTTGAGAGGCTGACATCATCGCTTCCTGTAGTAAACAGGTGTGAGGAGGGATATGAAAAATAAAAGAAAAGAAAGAGAAGAGGCCTCTGCTCGGAAAACTCCTTTTCTTTATCGCGGTGCTTAGCTGAGGTTTGAGGATCAGTCTGACCTTCGCTTTCACAGCCCCCCTCACGCTCTCCACTTTAATTCAAAGTGCTTCTCTTCAAATAATCTACAATCTGAGAAAAACATTGACCTGAAGCCGGATGAGTTGCGCAGTTACGCACAATGAGTTTTTGGTTATTCTTTACCTTTGAGAGAGTTTATAAAGAACAAAGAGAACATGAAAAAATGGCTGCGCTCCAGCAACCTAGTGAGCTGCCTACAGATTCAGCATTTTAAGGCATAATAGACTGGTTATTCTACAAAACAGATGTCATTAGCGTCCTTGGTTTGTCCCCGTCCTTATGATTTTACTTCTCTTTGCTGTATTAGCAAATATGCAAGTAGTAGTAGTAGTTCTAGTGGCAGTAATAAATACTATTATTGTTAATAACAATATTGTAATAAGATTTCAATCAATCAATCAATCAATAAATCAATCAATAATTGATTACAGTAGGCCAAAGCCTTGCTTATTATGCCTACCCTTTATACATAATTAACCCTTAAATGACACTTTTCACTAAATTTGATAATACAAGATAAGCAAAGTTACATAAAACATTTCCCAAAATGTACATACATAATTTCAAACATTTATAATAACAGAAATACACATTCAAGCTATTACGCATATATTTTAACTAATACATTCAGAATTTATTAATACTGAGTCATCTATTTATCACCTTGTATTTATATATTTTGTACATTTGCACAAGTTAATTGCATTATTTTAATTCCTTATCACATTTATTCCATCAATTTTAAGTTATACTAAACATAATAATATTATATTAATATTTTAATTATACAATAATATTTCCAACTTGTCCTTGCTGTATTAGCAAATATGCATGAGGGAAAGTAGCACTAGTAGAATTACTAGTTATAAAATAGTATTATTATCCAGTTATTAATATTTATCATTTTTATTTTAGCTTTTTTTTTTTTTTCAATTATACTGAAAAAAATTTTAAAACATTTGCACCTGTTACCATCATATTTGTACCATTTTAGAGTAATGAGCTATTCCAAGTCCTCCAGAAATGTTATAATGATCTTGTAATTTTTCTGTCTTATGTTTTGTGCTGTTTGACAGTAGAAAATGAATTTAAACTGTTAGCACTGTTACCATTACTTTGTATAGTATATAGTAGTCAACATTTGAAGTGGATCAAAAAAGTTCATCAAAGTTGCCCTAAGACGAGAATGGGTATTGTTTTGGTTTTAGGACAACTTTGATGAACATTTTTGATCAACTTCAAATGTTGACTACTGTAAATGAAAATTGAAGCATGTATATTTACCTCTTGAATGCAGAACTGATCTCAACATATATTAAAATGTACTTATTTAGCTTGAGATGGCCCAGGTAGGCATTCTTATTAAAGATACTTCATTGTGACCACAATTCTAAGGCAGCACAGCATTGGAATATCGAATAAGCTTAAAGGGATAGTGCACCCAAATGAAAATTACCCCGTTATTTACTCACCCTCAAGCCGTCCTAGATGTATGTGACTTTTTTCTTTCAGACGAATACAATCAGAGTTATATTAAAAAATGTCCTGGCTCTTCCAAACTTTGTAATGGCAGTGAATGGGTGTTGAGATCTTTAAGTCCAATAAAGTGCATCATCCACCATAAAAGTGCTCCACAAAGCTTCAGGGTGTTAATAAAGGCCTTCTGAACCAAAGCAATGCATTTGTGAAATTAAAATATGCATATTTACAATTTTATAAACCATAATCTCTTGCTTTTGCTAACTGTCGTACAAGCGTTCACAAGAGAGTGGCATTCCAGTGGATGATCCGGTGAGAATATGCTAATCTCCTGAGAACCAAGTTTTATTTACAGCAAAGGAAAACAGTCTCCTCTTAGCTTATATCGAAATCCTCCGACATTTTCATTAACAAATCCTTGTTTTGTTTTAAGACCAGTGTTTTGTTTTGCTCGCGTTTGTCACATCTCACCGGAGCTTACGTTACGCCTACGTCCTACGTCATCCACTGGAACGCCACTCTCTCACGAATGTACATACGACAGTTTATGGTTTCTAAAGTTTTAAATATGGATCTTTTTCTTACACAAACGCATCGATTCACTTCAAGAGGCCTTTATTAACACCCTGAAGTTGTGTGGAGTACTTTTTATGGTGTATGGATGCACTATATTTTGCTTCAAAATCTCAACACCCATTTACCGCTATTATAAAGTTTGGAAGAGCCAGGACATTTTTAATATAACTCTGATTGCATTTGTCTACAAGAAGAAAGTCAAAGACACCATGGCTTGAGGGTGAGTAAATGATAATTTTCATTTTCGGGGGTGAACTATCCTTTAAACAACATGCAAACTCTACTGAAGCCACGTCTTCTGTGTGAGGGGCTATTTGTGTGGCATGCAGAATTGCAGTCTATGTAGGGCGCTCCCAGTTGGTCACAACATCCATTTCTGTTAGGATGTCGTCTACGTAGGTAGTAGGCATTGAGGCAGCTCACTAGATGTTGGAACAGTACTAATCTCTCTCCCTGCCTCTCGAGTTCTCATTACATCTGTGTGTGTGTTTGACATGTTGGGCTGATGTTAAATATTAATGCTTGTCTGAATAAAACAGCAGAGTTACAGCTCTTCCTTATTGTTCAGTTCCTTTTGTCCTCTGTGTATATCTCATCTACTTTACTTTCCTGTCAGAATAAAGGAAGTTCCCTTCTCCTCCACAGAAATATACTCCCTGCTAGCCGTCCTGCTCCTTACTTACGACAGTCTCACTTTTCTTCTGTCTTCCTCTATCAATCTCTCTTTCAGCCTTTGTCACACCATTTGTTCTCCACATTTTTTTCATTCTCTCTCCTTCTCAGGTCTCTCATCACGTTCACTCACCCATGTCTTAATCAGTCGCAACGGAGCAAGTCATTATTGGCATTTTATCATACAGCATTTTTGTTTTCAGTGTGGACAATCACAGCCAATCAGAATTCACAGTGGACATAGCTACACTATCAAAATAAAAGAACAGATTTACTTGAAAGCTTTTATCACTTGTCACTTTATCACATTGTTAAGAGATAGTAAAAAGCATGAAAGTGCATCACAAAATGTTTTTAGAAAAGTAACAAGAGGTAGAAGAAGGAATAATGCAATCGACCATCCAGATTCAGACCCAAACCCTGGTTGTCTGAACTTCAGTGTTGCTGCACAAGATGTCAAGGCGCATCAGAGATTGACTGGCCATTGGGAGCCCCTGGATTTTTCCCGATGGATCTGTCAACTTGCCAGCTGTCAAAACCAAATTTAGATATAAAGTAAATCCCCAAAGGTTTTTAAGAGAGGAAAAAATACCAGTCCATATAAGCTATAGTGACGGATGTATTCCTTCTCCATCGCCGGCTGCCACATCCCACTTCTGTTGTTATCTGTCTTCACATGAGCACATGAAATCAGTTCAGTCACATGAGTCTGCTCACCTGCTTAAAGCCAGACATGATGGGGGATGGATGCTCTGTGCAATCCTATTGATAATACTTCATAAATAAGTTTTAGTTTATCTTGTACTTTCTGTGTATTCTTTATATTTATTGTCTTTGTAATTTATTGTCTGCTCCCCTTCTACCTGGTCTTTCTCGTGAGGAGATAACAAAACAAAAATTTAATTGTACATATGATAATAAAGATCTTGAGTCTTCACATTAGTTAATGCATCATGAATTATTAATGAACAATTAGCATTTATTACTGTAGGTTAATGTTAGTTTACTCTTGTTTATTGCTAATTCATGATTGTTTGTAATACATTGTTAACTGAAATTTAAAAAATGCATTAGTATATGCAGAAATTAGCATTAATCAGTAACTAATAAATGCTTTAAAAGTAATCATTTTTTTCATTTATTTTTTTTTCAGACAGTCTGAAGACAAGTTAACTCAGCCCTTGTGAAAAAGAAGCTCACTTAACTGAACTGAATGTATTCTTGTACTGTACTTTTTCAAACACTTTACTTGTAGATAATACACTATTAATGCAATAAAAGGTGACTTAAGTGTACTTAAAGAGAGTGCATGACTGTTTTTAACCTCATGACTGTTTCTTCAACCTTAAGTGCACATTTGAAAGTGCTTTGTAACGTCAAATTAAATGTTTTACTTAAGTAAATTTTAAATCATTGTTTTAATCTTCTGTTATACTCTAAAGAAGTACACTTATTTTGATGTGTCGACTAACATTTTATCTGTAGTGTTATTCGCTATTACATTTTAATATATTGTAAATGTACTAAATTGCAATGTCATCATAAAAATGTGTAATATATTTAAATACATGACATTAAAGTTTCAACAGAAATAACATTAGAAAGTTATTTTAGTTTGCCATAAATACTTGTTGGTGCATTTGGCAGTGCACTTTAACCATATTTCAAAGACAACTAAATACATTGTGGAATTACACTTGATTGGAATTGTGGAATAAAACTGATTCTTGATTCTGAGGCCCTGTTTACACTAGTGCGTTTTTGTTTTAAAACGGCATTTTAAAATGAAAACAATCCTCATCTACACTTGCATTTTCACTGCTTCGGAGACGATCTTCATCTTCACTACACAACTGAAAACGCATGTCACATGACCATTCATGCAGGTACAACCATAGATATGTATAGGTAGATTCCCTATTATTAGATGGCGAACGCATCTACCATAGATATATATATATATATATATATATATATATATATATATATATATATATTATATATATATATATAAACACACATAGATGCCTCATTAGTGACTGTTTCTATGGGACACTATATGTAAGCTGTCCGCCATATTGTATTGGTCAACTTGATGTCATTCACCAAAGTAATCACTGAATATTCAAAATGCCACAGTCCTGCACAACCGTTGGTCTGCGAACCTACAGTATGGTGTATGATGTCAAGTTCACCAAGATGGTGGGCACATCTACGTGCTTGGAGCAGTCAAATGGGGGATCTATACATATTTTATATCTATGGCATCTTCCTGCTTGGAGCGATCGAATAATGCATCTACCTTTACATATCTATGGGTACAACAATGAGCATGATGTTATTGTTTTTAAAAGTCTCAGTTTTTGTCCATTTACACTGAAATGCAACCCCAGAGTTTTCAAACTAAAACTGGGTCTGCAGCATTGTCAAAAGTTTTGAGTTTTTGAGGGTTGAAAACGCTGCAGTAGTGTAAATGACAGGCGTAACCATAGCAAAAGTTATGCATTTCAAAACGAAAACGCACTAGTGTAAACGCAGCCTGATTGGTTGAGCTCTATAAACATACACCTTTGTTTTACGTTTGTGTTGCTCAGCAACCACTTTGTTGCAAGCACAACCGTTTCTGAGGAACTACAATTTTTGGCAGAAGAATAATGTTTTTATTAATATCATTACACTTTATTTGCTCTGTTTTATTTTGTGAAACCTTTCTACGTGTATGGAATAACCGTTTTATAAAAGCAATAAACCCTGTAAAGCCGTGGATTACAGTGAATTTATAACAGCTTCGCGTTGTGCCTAACAACATCCTTTAGCTGTTATAAATTCACTGTAAACCATGGCTTCTTGGGCCTTATTGCTTTATTATTAAATGGATAGTTCCAGTCCTTGAACTCTGTGTATTCTGACTCAAGACAGTTAGGGTTTGTCGTAAAACTCAGACCGTATTTTCTCCCTCAACTTCAAAAATCATTTCAAAATCATCCTACATCGCTGCAGAAGTACTGACCCAGTCTTTGTAAAGTGAACATGCAAAGAAGATCAAACACCCTTAACAAAAAAGATAAAACAGCGATAGAGGATGATTCCAGTCCATTATATGGGGGAAAATGCGGAAATGTTTTCCTCAAAAAACATAATTTCTTTAGGACTGAAGAAAGAAAGACATGAACATCGTGGATGACAAGGGGGTAGGCAAATTATTTGTAAATTTTTGTTCTGGAAGTGGACTTCTCCTTTAAGGTGTAAGGAATGACTCAACAGTGTAATTACAAATGTAATTACAGAAATTAACTACAGATGTAATTACATGCAGGTATTTTTTAAAATGTAAAAACATGTATGTACACGATAAGTGCATTGCATCAAATGTTCATTTAAATGTAAGTACATAGTATTTAAGGCCACCTAATATAAAGTGGAACCACATAATATGTACTCCTGTAGAAGTAAGCACAAGTGCACTTCTTTTCCACAAGGGAATATTTCATGGCAATAGTTTAAACTAGTTAAACTTACGCCTAATTCCCAGCCTGTTACTGTGTCCCAGTCCATCCCTGAAGTATGTACACCACCCAACAGACCACGTGTCAGACCACCCTCATGCAATCGAGCACAAACTGGATTTCACTGTATGTGTTGACAAAAGCTACACTCTCAACATGGCATTTCATTTTGTGTAATGAGACAATTGTTCACATATACACACTCACTGGCTCGCACACATCAAACGAACGGCTTCAGGCTTTATTTAAAATCCACCATAAAGTGAACAACAAGCGAGTTTAGATTAGTTACTCACAAACAGATATGATACACAAGCAACTTAAAACGCTTCACCACAACTGTCTGGATTCACTTTGTACTACAAAACCAATTTGTCCAAACATATAATCAGCGAGGAGGGATGCGCTTGTTTTTGCGTGTGGCCTTTCTTCCTTCTCGTTCTCTGTGTATGCAGAGCATATTTACACACATAAAAGGATATACGAGTGTCATTTGCACAACCATACTTTTAGTCTGCTCTCCCAAAGCCAAAGCTCTCTAGGGCATTCATTAGTGAACACTATACCACACACACGGGCCTGTCACTGGATCACAGCTAGCGCGAAAATAGCTCCATTTGGACTGTCTGTAGTTATAGCTGTCAGTACTACAGATCCGCCAGGTCCAGAAGAGACGGCTAATGTATAGCAGCCCCTAAAACTGCATATCACGAACATCAAATAGCTTCTCCGCTTTGTAGACTGATAAGTGTTACGTCTCTCAGAACAGGGTTCATTTACGGCAGATTTAATGATAGCGCGTATCGAATATTCCTCCCAATGTTTAGTCTACCTCATTCTCTCCCACCTCTCAGAGAAGAGAGAGAGCATGACGTCAGTATAAACACATTTCTCTCTTTATAATGACGCTTTACAGTGTGTGTTTGTTTGAACTTGTATGATTGTTTTGTCAGATGTGATGTGGCCCCGTCGTTGCCCCTCCGCTACGGCGACCCGAGTTCGGCGGCTGGGCCGTGCCTTGTTTTTCACTGTGTGGGTGTGTGTGTGTGTCTGTGAGTGAGTGGGAGGGGAGTCTGTGGCTGCTTTGGCAGGGCTGCGAGGCGTCAGCGCTTTGCCTCATGGGACGTCCTGGCAAAGTCACATACCCACAGCACATATACACACACAGACGCGCACACATTGACACAGATACAGACGCATACCCGCAGCTCTGCAGTCTAGATAATTAAAACCACACACACAGCAAAACACACCCCCGTCCTCGCTGTCACAGAATCGCTTGCCGTTTCTCTCACCATACACACACTTATCATTCGCATTTCATTGCAATAAAACACAACTGGAGACTTTGTGGCAAAATGGGTGCGTTTAGTGACATGACAGAACCCAAATATTCCAAATGTGTGAATGCGTCAACATTCCAAGTTGTTGATCAAGTTTGTTTGTGACTGGACAGTTGTAATTATCTGCAAATTAGCAACATCTGTGGCTCAATTAGCATTTTTTGCATGTGAAGCGACTAAGTGCGTGCATCTACGGCCCTGAGGGTTTCAGAAATGTCGTGTCTGTGTGTGTTGTCTTTGCCTGCGAGTCTGTCTCTTGTGGAATCAGACTTTTCTGAAGTATTTTCCCATAAAACTCAAGCCCGGCTGTGGTTTCGAGCCTGCAGTTGCTTTTTTCCCTCTCTTTTTCTGTCATTCTCTCTTTCCACTTTTTTTTTCTCCACAGGGTAAAGTTTCATTCACAATTGCTCTGCGAATGCTTCTGGTCTTCCTCCGACGATCTGTCGCTTCGCGGAGGAGAGTCGGGGTGGGATTAGAGCGGTGGAGGGCGATGTGACCTCATGCAAACACACACATACACGAACAACGCAAACACACACGCATGTTTGCTCAGGGGAATTGATGCTGGAGATCGAGACATATCGTCTCAAGCTGTGGTCGTGCTGGAAAAAAATAAAAAGAACACATAATTACTCTAAGATGGAGGATATCATTTTGATTTGCTGAATTTGGGAAATATTTGGTGGATACATTAAGTTAAAACTAAATTATAGGCTTGAGACTAAGAGTGTTTAAGGAGAAATGGGTTCTTGTTTGGGTTGAGCTGAGGATGAATGGAGAGCGGGAAAACTCTCTTCCTGTCATTATGAAGAAAGGGAGCGAGACAAGAAGAAAATGGAAGTGAAGAAAGTAGTCCTTCCCTTATACTGTACATCTTTCATTGCATGCATCTATGCTGCATTCAGATTGCATTTTTCTGGAGCAACACATTCTCACTCCCAACTCGTCACATATTGATGCTTTGGCGTCACTTTTTGATCCTCAGGGTACCCCTTGAGCATCACTTTTGGACATGCAGGGTCCTACATTGCTTCTAGTTGTTTGCATTACCCGTCGCATTTAATGGTTTGCATGCATTTGCAAAAATCATTTTATATAAATGTATACTTTCAGAGATATTTTGGAGCACCTACCCCAAACTTACCCACTTCTGAACAATATAAAACACGCAACAGGCAAACAAAAGTACAGTCCCTGACGGAAAAAACTGCTAAAACCAGCCTAAGTTGGTTGGCTGGTCTTAGCTGGTTTAAGCTGGAGGTAGCTGGTCTCCGAGCCTAACCACCTAAGACGGTGGATGACCTGGATGACCAGCTAAAACTAGCCAACCAGCTTAGGCTGGTTTTAACTTTTTTTTCAGCAGGGGTGACAGATATTTATTGGAAAAAAATATATTGCATTTATTGCGATTCTTCCCAGAAATCAATCGTTTTGCCTCGGAAGATCTGGGATATTAATACTTTTTAAATAAATTGTGACTGTAGTATCTGCCTGTTATATCCTGTTTCATACTGACAAATGGTTAGGTTGAGGAGCAGGGGTTGGTTTACATGCTCATAAATGTGTAAATAGTGTAATGTCGAAAAAATTGTTTACATTGAAAAAAAAAACACACCCCATCATATATGCAATAATGGCAAGATTATTATCCAATATGTAATTTAATCATGACAACAAAATTGCCATATACCTTTTACGTCAGCATACTTTGCAAAACACAAAAGTTTCTTAGTTGAAGCAATGGAGGACCTTGCATGTTGAAAAATGACACTAAAGGGGTACCCTGTGCATCAAAAAGTGATGCCAAGGAGTCCTGACGAGCATTAATATTTGACGAGTTAGGAGTGAGAATGTGTTGGCTGGAGAATATGGGTTGTTTTTTCAACTAGGGCACTTTTGGCCCAAAACTTTTTTTCCTCTACTGTACACTAGTTTATTTTATTCCCCACTGCAGTGTCATTTCCATCACATCACAAATGATGTATCTATTATCATTATATAGTGAAAATGACATTTTGAAGGGGACATCGGATGCAAAATTATCATTATATAGTGAAAATGACATTTTAAAGGGGACATCGGATGCAAAATTTACTTTTACATGGTGTTTGCATATAAATGTGTCTTAGCAGGGTGTGGACACAACTACCCTACAATGATAAAAATCCAATCACTCCTTTTTTATTCCCAAAAAACCTAAACAGTCTCAGTTATCAAGCTGTTTTGATATTCTGGGCAGTATGATGTCATATTGCTCAGGTCCCGCCCACTACCTACAATTAGCATATTTCCACCCTCATCCAATTGTATGCTGTCCGACATTTTCTTTGCGGGCAGCTGTAGTGACAAAAAGTGTCTCATAACAATGCAGGTTTTATGTTGTTGGATGTAAAAGTGAACATACAAGTCTTCAGAACCACTGAGGACACAATGGATTATTTTTGTTCTGATGGTAATGTATCACAGACATGCACTGAAATGGGGCACTGTGAACAGACCCATTTTTTGACAAAGTAAAAAGGTGTTTTTTTACACAACCATTGGGGAATTTTAACCAAAGTATGTTGCAGATATTTCATGAAGACCATAAGAATCACAAATTTGTGGAAAATGGGCATCCAATGTCACCTTTAAACACTTGGAATAAAATGGCAGGCTCTGTTGTCTTGCTAAGGCTAATTTGCATAACTTATCTTTATGTTATCTATATTTTCTTCATGCATAACATCTATTTCCTCTCACTGACACTGTTGTCTCCATGCTAACCAAGTCAGCAACTTTTTAACAGTACAAAAACTTTCTTTTAAAGTGGTCATTGGATGCCCATTTTCCACAAGTTGATATGATTCTTCAGGGTCTTAATGAAAAGTCTATAATATACTTTGGTTAAAAATTCTCAATGGTAGCGTAAAACAACACCCTTTTTACCTTGTCAAAATGAGCTCTGCAAAAATCATCCCATTCTGAGGGATTGTTCCTTTAAATGCAAATGAGCTCTGCTCACCACGCCCCTCTCTTTTCACTAGGGAGTGACGAGCCTGTTTACTTTAGCTGCATTTAGTGCATTTAGCTGCGAAACTTGCTAACTAGCACGTTATTAGGAAAGGTGATTGCAGAGATTTATAAAAAATAAAAATACTCACTTATACTCACTTGTGCTATAGGTGAAGCTGGATCACGAATGATTTGCGTGAACATAGACACATTTATGTAGATCGGGAGCCGCATTCCCTTCACAAACAAATGTAATCCACTGCATCTCAGATGTCGGGAGTAAATGACGACCACTATGTTCATTATTACATCCAGCAACACAACACCTCAATCGCTCAATCGGGGATTGCGAATTCATGTCTAATTTACATCCCTGCTCCGGCATCGAAACAATGGAGGTCGACTGTTACAGTTGTTGTAGGGCGGGTCTGAGGTAAGACTCTCATGTCAATCAACTGTCGTGGGAGTGGCATCTGAGAATGGCTCGATTTGGGGAATATTATTTTTACAGATTAATTAAAAACCACTGCATGGATTTTTATCATTATAGGGTAGATTTGTACATACACTGCCAACACACATTAATGTTCAAACAACATGAAAAATGAACTTTGCCTCCAATGACCCTTACAGGGAAAGTTTCTTCAGAATACTTTTATTTATCAAGGATGGATTAAACTGACCAAAAGGTAGAGTAAAAACATAATGTTACAATGTTACTTTTGTATAATGTTACAAAAGATTTCTATTTCCAGTAAATGCTGTTTTTTTGAACTTTATAGTCATCAGAGAATCTTGAAATGGATGGTTGCCATCACAGGAATAAATTACACGTTAAATATATTAAAATAGAAAACAGTTATTTTAAAGTGTACTGAATTCACAAATATTAATTTACTGTTTTACTGCATTTTTGTTTAAATAAATGCAGCCTTGGTGAGCAAAATTTTATATTTCATACTTTTTTCAAAAATATTATATATAAATTGTACCAACCCCAGACTTTTGAAGGGTAGTATAACAATCATTTTTATATATATTATTTAAATCATGCTATAAATGAAAGTTTGGGCCTAGGACAAGAGTAAAACAATTAACTCCACATAAAACGCATTTGATAATCAACCCTTGATAATCAACCCTTAGAAGTGCAGAAAGTTAAATAAACACTCATAAAGAGATTTCAGCAGAGCTTGTTTTCTCCTTTGAGAGACCATGTGTGCGTTGCTTGCATGTGTTTGTGTGTATATGTGTTTGATTAAGATGTAAATAAGGGTAGATTTTGTGTACAGGCCTTGATCTGTGTATTAGAACACAGCCGGTGTTCTAACTTAAAGGGATAGTTCACCCAAAAATGAAAATTCTGTCATTAATTACTCACCCTCATGTCGTTCTAAACCTGTAAGAAATTTGTTAATCTTTGGAACACAAATTAAGATATTTTTGATGAAATATAAGAGATTCACCTTCTACTACATTTCCTTGAACATAGTTGCATTGCTGTCTATGCAGGGTCAGAAAGCTCTCAGATTTCATCAAAAATATCTTTATTTGTGTTCTGAAGATGAACGAAGGTCTTACAGGTTTGGAACAACATGAGGGTGAGTAATTAATGACAGAATTTTTATTTTTAGGGGTACTATTCCTTTAAGTGCTTACATATTATAAGTTATTATTCTGCAGGCCTGTTCTGTATTTGTCCATGAACTCGGATCAACTGAGTGAGACTTATTTGTCCCACCTTTCATCATTAATGGCACACACAATTGGATTCAGCTCAGTCACCTCATAAATCACAGCTCTGTGTCTGTATAGTGCGATTTACAGTACTTGGTCTGTATAGTGTGTGTCTTTACACTAGAAAACCTTTGCATTAGAGAGAAACAGCCACAGGCAGGTCAGGAGACTGGGTTACATAAAGAGAGAAGTGCAGCAGTAAGATAGATAATAGGAGAGAGAGAGAATCAGAAAGAGAGATGTTTGTATATTTCAAACGGATGTACATTTCCTCTGTATGAGCATGTGTGTAGCACATGGCCGTTTCGCGCTGTGATGAGGGGCCAACATAAATCAGCCCACTTCCTGTGGACAGCACACTCAGGGTCTGCCACTTCCTGTCCTTACTGAAAGAGATCCAAGCACAATTCTGATATTTTTAGACTGAGGTTATGTCAAAGTAAGGTGCTCTACCTAGAATGAATGGAGACCCTTGATCTGCCCAGCGTCATGAATAAAAGCAGAGCATGAGTGTGTTTGAACAGTGATGCGGTACTATATTAGAGAACCATCATCCAACCTGCTAATGTTGTTTTGCTGTTGTTGTAAATAATCATGTATTTTCATCACGCAGACGCAGAAGAAGCTACTGGTTTTCTTAAAAGTTTGTAAAATGATTTAGCTGTTTAGCTAACCTCTGCCATTTTGCTAACTTCAACCACATACGTTCTAAAACCCGTCAGCAAATCCAGTGTAAACAAACTTGCATGTAAAAAATGACTGACATGCAGAGATTATTTCTGATTGGCTAAAGCATCAACTGCTCCGCCTCTTAAAGGAAAAGTTTCCTGATAATTTACTCACCCCGATGTCATCCAAGATGTTCATGTCTTTCTTTCTGCAGTCACAAATAAAATAAGGTTTTTGAGGAAAACATACCAGGATTTTTTTCTATATAGTGGACCTCTATGGTGGCCAACGGTTTGAAGGTCCAAATTGCAGTTTCAATGAAGCTTCAAAGGTCTCAGCATGATCCCAGCTGAGAATTAAGAGTCTTGTCTAGTGAAACGTTTGTTTTTTCTTAAAAAAAAAAAAATAAATTATGTACTTTTTAACCACAAATGCTTGTCTTGGACCAGCTCGACTTTACGCATTACGTAATGATGTTGGAAAGGTCACACGTATTGTGACAATATTGGACAATTTTGAACTTGGAGGAGAAAATGAGATGGAGTTTTTCACCCTACTCTACCATTTTGAACCGTAGTACAAAAACGAAGAACTAACAATGAGTGACTTTTCCAACGTTATTACGTAATGCATGAAGACCCGGACATGCATCACAGAGCTAGTGCAAGATGAGCATGTGTGGTTAAAAAGTATATAAATGTACTTTTTTTTAAGAAAATGATAATCATTTTGCTAGAAAAGACCCTTATTTCTCAACTGGGATCGTGTAGAGCCCTTTAAAGCTGCACTGAAACTGCAATTTGGACCTTCAACCCGTCGGCCACCATTGAAGTCCACTATATGGAGAAAAATCCTGGAATGTTTTCCTCAGAAAAACTTATTTTTTTGCGACTGAAGAAAGACATGAACAACAGATAGTTCTCTAAAAATGATAATTATGTCATCATTACCCTCATGTCATTCCTCATGTCATTGACTCTTTCTGTGAAACAGAATGTTCTGGTCCAAACAATTTTGGACCCTGCTGACTTGCAGTGTATTTTGAGAAATGTCTCAGCATTTTTTTTTTCATACAATGGAAGTCACTGGTCACCAAAACTGTTTGGTTACCAGCATTCTTCAAAAAAATACTTTATTTGTGTTCCAGAGAAAGAAAACATGAGGATGAGTAAATGATGATAGAACTTCAAACCCTTGTTTATCAGGCTTGCTAAATGCTAAATAATAAAGTCATATATTAATGTGCTCATGGTTAAGGTTTAGTTGTCTGAGTGGACTGAGAAGAAAGCTTTGCATTGTGAACTCTTGTGTTTTATAAGGAGTAATGAAATCCCTGTTTTCCATGATGCACGGCCTTAAGTGTTCTTTAGTGCTTACAAAGCGAAAGTGCAAAGAAAGTCAAAAAACTTTACAAAAAAAAGGTAAAACAAAGATGTCGAAAGATTGTGAAGTTGGAGGAGAAAATAAGATGGAGTTTTTCGCCCTGCTCTACCATTTTAAACGAGTACAACTATGAAGAACTAACCACGTGTGACTTTTCCAATGTGATTACATAATGCGTGAAGTCGTGGACACGCATTGCAGAGGTAGTGCAAGATTAGCATTTGTGGTTAAAAAGTATATACAGTCATGTGGGAAAATTAGGACACCCTATGAAAGCCTGTATATTTTAAAATATATTTGGACATATGGATATTTAATACCAATTTTAATGATACTGAGGGATCCAAATAATATAACTAAACAATTAAAAAATAAGAAAAGCCTTTTTAAAACTTTCTGTGAAATGTAATTTAAAACGAATGCAATTTCTGGTGAGGAATAAATTAGGACACCCCCAAATATTATCCCACTTAAAATGGTTAAAATCACACACAGGTGTATCACGTCAGGTGCACATGATCAGTACATCGTTACCTAGCATTGTAAAGGAGCCTTGCCCTATTTAAACCTCAGATTTAGTTTGGTGTGCTCTTGACTGTTGAAGTGTTGAAGTGAGCGCCATGGTGAGATCTAAAGAGCTGTCTGATGCCCTCAGAAAGAAGATTGTGGCCGCTTATGAGTCTGGTAAGGGATTTAAAAAGATCTCAAAAGAATTTGACATCAGCCATTCCACCATCCGGAAAATTGTTTACAAGTGGAGGACATTCAAAACAACTGCCACCATGCCGGGGTCTGGCCGTCCAAGCAAATTCACCCCCAGAGCAGACCGCAAGATGCTCAAAGAAGTCATCAAAAATCCTAAAATGTCATCACGGGAACTGCAGCAGGCTCTGGCTACTGTCGATGTGAAAGTGCATGACTCTACTATCAGAAAGAGACTACACAAGTTTGACTTTCATGGGAGGTGTGCAAGGAGGAAACCTTTGCTCTCTAAGAGAAACATTAAGGCCAGACTGAAGTTTGCCAGAGCGAACGTAGACAAAGACCATGACTTCTGGAATAATGTTCTTTGGACAGATGAGTCTAAAATTGAATTATTTGGACACCAGAACAGAAGACATGTTTGGCGTAAACCAAATACAGCCTTCCAAGAAAAGAACCTCTTACCAACTGTGAAGCATGGAGGTGGCAGTATCTTGGTTTGGGGATGCTTTGCTGCAGCAGGACCTGGCCAGCTCACCATCATAGAATCCATCATGAATTCTACGGTGTATCAGAGGGTGCTTGAAGAACATGTGAAACCATCTGTAAAAAAATTAAAGCTGACGCGGAACTGGACACTGCAACATGACAATGACCCAAAGCATACCAGCAAATCCACCAAGGACTGGCTAAAAACTAAGAAGTGGAGAGTCCTGGAATGGTCAAGTCAAAGCCCTGATCTTAATCCCATTGAGATGCTGTGGGGTGACTTGAAACGGGCTGTACATGCAAGAAACCCCTCAAACATCTCACAGCTGAAAGAATTCTGCGTTGAGGAGTGGGGCAAACTTTCTTCTGATTGATGTCAGAGACTGGTAAAAGGCTACAAAAGGCATCTCACTGAAGTTATATCAGCCAAAGGGAGCAACAATAGTTATTAGGGGGTAGGGTGTCCTAACTTTCATGTTTTTTTTTTTTGTTTTTTTTTTTTTTTTTTGATGCGTAAAAAATGTTTAATTTTTGTTTAATTCCAATTAAGTCACTTTCTTTTCCAGACATGCATAAAAACATGATTGGACATTGACATGTGAATATTTCTTAATAAAGAGCTGATTATTTAATGGGGTGTCCTAATTTTCTCACATGACTGTAAATGTACTTTTTTATAATAACATGACCAATCATTTTGCTAGATAAGACAAACGTTTGTGTTATTTTCTCAATAAGAGCATGTAGACCCTGGTGGAAAAAAACAGCATATGCTGGTAGGCATGTGTTGATGCTGGGATGCTGGTTAGGTATGGTTTGATGCTGGTTTAAGCTGGTCCTTAGCTGGTTTATACTGGTCCTTGACCAGCAACATGATCACCATAAACCAGCAAAGGACCAGCAAAAACCAGCAAAGGACCAGCATAAACCAGCTAAGGGCCAGCTTAAACCAGCATCAAAACATACCTAACCAGCATATGCTGTTTTTTTCACCAGGGCAAGCTGCACTGAAACTGCAGTTTGGACCGTAAACCCATTGGCCACCATTGAAGTCCACTATTTTGAGAAAAATCATGGAATGTTTTTCTCAAACTTTTTTTGCGACTGAAGAAAGAAAGACATAAACAGATACCTTCAAACAGTAGTTCTGAAAAAAAAAAAATTATGTCTCGCATCATTGACTGTCTCTGTGGGAATGTTCAGGTCCAAACAACTTTTGACTTACACTGCATTTTGAGACTTTTTTTTCATACAATGGAAGTCAGTGGTCACCAAAACATTTTGGTTACTAACATTCTTCAAAAACTCTTCATTTGTGTTCCACAGAAAGAAGACATGAAGATGAGTAACTGATGATAGAACTTCAAACCCTTGTTTATCAGGTTTGCTAAATACCAAATAATAAGTGTGGCCAGTCATATACTAATGTGCTCATGGTTAAAGTTTAGTTATCCGAGTGGACTGAGAAGAAAGCTTTGCGTTGTGAACTCTTGTATTTTATAAGAAGCAATGAAATCCCTGTTTTCCATGATGCACAGCCTTAAGTGTTCTTTATAACCATCTCTTATAGTTACACAACAAATCCCTTCATTGAATGCTGAGCATATTTTCATGATCTCCTGCCGGTTCATGCACCCCTCCATTCTCATTCACCGCTTTATGGCTGTACAATTTGCGGTGAGAGAAACAAACATCTACAGCCATCAATAACTCAGCTCTTCCTGAAAAGTCCACATATTCTGTGACAGAAGTATTTCAATCAAATTCCAGAGGCCAAGCAGTAATTACCCAGCATTCCAGGGCAGTTTGTGGTTGGCCAGCAAGTTTGGGTCCCTCCAATTAGTGCCTCTCCTGTTCCTCAGTACAGTACAGAGCAATTCAAACTTCAGCTGGAAGAGTGGACGCACAAACACAGTGCTGTGGTCTGTGTGTGAGTGTGCATGTTTGTGTATTTCAGCACTTCTCTGACTTTACAAGCTTTACCACAACCTTGGAGCGCCCACAACAACAGCTCTTATGGCCCCTATAAAGATCCTCTCGCATTTTACCCTGCACACCCACAGAAATTGCTCATTCCAGTAAGCACTAAAGGTAACTTCCTGAAAATGCTTTAAACACACAACCCGTCTGACAGTTTCTCTGTCTGTATATTTATCTGTTGATGAAAACGGTGTTCTGGAAAAACTTTAACCTTTACAATTGTGGTCTGTATACTGCACTATATAATGCAGGCCTCAAGTGCAGTCAGGTCTTCAGTCACAGTTGATGCATTCGCATCTCTTTCTTAATGTGTTCTTGTGAAGTCTGTCTCTATTTTTGGTGAAGGCAAGTGAGGTATGTGGACGTTTTGCATTCTGGTCAAAGAATCTGTGCCGTCTCATTCCTGTGTAATGGGCTTTAAACATGGTCTGCTGCTTGACCTTTGACCAAACACAGGCCTAGTCCACTGACCCAGACTCACACTGCTCTACACAGGCTCCTCTCATCCAGATCATCTCTGACAGAGAGGATCGGCGACATCTCTGGAGGTCCCTGAGGCTTGACCTTTGACCTTTCCTATCTGGGGCTTAAACCCTGATTTACAGTCACGCTTCGGCCCTCATGACTGACCCCGAACCTAGAGACCTCATAAAGAGACTGAGTAGAGAGGCTGGACTGTTCAATTTCAGTTAAACAGGTTCATTGCTTGCCACACACAGAAACAAAAAATAAATAAATAAGAATAATAATATTTTGTTCTCCTGTATGAATCAGCTCTGAGTACAGAGCCAGTGGGAGGAATACGTTCACTGAACGTGCGCCACCTCATTCAGCCAAAACTCAGAATGCAGCAATGCAAACTAGCAAAGCCTGCGGTGGGCTTTCTCTTGCCATGGTTTGGGGGGCTGGGCAAAGGAATCACGGATTGACTGAGGTGGAGATGTGCCAGACGGGCAGATGTTGGCTAAAGGGGAGCAGCAACGGAAATCCCCCTTTATCCAGGCCAGCGTGCCAACCTGAGGCCATGCTACTGATGGCATGCACACCTACTGTCACATACTCACAAATAAATCACTGCATGTGTGCATTTACTGAATGCCATTATTTAATGATTTCCAAACTCTTTCAATGCTATAGATTTGTCTTTTCGTGTTTAAATACAAAACGTATTGAAGTGTCAATGACACGATGCTCATTATTGTTCTTCATTTTTTAAAAAATACTTTAAAAGACATTTTATATATAAAAATAACTTTAAGGAAAAGTTGGCCAATTTTCGGCTAGCTTAAAACGAACAATGTGTACTTTTTCTTAATGTTACCTGAACACAGATATCTATTTATTTTTTATTTGCCAGTTAAACTTTGGAGATTTAGTAAAGAATACAAATTGTGCTTCCGCATTTTGTATCTTTATTTATGGACAGTCGTATCAAGCCCAGTGCATTATGGAATAATAATAATAATAATAATAATTTAATCCAAACACATTTATTTTTTTAATCCCCCAAATTGTTTTTTAAGTTTGGCAAACATTTATTATTATTATTATTATTATTGTTGTTGTTGTTGTTGTTGTTGTTATTTATAAAATAATACTTTAATAAAAATACTTAAGTACTTATTAATATATTATGTTTTTTTATACATTTTGCTGATTAAAAATGCCTTTGTACTGCACAGATAACAATGATTTCTCAAAAACCAATAATAATAATAATAATAATAATTTAATCTAACCATATTTAATTTAATCTAAACACATTCTTGAAAAAAATGTTTTAAGTTTGGAATGAACATACATTATTATTATTATTATTATTATTGTTATAATTTATAAAATAATACTTTAATAAAAATACTCAAGTAACACCAAAGCAATCATTTTTGCAGAAAGCAAAAAAATCATAAAAGAAAATTATATCATAGAAAGAATAATTTGTGTAATTTGTGTAATATGTGGCAAGGCCCCCTAAAAACTATTTATGAATTAGTACTGATATTCATGGTTAAGATGCGTACACACATTCAAACTGTATGGAAAATATATCATGTTTTATGGTTACACAGCACGACATTTTTAGACATTAAAATGGTTTAAAAGTTTTTCAAAACCATATGAAATCAACATACAACAAGTAAGAACTCGGCCATGTGTTTTAAACTACATTTATCTTCATCGTGGACACTTTGTTTTATTTGTCATTTACAGAGAAGTATGCACAGATTTTCACTCTAGTCCATATGGATAAAGAGAAAACATCTTCTTATCATATAATTATGTGCTTAAAGAAAACACATTACCATGTAATATAATTCAGCTACTTAAAGTAATTACCTCAATAAATTTCAAAGCATTTGTCTGATAACAGAGCGAATGAGGCGTCATGAATGGCACGTGTGTTTGCGAGTGTGTGTGTGTGTGTGGTTTTATACAGATGTCAGAATGATGCCTCATCCATCTCCCCACTAAAAAGAGTCTCCACAGATAGAAAGACAGCCAGTGAAGCCACACACACACACTACATATGTACACACAAGAGCACATATGAAGAAGCTTTATTTCCCTTTTTTCTCCAGCCTTTCATCACAGTCTCCATATGTAACTAATTCAAAGTATCATCTCTGTGCAGTTTTCTCTCTCACTTTCTCTCACTCCGTCCCTCTGAAGTGGAAAATCTGAAGTAATTGCTTTCTGAATTAAAGAGTGAAGGCTGAGAGAAATACAAGCCGTCATTTATTTTTGCTTTCTCTCTCTCTTCCTCTCAAGTACAGAGAGAGGATTGTGTGAATGTACGTCGGTCTGACTGCGCCGCTGGATGTGCCCCGCTCGCACTCTTACCTCAGAATAAACGTTTCTGCATGTGTGTGTGTCGTGCAAATCTCACCCTTTGCCCTGAGATCATCATTCACACACGTACAGTGCACACACACACACGGTTAGCGGCGGAGCTCTCCAGGTCCTCGCTGGCAGCTCAGCACAGAAAACTCGTTTGGAAACATGTAATTGGATGGCTTGTGGATGGCTGTCGAGGAAACGATTGTGTGGGAGCGTAATTGAACGCATCGCTATGGCTGACACAACAAGGCCTCAAGTTCAGGGTGCAAACTTGACCCGCACCTCCAGGGACCAATCATATCTCTGAATAAAACAAGACACTGCGCTCAGTGAGAGAGGAAAGATTGTGAGGGAGAATGATTAGGTCTTCAGATGATGATGATTCTTGAGATGAGGGGGCATTTCTCACATGTGACATTATCAGACTACTTTTTTCAAAAGAGTAGAGTAATGTGTTACTTGTTAGAAACAATATCCAAGTTAAAAACTTCCATTTCAGTCTGTTCCGCACATAAAGCCATTATGTTGCTTCAAAGACTTGGAATATAGTGTATGAGTCATATGGACTATTTTTATGATACTTTTATGGTGTTTTGTGTCCTTTTTGAAGCTTAAAAAAACCTTAGTCCCCATTCATTGTAATGCAACGAAAAGAGCAACCAGTAAACTTCTTCAAAAATCCATTTGATGGTATATATGCTTTCAAATATGCACACTTTTGCTACTAGGCTATAATTTTTATTTAAAAATCAATGAAAGTGTACACTCAGTAAGATTTTTTAATATTTCTGAAAGTTTCTTATGCTCACCAAGGCTATTTATCTGATCAAAATACAGTAAAAACAGTAATATATGTGCATTTTTATTATAATTTAAAATAACTGTTGTCTATTTTATTATATTTTAAAATGTAATTTATTTCTGTGATGGCAAAACTGAATTTTGAGCTTCAGAAATCATTCTAATATGTTGATTTGCTGCTCAGGAAACATTCCTAATTATAATCGGTGTTGAAAACAGTGCTGTTAAATATTTTTGTGGAAACCATTTTCAGGATTCCTGAATAAACAGAAGAATATAAAATTATAAATATCTTTACTGTCAATATTCACATTCAATCGGGCTGCATGTTTAAAATGACGTAAGGGTGAGTAAATGAAGATTCTGGGTTAAGTTTAATCTTTTAATATGCTTTCAAGTAACAATGTAGTCTAATTGGTTACTTTTCATAATGAGTATCTGCAATATAGCCAGCATAGTGATTCCTCAGGCCGTTTTCTGGTTGCATTCGCACCGGCAACAGGAACTCTGAAGACGTCTTTATTCGCGGCATTTACAAACGTTAACAACCGGTGAATGGAGGACGTCGCATGAGTGTTTTTGTTGTGTGTCATGGGTTGCGTGATAACAGAGATGGAATGTAACGCAAAATTTACTGAAAGTGCATTAAAATCTGACTAAATCTCCTATGACAACTTGCAGCGTTACATCAAGGCTGAGAAAAGAACACAACGCTACAGACAACAGGTAACATTATGGTGTTATCGCTGTTTTTCCAGTTTCGTGTAGCAGGCTCCACAGGGCTAAAGCCACACCTTAGCAAAAATGTGCCATTCACTGCACCTAAAATGTATAATCGTATATATATACGTTTGTGTTGAACATTTCTGGAGCAACAGATTTTTTGTGACAATAAATCATACAAGTTGTTTATTTTGATGTAAAATCATATAAATGTATGAGGTGACAAGGAGGGTGCTCACCAGCATGGGGCAAAAGGCACACAGACACTAGAGACAGAGCGCATTTAGGCCACGCCCACACTGCTCTCCATTGACTTTGTATTGCGGGAAGCTGCCTCCTTGTCATTTCTGACTTATAATAAGAAACAGAACAATATCCAAAAGCTTCTATGTAACAATGTGTAGAGTAAACAAGCTAAAATCCCAGAACTACGTTTTTATAAGCTGTCGACAAAAAAAAACGAGCGTTTAAGGACACAAATAGTTGTGCGTGTCAGGATATTTCACGTTGAGCCAGTCAGTTGGATAATTTCTTCAGCAAAAGGAAGGTAAGGAAAAGGGAGCACTGACTTAAACCAATAAAATTTAGTTTCTCAATAAATGTCCTCCTCTCAGGATTACATAGGGTGGTGAAATATGAAATGGTTAAAAATAACGATTGTTTCCTGTCGCAATTAAGTTTTCCTCCAGTGGGCGTAGTTCTGAGTTATATGACATGTTGCGCTCTGATTTTGTGTCCTTAAATGCTCTTTTTGGGGTCGCATTTTTGTGCCATCTAGTGATTTAGAGGAAAATAATATCAAAGGTACCATTTACCCCGGGGCGCGTTTAGCCCCGTTGTACCCTTTAAAAAAGCCAGGTAGCCGGTGTTTTGTATGTTTAATCAGCTTGCTCTTAGGTCATAGTTCCACCTGTTTTTTTCAAAGCTGAAGTAAGCCTATCGGTGAAACTTCCAGTTCATTATCCGCTACACTGTAAAAAATAAAAAACACAATTTGTTGAGTCAGCTTAAAATAATTTGTTACACTGCTGCCTTACAATTTTAAGTTCAGTCAACTAAAATAAGTTTATTCAACTTGAAATGTTAAGTTGTACTAAGTAACAACTTAGATATTTGTGTTTGCTAAACTTAACAGATGGGCAAGTAACCCAGCTGCCTTAAAATTTTAAGTTGATTCAACTCAAATATCTAAGTTGTCACTTAGTATAATTTAACATTTCAAGTTGAATAAACTTTTTTTGAGTTGACTGAACTTAACATTTTAAGGCAGCCAGGTTACAAATTATTTTAAGTTGACTCAACAAATTGTTTTTTACAGTGTATAGGGAAATAATCAGAAGTAAATGCTAAAACTGTTTGCAATATAAAACCAGTGTGTTTAATTGTGTGTAATTAAGATAATACATTAAAGTAATATAGAGTGTGCCGCGCACACTCTTATGGGAAAAATAAGGTGGGTAGAACTGATTTAGACTCTACTCTGAAGTAGGAGCTAATTTAGTTTGCCCCTGTAGTAACGTTATGCTGCCTGTGACATTTACACTGGACAAATACTTACATAACATTTCAGATACATATTTTATCATTTATTGCACTTCCTGGTGAGCAAACCCATAGCTTCAGTGTTTAAAGCACCATTCACCACTTTTTGAGCTTTTACTCAGTTACTAATTTAATGAAATATTTAATACAACAGTTTTGACATCATTCTTCGACAAAGAAAGAAACAGTAAGGCAGTTTGCTATATAAAATATCCCATTTTATGGCACAAAAAGGAAGTTGCTGGGAAATGAAATTGATGGCCTGCTATACTTGCGGTAAAATCGCCTTCGCCTCCTTGTGTCCAGCTGGTCAGTATGTGGTGAGAGACATACGAACCGCTCGCTTCTAATCTGAGCATTTGAACACAAACACCACAAGATGAGTCCAAAACTGCTCTGGTTTCATGTTGCTTCCGTTTCCTTGCAAACTTACCATGGACCAGAAAGAAAGGCCTTAACAACAGCTCACACAAACCACAATTACAATCTAGGAGATCTACATATTCAGGATGCAAAAACGAAGCCAGTTTTGTGGTTGGGAAAGGAAGAGAAAGAGAAAGACAGAAAGAGAGGGCAAGGATGGGATGATAAGGACAGATTTTTAGAGTGATGAGGAGTGTGATCATTCCGGTCTTATCTTGACCTGTCACATCACACAAGTGAGTGATGTAGTGCTTGGCCATGTCCATATGCCAGTGAGAGCGAGAGAAGGATCGCTTCTCTTATCAGCTCTATCTTCAAACAGCATGTGGTGTGTGTTTGTGTGCTTGTTTGAAAGAGAGTGTGTGTGCCGTATCATCATGCAGTCCTTGTGCTTGTATGATAACACATTCACTCCCAGGGTTCATGCTGTTTGGAGTTATTGTGTGTCATTGTGTGTTTAATGATGCAGTGAAAATCAAGTAGATTTGGATAGACAGTCTTTAATCAGAGTCAAAACCCACTGACACCATGAAACTGATAAAAATGGCATTATACACATCTGTGCCAGGGGCATTTCCTCCGAAGAGGCAAGGGTGGCAGTGTCTCCTCAAAAAAATCGGATGGGAAAAAAATTATTACACTAAAATATAATAACACAAATATTACAAAATATGACTTGAGCGTCTTACCACCTTAAATCAGCTGTAACAGTCCGACCTCCATTGTTTTAATGCCAGAGCAGGGATGTAAGTTAGACAAGAATATCTCAGACTGAGTGATTGAGGTGTTGTGTTGCTTGATGTAATAATGAACATAGTGGTCGTCATTTACTCCCGACATCTGAGCCGCTGAAGATGCAGTGGATTACGTTTGTTTGTGAAGGGAATGCGCCTCCCAATCTACATATATCCGTCTATGTTCGTGCACATCATTTGTGATCCAGCTTCACTTACAGCAGAAGTGAGCATAAGGGTTTTTTTATGAATCTTTGCGATCGCCTTTCCTAATAACGTGCTAGTTAGCAAGTTTAGCGGCTAAACGTGGCTAAAGTATAATATAGTATAATATAGTGGACTTCATGGTGCCCCGAGTTTGAAGTTCCAAAATGCAGTTTCAGCGCAGCTTCAAAGGGCTCTAAACGATCCCAGCTGAGGAAGAAGGGTCTTATCTAGCAAAACAATCAGTTATTTTCTAAAAGAAATTACAATTTATATACTTTTTAACCTCTTGTCTTGTCTGACTCGGCGATGTGCACGTGTAGTCATTGTAATCCAGTTCAATACAGTCAGGGTATGTAGAAAACTAGAAAAACATTTTCTCCTCCAACTTCAAAATCGTCCTATCGCTACAAAAGTACCAACCCAGTGTTTACAAAGTGAACATGCAAAGAAGATCAAACGCCCTTTACAAAAAAGGTAAAATAGCAATGTAGGACGATTTTGAAGTTGGAAGTTGTATTGACCCAGATTACATGGTACGCATGCGCATCACAGAGATAGACAAAATGAGCACTTGAGGTTAAAAAGTATATCAAATGTTTTTTTGTTTTTTTAGAAAATAACTTATTGTTTTGCTAGATAAGACCCTTCTTCCTCAGTTGGGATTGTTTAAAGCCCTTTGAAGCTGCATTTAAACTACATTTTGGAAGTTCAAACTTGTGGGCACCATAGAAGTCCACTATATGAAGAACATTCCTGAATGTTTTCCTCAAGAAACATAATTTCTTTACGACAGAAGAAAGAAAGACATGATGATCTTGGATGACAAGGGGGTGAGTAAATTATCTGTAAATTTGTGTTCTAGGAGTGAACTGTGTAAGAAAACGATTACAAGTGCTTGCTGCTTTATTCTTTGTTCATTTCTGTTGGAAACTGCAGTGATATGTACTTATTGGTTCGTATTTCGTGTCTTGCGAAGAAGTTCCAACAAGTACGTTTTCAACCTTAGATCAGGTAGTGATATAGGATGAACATTTGTGAAATTTGGCAGCGTGGATTTAAACACAGTAAAGATCAGAGTTTAAGGCTTTCTCAGATTAGCCAAAATGTTTCACAAAAGAAAACACAAAGGGTGAGTGGTATGTAGAACTTTATGAATGATGCTGTTCCAGTTCTGCAGAAATCTGTGAATGACTCTGTGGAGTTCAGCAGGCACAGATTCCATGCGGGCCTGGGGAGACTGAAAAATGAACACTCCCAATATGCAGCTGTGTTTTCTACCATCCTAATGGCATCACTGGTACACAATAATTGGTTTAGATGTGATATAACTGACCCGTATTCCATTTTTAGCACCCCTCTTCCTCAAGCTCAGCTATTCTGCCACAATACCAGCAGTGCATCAAAGAGAAGCCCTGCAATTTCAAGACAATCACTTTTCCTCTTAGCCTAGAAACCGAGAGTATGTTTTCCAGTGGAAGTCTTTGTTCGGATTGTGCACTGATCTAATGCATTGTTCCTGTGAAGGGTGGAGTGCAGGGTGAATAGCCTGATGAAGATGTTCCCACATATAGGAGATTGAGATATACATGCACACACAAACTCATTTACACACATCATGCCAAAGGGTCTGTATGTGGCGCTTCAGAACAGAGTCTCATTCATGTGGAGGAAGGGGAGGAGAGATGGACGGAGGGTCGGGGTTTCATTGAATTCATTGGGTTTGAATGACTTCATAACGTCTCAATTACACACATCCCAAACGTTTGTATTTCCGACATGCTTGCACACTTAATTCAAAGCGGCGTACGAAGCATGTGAGAGTTTTAGGGTGTGGTGGAAGACATCCTGAGAGAGACCGTTGATGCAAGGCATTTCTATTTGTGTTGGGGAGGTGTGTGTCTGGTGCCCCCTGGTGGGCAGGGTGATAAGCGCAGCGTCGCGAATATCACAAGATCGGTTTGTTCATTCATCAAACAGCTGGTTTTGATACACAGACTGTTTGTGTTATTTTAACGAGACACTTATGCGAAGTGATAAACTAGGTATTGATGTGATATTTTTATACACAAACTCGTTTTAGGTGCTGAACTGTTGGTTTTGTTTGTCTGTGGAAGATGAATTGTGTGAAAAGATGTTCACCTCATGACTCCCACAGCTTATCTTTCCCATGACTCCCTGCTCTGGTCTCCGTGGGTGACGGCACGGTCCCTCCCTCTCCCTGCCCAGCTTTTCTCTTGTATGAATGGAGCCGGTTTACATCTCCATCTCAGGGTCAGAGTGGGAGTGTGTGAGTATATGTGTGTTTTTTTTCTGCTTGAGGTGTCTGTATGCTGGAAATAGAACACGGTAGCTTGGCATGATAAGTTTAAGCAATATCCCACTGCTCAACACACACACACACACACACACACACACACGCACACGAGAGTCTGCAACTCCATTGAATTACAGTATGTCAGCGTTGTCATGACTACAGCAGCATGAGAGAGAATACCCACCGAGCTTCTCAGAAAATACTGAAATTACACTGTCATAGGTCATATCCATGACGACGCCCTTGATTTAGCACCAATCTCATCCCCATTAGTTGTTTGAAACAATGGCGTGGTCACTGTACACCGTCTGTCCCGACGCTCAGACACAAAGAACTCCTGCTCCCTAACATATAGTTCAAATAAACAACAAACACTAGCCAGTTTGATTTACTGTGGTTCAGTGCCACTGAACTGTATTCAAAGTTAACCAAGCTAGTCACACACACACACACACACACACTTACTGTGTACAAACTGTGGAAACTGTGGATAATTCCCATTTTAACAGAGCACTTTTTAGTGCAATCTATACAGTATATACAGCATATGCTTGGAAGTCTGTGGAAAAAGATTTAAAAGAATTTAAAAGAATAAATGCGAAACGTGTTTATTATTATTATTATTATTAAATTGTTCTAAACTTTATCTTTATTGCAAAATCACAATTACATTTATTGTTTAACCAATTAAAAATTGTATATTATGATAATATAAGAAAAAAATTAGAAAATTGATATATTATACATTTTTATATACTGAATATAGTTAATATATAACTAATTTAATACTACTACTATTAATAATAAATTATATAAAATATAATATAATATATAATATTGTAAAAATATAAAACAACACCTATTATATTATATTAATGAATTCTAACAAAATATTTTATATATTAAATATTTTTTACATATTAAATGTAGTTTTAAAACAAATTTAAAACTACTCATAAATAATATAAAAATAAAAAATAACACCTTTTATATTTTAACAAAATATGTTTATATTATATATTCTTTATATATTGAATATAGTTAATATATACTTAATTTAATACTTCTACTTATAATAATAAATAAATGATAATAAAAAAAAATTATTTGAAAATATAAAATAACACATATTATATTACATATTATTCATATATCCTAACAAAATATTTTATATATTATATTATATTATGTTATATTATATTATATTATTCATATATATTATATATTTTTTCATATACTGAATGTGGTTAGTATGTAACTAATTTACAACTACCACTAATAAATAATATAAAAAAATATATTTTTAAACACATAATATATTTTTGTATATTACATTGCATTATAGTCATATATTCTCACAAAATATTTTATATATCATATATTTTTATACTGAATATACTTAATATATAATAAATTTACTACTACTACTACTAATAATAATAAATAATATACAAAATAAATGATAAAATAACAAATTTTATATTATAAAATTATATATTATATTATACCAAAATAATTTTATATATTATATATATATTAAAATAGTGAATATAGTTAATATATAACTAATTTACCACTACTAATAAATAAAATAAAAGTATTTTAAAATATAAAATAAAATTATATTATATTATATTATATTAATAATCACAATTTTAAAAAAATCTATTAAAAATGTACTTTTTTTATGTTATTTATTTTAGAAAGTAAATAATTTTATATTTTAAATGCGTTGCAGCTGTAGAATTGTACTTTGCAAAATGTACCCTTTGCATATTCTGAGAAAGTTACCAGTTTTACCAGTTTTTCATGGTCATGGAAGGAGTTATTGTATAAGCCATGCATACTTTCCATTCTCCATTTTCAAAACAGTGTGCATTTTAATGTTTTTACCTAATGGACTTCTATTCAAATTGTTTACTGCAAACACAATTTTAGTTTAGTTTTTTATTGAGGGATAAGGCTAAATGTTTTCCTGTGGTTTCAGAAGCACTCAATAGAGCTTGTAATGAATCCGGAATGTTTCTTTTTAAAATGATTTTGTGACATTTATTAAATTTTAGTAAATAAGTAAGCTGAGTCAGGGTAAAGAAGAGGTGGTGGGACATAGAGAGAAGAGCTTGAGAAAAAAAGAAAGTAGGGGAAGAAGAATAGGATTCCTGTAGGGATAAAAAGGCAAGGGAAACGTCTCTCTCAGCACGGATAAATATTTGGGATAAGCCTGGTTTTCTCATGTAAAGTGGGTCCAAGCCCTGAATCCAGAGTCCACACACACGCACGCACACACACAAGTGGTCAAATTTAACTACGTTAAGAGCTTCAGATTAGCTCTTTCTCTCTCTCTACTATCTCTATCTCTCTTTCTCTCACCCTGTCATATTCCTACTCACTCTCACACATCACAAACAATGGCACACACTCATGTGTGAAATGAGCTTCAAGAACACACACACACACACGCACAGCACCTCACAATACATGTGCTGGCATCCTAATCCAGCCTTAGAGAGCGGTCTGGAACGGACTCTCTTTCAGGACTCCAGAGGAAGGGGAGGAGAAGAACGGAGTTCATTGACAACAGTTGCATTTGAGTGAGGATTTGGTTGATGATTTCATAAGGAATGCTCGAGTGAGCAGCAATGGACCCCCGGCCCCTCCTTCTCCTCATCTCTGGTCATTTACTCTGCTGGGGGCGTTTGTCCTCAAAAAGCCCCCCTCCAGAAACTTTATTTTTCTGCCCAAGTATAATAGACAGAACCCCTTCTGCCTTCCTCCACACACTCCTATTTCACTCCTTTCACATATACACAATTACACTCCTCCTCCACACACAATGCCATTATCTGATATGAGTAGGTTTTGTATGATAAGTCATGTCTCAGGCTATTAGCATCCTCATAAACTCGTAAATTGCATCATAAATTCCATCTCAGTAGCAGATGACTATTTACAGAAGCACGTCACGGCAAAGTGACAGCTGCTTAGAGCTAGTTATATTCACAGCGTCTGCTCTGCTTGACCTTTTCATCTGCTAATAACAGACGTTTTTTTTACAAATTTATGCTTATCAATCTGTCAATATTGCATTTATGCAAACTGAAAAATTGGTTTAAACTGTACTGTAGTTTCTGGTTTGATTATTCTTTTATTGGACTTTTTTTGCACTAATTAGTTCCCGCCACTGAATAGAATTCTGACTTTTTTTCCTCAGAACTGTGATATAAACTCAATTCTGAGAAATAGAATTGCAAGATTTAAGCTCGCAATTGCGAGTTATAATGTCAGAATTCAGATTTTTTTTCTTGCAATTGACTTTTTATTCTCACAATTCTCAAGTCAGAAGTCGGAATTATGAGATATAAACTCGCAATTGTTATAAAGTCGGAATTGTGAGCTATAAACTCGCAATTGTCATAAAGTCGGAATTGTGAGATAGAAACTCGCAATTGTCATAAAGTCGGAATTGTGAGATAGAAACTCGCAATTGTCATAAAGTCGGAATTGTGAGACAGAAACTCGCAGTTGTCATAAAGTCGGAATTGTGAGATAGAAACTCGCAATTGTCATAAAGTCGGAATTGTGAGATAGAAACTCGCAATTGTCATAAAGTCGGAATTGTGAGATAGAAACTCACAATTGCGAGTTATTAAGTCATAATTACAAGATAATTACATAATTACAATTCTGACTTTTTTTCTCAGAATTGCATGAAGAATTCACAATTGCAAGAAATAAAGTCAAAATTGTGAGATAAAAACTCACAATTGTTATAAATTTAGAATTGCAAGATATAAAGTCACAATTCTGACTTTTCCCCTCAGAATTGTGATATAAACTCACAATTGTGAGAAATAAAGTCAGAATCTGACTTTCTTCTTGCAATTCTGACTTTTTTTCTCGTAATCGCGAGTTTATATATCGCAGTTCTGATTTTTTCCTAAGAATCATGACATATAAACTCACAATTCAGGTGAAAATATAACAAACAATTAAAAAGAATTATTAAAACGATATAAACTTACAATTGTGAGAAAAAGTCAGATTTGTGAGATAACTCACATTTCTGACTTTATTTCATAAAGTTATGAGATATAAACTAGAAATTGTGAGTTAAGTCAGAATTGCGAGATGTTAAATCACAATTTTCACTTTTTTTCACAATTTTCACAATTAAACTCTCAATTGTGTCATAAAGTCAAAATTGTGAGATATAAACTCGCAATTGTGAGTTACAAAGTAACAATGGTGAGATATAAAGTCACAATTCTGACTTTTTTCTCAGAACTGCAAAATAAACACTTACAATTTGGTCTTTTCTCGCAATTGCGAGTTTATATCTCGCAATTCTGTTTTTTCTTTTTCTTTTTATCTCATATTTGTGAAAGCTGTGCTTGAGTGTATATATAAACTCGCAATTCTGAGAAGTCACAGTTGCGAGTTTATATATAACATGCGATTGCAAGTTATTAAGTCAGAATTGTGAGATATAAACTATTAAGTCTGATTTTGAGGGAAAAAGACTGATATGTTCTCAGAATTGTGAGTTTATATCTCACAGTTCTGACTTAATAACTTGCAATCGCATGTTATATATAAACTCGCAACTGTGACTTCTCAGAATTGCGAGTTTATATATACACTCAAGCACAGCTTTCACAAATATGAGATAAAAAGATTACAATTTATTAAAATTATATAAACTCACAATTATGAGAAACAAAGTAAGTGAATGGGTGCCATCAGAATGAAAGTTCAAACAGCTGATAAAAACATCACAACACAACTCTAGCTCATCAGTTAACATCTTGTGATGTCAAAGGCTGCAGTTTTTAACTTCAAACTGCTTCTGGATAAAATATTGGTCTTCTATCCATAACATTGCTTTTTTTCTGTTAAAATGTAATCTTACCTGAACCAAGAAAGAAATGTGCACAGATCATGTACTGTTTACTAGCCAAAACAATTTAAAATAAATATGCATTACATAAACATACCATTATGCATTATCTATACCATAGCTTATTCTGTTTTCCGTTTATGGTAAAGTTTGCAGGAACAGACAAGCAAACTACTGGGGGGAAAGGACTGTTCGATTTTTTTTTTTTTCACTCTATCAGCCTTGCCCATGTACCATGTTTTCAAAGTTTATCCATTGTTTCTGCTTTGTATTCACGTACGGTAGAGTAAAACTTCTATGTATATTCACTTCCTTATCTATTCTATTACATACACTTCGACATTCATGCATGCAGCCCAGTCATATCTCTCTCTAACATACATTCGGGGCTTCATTAATATTCTCCAGATACGTTTCTGCATGCAACTTGGCTTGCTTATTTTTTTTTTTAGAGTTATTAGGGTGGAGGCTAATTGTGCTTATTATGCATGAAAATGGGACAGAATAATTAAAATAAACAAGAATCAGGTCAGAGGTCTGAATAGTGGTGTGTGGAGGATTTTAATAATTTTTTTAAGTGTTTATCTCATATTTTCACCTGAATTGTGAAAAATCCATGTGTGTGCATGCAGGAAAATAGTCCTCATTATTTAGAAATATTCCTCAATATTTAGCAATAATTTTCCGTGTTACAGAGCAAACAACTGGTGGAACAGAAAAAGCTATGAAAGAAGTTAATCAGCTCGGGGTAAAACACCGCAAACATACTGATTAAACATTCCAAACATATGCACAGAAAAATTTCAAGGTCTTTGATTTATGTCTATATTTTCACATGAATATGTTAACAATACGCTAAATTGTATTAAGGTATATAAATAAGCCCAATGAATTGTTCACCCAAAGATGAAAATTTGTTGAATACCCTCAGGCTATCGAAGATGTAAATGAGTTTTTAAATTTAGCATTACATCACTTGCTCACCAATGGATCCTCTGCAGTGAATGGGTGCCATCAGAATGGGAGTCCAAACAGCTTATAAAATAATCCACAAGAAATCAACACAACTCTAGCTGATCAATTAATGTCTTACTACATAAAAAATTGTGTGTTTATAACTTTTAACTGTTAACTCTGGCTAAAATACAGTCAATAATTCATAATAACACTCCTCCACTGAAAAAGTCCATCCCTGTTGTCCCCATTTTGAATTTCAAATTGTCTTAATGATTATTATCTTATAGCTTTTTTCTCCACAAGATATTCATTGTTAAACTGGCGTCGTGTGGATTGTGGATTATTGTGATATTTTTATTAGCTGTTTGGACTCTCATTCTGATGGCACCCATTCACTGCAGAGGATCCATTATTGTACAAGTGATGTAATGCTAAATTTCTCCAAATCTGTTCTGGTAAAGAAACAAACTCATCTACATCTTGGATGGCCTGAGAGTGTGTACATTTTCAGAAAAAAGTCATTTTTGAGTGAACTATTCCTTTAAATCTTTCCTGCATTGTAGCTCTTTTTTTTTTTTTTCATAAATCAAGTCAGGAGTGGAGTTTAGAGCTTTTTTTGCAACTACAATACACAATCCCATCCATTACGGATGGAAAGATACACCTGTACCTTTCTACATCCCTCCTATACTCTACAGGAATGTGAACCTGTGAAATTGTATTAGAAACGATCAGAGTTGTGGGACCAAGACCAGGTTCATTGTTTATATTGCTGTGCACTGAATACAGTATGAGGTCTCTGAAACGGAATGAGATTATTGTGAATAATGAAAGTGTAGTAGGTTGATGGCGTGGGCTCTGGAGTTCGGCAGCTGTGGATCTTCTCTTTATTAATTCTGTTCTGGTTGAACAGAGACACAAGAGTGATTTGCCGCCCCGGAGCCAAGCGCTGTAATGTGATTTGAGCACGGTGGCATACAGATGCTAAATTATGTACACATACACACAGGACAAAGTTATTACTGTTTTAGTTCCCCTGGAAACCTAATTTGTACTGCATGTGTGCTGGAATTGTCCTGTAGGTGCTTTTTAGAGAGTTTGCTCATGTAAGCGTTCATTCATCCACCCAGGGCCACACAGAATTACCGGCCACAAAACTCCACAGGTTTCTGCTGAATTGAAACACGCATCATATACAAATTTATAGACATCGTTCATCTATTGCGCATTCATTTATGAAACATTTTGGCTAATTTGATTATGCTTTATAGCTAATAAGAGCGCACCACTCTCAGCTCTGTTTAATTTGAAAGAATTTCATAGAGTTTCCCACAAATTTAGTGGATAATTCTGTAATTTCCTACCTTGGACCTGTCCATACTTAATATTTTACATACTCACTCATTTATTTCCTAATCCACTTGATCCACACACACTGATTCATTCATTCCCTCAAAATTTCAGTCATTCTATCTCACTTCCTCTAGCTCAAAAATCATATTTACAGGGATAGTTCACGCCGAAATTAAAACTGTGTCATTCATTAATTACTAATGATGAAATCCAAGAGTTTTTCCTCAAGGCCCAGAAAGGAATGCATGTCAAAGGCTGACACGGAAAGAATAAACTGTTCAATAAGTCGTTATTTTTGTTTTCTTTGTGCACAAAAAGCATTCTCGTTGCTTCATAAAATTACAGTTGAACCACTGATGTCACATGGACTATTTTAATTATGTCCTTACTACCTTTCTGGGCCTTGAATGTGTCAATTGTGTTGCTGTCTGTAGAGGGTCAGAAAGCCCTTAGATTTCACCAAAAATATCTTAATTTGTGTTCTGAAGATAAATTAATGTCTTACAGGTTTGGAACAACATTAGGGTGAGTAGTTAATGACAGGATTTTCATTTTTGGGTGAACTATCCCTTTAATTCAAAACTGAAACAAATTAATACATTTACTAACTTTTTTTTATGCGTAAAATGTATTTTTTAACCTTAACCAACAGTGTTAAAGTACTACAGCATTTTAGTGGCAAGTTAAAAAATAAAAAAAATTACGGAATTTAAAGTTGTAATATTTTGAGAATAAAGTCAAAATATTTTGAGAATAACGTTGAATTGTTTAAAAAATAAAGCTGTAATATTTCAAGAATAAAGCTGTAATATTTACAGAACAAAGTCGTAATATTTTGAGAATCACGTTGTAATATTTTGAAAATCAAGTCCAATTATTAACAGTAATATTTCAAGAATCAAGCTGTAACATTTTAAGAATCAAGTCATAATGTTTCGTGAATAAGGTAAAATATTTTGAGAATAAAGTCTAAATATTTTGAAAATAAAGCCGTAATATTTCGAGAATAAAGTCAAAATATTTTGAGAATAAAGTTGTAATATTTAGAGAATCAAGCCAAATATTTTGAGAATAAAGTTGTAATACTTTGAGAATAAAGTTGTAATATTCGATAATCAAGCTGTAGTATTTTGAAAATCAAGTCGAAATATTTAGAGAATAAATGCTTAATATTTCAAGAATCAAGCCGTAACATTTCGAGAATCAAGTCATAATATTTAGAGAATCAAGTCGAAATATTTTCAGAATAAAGCCATAAAATTTCAAGATTCGAGCCGTAACATTTTGAGAATCAAGTCGAAATATTTTCAGAATAAAACCATAATATTTTGAGAATAGTCGTAATATTTCGAGAATCAAGTTGTAATGTTTCGAGAATAAAGTTGAAACGTTTCGAGGATAAAGTCGAAATGTTTTGAGGATAAAGTTGTAATGTTTCAAGAATAAAGTCGTAATGTTTCTAGAATTAAACTGCAGCAATTATAGTTATAATATTTTGTGAGTATAGCCTGCGCATGCAAATGGCCCAGATTGGGAGCACCGGGAGAATGTGCCAGGCCACCGGAATTTATTTGAATATATGTGAGATTATTAGCAGAAATCATACCATGTGTTATACTGGCAGGGACAGTATGCTTGACAATAATATTTCACGTCTTCAATTGCATTCATTAGGCCTATTTGTAGTGCACCAGCCACCCAATAATAGCAATAAGCTTTTGGTAATTTTAATATAAAACAAAGTCTCAACTTTCAAAATCTGTCAGTTTTTTAGTGAAATACAAACAATGTGCCTTGCAAGAATGTTTTTCATGCTCTTTAATATGGCAGGACAGATCGCTGTATTCATGTGAATCAATTGTCCTTTCAATTACAATGAGACATTTGTTCCATTAAATTATAGTTTTCTTTGTGAAAATTCCACCACCTACTCCACAAAAACATCTGTGGCATCCAGTCTTTCATTCCTCACATATATTTAATTAAAAACAACAAAAAAATGTTTTAAAGGTTGTAGAAGACTCCAACTCGTTAAGTTATATTGTTGTCTTTTCTGAAGTATATAAGTGACTATTCACAAGCTGTTTTATTCAAGGTAATGCAGTAAATAATTGGATGTAATATTTAACATCTTCCATTTAATATTTGTAGCGCGCCAGTCACCCAGTAATTGCAATAATTTTGTACTTTACTTTTAATATAACAACAGATCAGCTTTTACAAAATACAAATTCTAAATGTGTTTTCCTGTTTATTTCACGTTTATCGTACCATATAAACGTGAAAGGAGAAGTCCACTTCCAGAACAACAACTTACAAATAATTTACTCACCCCCTTGTCATCCAAGATGTTCATGTCTTTCTGTCTTCTGTCCTAAAGAAATTATGGTTTTTGAGGAAAACATTTCAGTATTTTTCTTCATATAATGGACTACAATTGTGCCCCGATTTTGAACTTCCAAAATGTAGTTTAAACACAGCTTCAAAAGGCTCTAAACAATCCCAGCCGAGGAAGAAGGGTCTTATCTAGCGAAACGATCGGTCATTTTTTTCGAAAAATAAAAATTTGTGTACTTTTTGAGCACAAAAGCTTGTGTAGCACAGGCTCTGAGATGCGCGTTAACGATACCACGTACTATTGAATCATGTCGAAAGGTCACACGGAACTATAGACCCAGTGTTTACAAAGCAAACACGCAAAGACTGACGGAAGTGCAAGTAAGTCAAACACTGTTTACAAACAAAAAGCTACAACGATGTCGGACGATTCTGAAGTTGTAGGAGAAAATAAGATGGAGTTTTTCGTATTCTACCTTTTTGAGCCGGAGTACACAGACGATGAACTTAGACGTGATTCGTAGTAGTGATGGGAAGTTTGGATCATTTTAACGACTCAGACCTTGAACGAATCTTTTTTCTGAGTCATTTCGTTCATTTTAGCAAAATATTAATAAAATGTTACGTGTTACTTCCCTAACACATCTACTGCTTACACAAATGTTGATCACACTACAAACAAGACAAAACTGTAATGCTATAAGAAACAGAAAAGATTAATTCATTGTTTACCTGGGTCTTTAGTCTATGATTAGCTCACCTTACCTCTTATCTGACAAGTTTTTGGGTTTGAGTCGTTCGTTCATCACGTGACAGCCCCATAAGATGAACGAACGACTCAAAAAACCCAAAGACTCGAACAAATCACTCCCCAAGATGACTCGTTCTTCCTGAGTCACATTCAAGATCCGTTCAAAATGAACGAATCATTCAAGAACGCACATTCCAGAGCTTGTGCTACATGAGCTTTTGTGCTTTTGTGTATACCAATTTTTATTTTTCGAAAAAAATTACCAATCGTTTCGCTAGATAAGACCCTTCTTCCTCGGCTGGGATCGTTTAGAGCCTTTTGAAGCTGCATTTAAACTACATTTTGGAAGTTGAAAATCGGGGGCACAATTGAAGTCCATTATATGAAGAAAAATGCTGAAATGTTTCCTCAAAAACCATAATTTCTTTACGACTGAAGACAGAAAGACATGAACATCTTGGATGACAAGGGGTGAGTAAATTATTTGTAAATTGTTGTTCTGGAAGTGGACTTCTCCTTGAAGGAACATCAGAAGGAATGAAAAAAAAAAAAACAGTATAGCCGCATGTTTCACTGTTCACTGTAATCGGAAAGATGACTGATTCGCATGGCGCTTAAACTGAGGCAAATACAGCAATGTGTCACATGACATTAAAGAGCGTGAAAAACACATTACTGTAACGGACATTATTGTAAAGGACGTGACGTGAGGCAAAGTATGGTGACCCATACCTGGAATTTGTGCTCTGCATTTAACCCATCCAAGTGCACACACACACAGTAGTGAATAGTGAACAAACACGCACACGGAGCAGGGGGCAGCAATTTTGCTATTGCTGCGGTGCCCGGGGAGCAGTTGGGTGATCAGTGCCTTGCTCAAGGGACTCACCTCAGTTGTGGTATTGAGGGTGGAGAGAGCAGTTATTCACTCCCTCCATCTTCAATCCCTGCTAGACCTGGGACACAAACCCACAACCTTTCGATTACAAGCCAGACTCCCTAACCATTAAGCCACGGCTGCCCCCATTGTATTTTGTTTGTATTTTGTTTGTATTTTGTTTGTATTTTGCTTGTATTTTGCTCAGAACTGACAGATTTTGAAAGCTGAGACTTCAAAATTTCTCCCAGTGCTCCCAGTCTTGGCCATTTGCATGCACAATAGGCTAGAATATACTCTCTAAATAAATAAACTTTAATCTCGGAATTGCTATGAATTATTCTCTAAATATTTTGACTTTATTCTCAAAATATTTCGACTTTACTCTCGTAATATTTTGACTTTATTTTCTTGGAACGATGAAGTTCCATGCCTGAGTTTAGCTCACGGGTTCAATGATCTGATCTTAGCAGTTTTCCAATAACAGTGAGATTTTCTTTAAAAAATAACTTGCATTTCATGCTTTTCCTTTCAGAGCCCCTCATGTGACATCCAGGGGGGAAAACAGATGTAATCGCCATGAATTAAAAATTTGTTCCCACAACTTATTAATTCCCTCAGTTTAGGTAATTTGTGGCCATGTTTTATCAAAATTAAAATGAAGGAACAAATTAGCACAACATGGCCTAAAATGGGGAACGAATTCATAAAACATGGTCATAAATTAATAATTTGTGGGAACAAATTCTTCGTGATCATGATATCTTTTTTCCCTCTGCTTGAAACATATGGGGTCCACAGTTTCTCAAATTAAATTAATGGATGATTACTGGATGAGTCACCTTTATGGTGCTTTTTTGTTGTTTTTTGGTCTTATGTCATGCTCAGACTCTTCAGTATATCTTCTTTTATTTTCCACATTAGAAAGATAGTCATACAGATTAGTAACAACATGAATGATGACAGAATTTTCATTTTTGGGTGAACTATCCCTTCTAATAATCATTTCTAACTAACCAAAAAATTCTGAATCATCTGCCTTGACGTAATGACAGAAATTGGGGTTAATTAGTCATCAGATCCATCACTTCATTAGTAGAGTCACTACAACCTCAGAATAAGAGGCACATTATCAGTATTAATTATTACGTCAGACGCGTGGTCATTAAGCTAACGAGCTGAGATTCTGGACTAGAATTAACAAAGACGCCATACATAATTAACAGTCAAAGTCTTCCTCTGTGCTATTAAAAACCAATTTACACTGCGGCTGCACCCTGCTAATGCCTGCAAGAGGAATTACACTCTCACCACATCTGGCACAGATCATTTTCTTTCCAGGTTGCTATCTGTCCTCCCTCTTCCTCCATCTCTCCTTCTATTTCTAACACTCCTCCTCAGATCCTCTCTTTCGTCTTTCTTTCTATACTTCTCTGTTTATACCCTTCTAGCATTCCCAAACCAAACCTCGCTTCCCTTCTGGATAAAAGATGCCATTAAAATCACAGCATTTTAATAAGCCACATACCCTGTGTCTCTGCAGAGACAGAAAATATGAGAGAGATTGAAGAATGAAGAAAAGGGAGGGAGAGAGGGAGATGAAGACTTGAGAAAGCAGGTGTTTTCTGATTGTTTTGCTCTTGAGATCTGGCTGAACTCATTTCCTGTGTCCATTCCCTGATGACTGAATGATTATCACAGGAAGCTGTAGCTCACCTTATCTGGTGGCCCTTATCAGGTGGCTTGAAGTACTTCCGTTTGATTTGGATAATTGCCCACCAGAATGAGCTACACACGCACACACCTGCCAATGCACTATTAGTACAAAGTAAGAAGTCTAATCCAGGTGTACAGACTGGGGTCCCTTGTTTAAAAGGAAATGTGCTTAACTGTATTTAAACTAGTAGCCTACTTCAGATTTCAAAAAGTGTATTTTCACTGCATTGGTGATTTAATGGATATGGTGTGCATGTATTAAAGGAAAAGCCCTCTTCCAGAACAAAAATTGACAGATAATTCAGTATACTCACCCCTTATCATCCAAGATGTTCATGTCTTTCTTCCTTCAGCCGTAAAGAAATTATGTTTTTTTTAGTTAAACATTTCAGGATTTTTCTCCATATAGTGGACTGATATGGTGCCCCGATTTTGAACGTCCAAAATACAGTTTAAATGCGGCTTCAAACGATCCCAAATGCGGTTGTAAACGATCCCAGCCGAGGAAGAAGGGTCTTATCTAGCGAAACGATTGGTCATTTTCATAAAAATGTATATACTTTTTATTGTGAAACGCTCATCTTGTCTCGCTTTGCCTGAACTGTATTTTTTCCGGTTCATGACAGTTAGGTTCGAAAAACTCCCATCTCATGTTCTCCCTCAAATTCAAAATCATCCTATATCACTGTTTTACCTTTTTTGTTAAGGATGTTTGATCTTTTTTGCATGTTCACTTTGTAAAGACTGGGTCGGTACTTCTGCAGTGATGTAGGATGATTTTGAAAAGATTTTTTAAGGTTGAGAGAGAAAACACAATTGGAGTTTTTCGGCATACCCTAACTGTCTTGAGTCAGAATACACAGAGTTCAGGGAGAGAAGACAAGATGAGCATTTGAGATTAAAATGTATTTAAATTGTATTTTTTTAAATGAAAAAAATAACCGATCGTTTCGCTAGATAAGACCCTTCGTCCTCGGCTGGGATTGTTTACAACCGCATTTGGGATCGTTTGAAGCCGCATTTAAATTGCATTTTGGAAGCTCAAAATCGGTGCACCATATCAGTGCATTATTTGGAGAAATATCCTGAAATGTTTCAAAAACCATAATTTCTTTACGGCTGAAGACATGAACATCTTGGATGACAAGGAGGTGAGTACATTACCAGTAAATTTTTGTTCTGAAATTGGACTTCTCCTTTAAGTCCCCTGCAGTATGTGAGACAGATGAACTGTGCCTTTTGCTGTCTGTCTGTCAGTGTCAGTTCTGTGTAGTGTCAGTGATGTGTGTTTTGTGAGTGAAGGTGAGAGCAGGGGTACAGGCTCTGGCATGACGCCATGTTTATGCTAACTTTCAACACTGTGTCGTGCGTCACCACAGAGAAGAAGATGGCCTGTTCATCCTGACACAAACAAGACATTAATCACACACACACAGATAAGCACCAACGTACACAGTCATCTATATCAAAAGCAGCTTGGAACTTGTACTGGCCCATCATAACTGATCTCAGATAATCTATGATTAATGTACTGTATGATTAGAGAGCAATGTCCAGACACCCCTTTGCTGCAGACAGTGTTTAATTGTAAAAACATTCATGTTTAATTCACACCAAAAAAGAGTTAAGGAACTTGTGTTCAAATGTTTGGACTGCCACATCTCCACACTCTTTTTTTTTTCTCTGTGCCGTGTCAAACACAGATATCTGCTTCCTGTCAGTGGCACCAGAAAGACAACAGGAGTCTGACAGACTGACCTGAGCGCAGTGAGGAGAACTGATGAACTCATGCAGGTACTGTATGTAGGACACAGACACAAACAGAAAGTGAAGACATGCCACTGCACTGCATTGTGGGTGTATGTGCATGAACAACTCCAGACAAACACACACACATATAGATTAAAAATATACAAATTTGTTTTTGTAGACTACATAAGCATGGCTGATTCACAACTGCACATTCAATACACATGCTTAATGGGATAGTTCACCCAAAAATGAAAATTCTGTTATTAATTACTCACCCTCGTTTTGTTCCAAACCTGTAAGACCTTTGTTCATCTTCAGAGCACAAATTAAGATATTTTTGATGGAATTTCAGAAGAGAAACTTAACAAGATTAAATCTGATCAATCTGATCAAAGATCAATTAAAAGCCAGAAATCTCATTAACTCATTAAACGTTTCTCATCAAATTCATCCAAGACAAAATTATCTGAGCTATTCAGTCATTATTCATTTTATAGGTAAATACTCTTAATGTGTCAGCAAGCTCATATCAAGAACAATGAACAGTACATGCATACAGTAGCATGCAAAAGTTTGGGAACCCCTTGCAGAATCTGTAAAAATGTGAATAATTTTAACAAAATGATAGAGATCATACAAAATGCATGTCAGTTTTTATTTAGTATTATCCTGTGTAAGATATTTTTCCAAAATATCACAAGACAAAAAAAAAATACCTGAAATGATTAAAATAACCCCCATTTAAATGTTTGGGAACCCTTGGTTCTTGTGTGTGGTTACCTGGATGATCCATGCTTTTTTTTTGCTTAGTGATAGTTGTTCATGAGTCTCTTGTTTGTTCTGAACAGTTAAACTGAGCACTGTTCTTCAGAAAAATCCTTTAGGTCCTGCAGATTCTTCAGTTTTCCAGCATCTTTTGCATATCTGAACCCTTTCCAGCAGTGACTGTATGATTTTGAGATCCATCTTTTCACACTGAGGACAACTGAGGGACTCAAACTCAACTATTATAAAAGGTTCAAACATTCACTAATGCTCCAGAAGGAAACATGATGCACTAAGAGCCAGGGGGAGAAAACTTTTTAACAGGATGAAAATGTCCAAATGTTTCTTATTTTGTCGGGTTTTTTTTTTGGTTTTTTTTTTGTTTTTTGTTTTTTTTTTTCCATTTAGTACTGTCCTTCGGAAGCAACAGAAGATAAGTACAATGAAAGCAAGTGAAGTACAATTTACCTTGATCTTCAAATTCAAAAAGTTTTCACCCCCAGCTCTTAATGCATCGTGTTTTGTTCTGGAGCATCAGTGAATGTTTGAACCTTTGTTGTGTTTGAATTCCTCAGTGTGAAAAGATGGATCTCAAATTCAAAAATCTCAAAATTGTCTTCTGGACTATATGTAAACATCTTTTATGTAAAAAATCTTATACAGGACAGTACTGTAACCTTATATTTTGTATGATCTCTCTTTTATTCACATTTTCACAGATTCGCATGCCACTGTATATATATATATATTTAAATATTTAAATGTTAAAATATATTGACATAGAAAACAGTTATTTAACATTGAATTAATATTTCAATATAATACCGAATTTATGGATTTCTGTTCACACATAGTGAACGGCAGTGTAGCTCTCACACACATACACAGAAAGAGAAGTTCTACCTGGGTAACAGCTGTAAGTCTCTCTTCCACAGAAATACATATGCTGTAAAATGTTATGTCTGCTGCATGAGGTGCTACAGGTCAAAGGTTAAGCATGTAATGCGGCACAGATGTTCACATGACTCTGAACACACTACATGTCTTTGAACACAAACACACAGCGCTGGGGTCAGTCGGGCTCATCTACAGTAAGGCTTTTGTGGTAAACAGGGAAAGTGTTTATGATCCAGCCATGACAGCTGAACCTGCAAGCCATGTTTCTTTTTGATTTTAATAAGCTGTGTGAATAGCCCTTTTCTTTCCCCTATACCCTTTTTTTCCTCTCTTTCTCTTTTATGCTCTCCCTCTCTCTCTCTCCCTCGCCTACTCATCTCTCTCTGTTGTAATTTTTATTTTGATATGTGCATGACCTTGGCGAGTTTCACATCGTGACTATATTCTGGACTGTGTGAACTGTAAAGGAGGTTTGTTTGGGTAACTTGAGTCGATCTCATTGTTGTATCCACCTACACTATGTGAGACAGAGTAAACAGATTAGTGATTCATCCTCTAATCATAGACAGTTTTAGTGCTGATTGTGCTATTATCAGACTTCACCGGTTCAGCCTTTGAGTTGGACACAGACACACTAATATTTGAAAAAAGAAAGGAAAAGGCCTTCTTTGTTAGCAAATGAGCTGCTGTGACTTAATGAGCTGCTTAAGGCAGTAGGTTTGTTTGCCTGATAATGAGAGATGAGGAAGAAGAATAGATAAGAGAGTGGTTATGAAAAGGAGTTACAGTGTTTAGAGGGGAGTCAGCCTTCACCTTCTGCCATCATCATAATAACGGTCCATTTCTCCCACCAAGCACTACATTCTTAACTCTTTTTGCTTTTCATCCAAACGTTCTACATTTCTGTCTCTATGTAGGACAGATATATAGCTGCAAGCAGTGATTACCAGGGTTCAAGTGCTTAAAGTGGTCATCGGATGCTAAGTTCACTTTTTCATGTTGTTTGAACATTAATGTGTTTTGGCAGTGTATGTACAAATCTACCCTATAATGATAAAAATCCATGCAGTGGTTTTTAATTAATCTGTAAAAATAATATCCCCTTTTTCAAATCGAGCCGTTCTCAGATGCCTGTCAGTGTTACGTCACACCCACAGAGGCCGCTCCCACGACAGTTGATTGACATGAGCATCTTACCTTAGACCAGCTGTCACAGTCCAGTAACTTTCCATGTTTCGATGCCGAAGCAGGGATGTAAGTTAGACAAGAATATCTCCGATTGAGTGATTGAGGTGTTGTGTTGCTGGATGTAATAATGAACATATTGGTCGTCATTTACTCCCGACATCTGAGCCGCTGAAGATGCAGTAGATTACATTTGTTTGTGAATGGAATGTGCCTCCCGATCTACATATATCCGTCTATGTTCGCACGAATCATTCGTGATCCAGCTTCACTTACAGCAGAAGTGTGTATAAGCGTTTTTTATGAATCTTTGCGATCGCCTTTCCTTATAACGTGGTAGTTACGAAGTTTAGCGGCTAAACGCGGCTAGACGCGGCTAAAGTAAACAGGATCGTCATTCCGCAGAGAGAAGAGAGGGGCGGGGCGAGCAGAGCTGATTTGCATTTAAAGGAACAACCACTTAGAAAGAGATGATTTTTGCAGAGCTCATTTTGGCAAGGTAAAAAGGGTGTTGTTTTACAAAACCATTGAGAATTTTTAATCAAAGTATATTAGAGACTTTTCATTAAGACCCTGAAGAATCATATCAACTTGTGGAAAATGGGCATCCGATGACCCCTTTAAGGCATTCAAGCATATAAGGAATTAGACATATTTTTTTATCAAGGCTGTACCCACCTAAATCAATGATTAAAAAAGCATTTTTAGCAACTCCAGGATATTTACCATAGAAATATGTTTTTTTAACGATAATGATAGCGCCAGATGTGGTCCTATCCCCTTAAATTTTGCATGCTTGTTTACAATCACCTGTCGCATATGTTCAGCAGGTTTCCCAAAGGGTAAATTTTAAAAAAATTGATTAATTATTGGCCTAGAGAGTCCAATGAATTGTACTGCAGTGTTTTTTTCCAGATTAAGTGAAAAACATAGCTTTTTGTTTGACAGCAGTGGTTCTAGAGGCAGAGTTGTCCGGCAAAAGGAGTTCTATCATATTATATGAATATTGTGTGTATGTGTGAAAAACTGTGTGACGTACAGTCGTTTATGGCCTTGAAATATTGCAATATTGCCCCCCAGTGGCTGATTTCTTATTTCGATCAGCCTCCGTTAACCTTGTCTAAAAGGTGTGAAAATCCTAGAACTAGTTCGCAGAAGTAGGTTTTTCTTAAAAAAATATAAAATACTTGAAAATTTCGGCAATTGTTCCAACGACATAAGACACTTGAGCCTGCGACTGGTTTAGGAGTTATGAGCGATTTCGTACTTTTGATCGCTGTAGTGCCCCCATCAGGCCGATTGGGATGAACCTTGGTCACATTGTAGACGGTGTAAGTATCCATCCCTCCAAGTTTCAAGTCTCTATGATTTACGGTTTTGTCTGCACGATCAGTTTTATGCAGAGATTGCTAACCCGTGATCATTCTAACAATTACAAGAGGGTTTTAGAGCTACGCGTTTGAACCCCTAATAAAATATGTGATCCACGTTTGAGGTTGATATCTCAAAAAATGAGCTTTCAGCTTTCAAGATTTTGTTTGGGCGCAGTACCAAATTTTCCCCATTAGTAGACCTACTTTTTTGCATAGCACTGAACCCTTTTGTAATTGTTATAATGGCAAAGGATCAGCAATCTCCACGTAAAACTGATCGGGCAACCAAACCGTAAGTCGTACAGACTTGAAACTTGGAGGGATGGTTGTACTCACACCGTCTATAACATCACCAAAGCTCACCCCAATTGGCTTGGAGGAGCTACAGCAATCAAAAAGTACAAAATCACTTATAACTCCCCAACTGTTCGTTGCAGGCTCAAGTGTCTTATGTTATTGGCTCACGTCAGACAAAACACATGCCTTGGATTCATCCATCACCCTGACAATTTTTTTTTTAAAAACCTACTTTAGTGAACTAGTCCTAGGTTTTTCGCCCAATCTGAACCAATCCAATGCAGGAAGATTCTCTGGAGAGTAAATATCAACAATTATCAAAAAAAGTTCAACTTTCGACCCTCTGTCGCAAAGGGGTAGCAAAACATTCGAAATATCTTCACCAAACTCACAACGCCTATGTAAGAGCTTAATTTGAGGTCACACGAAAAAAGCCGTGGAGCTAAAAACAACCATAACTACACACCTGTTTGTCCAATCGACATGAAAATCGATACGCACGCTCTTGGTCCAAAGTGCCACAAGTGTCTATGAGGACATCTGTGTATCTCACAAAACATTGCTGCCTTAGGCCGATGAACTTTGAGCACCTATTAGACCAGGTTAATGGAGGCTGATCAGAATGAAACTCATGGACCTGTTTGACTCACGGCCCTAAAGGTCTGTGAGAAATTTGAAAGAAAGCAGTCACTGGGGGCGATATTGCATTTTTCAAGGGTGTAAACAATTGTATATTGCGCGGTTTTTCACACATATGCACAATATTCGTATCATACAATAGACTTCCTCGTTTCAAACAACTTTGTCTCTAGAACCACTGCTGTCGTTCAAACCATTTGATAAAGAACTGAGAAATGTAAAAACCTACTTTTGCGAACTAGTCCTAGCGTTTTTCGCTCAATCTAGGAAAAAAACACTGCAGTGCAATTCTTCGGACTCTCTAGGTCAATAATTATCAAAAATGTACCCTTTGGGAAGCTATAAGAAAATAAGAAAAGGGGCCTGTCCAAATACACTCAAAAGCCTATAGAGCCTACGCAAAAACTCAAAACTACACAAAACCTGGTGACCACAGCTGGCGCTGTAACACTCATAAACATCAAAAAACATAATTATTCTATGGTTAATGACCTGAATTTGCCAGAAATGCTTTTTTAATCATTGATTTAGGTTGTTACAGGCTTGATAATTAGATGTAATGTCCTTTTTATATGTACTTAAATGCCTTAAAGTTCTTGAACCCCCATGATTGATGCTTGCAGCTATATTTAAATGTATTATTTGTTATCAGCATTAGCCAAAATTTCCATATTGCTCCAGCCACTGGGCTCACCAATAAAGATTTGGTCTATATGTACATGTAAGCGATGGCCTATTCCTGAACAACGCATTTAACTCCAGTAAGTTTTGAAAGACTGTCCCCACAATTATTGCACTCCAAATCGCTTGAATAAAACACAAATAATCAAAACGACAAGTAACTAACAGGAATGTCAGGCGGGAAGAGTTTTCCAGCCTCTCTAATCCACATAGTCTCCAGCTTCCTGAATGACTTTTATCCGCACATTTCTAAACTGACCCTCCAGAGTGCCCATATAAGGGGCATTCACAAGATTTTTAGTGACTGTGTGTGTTCGATTTGTCTGGGGATCACCTTTCCCTCCACATCTAAGTGCCCGTCTGAGAGTGGGTGTGTTATGGGGCACAATTTGGCACAGAAATCCAAATCTCCAGCCGAACACATGTGTGTGCATGTGTGAGCGTAGGCAGTTTTTAACAGGCTTTTAAGCTCTTCTCTTCCGTTGGTGGACCGCAGTGGATAATGTCACATGTAACCCCGGTTGCCGTGGTGACTGACCCCGCAGTCATTAGATTGATATTTGGCGTGGGCTGTATGGATGTGCGCAGTCTATTTTTTTTTTTGATCTGTGAACTACCCCCAGCCGCCCATCTCTCTACTCTTTTCATTCTCAGCCAGAATAGCTGCAAATACTGTTATGATTGGCAGGGTCTTTTCAAGTGTGGGCAAACATGATGAATTCTCCCTTTCTCGCTCTTGCTCTGTCGCGCTCTTCTTTTTAATATAGTAGCCCCAGCAGAACCGTTCAGACAATGTAATTTTTTTTGCAGTCTATAAATGGCTCATGCATGCCTTGCTGACCCAGATATGATGATTTTATGAAAAATAATTCAATTAAGAACAGATCATGCATTACTGATATAACATGGACTATTTTAACAATGTTCTTACTACCTTTCTGGGTCTTGAACATGTCAGTTTGGTTGCTGTCTATGCAGGGTCATAAAAAAATCATAATTTGTGTTCCAAAGATGAACAAAGTTCATACGGTCATACAACATGAGGGTGAGTAATTAATGCCCGAAATTTCATATTTGGGTGAACTATTCCTTTAAAGAAAGTTTTAGTTACACATGACATTAAGTAAATGAATTAAACTACCAAAAAGCCTTGCATGCTGGTCCATCAGCAACCAGTGTCCCATGCTGTCAGCCAGCTCATGTCATCTCCTGCAGGAGAGCAGCATGCAAAACACAACATGTTGGTGACAGCATTGGTGACATGCTGATCTTTTCAGCGGGGAAATGAGAGAAAGTGCTGTAGGTAGGACAGAGAGAGAGAGAGAGAAAGACAGAGAATAGAACAGAATAGAGATATTACAGGATATTAGCACGTAAAAACATCCAAGAAGCACTTTTAAATGCTAAACACCCAATCAAGATGAAACTCTCAGACAGTGTGTGTGATGTGAAGAAAGCTGGAGTAGGAGGGATGCAGCTGAAAAAGTGAGGAAGAGTTGAGCTGTGGCACTGGGGATATGATCAGTTCACACGTTCAGTAAATGAGAAGTGACAAAGAGTTCAGTCAGTTCACAGAGAAGGAGAAATCTCTCTCCTGTGAGTGAGACAGGAAGCAGAAGAGATAGAGACTCAGGGCAGGATGGGATTACATGGCAATACGCTTTTATTACAGGGGATATCGGTGTGTGATAGAGACAGAGAAAATGAAAAGGGAAGGATTTATAGATGTGTTTACAAATTGTAGGCAGGCTGCATCAAAATGATCAAATGAGAATTTGTTCTCCATAGAAACAGATTTTTTTAACAGACTGTTGCTTTTTGAATCTAGTCCAGTTCAGTGTTGTTTGGCTAACATTATGGCCTCAAAACTGTAATATTTTTATCTTTTGCACAAAATTATAAGTTTTTGTAGACCTTTGTAATATTCATTTTGAGTTTGTTTTTTTATTTTTTTATAGCACACAGGGATTCTGCAGAATTTTTAAGATCAAATTTCTTAAACGTCACATTTAAGCTTTAAACCATTTTTAAGAAAAGAGTCGAAAGTATCAATTATTATATTTATGGTTTACTTTTTTAATGGCTGGTTTAATATCAATGATTATATTAAACCAGATGTAGCTCTGATTAAAAGTGCAAATTCATTTTTTCATAAACATAACGGTTTCACCAGTAACGGCAGAACACAAAGCACCTGACTTTGCAGCGCTCATATTCAATGAAATATAGCCTTTTTAATTTTAATAATCACATTATGGAAATACTTGTATTTCTGTCTCCATTGCACTTTTTATGGCCTAAAATTTGACAATTAAATTTAAGGCATTTTAAGAACCAGCAGAAAAGGCATTGATGACATTGAGATTTTATTTCCCAGATGTTTACATTCGATTGAGACAAAACCAACTGTGTATATGTGAACCATGGGTGTTTTTAACAGTTTAAACACAATAGATGCTAAATAGAGTGTAGTTTAGCCCCAGCTGGAATGTGCATGCTCGTAAAACCGTATATCAAAAAGTTTAAACTGGCAAGGCATACAGCCGTGTCACTTTTACACAGTTTGAAAGCGGTTAAAATAAAAATAAACCAGTGTACGTTGTGAGCGAATAACTTAGAGTAGAGATCTGCCAGAAGAAGCAATTATTAACAGCTGATTTGTACGGAGACACCTGATGACCAAACTACATCATAATTCGCGAATGGAAAAATCAAGTGAGCTCAGGCCGATTTGTGTTTACAATGCATGTTTTCACCGTACCTTTAGCCGAAAGCAAACCGTACTTAGACCACCTCCCGAGATGGTCTTGGTTCGGTTCGATTCTGAGGGGTCTGAGATCGTTTGGAGTGTTCACATATGGGCCAAAAACCATGCAAACCGTGCTCAGACCCCTGAAAAGGACCAAGTGTGAAAACACCCTGATTGAAAATCTATTGAAAATCCTTGGCAACAAAATTACGGCTAAGAAACAGACTACAGTTATCAAACTGTGGAAGATAGTGGAAGAAGAGTGGACTAAGATCACACCAGCGCATTTGAGAGAAACTAGTGATGTTTCTCTCATCTCACAGATGTGTTGAAGTCATTCAAAGCAAGGGTCTCTAGACTTACTAATTTCTGACAACAGTAACCCTCCAAAATTTTAGTTGTAATCTTCTTTCGTGCTACAGTGGTTAGTAGCATATACCAAGCATTCCTTCAAATTTTGAGCAATTAAGAAAGAAAAAAAAAATATTTATAGACTGATCTTGACTGTACATTGTTCCATAAACAACATCTGTTTCAGGCATTCTAAATGTTTTCATCACTTTTGTATTTCTCTATACAATCATAAAATCAGAGACCTTGAAAATGCGCAAAACTGCAGTTCTGCGAACTTTGGAGAACTCTGTTCGTCCCGTATGCTCAGGGTTGGCTTTAACTTAGTGGACAGCCGTTTAGTTGAGTGTCTTTTCTTTTGCACCAAGGCTATTGGTAACTATGGCAACCTCACCCTCTCATTGTCACCAGGACTTAAGGCTTGAAAACAATGTACGCCGTTATAAAAGGTGTTTGTGTGCGTGTGTGTGTGCGTGTGTCAGTGATAGATGAAGTGCAGCGTGCTCTGCAGATATATGACTCTGCGTCTGACTGCACTACAGACCTGCCACTGTTTCAGCTGCAAACATTTCACTCCCAACTTCCTACAGACAGCGAGAGGGAAAAAGAGAAAAGAGAGGAAGAGGCAGGGAGGAAGAGAAAGAGACAGATTGGGCAGGAGTGCTTTTAAAACTAACACAACACAAAGAGCTAATTCAGAAGCCGGACTGCACCTGCCTCCATACACTGTACAGACGCACACGCTCTCACAGTAAAACTTTACACAGACAAGAATGCCTTGTCATTGCATCTTTGTGTTTTCATGCTCAAATGGGCACATTAGCCACAATGCTTCACTTCTTGAATCGCACGAGCATACTAAAATCTAACCCGAGAAAGTAAACTTAGAAAGAACTTCATTGTACACGGGAACGGGAGGCAACATGAAATACTTTTGGGAAGTTGCTGTTCTGCAATGTTAAACTATTTCAAATAAGTTTTTGTCTCTCAATTGGTACAACACTGTAAAATTTCCATCTATTTTAGGCTAAAAACTTGAGTTCAGCTGCCTTACATTTTGAAGTACAATCAGTTTAATTTAAACTTAAATTACATTAAAGCAATTTAAAAAAATCAAGTTGAACTTAATTTGAATTCATGTAAAAACATAAGTTGTCATGACTTTAAATTCCATAAGCTGTATGAAAAATATTTTCTAAATTATAAAATAGCTAATAATTATTAAAAATGTGTTAATAAATGAATTAAATAAACAAATAAAATTAATAAAAAAAATATAATTATTATTATTATTACTTCTGTTAAATTAATACATTGAATTATTCATATAAAGGCATAAAGTGCTTGCAAAATTGTTATTGTTTGTTTTTGTTGTTGTTGTTGTTGTTGTTGTTAATAATAATTATTATTATTATAAAAATATTCTAAAGCATTTTTTTAAATTATTGTTTCTCAATGAATACAATAAGACTCATGCTAAATTATTTCTGAAATATATTTGCTAATAATTATTAAATTAGTTAATAAATAGATGTAATAAATTAATTAAATGTTATATTATTAGTATTTTTTTATTATTATTATTATTATTATTATTATTTAACATTAGTTAATCAATGAATTAAATTACTTTAAAATAATGTATTATTATTATTGTTGTTTTTATTATTCAATCTGTTAAATTAATACATTGAATTATTCGTATAAAGGCAGAAGCTGCTTGCAAAATTTTTATTGTTTGTTTTTTGTTGTTGTTGTTGTTGTTATTAATAATTATTATTATTATTATAAAAATATTCTAAAGCATTTTATTTTTTTTTAATTATTGTTTCTCAATGAATACAATAAGACACATGCTAAATTATTTCTGAAATATATTTAATAATAATTATTAAATTAGTTAATAAATAGATGTAATAAATTAATTAAATGTTATATTATTATTTATTATTATTATTATTATTATTATTATTATTTAACATTAGTTTATAAATGAATTAAATTACTTAAAAATAATGTATTATTATTATTGTTGTTGTTTTTATTATTCAATCTGTTAAATTAATACATTGAATTATTAATATAAAGCCATAAGCCGCATGCAAAATAATTATTACATTATTGACAGTGTAGTAATTATTTAAAATTAGTTAATAAATCAATTTAATAAATTAATTCAATGAATTCTAAAATAAAATTATTATTTTTATTGTTATTCCATCTGTTAAATTAATATATTGAATTATTAATATAAAACCATAAGCTGTATGCAAAATAACTATTAAATCATTAACAGTGTAATAATGACTTAAAATTAGTTAATAAATAGATGTAATAATTTAATTACATTAATTACATTATTTAAAATATTGTTATTATTATTATTATTATTATTATTATTACTCTATGAATATTCCAAAGCATTTTGGTATCTTTTAATTATTATTATTCACTATTATTATTATGCCAAAAGATGCAAAATAATATCTAAATTATATAATAGATAATAATTAGATAAAATTAGTTCATAAATTATTTCAATGTTATTGATAAAAATGTATTCAATAAATTAAAAGTTTATTATTATTACTATTAGCATTATTATTATTAGCATTATTATTAGCATTATCATTATTATTATTGTTGTTGGTTTATTAGGATAAAACAATATTTGGCCGAGATACAACAATTTAAAATCAGGAACCTGAGGGTGCAAAAAAAAATCGAAATATTGACAACATTTGATATTTTTATGGTATGAAATTCACAAAATATCTTCATGGAACATGATCTTTACTTAATATCCTAATGATTTTTGGCATAAACGAAAAATCGATCATTTTTACCCATACAATGTATTTTGGGCTATTGCTACAAATATACTCGTGCTACTTATGACTGGTTTTGTGGTCCAGGGTCACATATGGTAATTATTTTGTACACCGCTAATATGACGTATTAATTAAAAGACATTAACTGTGTAATATTATTTTAAAAACTTGAAAAAAAAACCAAAAAAAACATGACAACAGATAAACTCTTTCCTTTGAACGTTCATGCAAATGAACTGAAACACTGACATCTACAGACTCATTAATTCCAAATGTGTATTTCATTTACATTACATCACTCACACTGTGGATTTGCATCTCTCAAGACTCCCACTAAACCAACCAAATGAGCATGTCAACATTTCCACACAACAAACACACACCCTCTTCCAATCTATACACACTTTGTCATCCCTCACAAACACAGCAGTAGCACATTTTCACACTAACAAGAGGCCAGAGGTCCATTTGTGGGCCAGTTTACAGGGTGGAAGAGTCTAAGAAGACTCTTTTAAGAGCAAGAGAAAGAAAAAGAGGGCAGCCAACAGGATGGGGGCCGACACCACCCAGTGTGCCAGCCCGTTTGGCAGCTCATGTGCCCTTTTCAGGTGGCATCTGTAGTAAAACTCAAACCACACCGACACACACACACACACACACACACACCCCTGTGCTGCTGTCACAATACAGCATGTGGACGTCTGGTATGGCTTGATTACACTTCAAATTTACAGCTTTGAGCTCTGAGGAGACACATAGCGCCATCATCTGGTAGCATTTAACACCACAGAGTCAACACGTAAGTATAATCATCGCAGGTTATGTAGTATGATGCTCTAGAGGCGAGAGATGTAAAATGTAAAATCACTGATTACTGCTATGGTGTTGTTTGTACAGGCCATTTGCTGAAAGATGTGAGGTCCTACAAGAAAAAAGAGCCCAGTGTAACAGTTTGAGCTCATCTCAACCGCTCCACTGGGAAAACAATCTGTATTTCGAGGATCTGCTTCAGGTTGTTGGGCTTATGGACCATTTGACTTGACACACAGAAGCGCATTACAGAATGGTGAGAGTTTGACAAGAGGTTGGTTGTTGTGACCTCTCACTGTATGCTCTTATTGACACTGCTATGAGAACACACACACACACACACACAAAGCATTCGGTCCTGTTTACCTTGTGTGTTTCTGAGGATTTATTTAGACTCTAGATGTTTTTAGCTTGGCCAAGCAAACCACTGGTATTTCCTCCACATCGCGCTGCCATACACAAGCCCCTGTGTGTGTATTTATATTAAAGACATGCTGTAGTTAAGTCTCTGTGGGTTATCTGGCTTCTGTAGGACCATGCTGCTGCTTACAAGCGCATATGTTTGAATCTGATCCAGAGTCACTCTTCTTCATAATGTGTAAAACAGAATTGATGTCAGTTCAGAAAATAGATACAAAGAATTTGACTTGGTGCAAAATGTCAGTAAAACAAACCACAACAACCAAAATTGTGTTTGTCAAGCAACCTAAAAATGGTAAATAATCTGTCTCAAAAATGATTGTAAAATATTATTTATAATGACTGAGTTATCCTGACAATAGGCACCATGTTAAAAAGCTCCTTAAGGTAACAACTGCCCGTTTTCACTCTATTATAAACACACAAATAATAATAATAATAACAATAATAATAATAATTGTTGTTAATATTAGTTATTATTATTAACTATGTTATATTTAATGTTTCAACATTAATTTATTGACTACTTTGTAATAATTATATATCTATTATGTATCAGTAACTATTTCTCATGCAATGTTGCAGTTATTGATATTAATATAATTAAAACAATATTTTGTTAACTAATTGTTGTTAGTTAATTAATTGCACCACATATATATATATATATATATATATATATATATATATATATATATAATGCTATATAATAATTTAGAAAATACTTATATTGTATATTATATTTTTATATTATTTATATAATTAATTTGTAATAATTATGATCTATTTTGTATTATTTTGTTAAGTAATTACACACACACACACACACACACACACACACACACACACATATATATATATACATACATACATGTGTGTTTGTGTTATGTGTATATATATATAAATTATTTCTATAATTAATTTAACTTATTTATGTGGCAGTTTAATTTTTATTTGCATTATTATAACAATAATAGTTTTATGTAATTATATATAATATATATTATACTATATAATAATTTCTATAATAATTAAATTGTATATTACATTTTTATATTATTTAAATAATTAATTTACTAATTAATTTGTAGTAATTGTGATCTGTTCTGTAACTTAATTATGTGGCATTATGTTAATGTAGCAATTGTATTATTATTATTATTATTATTATTATAACAATAATCATTGTTGTTAGTTAATTAATTGCATATTTTTATATTACTATATATAATATATACTATACTATATAATAATTACTATAATAATTAACTTATATATTATATTTTTATATTATTCAAATAATTTATTACCTCATTTGTAGTAATTATTATCTATTATTATAACTTAATTATGTGGCATTATGTTTATGTGGCAGTTTTATTACTATTATTATTATTACAATAATAACTGTAGTTAATTAATTGCATATTTATATATATATATATATATATTATACTATATAATAATTTATTTAATAATTATATTGGATATAATAATTTTATATTATTTATATACATATACATAGCCAATTTGTAATAATTATTTTCTTCAAACTTAATTATTTTGCATGCATTTATTTTTAAGAGACAATTATTTAAAAAAAATAGCAAAATGCTTTAAAATACTTTTACAGTTTAGCATGTCAAAAAGTAGAACATCAGCTTTCCAATGGAATTTAATTTTATTTGTTGTTTTGTAACAAATATATACAAAATAAATAAATTAATGAATTTAAAAATGATGATAATAATAATAATAAAAATAATGCTAACACTTTACAATAAGGTATCATTTGTTAACATTACAATGAACAATACATTTATTACGCTATTTATTAATCTTTTTTTTTTAACATTATTACCATTATTGTTCATTGTTTGTTCATGTTAGTTCACAGTGCATTATCTAATGTTAGTAAATGTTAAAGTAAATGCTGAAATTAACATTAACTAAGATTAATAAATGCTGTAGAAATATTGTTTATTCTTAGTTCACGTTAACTAATGTAGTTAATTAATGTTAACTAATGAACCGTATTGTAAAGTGTTACCATAATAATAATAATTATTTAATTAATACGACTAACCTCATATTTTTTAAACAACATTTCATTCATTTGAGCCCTACTGATGATGCTGTGGTGGTACATGAGCCAATAAAGATTGGGAAACACTGGTCTATGTCATTCTGTGTCAATTTTGTGTTTTTAAGAAAATAAAAATAGACTTTGTCTGGAATAATATGAGCACAGAACATGACAGGAATAGTGACCAGGATATAAATGGTCCTTTATCTCACTAACCTAAACTGAGATGGAAATGGGAAGCGGAGCAGAAACAAAGAAAAAAGAGCAAGGAGAGAGACAACGTATTGTAAATGAGAAGCACAGAGTATATCTACCTCCATCTGTCTCTGTCACCGCGCTCCAAGCAGAGAGAGCGCAGCCTCTTTCAGTGGCTTTTTTCTCTTCTCGCCTGTTCCTGTCTAAGTCTCACACTCCTCTCATTTCTCATGTCTTTTGCTCTGTCACCAAGGTGCAGGAGCCTGAGGTGAACTCATAATGAGCTTGTGAAACTCACTTTTCCTATTGTTTTCCTGGACTAACGCACACACTCAGAGTCTCGGCTTCAGTTGGGTTTCCTCTCAATGCACAGACAACAGCAGCCTTGATCTTTGCTCTGCTGTAGCAGCACAGTGACAGCATGTCTCAGGTAGAAGTAAGACCCGCTAATGATGCCAGCGCTCATGTGCACATACATATGAATAATGGATTTCCTTCCCATATTGCTATTGGAACGCACTGTCAAATGGGAACTACTACAGTGCATTTCAAGTATCTTATATATACGTTTTATATTGTATGGATTATTCTCAGGAAATTGTGACATTTGTGTCCCAGTTGTGTACTTTAGTAGTGTTACTGAAGTAAAGCTAAAAAATGTAATACTAGATGAAGCTGAAGTTAGAGTATTCAAATTATTTTAAAAGATAATAATGAGCATTTGGAAATTAACCCTTTAACTGTCACCGTCCCCTCTGTGGGACGCCTAAGTTTACTTTACCATATTACAAATAAATCCTAATCTAATCATGACAAACTATACATCGTTGGAAAGGTCTAAGACTCCTAAATAGATATTTTACCATATTTGTGTGTTACAAATTATGTAGGAAATGTAATAGATTAATATATGTCAAGAATGTAACTTAAAAAAATCTACATCATAACATGAGTTCTGACCTTTGTCGCAAAAGACTTTCTTCGTTGCCTTTTTCCCTACCACATTTTAGAAATCATAAGAAATTATATATCAGCTCAAAACTTAAAATCTCAAAATTCATCCTTTGAAAGGCATTTTAAAATCAGACATTGCATTACCACGGAAAATGTACATTAAAATCATATTACAAAATGTTTTCATTCATGAATTATAAAAATTTAAGTCTGAATAGTGCATTTCTACATCTGTGTTCAAAGATGTGAGTTGAAACTGACAAAAGTACATAATAATTATTAAAAATTCAACTAAAATTAAATTTAAAAGTATAATAAAAATATAATAAATGCTGATTTAATATATTAATAAAAACTATAATGGTGCATTAATAATACTAAAATAACAGTGGTGTACTGATGATATATAAAACGTATATTTATAATTAAAATGAACAGATACTGATTTTACAGATATATGTATTTAAGTCTATTTATCATGTAATTCAAAAGGAATGTTGTATTGAATGTGGGTATTTTAAATTACAAATATACGAATAAATATACTGGCACTAGGCTTCTGGTCAGAAAAGTTTTAGTACCAAAAAATACTACTACGACTAATATGTGTCTGGAGTGTCTTTCTAAATCACAGACTACAAAACTGTTAGGCTATGCTCCAATGAGCTGAAAGAAAGCCATGAATGAATTAATAAATAACATTTATCGACACATTTAGATAGCTGTACTAAATCTGTATGCAAAATTAAAATATACTTGTTTATTGGAGCAGGGACATAATTTTGAGTGGATCTAGCTCCATCTAGTGGTGAAATAAATCAATACGCTGGGACCACAAAACCTGTCATAAGGGTCCGTTTTTGGAAATTGAGATTTATACATCGTCTGAAATTTGGATAAATATTGTTAGGATAGGACAATCTTTGTAAATCTGTAATCTGAGTGTGCAAAAAAAAAATCTAAATATTCAGAAAATCGCCTTTAAAGTTGTCGAAATGAAGTTCTTAACAATGCATATTATTAACCACAAATTAAGTTTTGATATATTTACAGTAGGAAAGTTACAAAATATCTTCATGGAACATGATCTTTACTTAATATCCTAATGATTTCTGGCATAAAAGAAAAATCGATCATTTTGACCCATACAATGTATTTTTGGCAATTGCTACAAATAAACCCGTGCTACATATGACTGGTTTTGTGGTCCAGGGTCACATATAAATTCACACCGGGGCGTTTCTTTCTCCCTAGAGCCTTTTTACTGAAGTGAAATACTGTCTGTGCCCAAGTCAAGTATTACTCCTTAAATGCAATTACTGTAATTACTTTTTACAGTAAAGATAGAATCCTTCACTGACAATAGACATAAAATCACACCAATAATGTTTCAAGAAACGTGTTGTTTGTGTCCTTTATCCGCTGCTTAGAAACAAAACTAATGATGACACAATATGAAGAAGGAGTTCTGAAACTGTTCGCGATTCAGTTTGATTCATTCGGCCAGAATTCGTGTGAATCGTTAATCGGACATTTTATGAAAGAGAAGTCAAAAAGACCGCTGGATGGTTTACCTACAATAAAAAAACAAATGTACAAATGTCTTGTCAGTACCAAACAAAAAAAAAAAAGAAACAAAGAAAGAGAGAAAGAAAGAAAAGAAAGAAAAGAAATTATTGTAACTCTTTTTGATGGGTCTGAGCCCTAAAGGCAAATTTAAAACATTTGTTTGACCTATACAAACTTTACTTAGGCTATACAAACCTGATAATTACATATTTATGTAAATATATTTCTGGTGTGGTTGGAACAGTTTTTTTAGGTCTGGATTTAGAGCAGGTATTCATCTTATTGGGGGAAAAAAAGTTAAATAATAATGGATTAGTTCAGTAGATTTTAATTTCCACTGATCAGTAATGTCATGATGCAAGTACATCACTGCGAAACGTCCAAATAAGATCAGTGCTTCACTTATTCACTTTCAACACTAGGTGGCGCACTAACACAGGCGGCGTGGCATGTCTCCTGTAAAATATACTGAAATGGCGAAACCCCCTGGAAAAAGTGAAGAAAGACCAAAGACCAAAATCCAGTTGATATGATAGTTACCTGTGCATTACTTTTTTATTTTATGTAGACCTGGTATGTTTTAATGTGAGATGGAAAATGAAATAGGCTATTAAGATTAACTTTATCCTCTTAACTTTAGCAACGTAGTTCACGTTGACTTAATATTGTATTTTATCGTATATTTATATAGGCTACTTCACAAACAAACAAATCCATTTATTCATTAAAAACTATAATTGCTGGATTTATAAATCTGCCACTGACCCCCTAGTGGTGAGGACCGCAGGATGATTCGTTTATTTATGATATTCAGAAAAACATTTATGAACAGCAGCTCATTTGTAATGATGTACAGTTGTTCTCAAACGGAATTTCGTCGAAATGGTTCGCAGTTTTGGATATTGCTGACTGATTATTTTTGTTGAACTGTTTTCGAAAGAAAAGAAAAGAAAAGAAAAATTTTACAATGTACACTGCTGGAACAAAAACCGGTAGAGAAGTGTGAAGTAGGCTAATTGAAAAATTAAACACGTTAGAGGTTTCTAAATTTCGATCATCATGTATGTTTTTGAAATTGTGATATTGATGTTAATTTTGTTGCTCCAAATCATAAAAACGAATTTGAAAATGGGAACTGATTACTAAATAAAATACTGGATCCAAATTAAATGTTGTATAATTTGGGTTGTATAAGCAGCCGACGGCGAACAGTTTTAGCTCCTATGTTACTCACATCCTACATCACATCACAAAGCATCTTAAAATCATGAATTAATATTTAATTAACGAAACGAATTTTTTGTAACGGATTAGAGTAATGGCTTAGAGATTTATTTAGTGAAACGATACATTTTATACAGACCTTATTCATAAATTCAGTCTTAAACAACTTATTAAAATAATAATTATTATACATAATTATATAAAATTAAATATAATTAACCATTGCGGACAATATCTGTTCTTCTAATTAAATTCTGTGATGGCTATTAACATTTATTGCATTGCTGTAGCCTGAAGATCATTACCATTTTTGTAGTGGCTGTAAATATCAAATTATTATATTCCGTTTGAATAGGTTAATTCTAAAAACAAAACAAACAAAAAAAAAAATGTACACATGCGTTCTTTTACCGGTTTTACTTTTCTGAAAAAAAAAACCGTTGCACAGGGTTACATAGATATTGCTAGGACTTTCCTCAGAGCAAAAAACACCCTATAACAAACACGAACCCCTCATTCTCGAGTTTAGTAATTAAATTCTCTAAACAAGGAGGGTGATATAAAATAATGATGGTTTTTCAAATCAACTCAGATTTCAGTTAGACGGAACGGTATAGGACCTTTCTGGTCACAAAATACAAGCATCAGTTTTTAATTTGCAGAATTATTATATAGGCTACTATTTTAAGAATTCCTACTACATTAGCCTACATTCGCTATTCTTCATTTGAACAATCCTGCAGTCTGTCTGTTTATGAATGACTTTAATCATCTCCCTGCAATCTCAGTCTATAAACCACGCCTATTTCGGGAAGCTTGTGATCTATTGGCTGAAGGAGATGAGAATACCAGATTAGACACCGCATTTGCCACACTTGGGTGTATATATGACCAAACTTCTCTCACAAAAAGCAGACACTTGTTGCTTTTAACCTGAACAGTCAGAGATTGTATTGTGCGTTACTGTGAGAGCGTGGGCTCCAGAGACAAACATTTGCCTTATAGGCACTGGAGATATGAACACCATCGACGCGCAGATCCATAACAATAGTAACGCTGCTGTCAACCCTCTTCAGCAACTGCCAAAAAGCGCGCACGAGACATCGGATATGGCCGTGTATTGTGACAACTTCAGTGTTTACCACCAACAGAGTCTACCTGCGGCGCAGAGACCGGCGGGCTACGGCCTGGGGGACTACGCGACCCCAAACCCATACCTGTGGCTCAATGGACCCAGTGTCAACTCGTCTTCGTCTTACATACATGGCAACAACAGCCCGTCATTCATCCCTCCAGCTTACGGCTCTCAGAGGCAATATCTCACCAACTCCTCCGGGTTCGCCGGTCCGGACTTAGGCTGGCTCTCCATTGCGAGCCAAGAGGAACTTTTAAAGCTCGTTCGCCCGCCCTACTCGTACTCAGCTCTGATAGCTATGGCAATACAGAACGCACACGAGAAGAAGTTAACTTTGAGCCAGATATATCAATATGTGGCGGATAATTTTCCGTTTTATAAGAAGAGTAAAGCGGGATGGCAGAACTCCATCAGGCACAACCTTTCCCTGAATGACTGCTTTAAAAAAGTACCGCGGGACGAAGACGACCCAGGTGAGTGATGCTCGCACCTTTGCATAGGGTCTATTAAGTTGTTTAAAAAAAATACGCAAGGACAGCGCATAAATAAATGACTTGAGATCACAAATTATCTGAACTTCTAGCTATTTGAATTAAAAGTCAGTGATTGGAAAATTGTAAAAGAAAAAAATTTAAATACTTGCAACGAAATTGCAACGATTCTTGGAGAAAAAAATAAATATTTGCATACGTATTTGCCACTGTATTTTCATTAAAAATGAAAATTATGTTATAAATTATGTTGAATAAATATTTAATATATATATATATATATTAAATATTTGAAAATATGTTGTCTGTTGCATAAAATTAATCCATTTTGTTTTAATATGACAAATACGAGGACCCTCTTAGACCCTTATGACTGATCATTAAGATACATTTTTGGAAAAATTAATTTTATTACAAGGAACATTTTTATTCAACCGTCTTTATATTCATAATTATATTTGTAAGTAGCTATATAAAAAAGTAACATTAGAAAAAAAAAACTGCTTTAAATATTTCTAATAATTCGTATTTCGGTGAAGGCGCAAGTTGAGGTATTTTATTTGTTTTTGATGAAATGTTAAAGTAATTAAATCATAAAATCGAAATTTATTATACAAACAAAAAATGGTATGTACATGAATATACAGATTTTTCATTTTTATCATCACAGACAATCTTATTTGTCATAGACTCAACACTCAGCAATAAAAGGTACAAAAGCTGTCACTGGCGCGGCACCTTTTCAAAAGGTTCACTTTTGTACCTAATAGTTTATGATATGTACTTTAATATGTACCTTCAAGCTATCAAAATGGACTCTTTAGATACAAACATGCACCTTTTGAAAAGGTACCGCCCCATCTTTTGTAGATTTTCTTTATTTCCGAGAGTGAACAATGCAAATTTACAAAACCTACAAAAATTCATCTAATTTCAGTTTAAATTACTTTTGCATGAAAAGTTGTTAGCTTTGGGTTCTAAACTATCCGTATTGTTTGAAGGGAAAGGAAACTACTGGACTCTAGACCCTAACTGTGAAAAGATGTTTGACAACGGCAACTTTCGTCGAAAAAGGAAGCGCAGGTCTGATTCCAGCACAGGTGTTGCCAGCAACACAAAACCGGAGGATGATCGACAGCTCGCAGGGATCAAACCCACAGACAGCCCTCACCTCACCGGACCCGCATCTCCTGACACCGACGCGGCCAATGACAGCCACAAGGGCGCATCTCCGGCAGGCCTCTCGAGCGCTCCGTGCTTCAACAATTTCTTCAACAGTATGTCAGCCTTAAGCTCGTCCTCAGCTCCGACTAGCAGACAGGGCTCTCTTGGGCTGGTAAACGAACTCTCCAGCCGAAATATTAGCGCCTTGAGCCCGTACCACGCCAGCTCAGCACCTGACGCAGGTGGGGCGGCTGAGCTGCAGGACAGTGTGCATGTGAACCGTGGAATGTACTATAACTCTTTTACTGGCGGCCAGAGCGCGCAGTTCAACGGACACTTCTACAACAGTTTTAGCGTGAACAGTCTCATTTATCCTCGAGACGGAACGGAGTTATAAATCTGTCATGTTCGTGAATACCTAGGCCTCCTACACGTACAGTAGGCCTATTTTTTATAAAAAGACAAAAAAAAAGCATATTATTTCAACAATGTGTAGGCCTATGAGCTGCTGAAATGCGACAGGCCTCATAAACAGATAACATTTAAACGCGACATTTACGCACTGACAACCACCAAATGAGTCAAAACACATTTTAATCTGTGAAAAATCTTGTGCATTATTTTAACAGATTTCCATATCATGTGCCAGTTTTTTGATCATGCACTAATTTAAATGGATTTATGCTTTTAGTTTGAATTTTTAATAGTCTTAAACAGTAGTCTGATGGAGGGATTGCCTTGGTATTGCCAAGATTCAGTATTGTCCATTATCGAAATACCTACTCTGTGTCTTTTTTTTTTTTTTGCTTTCTATTGTGTATTTTTGTAAATGCAGTTGTTTTGTTATATACACTTGTTTTTAACTATTTATATTAAGTTATGTATCTTGCAGTTTGTCCTTTAAGGAGAGAAATATGCGGTCTGGTAAGCTATGAACGGTTAAAATGAAACTTTTACCTGCAATGTAAGGTAATAAGTGAATTACTGAATGTCATCATACCACTAACTCACTTGATTTTTAAATGATAAGTCATAGGCAATGATCTTCACACAGATAAAAGTCATTACAGTTATTTTTTTTCCCCGCAGTTTCTGCAAAATTTTAATTTTTAAAGAAAATAAAGAATTCCAAATCTGAATCACAAAATTTTGTTACATTTATTTATGCTTTTTTTTCCATCTTGAACAATTCCAGAACATATAATGCAAACTGTGCAGATCAGATCTAAACTAAAGCACTTTTTATATGTCTAAATTGTATGTATTTATATGTGACCCTGGACCACAAAACTAGTCATAAGGGTAAATTTTTTTGAAATTGAGATTTATACATCATCTAAAGGCCGAATAAATAAGAATAAAAATAATTAAAAAAAAAAATCTAAATATTGAGAAAATTGCCATTAAAGTTGTCCAAATAAAGTTCTCAGCAATGCATATTACAAATCAACAATTAAGTTTTGATATATTTATAGGTAGGAAATGTACAAAGTATCTTCATGAAACATGATCTTTGCTTAACATCCTAAAAAAAAATTTGGCATAAAAGAAAAATCATTTTGATCCAAACAATGTATTTTTGGCTATTGCTACTAATATACCCATGCTACTTAAGACTGGTTTTGTGGTCCGGGGTCACATATAACGACAAAATTTTTAATAAAACCTATGTTTGACAGTGGGTTTAATTCAAGCATTAAAATGACAAAGAGAAAAATGCAAAAATTGAACATTATGTATTTTAAAAACTGTACTTTAATATTAAACGTAACCAAATGCCTCAGCATATATAGGTAACATTAAATCACACCAAAATATCATTTTTCAATTTTGTTAATTTTCAGTTAGACAGGCGTGAAGCATATGGGCATCTACAAGATTAGATCAGAAAATTGGATTAAAACAACGACCAAAACTTCGCAAAATTGTCGCTGTGTCTTTTTCTTTAAGATGAAACACAAAATGAGCAAACATGTATACGCATTCTATAACCTTTATGACTGAATATTCCTGACGTTAACACAAACAGAGTTGCACAATGTACAATTTTGAAATCTCTGAGCCTCTCTGGTTGAGTAACATCAGCATCATCATACTGATAGTCCTGTGCGGAGCTTGTGTATTTCCAGCTGGTGTTTCTGGGACAATATAGTACAAGAAACCAGAAAGATACACTGATAACAAAGCTGAGGTTTCTGTCTTATTACCCAGTGCTGCAGAAACAATACCACTATTGTTCAGCGTGTACCAGAACAGCTCTTACTGTATGCTTGTGTGTTAAAATACCAAATTTGACTACATATCTCTCCAAGTATAAAATAAGTTTTGTTACTGATATCTTTATGATTTTTAAAGTCTTAAATCTATAAGGAGCACATGTATAGAACAATGTTTGATGGCATTACAGCACACTGAAGTGAGATGAATTAAAAGGGGTTGCCCGCCTCCTTTTGTCCTCTCTTCATTACAACTGTCTGAGTAAAAGCGGGACAGACCCAAGTGCTTGTTTAGAGATTAAGAGGAGAAAAAAAACTCCCATTGAGAAATTCCCTCAGTAAGCAGGGCAGTGCCACCCAGGAGGAGATGAAGAGGTGTGACTTTGGGTGGAGGCCGGTCAACTTAAGGTTCAGAGGAACAAAATGAGAGCACAAATGAAATAAGACTGTTTTCTGATTTCAAAATTCTGTATGTACATATATTATATTATATTATATTATATTATATTATATACACACACTTAATTAGCTTCAATTAGTCACGTGTTGTCAACTCACCAATCACTGGTCTTTGCCGCCTCTGATGGAGCCATAGTAATAATTAGAGTTTGGAGGGGCAGGAGCTCATTTAGCATCTCTGAGACGCCATATTTACCCAGACACCATGCAAGAGCACGCTGAGCACTTTACTCTGCTGCCAAATATGACGTTGTCAATTAGTCAGGGACTGACGCTCTGTGCTTACTTAGCGCTTGGGACATCAGTCAAGCACCGGCCCCCACCCGCGCCCTGCCCTGTGTGCTCATCTCTGTTTGCCTGCCTGAAAAGCATCTTTGTTTCTTAGCAGAGAGGAACTGTGCTCGTGCAATATGTAAAAAAACTGTTCTATCAGAGACTACTTGTTTCTAGGTGACATATGCACAAAAAATTAGAAGCTGACATATTTACTTCCCCCACAAGCACAAAAGTGGCTGTAAATGACATCCGCAATTGTCAAAGATGAGGCACAAAACATGGGCCTGTGTTTACTTTCTGTCGCTTATTGAGTTATTTCTTCATCTTGTAGAGCATTACACATGACACATAGGATAAAAACAAGATATTGTGGCCACAAATACAGAATTACACTACCAGTCAAAAGTAAGATTTTTAATGTTTTTTAAATAAGCATCTTCTGTTCACCAAGCCTGCATTTATTTGATCCAAAGTACAGCAAAAACAGTAACATTTTGAAATAATTTTACTATTTAAAAAATAACTAAAATGTAATTTTTTCCTGTTATTTCAAAGCTGAATTTTTAGCATCATTACTCCAGTCACATGATCCTTCAGAAATCATTCTAATAATTCTAATAATATTCTGATTTGCTTCTCAAAAAAAGATTTATTATTGTAATTATGTTAAAAGCAGAGCAGAACTTTTTCAGGTTTCTTTGATGAATAGAAAGTTCAAAAGAACAACATTTATCTGAAATAGAAATCTTTTGTAACATTATAAATGTCTTTAAAAAATTATATATATATATACACTGACTCCAAGCTTTTGAATGGTATCGTGTATAAATGTTACAAAAGCTTTTTATTTAAGATAAATGCTCATTTTTGAATTTTTGGATTTGTCAAAGAATGCTGAAAGAAATGTACTCAACTGTTTTAAATATTGATAATAATAATAATGTGTTTCTTGAACAGCAAATCAGCATATTAGAATAATTTCTGAAGGATCACGTGATACTGAAGACTGGAGTAATGATGCTGAAAATTTAGCTTTGATCACAGGAATGAATTACATTTTAAAATCTATTCAAATAGAAAGCAGTTATTTTAAATAGTAAAAATATTTCACAATATTACAGCTTTTGTTGGATTAAATAAATGCAGGCTTAGTGAGCAGTACAGAGTTCTTTAAAAAACATTAAAAATCTTACTGTTCAAAAACGTTTGACTGGAAATGTATATAGAATTGAATATAGTACATATAAATTCCTGTCTCCTTTTATTGTGGCCGCAATTTAACTAAATTAAAATAAGGGAATAAATTAGTACAACCTGGCCTTCATTTAACTAAAATAAGGGAAGAATTAATAAAACATGACCACGATCGAATGAATAAGCTGTAGGACTTATTATTTTTTTGTGCATATGTCAATGCGTATGACACCATATGGCCACGTTCACACTGTCAATTTTTGGGATTGACAACCGCATTTACTTACAGGTGTGAGTCTCGAATTAACCGTACTGTGTGTGAAGGTAACCGTATTAAGAACTCAAATATGGTATTGACAACCGTATTCTGCTGCTGTGTGAACGTGTCTTTACTATTCAAGTCCAGATCTATTTAAACTATCCAAAACATAGTTGTCTAGTCATAACTGTCTAGTTTTGTAAGTCACAAAATCATAATTGAGCAATTCCAGCATTATGGAAACCTGAAAATATAAACTCTCAGCAAACATACCAATATACTGATTCACCTGTTTTCTATTTTCCTAAACCTCTGATAACAGGGTTCAGACATCAGGGGTAAAAAAGTGAATTTTAATGCACAAACCAGAAGCAATAATTTACACTGAAAACCACTGTTACAGGATGTGACATCTGTAGTTTTTAACTTAAATTTAAGTGCTTGTTCACCCAAAATTAATTCATTCTAAGTAATTAATTCTCACCCTCAGACATTCCAAACCCATAAGACACAAATTAAGATATTTTTGCGTTGCATAGACAGCAACACAACTACCATGTTCAAGGCCATTCCTGAGTAGTAAGAACATTGTTAAAAGAAAAGAAATCGTTAAATAAAGTCATTATTTTTTGTTTCTTTGCACACAAAAATATTCTCGTAGCTTCATAAAATTATAGTTGAATCACTGATGTCACATGGACTATTTTAATGATGTCCTTACTACCTTTCTGGGCCTTGAACGTGTAGGGTCAGAAAGCTCTCGGATTTCATCAAAATTATTATCTTAATTTGCTTTCCAAAGATGAACGAAGATATTACGGGTTTGGAACGACATGAGGGTGAGTAATTAAAGACAGAATTTTCATTTTTAAGTGATCTATCCCTATAAGATATTTTTTTATGTTTCTTTATAGAAATGTGAAACGTATAACTTCAGCTTCTTTCAATATATTATCCTCAATAGCAATGCCCTGAGTCATTTTATTATTCAATGTTGCCTATAGACTCATAAACATGACAAGCAAATAAAGAGTATTTGCAACGTTACGTAAGGCGAATGCAGCATTTCCCACCGCCTCGGGCCTAAATGTTAAAACGAAAGACAACTGAGATACATCTTAGACAAAATAGACAAAAAACTTTTCTGAGGTAGTTGTTTTAGACCATACTAGCACACTCTGTGAAACGACGTTTGCGTGATGATGGGTGAGACTCTGACATGTTCTCTTCTGTGCACTTGTGATCAAGATCCATGTTTAAGAGTGTAGGATGTCTGCCTGTGTGTGTCTGTGTATGTGCTGAGCTGCAGTGTTTCTCTAGTCTACTGTAAACGAGCTGCTACATGTCTGGGAGGTGAGAAATATGAGGGCTTTAGAGTGAGTGATTAAGGACTGTAATTAAAGTATTACATCGCTTTCCTAGTGCTAAGCTGAGAGAAACAGCCCACCTCAGCTCTCCTCTAACACACTGTCTGGATCTGAGACAAACCTTCACACACAATCAGTTTTTCTCATGCTCCCTCTAAGACCTGTTTAGTGTTCAGGTGCAGAACCATAGCGTTTCAGGTCACTGAGGTCACTGAAGGTTATTGAAACTGTATTTTAGGCAAAAACATGTTTTTATGATGCTGAGTATCTCAAATGAAGACTTGAAACAAAGCAGTGCTGGCAAAAATCAATTATGACTGATATTTCGCTAGAACAACGCGAGTCGTTTCAAAGATGAACTCTCACCAGTGTCCATATCCTTTAGTAAACAGCAACACAAAGAGGGTTTGCTCACAAATGAGTTGTTTTTATCATTTTTCAGACTGTGTATTTTGAAGTTTAAGTCTAAAAGGGCCCCCTCCTGATAGAGAAGAAAAGGGAAAATAGCTCTCAGCAGGAAGCAGTTAAGTGCATGTGTGTGAAGGAGTGTGTACGTCTGTCCCGTAGGTGTGTGTATCTACGGGGCCTCAGTTAAGTGGTTGCGTTACCTCTCATGTGGAGCAGGCGAGTCAGGGGCGAGTCAGGGCGGGTCAGCGATGGCTAAGGTGTCCATCATTATTTTTACGCCTGTCAGATCCCATGAGGTCGTCCAGGAAACGGTCAGTGCACGGGCTGTGGGGTGGGGGTGGGGGGTCAGGGGGTGGAGCCAGACACACTCAGCGGCTCTTCCGCACAGAGGATTATGATCAACAAAGCAGATCCCACACCTGCATCAGCACGAGGAGGGGGGCACTCGATGCTCCATTGCAGTGAGGTGAAAAGTCTACAGCCCATCTCTGAAGAAAAATGGACATTATGTGAATCATTTTGCTCTTCTTTTACATCTGACCAGCCCAACATGAAAATATAATTTTTGCAGGAATAATTTGTAAGCTAAAAGCCACAACTGAGATATAAAGTGATATACTGAGGTATAAATTCACAATTAGGAGATATAGACACACTGCCAGATAAATATTAGTCACGTTTTAAATTATGAGAGTCCCAATTCAGAGATATAATCAGACTGTGTGATTAAAAAAAAAATGTAAGACAGTTACAATGTGAAAAATAAAGTCACATTGTGAGATATAATACTCATGCTATAAGATACGAAGTCAAAACGGCAAGATAAAAATTCACATTATGAGATATAAAGTCACAACTGAAAGATACTATGTAGTCAAACTGCAAGATAAAACATGACATTACGAGATATAAAGTCACAATTCAGAGATATAGTCAGACTACACATAAAAGTCACATTGTGAGATAAACAGTTACAATATAAAAAATAAAGTCACATAACAAGGTAAAAATGCACAATTAGTAGATATAGACACACTGCCAGATACATATTAGTCACATTTTAATATATAAAATTACATTATGAGAGTCACAATTTAAAGATGTAGTCAGTTTGTGTGATCAAAAATCTTACTGTGAGACAAACAGTTACAGTGTGAACAATAAAGTCACACTGTGAGATGTAATAGTTATGCTATATAGGTTATGAAGTCACATTGCAAGATACTCACTCATATTATGAGATATAAAGTCACACTGCAAAATATAGTCACATTATGATATTTTAAGTCACAACTGGAAGGTACTATATAGTCAAACTGCAAGACAAAACATGACATTATGAGATATAAAGTCACAACTCAGAGATATAGTCAGACTACATGACAAAAAGTCACATTGTGAGATAAACAGTTATAATATAAAAAATAAAGTCACAAAAAATAGTCACATAATGAGGTAAAAATTCACAATTAGATACAGACACACTACCAGATAAATATTTGCCACATTTAAAGATATTAAATTACATTATGAGAGTCACAATTCAAAGATGTAGTCAATCTATGTGATAGAAAATCTTATTGTGAGACAAACAGTTACAATGTGAACAAAGTCACATCGTGAGAAGTTATAGTTATGCTATATAGGTTATGAAGTCACATTGCAAGACAAAAACTCACATTATGAGATATAAAGTCACAGTTGAGAGGTATAGTTAAACTGCAGGATAAAAGGTCACATTATGAGATAAGTAACACTGTAAAATATAAGGTCACATTATGATATTTTAAGTCACAAGTCTGTGTGATAAAAAAAATCTTACTGAAGACTAACAGTTACAATGTGAACAATAAAGTCACATTATGAGATGTAACAGTCATGCTATATAGGTTATGAAGTCGCATTCCAAGATATAAACTCACATTATGAGATACAAAGTCACACTCTGAAATATAAAGTCACAGCTGGGACATATAAGCCACTTTATGAGATATAAAGTAACGCTGTGAAATATAAAGCCACATAATGAGTTATAAAGTCACAACTGGGAGATACTGTATCCACCTTTTTCCTGAGAGCGAAGAAAAGGAGATAAAGACACACCGCCAAATAAGTATTAGTCACATTTTAAGATATAAAATTATTTCACAATTCAGAGTTATAGTCAGACAGTGGGATTAAAAAAAAATCTTACCATGAGACAGTTATTATGTGAAATATAAAGACACGTTGTGAAATATAATACTATAATAATAGTCATGCTGTAAGATATAGTCACACTCCAAGATAAAAAGTCACATTGCGAGATAAAGAGTTACAATATAAAAAATAAAGTCACCTTACATAATAGTCATGTTATAGGATATAAATTCACACTCCAAGATAAAAAAAAAGTCACATTATGAGATTAGCATTATTCCATGGTCTGTCAGAATACTGGATTCTGATTGGTTGGCAGGTATGCAGTAAAACCAGGTAAAACAAGGTGGTAAAATCGCTGTTTTTAAGTAATTAGTTGTTTGGAGAAAGAGATGGACAGACGCAGCATGCAGGCAGGCTATGCTCACACAACTGTTTTCTCTCCCTTTCTCTCTCTCCCGACCGATATCGATGATTATTTGAAATAAATGCTATAATTTATTCAAATAAATGTGATCTTACAGAACAGTCTGATTTGAAGCGGGCAGAATGTAAGAGTTAACGAGCCGTAACTGACGAAAATAACTCATTTTTTAACATCGGATCAAATATTGCGCTGAAGAGCAATACTAGTTTTAACTTGTCTATAAGTTGGCAAATGACCATGGAATAATTCGGGAAATGACCGAGATAATTAACGGTTTGTCGTGCATTAAAGGATTCGCGCTTTGTCTCGCGTGGTTTTTTGCCCCCATGTTGTGCATTTCAAATCCTTTAATGCACGGCAAACCATTGATTATCCCTTACTTAAGTAACATTGTACAATATAAAGTCACAATTGGGACATATAAAGCCACAGGTATAAAGTCACAATTGGAAGATAGACTACTGCATAGTCAAATTGCGAGATAAAAAGTCAGTATTATGAGATATAAAGCCACAATTACTTAATCACACAATCACACAGTCACATCATAAAGTCACATTGTAAGGTAGCATATGAAAAAAAGTCACTTTGCAAGATTTAATAGTCATGTTTCAAGATATAAAGTCAAAATTGTGAACCACATTAAAGGATTGGTTCACTTCCAGAACAAAACTTTACAGATAATGTACTCACCCCCTTGTCACCCAAGATGTTCATGTCTTTCTTTCTTCAGTCATAAAGAAATTATGTTTTTTGAGAAAAATATTTCAGGATTTCTCCCCATGTAATGGACTTCAAAGGTGCCCCCAAATTTGAACTTCTAAAGTACAAATTAAATGCAGCTTTAAAAGGCTCCCAGCTGAGGAAGAAAGGCCTTATCTAGCAAAACTATTGTTTTTTTTTTTGTTTTGTTTTTTTAATTTTAATATACTTTTTAACCTCAAACACTGGTCTTGTCTAGCTATGTATTTTTTCTGGTCATTAAAGTTAGGGTACGTCTAAAAACTCCTATCTCATTTTCTCCTCCAACTTCAAAATCATCCTACATCGCTGCAGAAGTACCAACCCAGAGTTTACAAAGTGAATATGAATGCGTAAACACCCTTTACAACAAAAGATAAAACAGCAATGTAAGACGATTTTGAGTTGGAGGAGAAAATGAGACAGGAGTTTTTAGATGCACCCTAACTATGATGACAGGGAAAAAAAAAACAGTTCATTAAGAGCTAGACAAGATGAGCTTTTGAGGTTAAAAATAAACAAAGCGTGCTGGAACTGATAGCCTAGCGGTTAGCGCACTGACATACAAGGTAACAACACCTCTAGCGACCCGAGTTTGAGTCCCAACTCATGCTCCTCTGCCAATCCCATTCACAACTCTCCATCCCATGCGTTTATGTCAATCACTGCTGTCCTCTCTGTTAAAAAGCATGAAAATAAATAAATAAACTGTAATTTTTTTTAAATAACCGATCGTTTCGGTAATAAGACCCTTCTTCCTCGGCTGGGATCGTTTAGAACCATTTCAAGATGCATTTTGGAAGTTCAAATTTGAAAGGTTTTCCTCAAAAAACATAATTTCTTTACGACTGAAGAAAGAAAGACATGAACATCTTGGATGACATCTTTGGGAGATAAAATAATCACACTGCAAAATAAGAAGTTAAACTGGTTAAACAGTTACACTGGAAAATATAAAGTCATATTATGAGATATAAAGTCACAATTGGACATATAAAGTCACATTTTGAGATTTAAATTCACAATCAGAAGATACTAAATATAGTCAAACTTCAAGATAAAAAGTAACATTATGAGATTAAAAAGTCACATTGTCAAGTACAGTCATAATTGAAAATTATGAGATAAAAAGTAATAATATAAGATACCAAGTCACAAAAAAGATGAAGAATCTTTGATTTACACCTTTAAAGTAAAAATATTCCAATATACTGTAGATAACAGATTACTCAAGTGCAAATAAAACCAGATAGCTTACTATGCAAATAAACAGATGCATTACATAAGAATTACTTTATCTTAGTCCTCCTGGGGTCCAGAGAGTTATGAAACTTTACTGTCACAACACTGGATTTAGAAATGGACCATAGAAATGGAAAGCTGTAATGTAAAAAATGTTTCTAGTGATTTATTCTAATGTTTTAATCAAGTCCAATAGTGTTTTTATGACTTAATAAACTTGATACACCAAAGAAAGTAATCATGACTGCACAGTTTACTAGAGAGAGAGAGCAGGAGAAACATAGGGGTTAGATGAGCATAGTGAGCAATCGTGAAAGTGAAATGTGAGGGGTTACAGAGGAATGTGTGTCATTGCCCCACATCCCCGTCCCTCTGTTCTTTGCTTTTATTTTTTAATTGGACCCGGATTGCAATTTGCAGCTCTCCGGGGGCCACTCTCCCTACAGGGGTGTAATAAGCTATTAGCCGCTCACCCTCTAACGCCTAACACTAATCGACATGGACAGCCCTTTGTGCAGTACTGGGACAGGGGCCGCTATTGTACAGCCGACCTCCTGCCCTGGGACAGCGAGGGCAGCAAGGGGTGCGAGGAGGGAACAGCTTCTGTACAGCCACCCAGTTAAAAACAAAACAAACTCTAACACTTTACATTTCCTCTCTCTCTCTGGCAGCCATAAGCTGATCCCCTCACTGCTCATCAGTATAGCTAGCATGGCTTCATCACAATAAAGCACTAACTAGTGAATTAAACAGTTAATCACAGTGTAACAAACATGAATTATATTGATATTTATGTGCTACTATGAGAAGTGGAGATGGTGGAAGAATGCACAAAGAAAAAAAGACTTCAACAAGAGCGGTACCTTTGTAAACGTGCTTGAAGACTGACACAAAAAAGAAGAAATTGTTGAATAAAGTCTTTATTTTTGTTTTCTTTGCACACTAAAAGTATTCCCGTAGCTTTATAATTAAGGTTGAACCACTGATGTCAAATTAACTATTTTAACAATGTTCTTACTACCTTTCTTAGCACCAGGAGATATTTCAAAGTCTCAGCTTTCAAAATCTGTCATTAAAAATTTCTACCTTATTCTCAAAACATTTATACTTTATTCTTATAATTCCGACTTTATTCTCAAAACATTCCGACTTTATTCTCGAAACATTCCGACTTTATTCTCGAAACTTTCCGACTTTATTCTCGAAACATTCCGACTTTATTCTCGAAACATTTCGACTTTATTCTTGAAGCATTCCTAATTTTTTCTCGAAAACATTCCGACTTTATTGTCGAAACATTCCGATTTTTTTTCCTCAAAACATTCCGTCTGTATTCTCAAAACATCCCGACTTTTTTTTTCGAAACATTCTGACTTTATTCTCAAAACATTCCAACTTTATTCTCAAAACATTTAGATTTTATTCTCGAAACATTCAGACTTTATTCTTGAAACATTTCAACTTATTCACGAAACATTCCAATTTTTTTTCGAAACAATCCGTCTTTATTCTCAAAACATTCTGATTCTATTCTTGTCTTTCCGATTTATTCTCAAACTTTTCAAATTTATTCTTGAAACATTTCGATTTTATTCTTGAAACATTCCGCCTTTATTCTCGAAACATTTTAATTTTATTCTCAAAACATTCCGACTTCATTCTCGAAACATTCCAATTTTTTTCTCGAAACATTCCGTCTTTATTCTTAAAACATTCCGAATTTATTCTTGAAACTTTTCAAATTTATTCACATAACATTTCGACTTTATCCTCAAAACATTCCAATTTTATTCTCAAAACATTTCGACTTCATTCTCGAAATTTTTTGACTTCATTCTCGAAACATTCCGATTTTTTTCTTGAAACATTTCAACTTAATTCTCGAAACATTCTGACTTTATTCTCGAAAATTTTTACTTTATTCTTGAAACATTCCGACTTTATTCTCCAAACTTTTCGACTTTATTCTTGAAACATTCCAACTTTATTCTCAAAACATTCCGACTTTATTCTCAAAACATTTCAACTTCATTTTCGAAACATTCCAACTTAATTCTTGAAACATTTTGACTTTATTCTCAGAACATTCTATTTTATTCTCAAAACATTTCCCCTTTATTTTTGAAATATTACAACTTTAACCTTGTAATTTTACATTTTTAGATTTTTAGATTTTTTTATTTTTTTACGTGGCACTAAAACACTGTCATAATACACGGTCAGAAGGCTCTCAGATTTTATCAAAAATATCTTAGTTTGTGTTCTGAAGATGAACGAAGGTTTTACGGGTTTGGAACAACATGAAGGTGAGTAATTAATTACAGAATTTTCATTTTGGGGTGAACTATCCCTTTAAGATGAAATATCAGGCATGTGATGTTAAAACATATTATTGTGAAACAAATTCCAGTCAAGCTGCAATTGTTAAATTATGCAAAACGTATAAAAAATATTGTCTTCAAAATCCATAAAATGACAAAGCATAATGCACATGTGATGGAACTTTTCATGACTTTCAGAAAAAAAAAGGCAGAAATGACAAATTAAGCAAGTTTATTTTCAAACAGTCCATATAACCAAAAGCGTTTGCTAAAGAAACACCCATATAACCATTGACCTTAATAGATTTGGGCTTGTTACTTCAAAAATTACTAAATACCTTTAATTGACTGTAATGGGATTACTTTACTAATTACTCAGTCTGAGAAGTGTCACATCTCTCATTAATTTCCTTTAATTTGATTAATTAACCTTTAGTAGATGGACAATTAGAAGAAATCCTTCTTTATAAACCTTAACCTTCACCCAACATATTCTCTGAGTGCACAAGCGCTTTAGGGCTGTTAGTTGGTGATAGTGAACATACAGTACGTAATGGTTATGAATCCAGCATAAGACTAATCATGAGCTCTATATGTTAAGCATAATAATGGTGTTGTGTGTGTGTGAATGAAAGACACATGTTGTGCTGAGCTGAAGCAGGTGTATAAAGTGGGAGGTCTGTCTGCGGTCAAAGTCCTGGGACACTTGCCAGTGCATGTCTGCCTCTTTGCTCTCACCTTAAATGCTTCAGACATCTTTGCCATTCTTGGCACTATCTCTCTTTCCTTCATTCCACCTTTCTAGTCTCTATATTTTTGTCCTGTAGAGTCAATTAACAAATCACTCACAGGTGTCACTTCCAGGGGAGTTTCTAGCCGAATGTTGTTGCCCCTTTGACATAAGGTCAGAGCCGTTATCTGCAACTCCATTAGACGCGCTCTTCTAGATCCGTAGTGTCACCCCTTCACCATCACCCCCCAGGCTGAACATCTGGTCAAGCCGGGTTCTCTGAGCCATGGAGAAGAGCTCATTAAGAAGAGCGGCGTCCAAGCCGAGCAACAGGCCCACTAATCCAGCCCACTGCCAACCCACTGCCCCTCACAGACAGGTTCATCTGGGGGACGAGTGCAGTCTGCATGAAGTTAGAAACCAAGCAGGGGGGTTGGGGACTACAGCAACTGAAAGTGCATGTGATCCCTTATGCCTGAGTCAATGAACACCTGAATATGTTTAGCACATTCATGAGACACCTGTTTAAAATGAAAAATCTCAATGTGCTTTATGAAAGCTACTGTGCTGTCTGTTTACAACAGTGTTATTTTAGTATCATTGAGACACTATACTACAGTTTTTTTCAGTAGAAAAGAGATTAAGGCTTTTAAGGAAAACATTCCAGGATTTTTCCATATTGTGGACTTATGGTCAACGCGTTGACGGTCCAAATTGCGTGCAGCTTCAAAGAGCTCTACACAATAAGGTTCTTTTCTAGTGAAACGGTTGGTCATTTCCTCCAAAAAACATTATTCACTTTTTAACCACAAATGCTCGTCTTGAAGTAGCTTGACCTCACACATTACGTAATTACACACACGTGACATAGGAGAAAGTACTGTCCCAGTATTTACAAAGTGAACATGCAAAGATAGTAAAACGCCCTTTTCAAAACAGATTAAAATAACGATGTTGGACAATTGTGAAATTGGAGGAAAAAATGCGATGGAGTTTTTTGCCCTACCCTACCTTTTTTAACTGAAGCACACAAACAAAGAACTAACCGTGCATGACTTTTATTACCAACGTAATTACATAATGTGTTAAGATATGTATGCGCATCGCAGAGCTAGTGCAAGATGAGCATTTGTGGTTAAAAAGTATATCAATTTAATTTTTTTTTCAGAAAATGGCTGATCATTTCACTGCATAAGACCCTTATTCTTCAGCTGGATCGTGTAAAGCTCTTTAAAGCTGCATTAAAACTGCAATTTGGACCTTTAGCCAGTTGACACACATTGAAGTCCACTATATAGAGAAAAATCGTGGAACGTTTTCCTCAAAAACCTTATATATATTATAATCACACTTTTTTTTTTAAATTAATCTGCCCTTCAGCAAGAAAATGCAGCCAAATTTAATGAAGTTATCAAACACTAAATTCTAAATTAATTCTAACTTTAAAAGATAAAGCTTAAAACTACAGAAGTTATTGATTTCCTGCTGTTACTTTTAAAAGCTGCCGCTACTGATCTTGAAGCGGATCTGACACTGCTTGAAATGTGACTAAACACTTACATGTACAGTTTAAAGGCAGCTTTAGTTGTAACTTCATGGCTTAACTGACGACATAACTACGACTAACTACATACTGTAGCTTCATTTGGGTTTGAATATGATACAGAAGTTTAATAGGCTCTAGCCTAATACAGCGCGCTCCGGCATATTTGTGCGTGCACATGAAGTGCTTGCGCTACGAGCACAGTATAACGGCTAACAGGACAGGAAGATTTGTTTTTACTGACATATGACCAGACAACATCTCATCTTACGGCAGTTCACTCATGTTCTACTGAAGCTCGGTACCGTTTCCGCGCTCATTTGTCTCGCGCCTGGCGCTGAGGTGACATTGGAGCGGGCGTCTGAAAAGTGTCTCGTTTGATGCGCTTGTTATTACGTTATACATCTAAATAAACGCAATTCTTTAGTGGTTGTGACTGGGGGGCCAAACCTAGCCCCGCCCCTGCGTTATTGCGTTAAATATTTTTAACGCGTTAAAATGAAAAAAATTAATCGCCTGTGTTAATTTTAAGCTAATTTTGACACCACTAATATATATATAGTTTGTCTAAGTATAGGTAAATAAATAGAGCAATATCAAAATGCAGTAAAAGGCAAATTATTAAAATAATTAGATAACAAATGACAACTTCCAAACATCATAACAAACTGTTTATGTACAACTAAAATTACTGGCTTATACTAGATGTCTTGCACATTCAAGTTACATATGGCTGTGTCTGCTCTAATGTTAAAAAAACATGGTTGATATATGACACTGTAATTGATCATTTGAAGGATTAAATATGACCCTTAACCCTGTCTTTCAGAGCATCCTCACAACATCAAGGTCGACTGAAGTCTGGCCTACATGCTGGACAAAGCCAAGCTAGAATCACATTATCTAGGTCAGAGAAATTTACATGACATTTTTAAAATAATAAATTGTTTAAATCTGACTAATCAAACTTTTAAAGTGGACTTAAACATGCAGCATTCTACATATGATGTGAAACAGGTGAAAGTAACAAAACCAAGCAAATATTTCATGACTACAACACTTCAACTACAATAAATGGAGCAATTAGTTGAAAAAACAGGGTCTTTTTTTTAAATACTTTGTGAAAATCAAACTGACAAGCCAGATTTTTGCAAAGTCAGTAAAACTGAAGCAGAAGCAGGCTCTGTACAAAATTATTATAATTCAAAACACCAACAGGAAAGTGCCTACTTCACTTTCTGGCATCCTTCTTTCAAATTTTCAATTACACATTGTGTACAGTACCTCGACAGACAGATGAAAACTGCATCTCAACTACACAACAAAACACCAGCTCTAATATAAATTTTACATTTAAAGGGATAGTTCACCCAAAAATGAAAATTCTGTCATTATTACTCACCCTCATGTCATTCCAAACCTGCAAGACCTGTTCATCTTCGGAACACAATAATTCAGTAATTACACATTCGGTCATATTCAATAATTACTTTAACAGAAAAGTAACAATTACTTACTATGTTGGAAAGCCGGGTTCCTGTGTATTCACATGAATGCATTTTGAAGACTGACACAGAAAAAAAGAAATTGTTGAATAAAGTTATGTTTGTTTTCTTTGCAAACAAAAGGTTTTCCAGTAGCTTTATAAAATTACGGTTGAACCACTGATGTCACATCAACTATTTTAACAATGTTGTTACTACCTTTCTGGGCCTTGAACATCATAGTTGCGTAGCTGTCTATGCAGGGTCAAAATCTCTCTGATTTAATTAAAAATATCTTAATTTGTGTTCCAAAGATGAACAAAAGTCTTACGGCTTTGGAACGACATGAGGTGCGTAATTAATGATTTTTTTTATTATTTTTGGGTGAGGTGAACTATCCCATTATTTGGCAGAAGAAAGAAATCCAAAGAAACTTATGTGGAATTAAAACAAACATTTCTTCTTTATTGGTTAATACATTCTCTGGGAATCAAACCTTGGTGACCTTGGCGTCATGCTCTGTTTGAGCCACAGGAATGCCTAGCTTGGAATAACTTAGTATGACTACACAGGTAAACGTACAAACTCACTATATTTTATTCCTCAAATAAAATACTAAATCTTGCTTTACTATCCTTTTTTTCTACAGTGGTTTTTTTTTAGGCTTCGCTGAATGACCGCTCAGTAATTCCTGAAGGTCAGCTCCCACTAGGTAACCCTGTATGCTTTGGATAGGCCGGCATCCCGGACACTGATTGGTTTAGACAGAGGCAGGCAGGAGGGACGAACATCTGGAGAGAGAAAAGCTCCCTCGAGTGTGGTAGCTCCTTCTTTCCTCATGACCAGACATGACCCAGCAGCTCAATCTACAGTAGACATACCCAGTCTTCCATATACTCCCGCTCGCTCTTTTCCCAGACTAAAATGGGCAAACACCTCAAGCCATTAGGGCCTGGAGACCTCTCCGAAAAAACAACTGAGCTGTGAATGGATCTGAAGATATCACAGTCTGTATTTTAATGAATAAAAGTGCCAGAGATTACAACGTTAACTGCACAGTTGGTGGCGGTTTTGTCTGTAAAGAAGGGGGTGCTGTGAACTTGGCACCGTACCATGTTATTATTGTTTAATCTGACCGGGGAGAGAGACAGAAGAGACAGAAAGAGGGGTGAATGTGCGACACTGTGAGAAAACGAGAGAGGTGGGCACTGGCGAGTTGTTTACAGTTTATACAGGTCCGTGGTATTAATGCATCAAACTCACAGCTTTGTGTTATGGGTAAACACTCTCAGCCGCCATGACACCAGCTCACACACACTGGGATATGTTGACAGTTATCGTTTTAGGGATTGGGCTCAGTGTCGTGGAAGAGGCAAACTTCCTGTCAGAGAGCTTCTGGTGAAATCACACCATGCAGTTGCAACACATCAACAATTGCGAAAGGAAGGGCATTGCTCAAATACGCTCACACAGAGGCGAATGAGGCTCAGTCTGCGGTGGTTGTTGTGAATGAACGTGGTTTCTAAACTTCCCTAATCCTTGAGAGTTTGAGCGACGGTGGGCAGGCAGGGGGTTCAGGTGCATGGCTAGGTCATTGGCGTCGCTCTGTTAGTTTTAGAGGGTCGGGGGGAGGAAAGGGTCAAACCCCCTGCGCAGACGGACTGATATTCCTGTCAAAAGCTTGAATCAGAGCCCAAACACACTCACACACACACGGCTTACTGGAAACTCAGTGGAAACTCTTTCTCACTCTTTTTACATTTGACCATGTCAACAACTGATATCACTGATGCATTTCATCCTTAGCTTTTACATGAATTATGGTAAATATACTATGTTACTATATTATTGCACTGTAAAAACTTATTTCGCAGTTTAGTTGTTTCAGTGAATTGCAGTTTTTGAATTTTGCGATGTTTTCACTGTATCAACTAGTTTGTAAGTTGACTAGAGTATTTGCCCCCTCAACAAAAAATGTGTTGAATCAATTCAATAACAATATCACATTCTCAACATCATTTATCATGAGAACGTGTGAAGACCGTTCGTCGGCCATCTTGGTGAGCTTCTCCATAAAGTTTGGACATTTTCTCAATCTACGTATTTGGTAAGTAAATCTTTGTATTTATTGATTTAATATGTGTCAAATTACATATGTTGTCTAAAAAAATACAAGTATGGTTTAAAACGTCATATTTTCTATCTATATGTCTGTAAGTATTTGTTTCGTGGCACTCTGAAGCCTCAAAATACATGCAGTTCCACAGTATTTTCTACATAAATATTATTAGAATTATTCTACCATGCGGTACTAAGCTGAGCTAATCTACAGAACGATAAAAATATGGTTTATTATAAACGCATACTGCAGTTTTGTCGCCTCCTGCTATAAATGCTCAAGCTTTTTAAAGTTGGATGGATTCTGATTGGCTGTCAATGGTTTTATCATTCATCAGCTGAAAAAAATAGTTCTAAAAATTGATTACAGTGTGTATTCCAACTAACTGAGACATGTCAGATTGGCCACTGCGTTCATGTGCTCAATGGACATATCTGTGTTAGACAATGCTCAACATTTCAGAAAACACACCGGAAATAGAAACCTTTGATGAAGTACAAAAATAAATTAAAAACAAAAGAAAGAAAGCGTGTGTAGCTGCCAAACACGTGACACAAAAACGTTACAATTTAAGCAGTACTGTCTGTTGCTAACAAGCTATTCAGCCTTGTCCGCTTGTGATCAAATCAACCCAAACACCTTAAAGGGATAGTTCACCCAAAAATGAAAATTCTGTCATTAATTACTCACACTCATGTCTTTCCAAACCTGTAAGACCTTCGTTCATCTTCAAAACACAAATTAAGATATTTTTAATGAAATCCAAGAGCTTTCTGACAGCAACGCAACTGACACGTTCAAGGCCCAGAAAGGTAGTAAGGACTATCTTTAAAATAGTCCAGTGACATTCAGAAATTGTTTTAGTCATTACTTTTGTTTTCTTTGTGCAATTCGTAGCTTCATAAAATTAAGGTTGAACCACTGATGTCACATGGACTATTTTAACAATGTCCTTACTACCTTCCTCGGCCTTGAATGTTGTAGTTGTGTTGGGTCAGGGTTTTGAATTTCATCAAAAATATCTTAACGTGTGTTCAGAAGATGAATGAAGGACTTACACGTTTGGAACAACAAGAAGGTGAGTAATTAATGACCGAAATTTCTTTTTTTTCTGTGAACTATTCCTTTAATGGGTATAAACAGGGCCTAAAAGTGACAAATGCTAAGGAATGTTATAGGAAATGGAGGTGCTTACTGCACTGTAATGTACAGTCCGATAGTTAATGGGCTATGGTGAATGCTGTGTGAATGAGTTGATGATTAGAGAGCAGTGTTTCGTAAAGAGCTGCTCAAAATGATTCATAACAAAAAAATGCATCATTTGTCTATCAGCACTTGATAGAGAACAGCCTATCATTGAACAAACAGGTCTGAGAACACACATACAGTACACACACACTGACAGCAAAGAGAGAAGATGACTGTAAACACCAGTGACACTGGCGAGAGGCCGGGCTACGCAACAAATCTCAGGGTTGTCGCTGATTTCTATACATTCACATAGTACAAATATCACAGTGGCATGCTGATACACTAAGGCGAGGGTGATTGCTCTGTTATTCAGCTGGATTGGCAAAAATATCAAAGGGCTGAAATCATATTCACACTTTGCACTTTGATGAGTCCCTAACTTGCTGCAGCGTGTAGAAGACATTGAAAGATAGTAAACCTCAACCTTGAAAGAAAAGAAGGGAAACCGTTTTAAGTTCAAGCAAACAAAGCAAATGCACAGATGTATGAACATCACACAAGCTAGAGTAATAAAAATCTGCTATAAAATCCATTGGTTGAAATGCATTTGTATAAAGACCTATTGAAAATAATTCATTATGAGCTAAAATCCCGTTTCTAAAGTCTTAGCGCAGCATTAAAAATCTTTCTTCAGCAACTTTTCAAAAGACATGCACACACTTTAACACACACACTCACACATCTCCAGTCTGAGACTTCAAAGGCAGGTGGAGTGAAACCATGAAATTACAGGTAAGGTGTCACTTACCCCTTTGAAACCTAGCACTGCTCAAATCCAGGCAAGACCTGGCCAGCCCTGGAATTAGAACAAATGAAAAAGAAAAAGAAGAAGGGAAGAGAATGACAGAAGTGGAGGGGAGTGGCAGAGGAGTGGAAAGGTGATTTAACAAGCCATGTTGACAATATGGCAGCCCTGTAAAAAGGGTCTAATTTCTGCAGTAAATTACCTCATATTACACACTCATGTTACGCTAATGTATATCACACAAACACTGCACATACATCAATACTGTATATATATCCTGCCAATTAAATTATTATAGAGCTTATTAACTGCCACAAAAAGACCATGTTATTATAGTTCTTGTACAATAGTAGGTCTTTTTTTAAGTACCCTGAAGTAGTGTTCCTGGAGAACAACCTTCCTGCAGAGTTCAGCTCCAACCCTGATCAAACACACCTGAACCAACTAATTAGGATCTGAAGGAGCACTTGATAATTACAGACAGGTGTGTTTGATTAGGGTTGGAAATAAACTCTGCAGGAAGGTTGATCTCCAGGAACAGGGTTGGGCACCCCTGAACTAGGCCAATCATGAAGATTATGAAGATCATGAATATCACATTATCTTATATTTTTTACTTTTATATCTTCTACCACATTTTTCACTATCACTTCATTTATATTTACTACTTAAGTTTCATTTTTGTTATTATTGTCTAAGACCCAGATTTTCAAACTTAAAATACATACAGTTGAGGTCAAAAGTTTAATACAGAATCTGCAAAATGTTGATTTACCAAAATAAGAGGGATCATACAAATTGCATGTTATATTTTATTTAGTACTGACCTGAATAAGATATTTTACATAAAAGACATTCACATATAGTCTGCAGGAGAAAATAATAGTAGAATTTACAAAAACGACCCCTTTCAAAAGTTTACATACACTTGATTCTTAATACTGTGTTGTTACCTGAATGATCCACAGATGTGGGTTTTTTTTTTTGTTTTGTTTTTTTAGTGATAGTTGTTCATGAGTCCCTTGTTTGTCCTGAACAGTTAAACTGCCCGCTGTTCTTCAGAAACATCCTTCAGGTCCCACAAATTCTTTGTTTTTCAACATTTTGTGTATTTGAACTCTTTCCAACAATGACTGTATGATTTTGAGATCCATCTATTCACACTGAGGACAACTGAGGGACTCATATGCAACTATTACAGAAGGTGAAAACTTTTGAAAAGAATGTATCCATTTTTCTTATCTTGCCTAAATATCTTTTTTTATTTTTTATTTTTTTTCATTTAGTGCTGCCCTTCAGAAGCTACAGAAGATACATACATGTTTCCCAGAAGACAAAATAAGTTAAATTTACACTGATCTTCAAGTTCAAAAAGTTTTCACCCCCCGGCTCTTAATGCATTGTTTCCTTCTGGAGCATCAGTGAGCATTTGAACCTTCTGTAATAGTTGCATATGAGTCCCTCAGTTGTCCTCACTGTGAAAAGATGGATCTCAAAATCATAAAATAATTGTTGGAAAGGGTTCAAATACAACGATATTGTAAGTAGACAAATGATATAAACTCCTGTTTTTTTTTTTTTTGTTTGTTTGTTTGTTTGTTTTTTTGCAGGGCCAAAACTCAAAAATAGCTAAAGAGACACCCATATACCAAGAAATGCCCAATATATAAAATTTTTACTAGGACCTGTAACATACTTATATGACCTACTTCACCAACAGTTCTGAATCCTTATTTAGAAACATTGAGTTACACAGTGTCTGTACATTTACATAATTCATCATCAAAATATGGAGAACTAGATTTATCCATTTATCATCCACTTATCAAATCATCTGTGGCTGACATGGATAAGACAATGACGGTACACCACACACAGACTCTTATTTATAAGACTTATTTCAATGATGTATTTGCCACATGGATCTCTAAAGATGAACTGATACAAACCTGTCTGGGTATGACAGTGTTTGCATTTGTGTCTGTGTATGGGTTTTAAGGTGCTGTGAGTGTGTCAGTACAGAGATTCTTCAGATAACTGCTCGAGTTAGATTAAAAACACGTCCATTCCGGGCGCATGCAGCGCCGTAGGTCTGTGGTGGGGAGAAGATGACAGGAGAGTGTTTTATACTCTGCAATAACAGCACTGCGCTCTGTGTGAGCATGTATGACATTCTTATCTTCCCCAACACATGCCAGCCAAACCACTGTCAGACCACTGTATTTTTCTCCACTTCCTCATAAAGCTCATTATCGCTCATTTTCATCACCCTACTTATTGCTCTTTTAGTTATTGTAAAAATTCTTTTCCTTTTTCATCTCATTGTTTGGATAAGGGATTTTCACACTGAGCTTAAAGCGATAGTTCATCCAAAAATGCTAATTCTGTCATTAATTTCTCACCCTCATGTCGTTCCAAATCCATAAGACCCTCATTCATCTTCAGAACCCAAATTAAGATACTTATGATGAAATCTGAGAGCTGAGAGTGTCAAAATAGTCCATGAGACATCAGTGATTCAACTGTAATTTTATGAAGTTACAAGAGTACTTTTTGTGCGCAAAGAAAGCAAAAATAATGACTCTTTCTTCTCACAAGGGTACTGAAACGCATGTGTGCCTCATATTCACATGATTCAGAGAAACATGACATATAAAAAGTAATTTCACCTTTTAATGTGAATAATGTCTTCTTACATTTATAGCCTGAAAAGTCCATTTAGGAAAAACTTGTTATATAATATGAGGATGTGCAATGCCAGAAGCTTTATGTAAACAGGTTGCATGCAGCATACCTCCAATGAATGACACTAACACTGCAAATATGAAAAATAAGTCACGATTTAGGAATGTGCAGTATGAAACTTCTGCTTATGAAAACCCAGGATTAATTGTAACCGAGGTTTAGAAAGACCCATGGTTAACTATGTCATAATTATAGTGTAGTATGACTTTTTATATATGGTATATTTTAGTATTTATATCATATAAATGTATTTCTTTTATAAGTTATATATACACTATTAAATGCATTATATAATAAATGAGTTACTAATTCTAATTCTCAAGTGTTTTGAATTTCCAAGGACTCACGACAAAAGGCATTTTTGTGTATCATGGGAAGTGATGCAACGAGGAACCTGAGGCTTTAAAAACAACACAGAGCTCAAATCAAAGCAGCCAGAGGAAGGTTCAAACAAACCTAGGTGCCACTGCCGACAGACACACTTTATATAGCTGTCTGGGACTGTATGTGGACATTACATCATGAGTCTGTCAAACCCAAATAAATACATTTCAGGTACACAACTGTGTTAAGTTATTATAGATTTAGAGTACGCTTAAGTAAATGTGATTAACTATATACATTGTATACTTAACGAGTCATGACACATGTCCCAAGATACCAATACGTCAGTTGAAGACAAGCTGTGCCAGGCTGATAAATCACAGTCGTGTGATGGGAGGAGAAATGTTTTTGTGTGTGTGTGTGTGTGTGGGCAGGGTGTTAGAGATGGATGTGTGGCTTCCTGTGGCTGCTGACAGGCTCAAACGAGGCCTGAGCAAAACAGGAACCTCAGGTGTGACTCATGCCGTCACAACAACACAGAATAAACCCGGACGGCCCTAAATCAACACTAATCCAATATATATGACAGATAATTTAGAGTTAATCATCAATTATAAAACAACTACGCTGTCTTGATATATGTCACAGATAAAGCATTTGATTTAGACTTTATTTTGGTGAGTCATACTAATACAAACTGACGACAGGGCTCTTTATTGATTTTATGGATTTGTTATACTTTTTTTTCATGTGAATTACTATTTGGTTGATTTATTAAGAAAATATGAAAAAAACGAAAGTATTTCATGATTGGCTACATATTTGCTTGGTTTGCTTCATTGTAGTCTTGCAAGCTGTTATCACTAGTAATAATTTCTGAGCAATGTTTTAATTTTGGGGATTTTTTTTTTCTATCACAGAATACTGTCTGCTCATGTTTGTTCAGAGTTCAAAAAAATAAATGCATTTTTCAATTTATCAAGATTTAACAAAATCGATGAATTGTATCCAAAATAAAAGTTTGTGTTTACATAATAATACACACATATATATGTAGAATTTGTATTATATATAAATGTAAATGTATTTCATATATTTCTTAGAGATATGGCACACACACACATATTATATAAACACAAACTTTTATTTTGGATGTGATTAATTGCGATTAATCGATTTAACAGCCCTAATATATACACTCAAACCAAAATTTATTCAGACACCTTCAACATTTCTCACATTATCACAGTTTATTGCCTATAGTTTAGAAAATGGTAATAAAATATGACAAGAATTCAGGAGTTAAACAGCGTCAGAACAAATTCATCTTGACAATGTCAGATATCTTTGATAGAAAGGTTTGTAACAAGGCATGGTCAGGTCAAAATGTCAAATCAAATTTTTGGTCCCAAATTTTTATCAGTTTTACTGATAGTCCACTGTATGAAGAATTTTTAGGTATAATATTTCACAGTTTATTTTATTTTGCTATCCTCACTTACATAAATGAACTGCACCCACTAATAAAAAAAAATTCAGCAGTTTGTCATGACCGACTTGAGTGGGCAAATGCTCACATTCGACGGCGTCTGGCACTTTGGAGAGGTGTTCTCTTCATGGATGAATCCCAGTTTTCACTGTACAGGGCAGATGGCAGACAGCGTGTATGGCGTCGTGTGGGTGAGCGGTTTGCTGATGTCAATGTTGCGGATCAAGTGGCCCATGGTGGTGGAGGGGTTATGTTATGGGCAGGAGTATGTTATGGACAGCGAACACAGGTGCATTTTATTGATGGCATTTTGAATGCACAGAAATACCGTGATGAGATCCTGAGGCCCATTGTTGTGCCATTCATCAATGACCATCATCTCATGTTGCAGCATGACAATGCACGGCCCCATGTTGCAAGGATCTGTACACAGTTCCTGGAAGCTGAAAACATCCCAGTTCTTGCATGGCCAGCATACTCACCAGACATGTCACCCATTGAGCATGTTTGGGATGCTCTGGATTGGCGTATATGACAGCGTGTTCCAGTTCCTGCCAATATCCAGCAACTTCGCACAGCCACTGAGGAAGAGTGGAACAACATTCCACAGGCCACAATTAACAACCTGGTCAACACTATGCGAAGGAGATGTGTTGCACTGCATGAGGCAAATGGTGGTCACACCAGATACTGACTGGTTTTTGGACCCCCCTAGACCCCCCAATACAGTAAAACTGCACATTTTAGAGTGGCCTTTTATTGTGGCCAGCCTAAGGCACACCTGTGCAATAATCATGCTGTCTAATCAGCATCTTGATATGCCACACCTGAGAGGTGAATGGATTATCTCAGCAAAGGAGAAGTGCTCACTACACAGATTTAGACAGATTTGTGAACAATATTTGAGAGAAATAGGCCTTTTGTGTACATAGAAAAAGTCTTAGATCTTTGAGTTCAGCTCATGAAAAACAGGGGCAAAAACAAAAGTGTTGCGTTTATAATTTTGGTCAGTGTATATATAAAAACTTTTATTTTGGATGCGATTAATCGCGATTAATCAATTCGACTCTCTCTCTCTATATATATACATATAGACAGAGAGAGACACAGAGAGAGAGAGTCAAATTGATTAATCGCGATTAATTGCATCCAAAATAAAAGTTTGTAATGTAATGTAACGTTATGTATATATAAATATATACACACACACACACATGCGCAATATATCCAATATAAATCAGACAGAAATTTGAATATAGAAAAATATTAATATACACACACACGCACACTCAATATTTATTATGTTTGTGTATATTACAGTACACACACTTTTTTAATACAATTAATCACGATTAATCAGTTTGACAGCCCGGATATATATAAATCAATTCATCTTGATTAATTGCATGCAAAATAATGTGTGCATGTGTGTGTGTGTGTGTGTTTTATACATACTAATAACATAAATTAAATTAAGATTTAATTAATTCAATCCTAAATTAATTACCATAATTTGGTTTCCACATCTTGTTTTTTTGCGACGTCAATACGGTTTAGCTCCTTTCCCAGATTTCAAGGTTTAGTCAGTTAATTAGTCACAGGTATTTGGATGAAGTTTATTTACCTTTTATTTCATGACCCTCCCTTTAACCACAGTTCTGTATACACACACAACCTCCTTTGAAGGAATTTGTAAAAGTCTTTTGCGGCGATACAAAATAGTATTCAGTTTAGATTCGGAAACTGCTGTGGGATTTTTTCTGTTTAGTAAAGAGAAAACAAAGATTGTTGAAAGTTTGTGGTCTCCCTGTAAAAGCACAATCTCTACATTTTGCAAATAGGTGAGGTACATAAACTAATTGGGTTGTAATTAGGTTGCCTCCTTACGTGGAAGCAAGCAGCTGTAAAATACCCACGAATAATCAGGTAGATAAAAAACAAATCTTGTGGTTAACGCTTCCTCCATTCCATAAAAGAAATATGCCGTGGTTGATTAATGCACGGTAAATGTCAATCAGACATTATGCATATGCTCTACGTCTGCTAGCGCCTTATCATTCAGAATCATCTCTAGGGAAGCCACTTAGCAAGACAAATATCTCAGAGGGTGGAACCTTCTATTAGCGAAACCACAGAGAAAAACACAGTCTGTGAGGTTGCACAAAGCTGCTATTGTTCTTCATTGCATCAAGATGAAATTAAGTGCTTTAATATTCTCATATATCTTTTAGCAGGCCAGCTTATGAGAACCCACGTCTAGATCAGCCGCAGGGAAACAGGTGGAAAGGACTGTGGTCTTCCCACCCACCCTATTACAAAAAACGACTTATCCAGCTCAGCATGGATAAGAAAAAGGAAGAAAAAAACATTTTAATTTGATATTAACAGCTTTATTTTCTAATGCATGAGTCATGTGAATGCTATTCAATTCAGAAAACCAATGAAGCGAGAGCCGCGCTTTGGTCGGGCACGCAATGTGCCGTGTTTTTGGCATGGCAAGGCAGATTGCATTTTTCAACACAAGGGCTTGTTGCTTCACTAATTACATGGCAGGTAAAGGCAGATGGATGCAGCCTACACTCATGACAGGTGACAGTTATTGACAATCGACTTGTCTAGCCATAATAAAGCCTAAGGGAGAGGAACCGACACTTCCAACCTAAACATCGGCAGAGCGGGCTTCAAATGCGGCGGCTTTGGCCTTGACAACTGTAACTATGTTCAACAAATTAGTCAGAGAAAGCAGCCGTGTTTATAAGGCTGTATATGAAAGAGATCGCCTCTCTCGTGACTGACACCCTGATCTATGTTGGTCCTGGTTTGTTTTTATTGCAGGAGACTCTGAGTGTAAAATGTGAGGATTCCTGCCTGTCACTCACAGGTTCAAAGGAGGATATGGGTTTCTGGTCTTGACAGAGCATGCTTGAGGCGGAGTGGGAGACAACATTGTGCGTGCAAAAAACCATTCACTTATTTTTTAAAATGAACTTCTCGAAGGCTTGTTTTAAGTCTTATCTCAACGTGCGCAGTTCATGGCATTCTTTCATTCGGGTGACATCTGCTATGCCAGACTGCATGTGCTGCGAGCCCTGAAGGGGCTTCCCTTTCTGAGGAGAAGATTAGAGATGATGCAACCAGTCTGCTTGGAGCCTCCTCCGGCTGACAGCCTGAATTGGGCCGCACTGGGTGCTGCAGAAGATATAAGATGCTTTCCTGTTTGTGGATGGTGCGTGTGTATATGACTGCACTCAAAGCAGTGCTGAGTGACTGTTAGTGTCGGGTGGAAATGGGCCATGGGTCAGTGACTTCGGGTTACTCTTTGCCACTCATTCACACACTGTCATCTGAGCTTCAAAGAGCGGTTTAAACACCTCAAAGGCACCCAGAATCACATTCAGACACGTATATGTGACCCTGGACCACAAAACCGGTCATATGGGTCAATTTTTTCGAAATTTAGCTTTATACATCATCTGAAAGCTGAACAAATACGCTTTCCATTGATGTATGGTTTGTTAGGATAGCACAATATTTGGCCAAGATACAACTATTTGAATATATGGAACCTGAGGGTGCAAAAAAATCAAAATATTGAGAAAATCACCTTTAAAGTTGTCCAAATGAAGCTCTTACTAATGCATTTTACTAATCAAAAATTAAGTTTTGATATATTTACAGTAATAATTTTACAAAATATCTTCATGAAACATGATCTGTACTTAATTTTCTAATGATTTCTGGCATAAAAGAAAAATCAATAATTTTGACCCATGCAATGTATTTTTGGCTGTTGCTACAAACAGTGTTGGGAAGGTTACTTTGGAAATGTAATAGGTTACAGATTACAAGTTACTTGATAGTGTAACTTTTCAATTACTTTATTAAAGTAATGTAACTTATTACATTTAATTACTTTTTGATTACTTTTCTAAATTTCTAATATTTTCAACTGTTAATCATTTTGAAACATTTAAACCAGGCAAAGTTAGCTTTACAGTAGCACTCAACACTGATTACTGTCAGATTTTCTAAATCCTTTATCACTTGAATTAGATTATAATAAGTAAGGGATAATATACATCTTTATTTTGCGATAACAACTGGCTACATTATCAACAACATTATCCCACTTATTACACAGCTGCTTGATAGATTATTTAGATGTTTCATGTCAAAATTATTAGACACGAAACACTGATCTGATCTGAAATATTTGAACGCAAAGCTTCCATGAAGAAATCAGTTGCTAGCAAACGGCAAGTTCAAACTAGACATTTTAGGGATACAGTGCAGTCATACCAGTTTTCTTACACAACATTTCACCACATAAATAATTAAGTAGTAGTACTAGTTTGTTAGTTATCTTATAATCCATTACAATGTACAAAAAAAAATGGCAGCAGCTGCATTTGTATGAAACAATAGAGCAAGTCCACGATACCAGGATGACAGAATTAAGAAATTGTCCACATAATATTGAATTAAGCTTTAATATTTTATTAGCTAACCAAACGCAAAGCTTCCGCCAAGAAAAATTATCAAGCATATAGCACTGACTTAAGTTGCCCTGAAAGAGTCTGAGCTGTGTAATAATTTAATTTAAAGCACAGCCACCACAAATTCAGACTTTTTTTTTACTTATATTTTTGGGCTTTTTATGCCTTTTATTGTGATAGGACAGTAGAGAGATGACAGGAAAGAGCTGGGAGGAGAGAGGGGAGCGGGATCGGCAAAGGACCTCGAGACGGGAATCGAACTCGGGTCACTGTGAGCGCAGTTGCACTATATGTCATAACAAGATCATAACATAAATAACATCATAACAAGAAATAGTTTAATAGCTATGATACTGGGTTTGAAATCAAATGTTTGCATAGTTATGACAGAAAACACTAGCATCTAACAATGCCTGGGAAAAACAATCTTAAAAAATAAAGTTTATGCATAAACCCAAATAGGAAATAAAACAGTTATCGAATAAGCATGTGTCCTATTCTGTGTCCTAAACTCCTGAAACATTGGTGTCTCATTTTAGAGCAGTCAATGCAATTTAAAAGAAGTCAATTAAATCTGTAAGTGGGGGTGGGTGTGTGAAAAAATTCAGATGTAATCCCCTTTGTAATCACTGGCATTTTTCAAAAGTAACTGTAATTTAATTACATATTTTTTCTCAGTAACTGTAACTAATTACAATTACATTTATTTTGTAATTAAATTACGTAATTCCGTTACACGTAACTAGTTACTCCCCAACACTGGCTACAAATATACTCCAGCGACTTAAGACTGGTTTTGTGGTCCAGGGTCATATATGCTTACAATGATATTTCTGTTTTAAATAACAGCATGTATTTAAATTTAGCATCCATAATATACCCAAGATACTGTTCTTTCATGCATGGCTAACTATCAGTAGTCAAAGCCTTCTGAATATGGTGGGATGTGGCTTGAACATGGATCTCAGGTCTGTAACCTATGCTAAATGTGAAAATTAAGTGCAACTAACCATATAATCTTGAAAAATCATGATAGCAAAACAAATAGGCTTATGGTAGTTTGATCTAAATAGGTTTTATTTTTAAAAGGGAGGAGAAAATACTTTAAATATCTTTTGTTGTAGACATCAAAAGCTGTGCAGTCATACTCGATGGTATTTTGGCACAAATTCATCTGTCACTTTGTAGATGGTAGCCAAATTAGACAGATGCACGACATGCCTGCGTTGTCACGACCATTAACAAAACTCCTGACCACAATGTGCTTTGTGCAAAGAATTAATGGCTGCTGGGAGCTGAAACCATTCAAATTCAAAAGACTTTGACTGACACATTGAGACTTACCTCAGTTCACCCAAAAATGAACATTTTTTTGAACATATACTTAAATAATTCTTCACATTACATTTTTGGGTGAACTATTCCTATAAAATGAAAGTTAAAGGGGTCATGAACTGAGAAATCAAAAATCCATTGATCTTTTGTACTATAAAAACATCCTGTTTCAGAATTAAAAACGTTGTTAGTCTAAAAACAGTTTATACTGAAGCCAGTCTGCCAAAATGACAGCTTGAGGAATGTGCCACTTTATGATGTAATATGAGTGTTTTAACAACACATCATCCATCGGCCATACTGGTGGCACTAAATGTAAACAATGCCACTGAACTGAATGGAACTCGCAAATTTTTCTGATAATTGCTGCTGAAAATGGTCAATTATTGCCATATTTTGGGCTGTACTAATTGGTCGGACCAGGAAAAACATTTGGAGTACCATCCACTGCCAAAATCAAGAAGAGCGCAAAAAACTGCCTGAGGAAAGAAGGCATTTGTGGTTGGCCAAACTGAACCAGGATTTCCAGGGCAAGAATCTCAACAACATTCGTGTTTGTTCTTATCATTTTCAGTCAAGTAGGTGAAATATTAGGCAAATATCTTAATTAAAACAGCTCATACGTATCTTTTCCACCTATTTACTTTAGTTTGTCAAAATATTGTGCCCTTTCCTGCTTACTAAGTCCTTCCTATATGTTCTAGCAGCTTCCATCATAAATTCAGACAGCATAAATTAGCAGAACAACGCATTCAGCATTATATTAACCTTGCAATCCATGCTGTTGTTTACATCCAAGTATCTCCAATATGGCCATGCATTCAGGTAACTGACCAAACCTTGGTTTAAGTGCAAACCCTCTATAGCGTGGCTAAACACAGCTCACCGTTTCACACCTATAGCGTAAATAACGAGAGGCAAATGCAGGTCTACGCAGAAACCAAACAATATGAAACTATAGATGGCTCAAAAAACAAGATGCTGTACAAAAGCACAGTCTTTGCATTGCCTTCCTTCTGATCCCAACATTAGGAAAGAGTGCATGAACTTTATTTTTAATGTTCCAGACCACATCAGTAAGAACTTGGTCCTTTGTCAACTAGGGTAACTGTTTTTATTATGTGGTCACTATTGTTGTGTCTGTTATTACAGATTGTTTGATATGTACTGAATATTTATGCATCCACCTATGAAGGATATAGGCTGTCACACATACACAACTTTTGAACCGATCATAGCAGTGGGCGCTTACTTCCGAGTCTACAATCCGCCACGCCTGTTCAAACAGAGCGGTCCGCTGAGGGGGGTTAGAACAGGACAGAGGACAGAAAATAGCCTGTAAATATGCTTTTGGATGTAAAAATCCTGATAAAATTATAAGAAGTAATCAGAGAACAGTACAAAATAATAAAAAAATAGGTATTTCACGTCCCCTTTAATCCAAAAATGAAACTTCTGTCTATCATTTACTCACCCTCATGTTGTTCAAAAGTTTTTTTTAACTTACTGTCTATAGAGGATCACAAAGGAAGATGAAGAACTGCCAACCAAACTATTTTGGTGATTATTGACTTTCACTGACAAAAAAAAGACAAAAAAAAAAAGACAAAAAAGTTTGAATACAAGTTTGGAATGATGTGAGGGTGTCATTTGTAGGTGGACCATCAAAAAATATAAATAAATAAAGTAAGTTTTAATTTTAAGAACATTTTTATGTACTTTCGTATGACATACACAATTTTACTATTGTTTGCTTAACACTTCTAATGTAAAATCTGCTACTAGTTGAACTAATTCTACATGCAGGATTGTATTTCAGAATTTAAGATTTCAGGTGAATTAAAATGCATTATGTTGACTTCATACAAAAAAAAAAAAAAATGTTGGTCCACATCTTAAATCACTAATCCATTTCACAGAAAGTTACATTAATGGTAATAATTATAGTTGTATAGAGATATATATATAATTTGCTTACTAACCCTTCTATGTAAAGTTATATCCAATTTTCAGAGCTTTATTGCCATGTTAAAATCTGAAAATTGGCCATACAATAGCAGAAACAACTTTAGGGGCTCAAATAAAATAAGGCTTTAACAGAAGGATTACTGCAAAGTGCTTTTATAAAAGCATAAGCTTCGTTTCCTGAACCCGGAATATTCTTTTAAAATACGTCGATTTGCTACCTGACTACGAAATCCTGGCCACAGGTGTATTTTTTGATATAGCAGGGTTCAGTGAGAGATAATGCTTATGGGGTATTTAGAGGTGAGGTGAAACAGTCAGGAGATCAGGAAGTGTTGTCTGGGAATCTTGGGAATCCCCTTCCAATACTCTCTGGCCCACCACTGGAGCGGATACATGCTTCACAATGAGAGAAGACCTGGATTACTGCATCCCATGGGAAAAATCCAGGAGGATAATGATAGGTAGCCTGGAAACTTGCAAGTGGACTTTTCAGTAGTGTGTGACAGGCAATACGTTATAGATTACTGCCTGATTGTTATCTGCCTTTGGTTAGCTTTAAAATGTATTTTACTGTGTATTATATGTTGTACTAACGTGTACGCTGTGCAATGAACCTCTAGGGTGGACATAATAATTATTATAGACAAGCTGTGTGAATTGTTTAAAAAGTCTAAAAAGTCAGATTCTCTAGAGGAAACACAGGAGATTATGTGAATTTAGCAATAATCCCTTCCACTGGAAACTGTCCAGAACTGAACACGGGACTCAGGAGAGCGAGAGGGGGAGGTTTTGTGGAGTGATGGAGAGGTGGGACACAAGAGAAGCTCAGACACAAGAGAAGAAACATCTCTTAAGGCACAGAAACTCCCACTTTTGATAACTCTTGCCACACTAGACCACACACATTCAAACACACACACACACACACACACACACATTCACACACACACACACACCTGCGTGTGGTCTTAGGAGGGTCTGGCGTGCGACAGGTCTCAACCACTGTTTTTGCCAAGAACAATTTTTTTCCTTTTTCTCATACTGCCAGAGGGCACAGGTGCAGGCACTGTTCCCTGCAGTACCACAGAGGAAACTACAGCAGCATATTGTATCATCACTCATGTTCATTAGAAAAGATCCTGATAGACTTTGATAAACCTGTTCCAGAGCGAAACCTACAAGGCCTCTGCCATTCACAACAATACTGATTCTGTTCACCTTCCATTGTGCACCATTTTCCACTTCATGATAGCTTCTTTTTCATGTTGTCTTTTGGGTTATGAGCACTAAAAAGGTACTTCAAAATGTATTTACAGTAATTTAATAGATTCCAAAAGTTCCAAAAAATCATATTTAATATAACTAAATCAACTTAAATGCATTAGGTCATACAATCAATCAATGAATAATTTAAGGGTTAGAAATACACAAAAAATACAGCCCCTTTATAGTTCCTTAAAGGTTCTTTAACTCTTTCTTAGTCTCTTAGTTTAGTTTAGGAAAAGATTAAAAAATTACATTAAAATTATTACCTTTTTGCCCCCAAGGGCCCCCTATAAGGAAATATTCCAGGGTCCTCACACAAGACTTTTTGACCTCAGAAAAGCATAAAAATGATACAAAACAGCTTTTGTCATTGTAGTAAATTCCTATTCATAGCAAACACATAAGAGTGGTATAACATATTTAAAGGAGAAGTCCACTTCTAGAACAAAGATTTACAGATAATGTACTCACCCCCTTGTCTTTCTTTCTTCAGTCGTAAAGAAATAATGTTTTTTGAGGAAGACATTTCAGGATTTTTCTTCATATAGTGGACTTCAAAATGCAGTTTAAATGCGGCTTCATACGATCCCAAATGCGGGTGTAAAAGATCCCAGCCGAGGAAGAAGGGTCTTATCTAGCGAAACGATCGGTTATTTTCATTTTAAAAAATACCATTTAAATATTAAAATGTACTGTTCCAAGACAGTTAAAGTATGTCGAAAAACTCTAATCGTATTTCCTCCCTCAACTTTAAAAATCATTTCAAAATCACCCTACATCGCTACAGAAGTACTGACCCAGTGTTTGCAAAGTGAACATGCAAAGAAGATCAAACACCCTTAACAAAAAAGGTAAAACAGTCATATAGGACGATTTTGAAGTTGAGGGAGAACATGAGATGGGAGTTTTTCGACATACCGTTCTTCCTCGACTGGGATAGTTTACAACCGCTTTTTGGAATGTTTGAAGCCACATTTAAACTGCATTTTGGAAGTTCAAACTTGGGGCACCATATCAGTCCATTATATGGAGAAAAATGCTGAAATGTTTTCCTCAAAAAACATAATTTCTTTATAACTGAAGAAAGAAAGACATGAACATCTTGGATGACAAGGGGGTGAGTACATTATCTGTAAATTGTTGTTCTGGAAGTGGACTTCTCCTTTAAAGTGGTTCCCCTATGATTATATAAACCAATAAACCACTTTTAGTGCTACTTTTGTGTGGCTCACAATTACAGATTACCACTTTTTATAGTATTGTGTGTCAAGCTGAAAATATTGCCTAGATGTTTTACACTGATCCACCAGTGCTTTCATCAGCTAGCTTTGGCCAGTAGAGGCCAGACATGAGACGCCTTTAATGCCTGATGGTTAGTCTGTCTGTAAAACTCATGTCCCAGGACAGCTTTTGGATATTGTGAATTGCTTAAATCCATTTAATGTGAATTTAAAAGGCATTTATATAAACACACACACACATATATATATATATATACACTACCGTTCAAAAGTTTGGGGTCAGTACATTTTTATTGTTTCTTTTTTTTTTTTTTAAGAAATTAATACTTTTATTCACCAAGGATGTATTAAGTTAATAATTAAAAGTTTATTAAAAGTTAATAATAAATAATTTACATTGTTATAAAATATTTATATTTTGAATAAACACTGTACTTTTTAAACTTGTTATTCATGAAAGAATCCTGAAAAAAAAAATCACAGGTTCCAAAAAATATTTGGCAGCACAACTGTTGATATTATCCAACATTGATCATTCTAATAATAAATCCGCATATTAGAATGATTTCTGAAGGATCATGTGACACTTAAGACTGGAGTAACAGCTGATAAAAATTCAGCTTTTCATCACAGGAATAAATTCTATTTTAAAGTATGTTAAAATAAAAAACATTATTTTATATTGTAAAAACATTTTGCAATATTACTGTTTTTTTTTCTATATTTTTAATCAAATAAATGCAGCCTTGATGAGCATAAGAGACTTCTTTAAAGACTATTACAAGTCTTACTGACCCCAAACTTTTGAACGGTAGTGTATATATATATATATATATATATATATAAAACAGTAAAGATATATATATATATATATATATATATATATATATATATATATATATTATAGACCTTTTTGGAGCTGATACATGATTCAGTCATAATAGTGTGTGTTTACAGTAATATCCAATAAATAAATGAATGAATTAAAAAAAGAAAGAAAGGAAACTAAAATAAGGCTTAATTCTTTGACTTGGCCTAGAAAATGAAATGCTTTCGTGGCAAACTTGAAAGAAAAAAAATGACCAAATGAGATGGACTCTCAATTTTAAAAAAAAATAAATAAATACTGAGTGTTATTGATACTGTCACATGTTTTAGACCTTGAATGTGTAAATGTTAAATGTATAACTTGGCTAAGGATAGGACGGTAAGGATAGAGCCCATCCTGGTCAGTCATCGTCTTTAAGAGGATTTAGGCTCACAGTTAATTTGCTTGATTTGTTCTAATTAATAGTGAAAGAGAACTAGAACTCTCATATAGAGAACAAAGAAAGAGAACACTCATTCAGAGACAGAAACCCCTTATCCCAGTCCTACACACACACACTTAGGCACACATCTGCAAACAGGTGTTCAAAACTGTTATCTCCTTATCTCAGTTTAGTATTGTAAGCCAATAATACTGATTTATATTATGAATGAATGGGTATGATTTGGCTAGAAATTTCAGATTTACATCATTCACCCTTGCTATTTATGTCATGCCTGTAAATAAAGACAGCCTCTTTCCTAAAAGAAACCCTCTGTCCTTTTCTTTAAGTAATTTAAAATGCAAAAACGTGATGCTGCAATGAATAATTTAAACAAAAATAAATAAATATCATTTCACTTTTATCATATTACCCCTAAAAGTGACCCAAAAGACATACGGTAATCTGTCAATAAATGTCAATACTGTAGCATAAGGAAGAATTACTGAAAGAAGTTGAAGTGCATTCATGCATCTTGACCAGGCAGATTTTAAATGGGTCGCATACAGTATCACCGTCAGAAGATGAGGTTTGTGCATGAATGCCATGTAAGACGACATCTGAACTGAACTCTGTGCCCTGGTCAGTTTTTGGCAGGTCCGCACAGTATAACAAGCGGTCATGTACAGTATTCAGACACAAACACAGTGTTAGAGTCCTCTTCAATGCCTCTGTGCCCTTTTTGCACTCACAGGCTTGACCAAACTGACCCCATAATTATCTAAATCAATTAATTATGGATCATTTGGCTTGCAAACTATGTTTGGAGTTGGTCACTGTGGTCATCTTGAGCTGATGATCAGAGTTTTGCTAGTTGGTATAGTAACACTACTAGTATTGTTTTCCCCTTAGATTAAAGGAAAACTCCACTTTCAGAACAACAATTTACAAATAAACGGAGCAATTCCAATAGGGTCCTCGCACCACCGGTGCTCGGGCCCTAATAATTTACTCACCCCCTTGTCATCCAAGATGTTCATGTCTTTCTGTCTTCAGTCGTAAAGAAGGAAGAAGGGTCTTATCTACCAAAACGATCTGTCATTTATTTTGAAAAATAAACATTTGTATACTTTTTAAGCACAAAAGCTCGTGTAGCACAGGCTCTGGTGTGCGCGTCCACGATGCTACGAATTAGTGATGGGTCATTCGTGAACGATTCGTTCATTTTGAACAAATCTTTAATGTGACTCGGGAAGAATGAGTCGTCTCGGGGAGTGATTCGTTCAGTCGTGCATGCACAACATCCTGTTAGGTTCTGTACTGGAATTAGTCCACCTGTTTCGAGTCTTTGGGTTTTCCGAGTCGTTCGTTCATCTTATGGGGCTGTCACGTGATGAACGAATGACTCGAACCCGAAAACTTGTCAGATAAGAGGTGAGGTGAGCTAATCATAGACTAAAGACCCAGGTAAACAATGAATTAATCTTTTCTGTTTCTTATAGCATTACAGTTTTGTCTTGTTTGTAGTGTGATCAACGTTTGTGTAAGCAGTAGATGTGTTAGGGAAGTAACACGTAACATTTTAACTATATTTTGATAAAACGAACGAAATGACTCAAAAAAAACAGCGTTTGACTTACTTGCACTTCCTTAGTCTTTGTGCATTTGCTTTGTAAACACTGGGTCTGTGGTTCGGCCTACGTTCCATGTGATCTTTCGACGTGATTCAATAGTACATAGTGTTGTGAACGCACATCCCAGAGCCTGTGCTACACAAGCTTTTGTGCTTAAAAAGTATACAAATGTTTATTTTATGAAAAAAATTACCAATCGTTTCGCTAAATAAGACCCTTCTTCCTCGGCTGGGATCGTTTAGAGATTTAAAAATCCTGAAATGTTTTCCACAAAAAACATAATTTCTTCACGACTGAAGACAGAAAGACATGAACATCTTGGATGACAAGGGGGTGAGTAAATTATTTGTGAATTGTTGTTCTGGAAGCGGACTTCTCCTTTAACTGCTTCTACTTACATTTTTCTTATTTGTCAAATAGCCATTTTGTATAGCAAAAAAGCACTTTTATTCTCATCACGTTATCGCTCTAGATTAGTCTAGATTACCCGCAGGATGTTTTCCGTGTCAATAAAATAATCACATAATGTTTTCCTCCTTTTTTTTGATACAACCGGACGTGTGACACAACCTCTTCTGATTGGCTTGCGCGACAACGTGTCATGCGGATTTTCGCAACATTGCCCGTTCGCGCCAATCGCGTCGCCTAATTCGCGTCGCCCGGCGTGAATTCGCGTCTTTAATCGCGTCTATGTAATTAAATTCGCTTTTGGTGTGCAAACACCATTCTTTTTACTAACTATCAATACATTCTCATCCAAAGACAATAGGATTTCCCACCGCAGTGAAGAGACAGACGTTAATTCAATGGATATCACCACATTGGCAAAACTAATCCTTCAGTGCCTGTTAGTGGGTTTCTAATGCAGAGCTATTTGTTTGTACACCATTTTTAGGCTTGGAGAACACTATATACTAAGGACTTCAGCAGAGGAAGACGTCATTCAGTGGCAGTTTCTCATGTTCTGAGAAATCGCTTGTCTAATCCCATCTCCCACCCCTTGTCCAAAGAATATTCTCTCCCATGGGGATCTCAGAAGATCAGCAGATGCGTCAAGGACTCTCAACATGAGAATCTGAAGGCTTGGGTGGTTGGGTAAATATCTCCGGCGTTTCCTCTAGTTCTTGATAATCTGCTGGATTATACCCTCACTAACAGAATGTAGTCTCAGATTAGCTGGAGTGACAGACAGTGCTCGGTCATGACCTTATTGCCTGACCCCTCTGTGACCGAACCATCGACAAGTTACCTGATCTGCTTTTTCTTATGCTTTAACAATGCAATAATACTGTATTTTAAGTCGGGTTAAAAAGAGACTTTCAAAGAGAGAGAAACACATAGATTAATGTTAAAAAGAGAATGCATTTAAATAAGAGGACATTTGACTATGAAGATGTGTTTAGAGGGGGTGGGAACAGAGAAGGAAGTCTATTTCCTAGCCATTAAAAGTGTTAAAAGATGGGATTGGCCTCTAGGGACAAAAGGGGAAGAGGAAACCATATAGCACACATACATTCAAACACAAGCAGGATCAGAAGCAAATGTGATTTTATCACTTAATATCTTGATATCTGCTGAATTACTGAATTTGTACAAGTAAAAAACTCCCATTAATTCAAAACATCAGGCCACATTAAGCAAGACACTACAGGCACAACCATTGTTATTTCAGGGACTGCATGTCAGTTTTGAGATTTTTTTTTTCAGACGAATGGAAAGAAAATATCCTTAATAAAAATGTTTGTGTTTATTTTATTGCACTTAATATTTACAATTAAAAGCTGTATTCTCAAAATTATTATAATTGTTTTTCATGCACTGAGCAGTTTATATATTCTAAAGGTTTTTACAGAGGGGTTTGTTCATACATTATTCACCTGATATTTAATGTTTTATTCCAAAAAACAAGGTGACATTTTATTACTTATTATATATATAATAAATCTAAAAAAAGAAAAACATTTTTTTTAAAACTGGCCTTAGCCAAAGTACAGTTTTCTGCTCTAGAAATGTATGCAAATGTTTGCACATTTAATTAGATTTTGCCTTATTTGCATATTTTAACATAACATTTGAGAAAACTTAATGTTGTGTGATGAATCAACTGTTGAAAGTATGATTCACCTGTTGTGTCTTGCCTTAATTTAAATGAAAACTAACCTAAACATTAACGGAATGGAGTTTGTTGTATCAAAACTGTTAAAAAAGTTAAATATGATCAATAACAGCACCAATGGTTGCAATGAAGTAAAATAAAATTTTAAAAAAGAAGGTTAAAAAAAACAGAGGAAATTATGTTTGTATCATCAACTGACTGAACTAAAGCTTCTCTCTTCCTCAGGTCAAGGAGGTACTTCCTCTTGTCATCCTGTCAATCAGTCTTGTGCAAGCCACAGAATACAGACTGACCTCTGACCCCAACAAAAGGGGTCAAGTCACTCCTTCTCACACTTCTACACAATGGAGACACAAAAGTGCAGCTTAGGCCCACTTGCTCTTTTTTGTCTTTCACTTTGCTATCTTTGTGTCAAGTTATTTATTTAGCACAGTTACATTTATGGTAATATACATCACTCTACTATTACTACTGCTAGCAAAAGTGTTCTGAGAAGAGTTAAGCTTGCATGTATTTTTTACAGTCCTGATAACACTTCTGTATCAAGAGCTAAAAATCTGACAACTATATAATTAAGTCTCTGCCGCCTCCTTGTGGACATCATATGGAAGCGAAGAGCACTGAGCTGGATTGCTATGCCTCTCCTCTTGACCTCTGAATAATGTGCATAAAAAAATCAGTGATATTACCCCTCATTGGGTTTTATTTAGGCCACTGCTCCTTAATAAAGATCATGGGATGTGACTGCTACTAACTACTATGTACAATTATATTTACACTTGTATGCAGTGGATAAATGATCTGTATGATCATTACACTATACATACATTACATACAGTATATTCATTTAGCACACACATTTGTTCAAAGTGACTTACAAACAAAGAAATAAAGCAATTTATTATCAAGGAGCTATACCATAATTTACTAGCAGGCAAAACAAGAAGCATTTAGAGAGGATAACTGTATTAGCCTACATTTATGTGACCCTGGACCACAAAACCAATCATAAGGGTCTATTTTTTGAGATTTACACATCATAAACAAGTAGGGATGCGACGAGATCTCGCGATGATATACTCGCAAAACATTTTGCAGTGTTTACATTAAAACTGCACGATTAATAATCCTTAAAATGTTAAGATTCAACTGGGATTCTCAATTTATCCAGAATTGTGAAGCTCTTGTTTAAATGTTGTTTATTACTGCATATAATTTATTAAAATGGAAGTTTAATTTCGTAAAGTTCAACATGCACCTACATTTTTTTTTTTTTTTTGCATTTTGTCTTTTTCAGTTGAATAAAAAACAATTTTCCCTATATAGTTCATCACTGAGGATTTCTTAAGCAAAGTTTAAAAATCTCGTCTCGTCCTCATGAACCCAGTCTCGTGTCTCGACTCGTCTCATGAGATAAGGGTCTCGTCACACCCCTATAAACAAGCTTTCCATCGATGTATGGTTTGTTAGGACAATATTTGGCCGAAATACAACTATTTAAAAATCTGGAATCTAAGGGTGCAAAAATATTCTCAAAATATTGAAAAACTCACCTTTAAAGTTGTCCAAATGAAGTTCTTAGCAATGCATATTACTAATCAAAAATTAAATTTTGATATATTTACGTTAGGAAATTTACAAAATATCTTAAAGGAACATGATCTTTACTTAATAACCTAATGATTTTTGGCATAAAAGAAAAATTGATCATTTTGACCCTTACAATGTATTTTTGGCTACAAATATACCTGTGCTAATTAAGACTGGCTTTGTGGTCCAGGGTCACATATTAGAAATTTTAAATCAAATCATATTGAAATCTAAACATAGCAACTACTTAAATAATGCTGTACTTAATGTAACTAAGGAGTTTGTGAACTCAGTAAGTACTAGCCTAAGCATCCCATACATCTCATGTAGTTGGTTGTTAGAATGACTGAATGACTAGTGTGTATACAGCTGTGAGCTAAAAATGCATCTGAATTGTTATTGTTGTAAAACTTTTCTAGCAGCATTATTTAACGTTCATTAGCATTTTTAACATTTTTTAAAAAGGTTACATCGATACAGCAGCAGGTGGCGACAGTGACTGTCCTTATAAGTAAATCATCGAGTCATTCTCTCTCAGAGTGGTTCAAACACGGTGATTCATGTCTGAAAGCCACTATATTGTGTTAATCTGAAACTGTCAGCGGTTGACACTGCTTTGGCTTTGTTTGGAAATATTATCATTGGCAAAGAAAAATGTCACTACTGTGATCATGGAATCATGGTATTCTTACCTGTCAAGCCCGGCGATGAAGCTCCAGCGATGTTCACACTCGTCTTCCTTTATCTTTCTGTATTCCTGTTAGTGAGTTTCCTGTCTAATTCGTTGCTGACACGAGAAACAAACATTTTCGCATCCTTTAAAAACATGAAACTCATGAAAACTACACCAAATTCAAGTATAACGCTCTCCAGCGTCCCATATATGGAGTGCATGTGCAAAATGGTCAACAGATAGAAAGCGACCAAAAAGCGTTCTGATTGGCCAAACAAAGAATCACTCTTTATTTTATTCATATCAATATTGAAAACAGTTGTGCTGCCTAATATTATTATGCAAACCGTTTTTCAGCATTCTTTGATGAACAGAAGTTGTTCTGGATCATGTTTGTAGTGATCATAATTCTGATATGGGGAGACCGGCGATGGTTGTAACACAAGTCAGTTGTTGTAACACTTACAATTTCTCAAATTAGGAATAAGTTACAAATCATCTAATTCACTTAACACATTCTCAGTTTAGTCCTTATTCCACATGTGAGGAAGGGGAGCCCTGGGGCAAACACAGATTTTAGAGAACAAAAACTAATTTTGAGGTAAAAAATAAATAAATAAGTAGCTGTTTATACTTTGTTTATTTTTGTGTTGCCAGTCCCTGCTTTGTAGTTAAAGTCCACTTCCAAAACAAAGATTCACATATAATGTACTCTTTCTTTCTTCAGTCATTAAGAAATTATGTTTTTTGAGGAAAACATTTCAGCATTTTTCTTCATATAATGGACTGCTATGGTGCCCCGAGTTTGAACTGCCAAAATGCAGTTTAAATGTGGCTTCAAACGATCCCAAATGCAGTTGTAAAAAAAAAGCCGAGAAAAAAGAGTCTTATCTAGCGTAACGATCATTATTTTCATTTTAAAAAAATACAATTTAAATACTGTTTATTCTCAAATGCTCGTCTCGCCTTGCTCTCGTTGTAATCTGTGTATTCTGGCTCAAGACAGTTAGGGTATGTCAAAAAACTCCAGTCATATTTTCTCCCTCAACTTCAAAAATCATTTCAAAATCATCCTACATCACTGCAGACGTACTGACCCAGTCTTTGCAAAGTGAACTTGCAAAGAAGATCAAACACCCTTAACAAAAAAGGTAAAACAATGATATAGTTGAGGGAGAACATGAGATAGGATTTTTTCCACATACCCATAACTGTCATAAAGCGGGAAAAAACAGTCCAGGCAGAGTAAGACAAGACGAGCGTTTGACATGAAAAAGTATATAAACTGTATTAGTTTTATGACAACAACTGATCGTTACGCTAGATAAGACCCTTCGTCCTCGGCTGGGATCGTTTACAACCGCATTTGGGATCGTTTGAAGCCGCATTTAAACTGCATTTTGGAAGTTCAAAATCGGGGCACCATATCAGTCCATTATATGGAGAAAAATCCTGAAATGTTTTCCTCAAAAAACATAATTTCTTTACGACTGAAGAAAGAAAGACATGAACATCTTGGATGACAAGGGGGTGAGTACATTATATGTGAATCCTTGTTTTGGAAGTGGACTTCTTCTTTAAACTCATCGAAGTTAATTTATGTTTATTGTGTGTCTGTGTAGATATTTTTCATGTAAGTTGTTAGTGCTAATGTTTTTGGCTGTTTGGCTGGTAATGTTTTGACACCAAGACTCAAGACTTACAGGGTTAGTTGTAACATCAGTAAACATGTTATAACTTACTCCAAGCTAATTTTTTAATTCATTTATTTATTTTTTATCTATATGTTTTCTTTCAATATGCCTAGGTCTTGGAAGACAAAGACAAACCAAGGGGTGTTTCTGAATGTTCAGATGTTCAATGTTGATTATGGCCAAGTCTGACATTAACAAACATCCTTGAACACACATGTTAGAGCCATAATGGACATTATGCAAATAGGAGAATACTGAAGTATTGCTACAGTTATTATTTACTGCACTTGTATTTTTTCATAATCATTAAGAATGTTTATACTGTTATTTTATATGGTTTATTATGTCTTTGCTAACTGATGACAGATTACGACATCATATCCGAGTTAGTGGTGTAGCAAGCAAGAGACGGAGCGATACAGTTTTTGACCGTCGTTCCATATTTTGTTGTTGTATAAAGGTAAAAGATTGTTCCTGCTTTGCAGTACAAATAAACAGGAATTAAAAAGAAATATAACGATTTGGATGAGTTCGTCGCGTCAGACTGGTTGCTTAAAAACGGATGGTACATTAGCAAACTTAATGGAGTGCCATTACAACACAGATGCACATTATTCAGTTTTATTATCAAGATGCTGATGTGACACACATACAAACACACACCATTTATGCTGAAAATTCAATGTTGAATAAAAAGCTTTCAAAATCAATTTTCTGTCATAATCCTCATTGCATAATGCTACATCTCACCCCAGGGTATATTACAACTAACCCAGACTATATAACTATACTAGATAACTATAGCTTCTCCTTTCTGTACTTTCAATCTGATTCAACGTGGTGTGGAATAAAGTAAATTCCCGTACAAGTCTACATGTTGGAAAAAGTTTATCTATCTGTCTAATTTCAGGAAGAGAAACACCAAAGTGAGGGCAGAATATAATTATTAATAAACATTAATTTCTTTCTTTAAAAAAAATCTTACTCAAAACAGTGTAATGTTAGTGTATCATGGTTTACACAAATATATTAACCAGCATAACTGTTTTCAACATTGATAATAATAAGAACATTTTCTTGAGCAACAAATCAACATATGAGAATGATTTCTGAAGGACTGTGTGACACTGGATACTGGTGTAATGACTGCTGAAAATTCAGCTTTGCCATCACAGGAATAAATTATACTTTAAAATATGTTTTTACGTTTTTTATGTTTGTTTGTTTTGTTTTTTTACCTGAAGAAATGCAGTCTTGAGGAACATAAGAGACTTATTTCAAAAACATTAAAAATAATAATAATTAAAAAAAGATTGAAAAAAATTCTGTTGTGGTGTGGTACTGCGTAATTATATTGACATGATTACAGTAAATACTCTTAAAAAAAATAAGGTATTTAAAAAAAAGGTATTTTACATCCACAGAACCACTTTATAGTAAAAAATCGTTTTTCAGATGTTCTTCAGACTAAGGAATAAATTGTTCTTTTAAGAACTGTTTACTGAAAGTTTAGAAATGACACATGGAAGCTAAAGAGTCAGTGAGCATGAAAGTTTCAGGAGACTTTATACATTATTGTGATAGAACCACCAAGTTCAGCAAAAAAAAAAGTAGAAGAGGGTTGAGGAATGAGGGTGCTGTTTCAGGGCCACTTCTGACTGATACGGGCAGTGCATATGTGGGTGATCCAAAAATATGGGAAAGTCATTATTCCCATTTTTCTTTCACTTTCACTCTGCACAAATATTTCTTGTCCTGTCTTCACATGGAATATAACAAAAGACACAATTACGGTAAAGGGAATATTTAGAGGACAGGAAAAGTAAAGCAGACACAGTAGATGTAAAGGAAAAGATAAGATGCAAAGGAAGATTTATAGCATGTTCCTGTTTTCTCTTTTGTGGTGCGGGGTTGGGAAAATAATGCAAAGAGAACAACACCCACACACACCCTCTGCCCCTCTCTCCCGTTTGGGCATTATATAAAGCTCAGCCCAGACTCAGTGGTCTTCAGTCTGAGAAGTATACAGACAACGAACATTCATCATGAACAGCCTGATATTTGCCTCTTTGCTGCTTTACGCAGCATCTCAAACTGGTAAGTACCATTCAATATCAGTACTTATATCTATGCATTTCTGTTAAACATTTAAACACTGAACTGTTATATTTTTGTCATGTAATGGGGTTTAATTCTTCATTATTGTGTTATGTGCAGGTGAATGCATCACTGGAGGAAAGGAGGCTAATGCGCACTCTCGTCCGTACATGGCTTCACTTCAGTGGAATGGAAAACATGAGTGCGGTGGCTTTCTGATCTCCAAACAGTGGGTCATGAGTGCAGCGCACTGCTTTCAGGATGGGTATGTGACATAACAACACTACTGAGCTGTCCGACAGCATTGCAATGTAAAGTTGATGTGATTTCAGCAGCAAATATTTCACAATTGCACTACACTCTCAGAAAAACAGTACAAAATTTGTCTGGGGTGGTTCCTGTTTTAAAGATTTCCAATGTGCCATTTAGGTGCTACTATGTACACTTAAAGTAGTAATATGTACCTGATATGCACTAATATGCACCGTTTAGTCAATCATGTAGAAATACACAAATACTGTATTATATTTTTCGTCTGTGCAAAACGAAAAATGTCCCGTGTGTTGCAGGAGGACATCCGGTTTTAAGGTTGTGTTGGGTGCTCACTCGCTGTCTGATGCCAAGAACACTAAACAAACCTTTGAAACCACTGCAGTCTACAACCATCCTGATTTCAGTATAAGCAACTATGACAATGACATTGCTCTGCTCAAGGTATATGTTGTGATTCAATCACATAGCTGAGAATCAGTCTGTGTATGTGTATACATAAGAAAAAAGTTTTCGTCAGCAGAATCAAAGAATATACTATTCTGCTTTTTTTGCCAGCTGGATAAGCAAGTCACTGAAAGCGATGCAGTGAAACCAGTGAAATTTGAGCGTGAAGAACGGTCTAACCCATCGGAGTCTGATACCGTGGAAACAGCTGGGTGGGGCTCATTGAACAACCTAGGAGGACGTCCAGACAAATTGCAAGAGCTCAGTATCTCAGTCATGAACCGAATCCTCTGTGGTCGCGGTGACTACTATGGAGTGAAGTTCACAAAAAACATGCTCTGTGCTGCAGATAAAAAAAAGGACACCTGTGATGTAAGTTCACTGCAATGGTTCAAGACGAACATGACCATAGTCTAATATACAACGTCTCTCATTTTTTCTTGTCTTTTGGTCTAATAGGGTGACTCCGGAGGTCCTCTCTTATACAAAGGCATTGCTGTGGGAATAACCTCTAATGGAGGGAAGAAGTGTGGATCCAGCAAAAAGCCTGGACTCTACACAATCATCTCCCACTACACAAAGTGGATCGACAGTACAATCGCCAAGTAAAAAAAGAAAAGTTAAAAAGCTTAAAAAGCTTTTTCAAGCTGCAGAATCCTTTGCATAATCTTTTTTCATTCGCAATATACATGTATTGCTATTTTTTACATGAATAAAAACTTTTTTACATCTATCTGTTGTTTTGCTTTTTTGTTTGTTCGTTTTCAAAAATGTTATTTTTACTAAAATGTGTCATCAACACCACTATTAGATTCAGAGGAGAGACAACAGAGTGTACGATAGAAACAGACAACCTATGATGTCAAGTTCATACTTTCAGGCCAAATTATGCACATACATAATATGCATAAATATAATATGTATTATACTATTGTATTAGAATAAATTATATTAGTTTCGATTATTGATCTGTATAGCAGTATAAAACAACTTAAGTTGACCAAGTCTGAGTGCATTACACTCAAACTAGTATTACAAACAACATCCAGATAACACAACGTCACCAATGTTTAAACAAACAAATGTTTCAAGATTATACGCAGCTATTCCACAGTTTCTGCCTATTACAAGTAATTTTTGATTCTTAAAGTCTCTAGGTTTATAAGAGCTCATTAAGGTTTAAAGATGAGGAGCCAATTTGTTAAAAAATGTAAAACCAAAAATGTAAGTTTTGAAATCATTCTAAAACAGATGTTAATGAAATGAAGACAGAATCATCTGCAGTTGTGCTAGTGCTGACAAGGTAATGCCATAGTAGAAAGAATTAGAAAAATCAAGATGGAAAAGATAAAAACATAAACGACTCTTTCACAGTCTGTGGCTGATTATAAAAAGCTTAATTTTGCGGAATTATATTATGTTGGTAACATTTCACAATAAGGTTCATTAATTAGTTAACTACAGTTAACATGAAATAAGAATGAACAATACTTGTACAGCATTTAGTAATTTAATGTTAATTTCAGCATTTACTAATGCATTATTAAAATCACAAATTGTGTTTGTTAAAATTAATTAATGCATTCTGAACTAACATGAACAAACAATAAATGACTGTATTTTTATTAACAAACATCAACAAATATTAATAAATAGCGTAATGTATTGTTAACAAATGACACCTTATCCCTCTGATGCATCATTGTGACTACAGTGGACAGCTATTTGGAGGCCATTTTGAACCATTTAAGATGTAGCATCATGTCCCAAATACCAACTGGTGAACCCCCAAAGTGTTGTCTACAATTCCATTTAATTGTTATATTTGTATCTTTTTTTTGTTTTGAGATTACATAATATATTCAAGATGGCAGCATGAAGGGCATGAACCATGTGCCTTAGCAATAAGTGTTAAATTCTTTTATTCTCAGAAAACCAGACAGGTACAAAAAATATTTTTCAGCTCAATAGGATGTCAGAAATACTTACACCCACATTTTAACAGTATTTTTCTTGTCAATTTTTTTCTGTGACAGAAAATATATATGTCCACTACAGTGGACGTCATGCACCAAAGGGTATAATTCTGCCTATGGCCCTATATATAGATTCTGCCTTATTTTGTATATTTTATTAAAACTATTATATAATTTACACTTGAATGGTTTTATTGAACAGAAATATTAAATAGCCTTTAGATTTGATCATTTATTTCAATGCTTACAGTCTATATTTACTAATTAGGTCTTATAAAACTGTAAGCATGTATACATGTATACTGTATGAGTGCAGATGTACGTGTTCATAATTGTGTTCGAGTGTGTGGTGGGAAGTGTGTGGTGCTGTGCTCACTTGTGTATGAATAGCCCACCACACCCGCTCCACACATCCCCACAAACCTCTGCCCCATAGACACACCATCTTACCCTTTGTTTGTTACACTTCACTTTACTGGGCCGTCAAGACATAGCTTGCTGTTCCTATGTGTATTCATACCATTTACTGTTAGTAAATGAATTAAAAACATGTTTTTTCATACCATTCAATGACTTCCAATGACTCACTATATGTATACCATTGATGCATGGTGTCCACTACAGTGGACAGATATGTAACTCCCTAAAAAAATATAGTTTGAAAAAAAATTATTGGCATGATTTTTCACTTGTTTAAAAGTAAAACCAAATATATTACTTTGTGATATATTAATAATTCATCATAATAATTCATTAAGGTGTTATTGTTATACCTTAATGACACCTTATTATTACATCCCTGCTGGAAAAAAACAATAGAAACAATCACAGAAACCATTAAAACCACTAAAAATGTTTTTCTGTAGTGTATTTTGGGACATATTTCATTTTTCAGATTTAGTGGTTTTAAGAAGCTACCAATAGATGACCAATTACTAGTAGAGACCATCAAGCACTATTACAGTTTACATTAAAACTAATACAATTCCCTTAGCCAGTAAAACCATTACAAATTCTGTGATGTTTTCTATTGTTTTTTTTATTATATTATATTATATTATATTATATTATATTATATTATATGTGACTCTGGACCACAAAACCGGTCAAAAGGGTCAATTTTTTTAAACTGAGAATTATATGCTGAAAATATAAGATTTCCATTGATGTGTGGTGTGTTAGGATAGGACAATATTTGGCCGAGATACCACTATTTGAAAAATCTGGATCTGAGGGTGCAAAAAACTCTAAATACTGAGAAAATCACCTTTGAAATTGTCCAAATGAAGTTCTTAACAATGCATGTTACTAATCAAAAAATAAGTTTTGATATATTTACTGTAGGAAATTTACAAAATATCTTCATGGAACATGATCTTAATAGCCTAATGATCTTTAGCATAAAAGAAAAATCAATCATTTTGACCCATACAATGTATTTTTGGCTATTGCTACAAATATACCTGTGCTACTTAAGACTGGTTTTGTGGTCCAGGGTCACATATTAAACTATATTATAGTTCTACATAGCCATTTCAGTGGGTTAACTGGACAAGAATAATATCAAAAGTTAGATTTTGTCAGTATTTGGCATTTTGAAAAAATGTGCATTAAGATTAAACCTGCCATTTACTCAGATGCATACCAAAACTGTTATTTATCAGCATTTTTAAGAAATCATTTTGGAGGAAGTGGAACACTTTTTTTGCAATGAGACTCACTGCCACAAGCTGATAAGAGTAGTGATCTGCATGACTGATAGATAAATAAAATATTTCCACATGTTCTGACAGTTTAACGGCATTTATGTTGGTAAATTGGAGTCTAATATGTTGCAATAATAAACTGCTCTTGTCTTATGTAAGACTTTTTGAGTGTTCATTAAATCTGAGTTATGAAACACAATGCTGTTTTTGTTATTTACATATGATATGTCAGTGCAATCTAACGGAATCTTTCAACAAATTAGTACGTTAAACAGACCGCTCAACACCCATCTGTGTTGCAATATCTCTAACTTAAATAGCCCATGTCAGGTCTTTTGAGGAGAACATTTTAGGTGTTGCCCCATACTGTATGAGACTGCAAGCATTCGGATGCCAGATAACCTCTCGGCCTGGTTATAATTAACAATGCTCTGAAAATTTCCATTGTTTTGTATGCAATTTCTGTTCTGACACCTGCAAACAATTTCCAGCACGCTGTTATGGCTGTTGGCCAAATATATATTCTGTAGATTCAAGAGATTTCTATTGTGGTTGCGATGGATGAAAAGGATAACATTCTCTGTAATCTCTTGGCCAAATGGCCACCTAACATGCTCCAGTTTTAGTAGTTCAGGAAGACTTCTTGATAAATTCTTAAAAACCAGCTTTTGTTGACAGGACAACTGGGAATATTACTGCCTCCTCTCCAAAACTCCTCAGCAGGACTTTTACCCCTCTCCTCTCTTTTTCTTTACAATCATTTCTTTTATGGATATTAAACATTAAACCGAAAAACTGTGTCAATGCTTCAGAAGAAGATTACTCTCTCATGTATTGGAATAAGAAGTCTGATATATTTACCTCATTTTGTAACATAAATCATGCTCCTCCTGCTGGCTCTGGTTCTCGTCTTCCCTTTTTCCAGTGAAAGATAAAGTGTGTCCAGTCCTCTGGAAATGGGCCCACAAAAAGAATCGTGGTTATCTGAAGTGAACATAGAATTTAAAAGTACAAGTTCTTACACAATGATATTGCATATGTCTTTCTTTTCTTGGCACGCTTTGGGCTCATTAGTACCAACTGAACACTGTTTAAATGCCAGAGCCTTCTTGAGTATTGTTGCTGTTTATGTCCATCCCATTATGACCATACAGTGCACCGTTAGCAGATCTCAATCCAATAGAGCACTTTGCGATGTATTGGAACGGGAGATTCACATCATAGATGTACAGACAACAGCGTGGTGTTATTGTGCCAGTATGGACCAAAATCTCGAAGGAACGTTTCCAGCACCTTGTTTAATCTATGCCCTGAAAAGGCAAACATGGGTTCAGACCTGGTACTTGCAAGCTGTATTTAAAGAAATGGCTTGTGAGTGTGTATTCCAGTATTTAAAGAACCTATAACACAATATGCAGAATCTAGAAGGCATTCCAAGCGACATACTGTATATTCGCAAATGGCATTCATATTCTTTTTTAACTGTATGTCTTGCTTTTCGCAAAAAATAGAATTTGTGAGTCAAAGAAGGGAAGAAATTGCTTCCAGCAAGTTAGAGGACCTGAACATGCACAGCTGCTTCCATGGTTGGCATTTGATGTTGGTTAACTGCATTGCTAGCAAACAGTGAAGAGGGGCAGACTTCATAAAAGGAAGTCAATTCTTCAGGGTCCAGTGCTGGAATGCTGTCCATAGTCTGTGTTACTGTTTTCGGAAGCAGTAGTCAAGTAAATTGTTGTGGAGGAGCTCAGTAAAGATGTTTTCTTTCTAGTCAATAGGAGCAAAGGTGTTCTTGAGTTTGTTCAGTGACTTAACCCAACTATCTAAACAGGGCATTTCCTTTACCATGTTCCTGATACGTGTCTCAATGGAGATTTATGTCAAGTGCCTGTGCTTGCAATTAAAGGTACTATAACAATAAACTGGACAATAAAATTTGGCCTAGAGGCTTGTGTTTGTCCAAGTGTGTTTTGTTTTGGTCTTTGGCAGGGGTTTCGTGTGTGTTTAAGGGAAGTTCAACAAACTGCCTGCCAGGTCTTTATCTTTGTGTTATCATACACAAAGTCATCTACAGGAGTTCCTGTTTTTCTATTTATGCTGGTCTCAGACTTACACAAGCGGGCAGGCTTGATAATTTTACTCTGGCATGTTGCAAAAGTGGTTGGAGGTTCTTCATCTCCCATCTCTATAATGTATTAATGTACTAAATAATAAATAAAAGTTCAAGATATTTCTAAGACTTTCTCATAGGACAGATTAGAAAAAAGGGTAAGAATCCCCATGCTAACACCAATGGAATGCATAACAGTGTAGCTTCTTTCAAGCTAACATTTCAAATCAAAGCATACAGAAGTAAAACAAACCAAAATTTTTTTTTTTTTTAAAGAATTGATCCTGCTATGTTAAAATGCATTTCTGCGTAGGGGTTTAATGGACCATGGTTAGTGGTTTGACCAGCAAAACCCAGCTGGTCAGTCTTGCATTTGAAACATAGTGGTGGATAAACTGCAAATGACCAGCCTAATGACTATTTTAGCTATAGAGTGTTTTCATGGCACGTCTTCAGTCGGCCATTTTGGCAGCACTGAATGTAAACAGTGCCACTGAAACGAAGAAAACTCGCATATTTTGCCAATTGTTGCAGCTGAAAATGGTCAATTATTGTCATGTTTTGGGCTGCACTAATCAGGTGGACCAAGAAAAACATTTGGAGTACTATAGACTGCCAAAATGTTTAACAAAACAAGGAGAAGAGTGCAAAAAACTGAGGAACAAAATGTGTTTGTGGTTGGCCAAACTAAACCAGGATTTCCAGGGCAAGAATCTTGACAGCACTGCGTTTGTTCTTATCGTCAGGTAGGTTAGGCTAATATCTTAATAAATACTGCTAGTATGTATCTTTACTACCTATTAACTTTAGTTTTGCTTAGTAAGTCCTTCTCCATATGATTTAGCAGTTTCCACATGTTTCTTAAATGGTTTAGACAGCATAATTTAGGAGAAAAACGTATTCATAGTACATTAATCCATGTTTTTGCAGTATTTCGATGTTCCTTTATAAACAATTAATGAGATTACTATATCCATTAATATTATATATGTGAATCTGTTTTTAAAACTGGAACCTGTCTTAATTTGAAACGTTACTGTTGTGTAAAAACTGATGTATTCAAATAAAAACGATTTAACCGAGAATAACATTGCTGGAGGATTGCACGAGACTGGTCATATTGCTTCTTTCGACCTCAGCGAAGGAGGAGGAGGCAAACGTGTCATTCTTTTGTTTTGATGTTGCAATAAATGTGTTCAGAAACAAATCTTTTGACAAACTGATACATAACGGTCACAAACAATGTCGATATTTACATTTACGGGATGGCACACTGCCTATCCTGTAACACTGCGCAACACTGAAAACGACGACTCCCCCCTCCTTGAGAAGATGGTATGCGCGGTTCCTATGCGCTCCAGTCTGTTGTTCTCTCCTACAGTGAGTCGTTTGCTTACTATGGAGACTAACAGCAATAGAAATAGTGACAGATCTCCAAACGCTTTCTAAATACCAAACAACGACCATGGCTGCTATAAGGAAAAACAAATCTCCTATAATGACCGCTGCCGTAAGGTAATTATTATTTTTCGTCGTTTCTTTTCATGCCGGCACGGTGTTTTTATTTCAAGCCAAGATGACCGTTGCTGAGGCTCGCGGGCCTGGCGCCAGCGCGCGCCTCCTCCATCTAAAGACATCGTGTCAAAAGAAGAGATTTCCGTGTAATAAGATGCTAACATTACCAGTTATTCAATAAAAATGTAATTAGCTAATTGTCGTTTGGCTAATTGTCTGGCGCCCCCGCCCACCCCTCAGCGTGAAACCATTATTCTCGCTTGATTTCTGATCCCCTGAGACACTTCTCCCGTTTCCAAGATGGTGACAGCATAAGAAGACTGTAAACATCCGTTCGTCTGGGTTTTGGTTAAATATGATCTTAAAGATAAGGATTTTGCTATGTTTTGAATATAAAACGTCAAATCAGTCGTTTCTTTATTCGGTTATTCAATTTTAAATTCATTATGACCGGTTTGAAGTCATTGTCGACTCGAGACATTTCACTCAGAATTATGTTTGTTTGTTAATCCGTATTAATTGCACGTATTGTTTTATATAAGTAGTACAGTAATACATATCTTGATCCTGACATTGTGCAGCTGTAGTCATAAGCGTTGCCAATACATGAGATCATGGCCAGTGATCAATATGGTGGATTTGGGGGTGGAGGAAGGGCCGAGTTTCTCACAAACATTCTCAGATTAAAAGGCCTTTCTTTGTACCTTCTGTTCAAGAAAATAGGCATCTGGACTCTAAGCACCTCATTTAATAGTAATAAATGAAAAATTCTCCCAAACATGAAAATTCTGTTATTATTCATGATGTCAATTCAAGCTCCTACACTGTTGTATGGAACTGAAAAATAAATATTTTTAAGAATCTTCTCTCAGATTTTTCCAAATAACAACAGTTTCTAGATGGTTTGCACTTATATTTGGTAACTTACCCAGATGCGCAGATATACTGGAGATAATCGGATGTAAACAACAACATGGATTGGAAGGTTAATGTACTACTGAATATGTTGTTCTGCTAATTTATACTGTTTAAACCTTGGAAAAAACGTGTGGACCAGCTAAGGACCAGCATAAACCAGCATCAAAACCTACCTAACCAGCATTCCAGCATCAAAACCTACCTACCAGCATATGCTGGTTTTTTCACCAGGGTTCAAGCACTATCAGTTAAGATATTAGCCTAATATTTTACCTGCCTGACCAGAAATGATTTGAACAAACACAAATGCTGTCAAAATTCTTGCCCTGGAAATCCTGGTTCAATTTGGCCAACCACAAACACCTTCTTTCCTTAGACAGTCTTTTGCTGTCTTCTCCTTGATTTGTTACAACTTTTGGAAGTGTATAGTACTCCAAATGTTTTTCCTGCTCTGACTGATTAGTACAGCCCAAAACATAATAAAACAATAACTGACCATTTCAGCAGCAATAATCAGCAAAATATGCAAGTTTTGTTCAGTTCAGTGGTATTGTTTATGTTCAGTGCCGCCAATATGGCCGATTGATGAAGCGTTGTGAAAACCCTGTATAATGACACCTCTTAAACCAATTGCAAATACATTTATAAAAGTGTAAATTATATGATCTACAAATAGTTAAATGATCCTGTATGATCTATGATTTTTTTTTATGAATGTGTAATGTTTGTGTATTACTGTCAAACTAGGCCAATTAGAAACAAATAACTATCATTCTCCTTTTTGTATTATACACATAAATATTAGCATTCATTCAATTAAAACTGAACAAAACATCATGGGTTCAAAACAGAATTAAGTATTGAAGAATCAATTTCAGAATACATGTGACTAAGAGTTTGATACACACTTGAACCACTGATTTGAAACAAATCTTCATGAACCAGTGTTTAAAAATCACCCATCACTAGTTACGACACAAGCAAGAGCCAGTAGCATTTGGCATCATTGATTTTTAAACAAATATTTTTACATCAGTGCAAATGACTCTGGTGATTATCAATTAAAGGGTTACTCCACCCCAAAATGAAAATTTTGTCATTAAGCACTTAAAAAAAAAAAAATGACTTTATTTAACAATTTGTCTCATCTGCATCACCGTAGCGCCATTTTGAAGAGTAACCGCTGGACGCAAACTGTGAACGCTGTTCTGTGTCAGCTGCACTACAGGGAAACCTCTTGTACATTTATTTACACTTTTGAATGAAAACAGTGTATCCATGTGGTGCGGCTGACAGAACAGTGTGCACAGTTTGTGTCCAAAATATATTCTCCAAAATGGCGCTACGGTGACGAAGATGAGATTAATTGTTCAAAAATTCTCGTTGCTTCATAAAATTCAGATTGAACCACTGATGGCAGATGGACTATTTTGACAATGTCTTCCATACCTTTCTAGTTCCCACTAGGTTCAAGCCTTCTTCGCAGACAGCAAGCCAAATTCGTTTACCATCAATTGGTAGGCTTGAATGGGCAGGCAAACTCATGAAATTTTAATCTTTTCCTCACACAAATATATCACATGACTTTGAATATTGTGAATGAGTCATATAAGCTACTTTTATGTTGCTTTTATAGTTTTTTATGTTGTCCTTGGTGCTTGACATCCACTGGTGGCTATTAAAGGAGAAGTTCGCTTCCAGAACAAAAATTTACAGATAATTTACTCATTCCCTTGTCATCCACGATGTTTATGTCTTTCTTTCTCATAAAGAAATTATGTTTTTTGAGGAAAACATTTCAGGATTTCTCTCCATATAGTGGATTTCAATGGTGCCCACAATTTAAACTTCCAAAACGCAGTTTAAATGTAGCTTCAAAGGGCTTCAAACAATCCCAGCCGAGGAAGAAGGGTTTTATCTAGCAAAACGGTAATTTTCGGTTATTTAAAAAAAAAAATCAAATTTATATAATTTCTAACCACAAATGCTCGTCTTCTGTAGCTCTGCGGGAACTCTGTGTATTCCAGTTCATGACAGTTAGGGTCAAAACTCCCATCCTATTTTCTTCTCCAACTTCAAAATCATCCTACATCACTGTTTTACCTTTTTTTGTAAAGGGCGTTTGATTATCTTTGCACGTTTACTTGTAAACACTGGGTCAGTACTTCTGCAGCGATGTAGGGCGATTTTGAAGTTGGAGGAGAAAGTGAGATGGGACCTACCCTAACTCTCTTTAACTGGTATACATGCAAAGCTAGACAAGTCAAGCATTTGAGGTTAAAAAGTATATAAATTGTCATTTTTTTTTTTTAAATTGACACGTAAGTCAATTATAAGGTCAAAATAAGACCCTTCTTTTTTGGCTGGGATAGTTTAGATCCCTTTGAAGCTGCATTTAAACTGCATTTTGGAAGTTCAGTCTCACGGGCACCACTGAAGTCCACTATGTGGAGAGAAATTCTGAAATGTTTTCCTCAAAAAACATAATTTCTTTACAACTGAATATCTTGGATGACAAGGGGCTGAGTAAATCATCTGTAAATTTTTGTTCTGGAAGTGAACTTGTTTGAGAAAAAGCTGTGTAAAGGGTTAGACAGACGTGATGGTAAATAAACAATGACAGATAAATAATAAATAATGACAGAATTTTTATTTTTGTGAACTGTTTTTCTGCGTGAGTGCTATAAGGAGTTCTTCCTTCCTATTTTGCGTAATGCAGTATTATATAGTTTTGTTATTTCCTAAACCACATCCAGTGAATATAATGCAATGCTGTTCTTACAGCTGCTCCCGCTTACGGCAAGTCCAGGCTCTGCTAAGGGATGATGTTAATACAGCTCCAGATGGCATCCTTTGCTCCCTGGGTGAGTTAATTAATCAATATCACCTGTGCTCTTTCACTCATATGATTTTTACTCCAAAGAGACAGGCGGAGATGACTTGCTCCAGTGAGCCACCTGTAAGTAATATGCTGTGTTTGATTTTCCAGGTATTGACAGCCGCTACAATGAAGGCTGCAGCGAGCTGGCCAGCTACCTTTTCTGCGGCTTGTATAAACACAACCATTTTGACATGGAGCAGATCCCAGAGGACTTTCCAGAAGAAGTGCTGGATGGTACAACAATAATAGATCCATTCACATTAAAAAGCTATTTTTGGCTGGAATGAGTGTATTTGTTGTACATATATTTAATTGAATGTTTGCTTATTCCTAGATGTGATCATCCTTATTAAGGCAGAGTGTGTGCATCTGTACTGCAACCCAGTGAATTATGGGTGCCTGCTTCCCTATGTATCTCACTGGAGGAATCTGCAGCTTCATTGTCTGACCGAAACAGAAGTAATGATCTACAGCATCACTTTTTATAATCTCTACTTGGGATGCACCAATATTAAAATTATTATGATTTTTTTGAACAATTATAAAATAATAAAGTATAAAAGTCTTCATTTTGATAGAGATTACAGTGTTATTAAATTTTTAATCTTCCTACATATTAACTGGTATTAAGGTAATCTAAATGTAATAATAGGAAAAAAAACCTAAAACAATTAAGTATTCATATATTGGATATAGGGCTTTCAAATGATTAATCGTGATTAATCGTTAAGAAAGATTAAGAAAGATTGAGTTTGCCTAATATATGTGTGTGTACTGTGTGTAATTATTATATATATATATATATATATATACACAACCACATTAATGTACATATTTAAGAAATATTTACAAGTAAATGTACTTATTATGATTTTTCTAGAATCTATATTATATATAAATACAAATATTTTTACTTAACAAATTTCTATTAAATATATACATTAATTTGTGTGTATTTATATATACATAATAATTACATACAGTACACACACATATATATTAGACAAACTCAAACTTTTATTTTGGATGCGATTAATAGCGATTAATCGTTGGCCAGCCCTAATTGGATAAATTGAAACATATCTAGCATTGACTGTCACGCACTCATATTCATCCGATTACTATTTTTGTTGTTTTCTCCTCATTTTCTGTCTCTCAGTATGAGGATGAAGAAGTTGCGGAGGAATTTAAAATCTCAAGTTTTGTGTCTATGGTTCAAGACTGCCGTTGCATTGGAATCCCCTACAGCTCACATGGTAAGCATGTGATGCACTGAAGAAGTCATTGCAATAGCATTGTACTTTTAACCATCATGTTTACGGTTGATTCATATTGTCCATAGGCCATGTTCAGAAGTTTGACATGTTCATGTTGGAGAAATGGCCCATCATTCAGGCATTTGCCTTGGAAGGAATTGGGGCCGGAGTGTTTTTCACCATGAAATATAAGGTATTTTAATTATATTCTTTGATCTTTACTTATACATGACTTACGGGTGATACATTTTATATAATATGATTGAGACTAGCGTAAGTACAAATAAACTGACACATTTGTTGTTATTGTGTCCTTCACCAAAACTGTTTGTTTTTTCCATCTTATAGCTCACAGATGTAAGTCAGAGACTTTGGCAGGTCTACAGCAGATTGGACCCAGCATCTTTGGATTGCCTTCTCAATGAGGTAACTCACTTGTATATATTGAAGCTTGATTGTTAGTCAAATGCCCATGCACACATTTCTTTCTTATATAAGAGTGGATGTGATACTCTCTCGCAGGACCTTCAGCTTTTCGAAAGACAGTGGAGCTGTCTGTTCTCCAGTATGGAAATCGAAAGTGCACTTTCCATCCAGGAATTGTCAGAGGCTCAAGTTGCAGAGGTGCCGTTTGTAATATTATGACTACCAGAATTTCCAAATGAAATCAAAGATGGTTTATTTACTTTTAGATGATGTCACCTAGGTTGCATGAGTTGGGAAAATGTTAACTAATACTGTGGTGACCAAAATTATTAGAACACTAGTATTTTCACCAGCTGACAATGGTGTTAAGTCAGTTATTTCTATCTTTTGCTGTAGTGTGTCAGTAGGAAATATCAGTTTACATTTCCATACATTCATTTTGCCATTAATTGTAACAATCCAGTGAGATTTTTGTTTGCACAAGGTGTCTGACAACAGCCAGTGCTCCACACAGAGATCTGATCTCATCATCATCCAGTCTGTCTGGAATGACATGAAGAAACAGAACAAACGGAGACAGACTAAATCTAGAAGAACAGTGGCAACATCTCCAAGATGCTTCAAGAAACCTACCTGCAAAGCTACCTGAAAAACTATGCACCAGTGCACCTAAGGCAAAAGCTGTTTTGAACGCAAAGGATGGTCAGACCAAATTTTGATAAAGATAAAGAAAATCTATTCATGACATTATTTATGACAGCATCCTCATTTTACAGCATTTTTACACAAGTGCCTAAAACTTTTAGCAGTACTGTAGCTTTGCAGGTAGGTTTATTGAAGCATCTTGGAGATGTTGCCACAGTTCTTCTGGATTTAGTCTGTCTCAGTTTGTTCTGTTTCTTCATGTCATTCCAGACAGACTGGATGATGGTGAGATCAGATCTCTGTGCACTGAAGCACTGGCTGTTGTCAGACTTGGTGTGCAAACAAAAATCTCACTGGATTATTACAATTAATGGCAAACTGAATGTTTGATATTTCCTACTGACACACTACAACAAAAGATAGAAATAACTGATTCAAAACCATTTTTTAGCTGGAAAAATTACTAGTGTTCTAAAAATTTAGGCCACCACTGTAGTTAAATAGACTTTTATGCACTGTAGTTCTCCACAATTGACTGCAACCTCAATTTTACTCTTGTATGTTCTTGTTATTGTATGGAACAGCCACTTGAATGTTCCTGATGGATCTATTCCAAATGAATCAAATCACTTCTTTCTTTATTATTGTGGTTTCATATGGGTTTTAACAGTCAGTGAAAACCAACAAAAATAACGTGTTGGACATGATTCCTTGTGTGATGCTGAATCTCATTTTCTCTCTTTCTCTCTCAGCCTTTCAGAACATATTATTCGCATGGTCTTATTTCCAGCAATATCACAGACAAGAGGTATTTATATGATACAGTTGCTCTTATTTCTAAGAAAGACATTCTGCAGGGTTTGTTTCTCTTTGTAAGGCATGTAATGAATGAAATGTTTGTACGCCAGTAAAAGCAGGCAGCCATTTGTGTTGTTTGGGAGTCACTCTACCAAGGAAGATTTGGAGAACTACTGTTTCACCTTCCCTTCTGAAGGCCACCAGGTTCGAAACACTGGCCCTGCTGGGGGTGTTGCCAAACACATGGTGAGAGCGCCACACAGTGGCATGATGACTGAGACCTTAACTTAATATACATTAAAACCTCTACTTATAAAACACTTTTATATGTGTGTTTGCTATCTTTCTCACAGCTGCTGCAATGTGTGGCTCCTAAAGGGCCACTAGCTTGTGCTAGAACCTATTTCTTTGGGAGCACACATGTCCCATACTTGGGTAAGTGACAAGTGTATGTCTAGAAAATGTTTTAATGAAATCATTTTTAATTTTTCTGTTATAAATTCACTGGTTCCTTTAATCCAACAGGAAATGACAACACCCAGCAGAAGGGCACAGATCTCCAGTAAGTACTCCATTCATGCTTCTTACTGTGTTTTGATGTTTGAATTGGTATTAAAGTAGACCTGTTGTGTTCCAGGCTGCTTTCACATATCTACTCAGCTGTGGTTCAGTCTGTACTAGCAGGAATCAAATGTTTCTCCATCAACTCCAGTGCTAGTAAGGTAAGTATTCATCAAAGGGACCCTCTTTAGTAAAAGTGTGATCAACAGTAAAGGGATAGTTTACCCAAAAATGAAAATTCTGTCGTTAATTACTCACCCTCACATCGATCTAAAGCCGCAAGACCTTCGTTCATCTTCGAAACACATTAAGATATTTCTGATAAAATCCGAAAGCTTTCTGACCCTCCATAGACAGCAAGGGTACTACAACAGTCAAGGCACATAAAAGTAAAAATCTTAATTTATGTTCTGGAGATGATAGAAGGTCTTACGGGTTTGGAATGACATGAGGGTGATTAATTAATGGCATACAATAAAAATAAAAAAGGCAACTTAAAATGGGAAAGCAAACTTAATAAGCATTCTATGAATGTGAGTTAATTTAATTTTATACCCTTCTGTATAAAACTATAAGCATAAAGTTTTAAAACCTCAAAAGGTGTGGTAACATTAGCAATGTTTTATGGACAAAAAGGGGCCATTGTCCATGTACTGTAGCAATGCATGAAGCACAGTTCACACAGAAGTCACTGTAAAACCAAGCAGCTTTCTGTTGGTCAGTATGGTGAAATCCTGTGTGAAAACCCTCACAAGTAATTCTAGATCATGTGGATTCCTATCAAAATTACTGGATTTTGCCTGTGAATTCGGTTAATGTGACAGCACCTTAACAGAAGAGTGGAATCCATACTAGTGGATGACACAAAGGAAATATATCACTGAAATATTGCTGGAATTAGAATTTTTTCCAGCTGATGAATAAAAAAACATGAACAGCCAATGAAAATCCTTCCTAATTTAAAGCAGGCACAGTAGTTTTGTTTACAGAGCACAAAATAAACACAAAGTTATTATTCTATGATGTGGACGCTAATGTGGTTATCGTAATAGCTATTATTCTTGGAGTGAATAACCTTTTATACTGCATTTTATGGTGCCATCATTATGGGCTTAGAAAGAACTTTGCTCAGGTTATCAATATGGAAAATAATGCACACATTTTTTTAAGGCAAAGGATGTAGCAGAGCAAACATTTCAGCTGGCCTTGGACAACTTTGGGTTGATTCAGTACAGAGGAGCTCTCAGGTATGCAACGCACACAGAAATAGCCTGAAAGAAATCTGCAGACTTTTTCTTTTGCCTTTTCTGAGCTGATTAAAGGGTGAATTCTGTGGAATGGATTTAAACACTGTCAAAGAAAGGTGATTTATGAACAAATTATCCAAAATATTTACGAAACAAACACAAGGGGTAGAGAATGTGTAGAACTGACAGATGTTCCAATTCTTTGGAAATCTACGTAAGTTTCTCTGGGGTTCTGAGTTTGCAGATTCCTTGTGGGCCTTGGCTATTAGACAGTGGTTATTAAAGGTGAAGTTACAGTTGAGGTCAAAAGTTGACATACACCTTACAGAATCTGCAAAATTATTTTACCAAAATAAGAGGGATCATACAAAATGCATGTTATTTTTTATTTAGTACTGACCTGATTAAGATAATTTACATAAAAGACATTTACATATTAATAGTTAAAAAGAATTTATAAAAAAGACCAAAAGTTTGGTCACTGTTCAAAAGTTTACATACGTTTGATTCTTAATACTGTGTTACCTAAATGATTCACAGCCATGTTTTTTTGGTGTTGTTGTTTAGTGATAGCTGTTCATGAGTCCCTTGTTTGTCCTAAACAGTTAAACTGCCTGCTGTTCAGAAAAATCCTTCAGGTCCCACAAATTCTGTGGTTTTTCAGTGTTTTTGTGTGTTTTCCAACAATAAATATGATTTTGAGATCCATCTTTTCACACTAAACACAACTGAGGGACTCATATGCAACTATTACAGAAAGTTCAAACACTGTTGCTCCAGAAGAAAAAACGATGCATTAAGAGCCAGGAGTGTAAACTTTTGAACAGAATGAAGATGTACATTTTTCTTATTTTGCCTAAATGTAATATTTTTTACATTTAGTACTGCCCTTCAGAAACTTCAGAAGATACTTGTACATGCTCATGCTTGTACATTTCCCGGAAGACAAAATAAGTTACATTTACCCTAAACTTCAGATTCAAAAGGTTTTCACCCCCTAGCTCTTAATGCATTCTTTTTTCTTCTGAAGCATCAGTGAGCATTTGAACCTTTTGTATTAGTTGCATATGAGTCTCTCAGTTGTCCACAGTGTGAAAAGATGGATCTTAAAATCATACAGTCATTGTTGAAAAGGGTTCAAATGCACACAAATGTTGAAAAACCAAAGAATTTGTGGGACCTGAAGGATTTTTCTAAATAAGAGTGAGCAGTTTCATGCTTCAGGACAAACAGGGGACTTATGAACAGCTATCACTAAATAAAAAACAACAACAACAAAAAACAGCTGTAGATCATTCAGGTCACAACACAGTATTAAGAATCAAGTGTATGTAAACTTTTGAACAAGGTCATTTTTATAAATTCAACTATTATTTTCTCTTGCGGACTAATTAACATTTTGCAGATTCTGCAAAGTGTATGTAAACTTTTGACCTCTGTATGTTTAGGTCTCACTGTAGGACACATTTTGTGTTTGCTTTGTGAATTAAGACTTTACTCTGCCTGTTTAATTCAGATCCAAAGCTGTGTTTAGCATACAGGCTGTCAACAATGAGGGAACGTAAGTTTTTATACACAAACACTATTTACTATTCACTATTTACCACTTTTTGTATTTCATAACTTAAAAGGTAAATAATCTTCCATTACACAGAATCATTCCCCTCAGTGATGAGGACAGTCGCTTTATGGTGAAAACTGTGAGTATAAAACTTTTTCATCGCAGCTGCAGTTTGTCATTGTACTGCAACTTGTATTAAATGGCTGACTCCTCCACAGGCATCCATGATGGTGCACGATATCCCGGATCTTCAGTGTGGAGGAAACCTAGGATCAGTAGTTTTCTCTGAGTCATTTCTAGAATCCAGCGTTTACATTCAGCAGAGAGGTAAGAAGTATTCAGATGAAGGTTAATTAAGTACTGTTAAACACAGGTCATGTGAGATTGTAAAGCACCTCTTCTCCTGCAGATGGCGCTCTTTCCTCTGACAGCTGCTACACTGTGCTCACCTCCTCAGTTCCTCGCCATGTCTGCTGGCTGGTACAGTGCTTGTTAACAACATGATAAATTATGCCAAAATAATTTTTTACCAGTACTTTAATGAATTATATTTTTCATTGAATGCTGAGTTAACTGATTTATTGATTTCTGTGTTATAGGTAGATGAGGCTGATGTGCGAATGTCTGAACAGGCTCAGCATCTGCCGAAGGTAAAGTTTTATAGTGCAGTAATTTTTACAAGCTATTGTAGCTCCCTCCTGCTGTACTAAGTCCTGTTTGCTTTAATACCTGCATGTGTAAAAACAGGAAGAGGATGGTACGTGTTTGGGCATTCCTCTAACAGTGAGAGACTCTGCCTACATGTTCTCTAACAGCCTGCTGTCTACACCTGAGGAAGGTCAGATTTCATCTTTACTGGAAGGTCATGGTTTCAAATAGTCTTTGTGCATGGGCATTAATGTGTTTATTGTCCTGCAGGGAAGCTGGTGTTTTTCTCTGAGGGTATCCTGTTTGTGCATCCTCATTACGGCTCCATTACACTCTCTATGAGTCACATCAACAGCATTAAACTCTGTGATGGGGTGAGCAATGCTCTCATTCACAATATATTTGAGGTCAGATTGATTTTTTTTTAAAGGAGTTAGTACTTTTATTCAACAAGGATGTATTAGGTTTCAAGTCAATGCTGTCTTGAGTACCAAATCAGCATTTTAGAATGATTTCGGCATGATCAAGTGGCACTGAAAACTGGAGTAATGGATGCTGAACATTCAGCTTTGCCATCACATGAATAAGTTACATTTAAAAAAATATTAAAATGAAAAACAGCTATTTTAAATTGTGAAAATATTTCACAATTTTGCTGTTTTCACTGTATTTTTATCAAATAAATGCAGCCTTGTTGAGTGTAAGAGACTTGGATAATTTTAAAATGTAAACTTTGGAATGGTACTGCATATATCTTTAGTTTTGCTTTGTCTAAATGTATACAGTGTTGTTTTCACAGGGCTCTATGTCTGATATATCAATGCTGTTCATCGAGTATCAGACCTCTCTGCTTCCACACCTTCCATTCCCTTTACACAGTGCTGATTTCTCTCTGGCTATCGCGCTGCTTCCCAGAAGCAAGAGCCACAAAAGCTTCTATTCACAGGTGCGCGCACACACACACACACACACACACACACACACACACGCACACACACATATATGCAGGTAGAACATTTAGGATTCTGTCATACTGCAGAGTTGTATTCTGTTTAGTGTTTGGTTGTAAATGAGTTGTGATATGATTTGCAGGTCCTGCCAGCTTGGCGTAAGTCAGACTCTGGGCTGAGAGTGCAACACGTCCTTAACGATCAGCTGAGCCCTGAGCACAAGAGCATGTGAGTTAACACTTCATTCTGCATCAGCTCAGCCAACAGCATGCAGCCTGATTTGTTAAGATCTTATTGTGCTTGAGCCCCGAGGTGTCATGATGTAGCACGTAAATGTATCCGATGACGTGTTTTCTCTCAGGTACTTCAGGCTGTTAAAGCTTCATGAGATACACACACCAGCGGCAAACGGCCATAGAGGTGTTCTGAAGACTGCTTATCCACAGCTGCCAGAGCAGGACAGGTAACACACATGATGTGGCAAAATGTCAAGCGATAAATCTTTTTGCTTGTCTATTCTATCCGCTATTGAAAATGGTGCTATCATGCTGAAAATGCAACAGATTTCGAACTGTCTTGTATGTACAGCACATCTTTCTCTCATCTTATTGGTTGCATTGAATTTGTTGCTTTGCTCATGCATGTTGACGTCTATCAAATTTTCTGCTCAGGTTCCTTCAGCATTTTGCCATCAGCAGTAGCGTGGGTGAAGAATCTGTCTGCAGCGACCACTTGTCTTCTGTGTTTTCAGACACAGCACCTGAAAACATCAAACCTGAATCCAAGAAAAAGGTGAAATACATTTTGTATGAATGTAACACAGTCATACATAATCTAGCTGACAAGTCATGCTCGAGGAAACAGAGAATATGAATAATAATAAATTAATGTGTTTGTGTGTGTAGGTGGTCCTGACTATCATTGCAGGCTTGCCAGGCAGTCATAAGGAAAATCTGTGTGATTTCTTGATGGAGGTGAATCACAATAGTGCGAGGTGAGAGAACAATCAAGATGCCATGAACTATAAATATGATCATTATAGCTGTAATGTTGTCAGATTCCTAGTGAGTGATATTTCTGACTTTCAACCATAATAATTTTTGCTGCACTGCCATTGGAAGATCATTGAAACTGAATGGCAGTTATGCATTTATCCAAATAGAAGGTTGGAAATTCAGACTGGAAGTTCAGTGGAAAGCATCCTGAATGCTGGTGTACTAATTAGGGCCTGAGCACTGGTAGTGCAGGGACCCTATTGGAATTGAAGAAGTTTCTCCTTCTCCTAAACTAATCACTTTTTTGAGGGCCTAAACATGATTGAAAACTCATGAAACTTTCACACACCAAAAGTAGTGAAAATTTACATCCGATATGGGTTTCAGAAATGGGTGTGGCAAAAAAAAGCACTTGATAGCGCTGCCTATAACATTTCAACGAAGTGGCCCTCGAGCTATGTTTCATTTACATGTACAAAATTGAGTAGACACATGTAACACACCAATACCCACAAAAAAGTCCTCCGGTACGAATTCCGAAACTCAACAGGAAGTCTGTTATTTTTAATTTTCTTGGCAAGTTTTGTGCCGTTTTTACCATTTTCAGGCATTGTATTTAAATGAACTCCTCCTAGAAATTTAAACAGATCAACACCAAATTTGGCCAGTCTAATCTAAAACGCTTTGTGACTTTAAAGTGCGAAGATCTTGAGTTTTGCTGAAGGGCGTGCCAAGCATCTGCACCAGAATTCAAATGTTTAATTATAGCCCTGTCATGAATACCTGCCCACCCCCCTGGCCTGAACACATGTAAATGCCAATATTCTGTTATAATCATAGCGCCACCTGCTGGCAACAGGAAATTACTTGTTTTACACTTAACTTAAACATGCAAGTCTGATCTGCACCGAAGATTAAGTTTAGTAAGAGTCCTGGTCTGAAGACATCTGAAGGCCAATATTCAGTTATAATCAAAGCGCCACCTGTTGGTGACAGGATACATCATGCTTTGCACTAACTCAAACATACCATGTTCAGTCTGTACCAAACTTCATATGTTTGATATAAGTCCTGGCTTGAAGACATCTGCATGCCAATATTCAGTTATAGTCATGTAGTCACCAGCTGAGAGCAGGAAGTTTGGCACATATAATTGACTTTGACATATTCCTCCTATATTTACTACTTTAAATGCATATTGCTCACCGTTCACTGTTTTCCTCAGGGCTCTATGCTTACTTTTCTTTTTAAGAGCACTTGTGCTCCTTAAAAACTTAGGAGCACAGTCAAAATTTCAGGAGCACTTTTTAATTAATAATCAAAAAATTACGAGGTGATATTTGAGTCCTTAAAGTGATTAGAGGGGAATTTTGTTTTTACCTTTGTAATAGCATTTTTCTAACTTTATTAAAAGTATGTCATCTTTTATGTCAATTTAAAGGTTCATGAAACCCCAGACTACTTTTTCAGAGATTTGAGCAGAGGTGTTTGTGTTGCACATCATATATGACAATGTTAGCATCCATTAATTTTAATTGTTGGTTAATTTTGAGGTTTTTTTTGCTCTATTTTCATCTTCCGGGTTTAAAATCTGACGTCACAGTTTGTGATGTGGCAGTGGACTATAGTACATCGATGGCGCGTCGGTGTCTCATAATTATTCATGAGGCTGCGCGTTCTTGTCCTATGAGAAGACGCTTTTGCAGCATTTTTCAAAACTATGGTGAGAACTAACCAGTGCTGAAACAGGGGGGTTTCATGACGCAAAAAAACAAAAACAAAAAACTATATATATATATATGTTATTATTATTTTTTTAAGGGTTTAAAAAAATGTAATTATAACAACAGAGTAACAACAAGTAGAATAAGAATAAGCTACCAATCAAATGAAATCCGTATTTTCAAAATTAATTTTTACTACAGAGGTGGCATGGAAGAACACAAAAGTGGCTTGTAGGTGTATTTTCATGTTTAATGAGACTCAGAGGTGGCATGAGTGCAACCAAATTCGTAAATTCATGTTGAGATTAATGTTTTACATATAAAATTTTGAATACAGAAATATTAAATGATTTAAATAACTGAAAAGATACTTCAAAAATGATACTAAATCTGCCAGTAGGTGGTGGCAAGTCACTGATTTAATTACTGAATCATATCATTCATTTGATTCGTTCAAACGGCTGATTCATTCAGGAATAAAGCAAGCGACTGTCTTTATGAATGGGAAATTGAATCATTGACTCACTAGATTCATTTAAAAACGCATGTTCATTCATTAAGGAAACACCGCTACTGTGTTTGAATGGAGATGCACAGCGGCTCAGTTGAGACTTGTTTCAGACTATTTTTGACGATGAAATAGAGCAAAATCAGGCAATAGTGTTATGTAAGTCACTTAATATTAACTTCTTGTTTAAGTGTTGTATTAAATCAATATCTCATTTACAAACTCCCTTAAAAATCATTAAAAGCTGTCACTCATCTTAGTTCATTGCGATCTCACAAAGTTCCATTATAATCAATGAAGCTCTCTACACTGCGCAGTGAATCTCTTATTTACACTCTTTCTGCACTTTGTGAAAGGATTTGTGAGATGTCTGTGATGCATAACTCAACATTGCAAAAACACAGAAACTTTTGAAGCTCCCCTCAGTGCAAACACAAATATGCTAATCGGGTCACTTGCACATGGTGCTCCTAAATATTTTTTCATAGTCGCATGCAGTAATTTTCAGTCGCAAATGCACCCTTACAGTCTGTAATTACTGTATACCCTTATTATTACTGTTTGATTGACAGGTGGGAGGTGTTTTGCCCTGCTCTGAAGGGCTCTGAGGAATTCAGTGCGTCGCACCTTCAGCGGTACCTGAGCAGCCTTCTGGCCAAACAGAGGGAGACGGATCTAAATTCATCCAGAGTTGTGCTGCTTATACCAGGGTAAGACAGAAATCAACATTGAGTCTCAAAACCTTGAGAATCATGTTTATTTCAGTTGATGAATTTTACAGCTTTGACACTCTTATTGAACATTGAATGGACTTGAGGCGAATAACAACACTGCTTATAGCTGAATTAAACTTGTTTCACAATTGATGAACTTTGCATGGTGATTGACATGTCATTTTCCTGGCATGTGCTGAGTTTTTATGCTTACTCTGTTGTGTTGTAGGTACACCGATGTGCTGGATGTGATCCAGGCAATCACGGCTCATCCAGACCCACAAGTTCACAGCCAAGTGACAGTGGGTGCCGTCTCAGCATGTGTCAACCCACTTACATCCTTCATCAAACACAGGCAAGAGTTTTTCCACATGACATTTATCACACCTACTTTTCCAGACGAACACTTGTAATTCAGATTGTAAATGCTGTAATAAGAATTATGTCATTATGAAATTATAATGCAAGTGTCTAAAGGGCCTATTAACACACTGTAATTTCCCCTGTTTGATGTTGGATCTGAAGCTCTCTGAAACTGCTCTTTACAGGCTTCTCTTCCCCAAGCTCCTGGAGCAGTGCAGTCAGGGTAAGTTTCTCTCAAAATGGTGCCTGTGTGTTGATGTCGCAGAAAAGATTTTCAGATCACGTGAAATCAAATTTCCCTGGATCTTTGGAGACAGAACGTTCTTTGAACTATGAAACCTACCTAAGTTTCAGTATGTGAACTTCACTTGCATCAAAATAGTGCACTTTCAAAACAAAAATGTCTCAGAAGCTAACCCAATTTACATATATGCTTAACTGGCGTTCTGCAACTTCCTGTATCTGCATATCCTTCTGTAGAATCCCGTGGTTAGAAACCACCATTATTTTTAACAGCATCCCTGATCGTTTCCATCTGATATGAACAATATCAATCAGAGTGTACTGAGTGTATGAAGACAGTGAGACATCACCAGTGCGCCCTTAATTAAAGCAGCCTCATTTAACCTCAGTGCTCTAGGGGAATTGCCCCTGTAATAAGTGCACTGTAAGTGGCTTTGGATAAAATGTCTGCTAAATGATTCCTTAGATGAGTTTCTCTTTTAGGCGTCGTCAGCAATGTTGTCTTCACGGGTTTGACTACCGAGCAGAAGCACCCACTTCTCAAACACATGCAGATGTTGATCCGCACAGCCAATCCTAGCACTGCATTTATCTCAGCAGAGAAAGGGGCGGTTAGAAGGTTTGTGCATTGATAATTTCTCTAGCATATGCACTCATTTAATTCTCATATTACTTAGTGATTATTTTTTTGTATTGTAGGACTGAAGATTTACGGCTTGTCCTGAATGACAGCAGTTTCTCACAGTCTCATATGATCAATGCACGATACCTGCTGTATCCTGGCTGGTAAGGTTTTCGTTCTGTATTCTTTTCAGTATGTGCGTTTGTACATGCTGCTGTATGTTTAACTATGTTGGACTATACTGTGTGTTGTTTCAGGTGGGAAGGCAGGTTTGTTTCTGGAAGTGGATCATTGTCTATGTCTCAGCATTGTATTGAGTTCGGTCGTCCATTGGAGAGAGCATTATTTCTGCAGCGCTGCAAAGGTTAGCATCTGTTTGAGTGTATTCTTGCTATATAAAAGTATTAATTGCTTTCAAACTTTGAACGGTAGTGTATATTGTTACAAAAGATTTATGTTTTAAGTAAATGCCGTTCTTTTTACCATTCTGTTTATCAAAGTCAAAATCAGGTTCCAAAAATATATTAATCAGCACTGTTTTAAACATTTATTATAAATCATTACATCAGAATGATTTCTGAAGGATCATGTGACACTGAAGACTGGAGTAATGATGCTGAAAATTCAGCTTTGGATCATGGGAATAAATTCTATTTTAAAGTATATTAAAATAGATAACCACAATTTTAAATTGGAATAATATTTCACAATATTACGTTTTTGTTTTTTTGTTTTTTAAAAAACACAGCCTTCATGAGCAGAAAAGTCTTCTTTAAAACACTTACTGATCCCAAACATTTGAACATTGTATATATAATAATTTAAGGCTTTGAAGTTAAACTTAAATTATACTTATGTTACATTAGCAACTAACTGAAATAACTTGAATTACTAAATTACTGAAAATATAGCTAAATTGAATTACTACTACTACAACTAAAAGTAATTACTATGATGCTAAATAGGAAATAAGATCTAACTGACAATATTAACAAATATAAATAATCATACCTAAATAACATGACATGAAGAATAATTACTGAAATATTTTTATTATTATTCCCATTTTAAATTATTCACACAGCATTGTAAGGTGGTCTGGATAAAACCCTTACACATTCATCACCTTTATGTTGTTGTTGAAATATATGTATTTAATGAAAGACTAAAGGAGAAGTCCACTTCCAGAACAAAAATTCACAGGTAATGTACTCACCCCCTTGTCATCCAAGATGTTCATGTCTTTCTTTCTTCAGTCGTAAATTATATTTTTTGAGGAAAACATTTTAGGATTTTTCTCCATATAATGGACTTCTATGGTGCCCTGAGTTTGAACTTCCAAAATGCAGTTAAAATGCGGCTTCAAACGATCCCAGATGTGGTTGTAAATGATCCCGGCCAAGGAAGAAGGGTCTTATCTAGAGAAACGATTGATTTTTTTTCATTAAAAAAATAGAGTTTAAATACTTTTTAATCTCAAACGCTCGTCTTGTCTTGCTCTCGTTGAACTCTAGACAGTTAGGGTATGTCGGAAAAACTCAAAACACAATTTCAAAAATCATTTCAAAATCATCCTACATCGCTGCAGAAGTACCGACCCTTAACACCCTTAACAAAAAAAAGTAAAACAGAGATATAGGATGATTTTGAAGTTGAGGGAGAATATGAGATGGGAGTTCAGGCAGAGCAAGACAAGACGAGCATTTGACTTTAAAAAGTATATAAATGGTATTATTTTTATGAAAATAACCATTCGTTTCGCTAGATAAGACCCTTTTTCCTCGGCTGGGATCCTTTACAACCGCACTGGGGATCGTTTGAAGCCGCATTTAAACTACATTTTGGAAGTTCAAACTCAGGGCACCATTTCAGCCCATTATATGGAGAAAATTCCTGAAATGTTTTCCTCAAAAAACATAATTTCTTTACAGCTGAAGAAAGAAAGACATGAACATCTTGGATGACAAGGGGTGAGTACATTATCTGTAAATTTCTGTTCTGGAAGTGGACTTCTCCTTTAAGAACGTAAATACGGTCATTTGCAATGAGGTAAGATCAGTGCTTCCTAAAATCTGAATTTTTGCATAATGCGCTAATGCTTTAAAATAATGCTTAAAATGGGCATGTAATGGCATATTTGCTTAAAATGACTTTATTTTGATGCCAATTTGTGATTGTAATTTAACACGTAGAATGATTGAGGTCTTTTTAAATCATAGCAATCTGATCAAATAATTGTAATAATTGTGAGAGGCCTAATCATCAATAATGAATATTCAAGAGGGTTTAATTGTAAAGTGATTGCTGACAGTATATGTAAGGATGCTGTAAGAGTATGTGCTAAAAATGGAAGTAACAGAAGTAAGTGATCAAAACACAACTCACTGCCTCTGTCTCTTTTCTTTTCTCAGCTCTGAAATCCTCTCTCAAACCCAGCCCTTTCACAGGAAACATCTATCATATCAGTGGGAAAGTGCAGTTCTCTGGTAGGGCAGTCGGTCTCCATAACCTCCCCCAAATCTGTCTTAATATGAGGTTGTTTTTTTAAAGTATGGTTTTATATGGAAAACACAGCGTGACATAGTCACAAATCAGCTGTGGTTGTCTATAAATGTGTATTGTTTGATTCCAGGATGTCTCTTGCTCTGGTTTTGTCTGTGTAGTTAATGTATGATTTTTCTATGAGAAGTAGTAGGCAGGGGGCCTGTGGGGTAACGCCACACGGTAGGACTCTCACCTCTGAATCCTCAAAGTGATGTGGCCTGCACACATCTGTTCTCACTCTTTTTTTCCAAGCCGTTTCCTCCTTTGGTCACATTTTTTTTTTTGGAGGGTTTTTGACTGTCCTCTGTTCCTTTGAATCTGTGGTGTAGTTGCATGGAGAGAGTGGGCAGACTGACAGAATGGAGAGAGCTGAGTGATTTTAACAGTACCTGAGTTGCAGCACGCTAGATAGTGTAGTTCATTTAGGACCCATACGGTCTGAACACCATCTGTGATGCCTAACCATGAATCATCTGTGTTTTTGTTATGGAAATCTTTTGATTTTTGGTGCCTATGTTCGGTTTGGTGTGATTTGTTTTCAGAACCCCTGTAAGTTGATTTTTTTTGTAACATTTTTGTAACATTCAGTGCATTGTGATCAGTTGTTTTCAAGTTCCTTGCTTGTTTGTAGAGTGCAGAGTCGTAGTCCACACTGCAGAGGAGTGATTGATGGGATGGATGGCTGTTGGCACGCCATGCTAGACATAGCTCCGTCAGATGACATGTTTGATAAATTAGTGTGCAGCATGTTGGACTCAGTGAAGTGTGTGTGTGTGTGTATCTGACTGCATGCGGTGTCTGTTTTCACTGTAGACATTGACAGACAGATGGTGGTAAACTGTAACTCTATCAGTGGGAATGTGACCATTGCCCCTGATCAGGGGACTCACCATGGCCCGTGGACAACAAACAACTGTTATCTAATGTTTCACGGAGTGGGGCTCACCCAGGAGGGGCTGAAAGACTGGCTTCGGCATTGTGCCAAACAGGTAAATTCTCATAGGTGGGAGCAGGTGGAATCCACAGACTTCTTCCATATTTTCTTCCCTAATTTTGTGGGTGGAATAAACATTGATTTAAGCATTGTAAAATTTGTACTGAGAGCGATAGCATATTGGTAGCTGAAACCATTATCATAAAACCCAAATACTTAATAAATAATTTTATGAGATCCGTGCGATTCTGCAGCCTTCTGTGGGTGCAGATTCTTGAATATAAGAGAGGGAGATTTTAATGAAATCTTAATCATGTGAGGGTAGGGGTGTGCGATATATATTGTCGATGATAAAATCGCAATCGTTGTTCATGCTTTCACTGTGTGATTTAGTCTATTAAAATTAGGGTTGCATGATATTAGATTTTTGCGGATATTGTTCAACTTATTTTGGCAGATAGCAACACCAAGTCTCTCCTGTGGAAATTACAAGCTAATTATTTTTCATTTTGGTTAGTTTAACAAGAACTTATTTGTTAGAATTAAATAAACAATAATGAAGTTCTTTTATAATGACAGTACATTGAAGCTTTGAAAATAACTATACATAAACTATGTATCAGTTGCTGCTGCTTATTTTTTTTTTCCAGAAAAATGCAGTGGTAACCTTACCATTTTATTTTAAGTTTTAACATTTGTAAATGGTGTAAAGCAAAAGAGTTAATAATAAATAACGATTAATGATTTTATGACATCAATTATTTTAGATTTGTATTCAAAGTATATTTTCTCTTTTTTTCTCCAAATAATTTCAAATATCAGTATTTAACTTTTTTATTTAAAGTATTTAAAACAACTTTAAAGCATTAATTATGCATTTGTAACTGCAGGTTAACTGCATTCATGTTCTGCATTAAATAGTCTGTGTGAATTCATCTAAATGCCACTTCAGATGCAGAATTTGTGCCACCTCTGCATTGCAAACACAATTTTTGCTTATACTGATTTAATTTGATTGGTAACAGTGAATCATATAGTGTTTTACAATTTACATTTATGAATTAAATTCAAGAATTTGGCACTAAAGATTGTGCATACATTTAATTAGGTTAGGAAAAAATGGTAAAAAATAAAAGGTAAAAATCAATTTAAACTTAAAAGTTAATTTCCGTTTGTTGTCCTGCAAATTAACCAACTTATAGAATATAAAGAATATCAAAAGCTTTTGGTGTCAGCTGTCCACAAGGAACCAGCACAATAAAATGTTAAGTAAAATATGTTGTTATCGTTGTTGACAAAATTCCAAAAAGTATATACTAGATGTCATTTTTTGCCATTATCGCATACCCCTATGTAAGGGATAGGATATTAAAATGTGTAATATAATAACATAACATAAAATATGTACACAATGTGTAAATTGTATAAATTTAGTAAACACATTATACAAAAATGTCCGTATTTCATTGAAAATGTTGTGTTTCACAGAAAGTGGCAAAAAAAGTCAAGAAGAATAAGAGGACACTTACCACACAGGAGATCAGATACATTCATGTGAGTATAGACACACTTGCGCTCACACTTTTTTAAATTAATTTAGCAAAAAAAGCTAAATATTTAATCTAACGCTTGGTTGAAATATTTTCATCTTATGCGTTTCCAGGTGAAAAGACACCTTGATCCTCTCCCTCCTGGTTACTTCTACAACGGTCATCACTTTGTCAGTTTCTTTGGAGAAAAGCAAAACTTCCATCCTCGTATCTTTTAAATTGCACTTTTTAAAACTTTTTTTTACCGGACGTGGTGGTGAAATTTTCTGGGTTACACTACCGTTCAAACATTTGGAGTAAGATTGCAATAAATTGATCAAAAGACTAAAGATAATGTTACAAAATATTTCTGTTTCAAATAGATGCAGTTCAAATCAGCATATTACAATGATTTCTGAAAGATCTTGTGACACTGAAGACGGGGATAACGATGCTGAAAATTCAGCTTTCTTATTGTAGAAATAAATTACATTTAAAATATAAAACAGATGTTTTAAATTAAAACAATGTATTTTTGATCAAATAAATGCAACCTTAGTGAGCGTAAAAATAGTGTACTTTGCACCTTATATCTGCATACTGTAACAGTAGCATGCTGTTGATTTCCACAGACAATAATTTGAACTCGTCCCAATATGTGAATAAACAAACAGGTGATGTGTACCTTTATTAATCCGATAAGTAGGCTTAATGTTTAATCCAGAGTGTTGAAAAGCAACACATTTGCACGGCTAAGCTTTCATTTAAAGTGTATTACTGTGAATGCATTAATACACACTGAGGCATCATTTAAAATTATTCTCAGTTGTAATCAACAGCATTAAAAATAATTCTGACACTATTGAGTAATACTGTGCGCTTGTCAGAACCAATGTGTTTGTGTTGTTGATTCCTTACATGTGTGTGTGTTCAGTGATGGACCAGTTCATTGATGAATACGTGCAGGAGGCCAACAAGGAGATTGAGCACTTCAATAGAGAGGTGGACCTGCAGCCACACGCTGACCTCTTCGACCCCTAATTCTCTCTTCTGACAAATTCACTTTCCGGGAAAAGGGAGGGGAGGGTCACTTTACAATCGCTAACGTCCACTATCCAATTACCCGCTCAAAACCGTCCATTTCACATGTTAGAATGAGGGATTTGCTGTTGAGAGATGGGGAGGATTTAGCTCACAGCCAGGAAGAAATATCACAGCCTAATGAGAGATCCTTTGCCCAACATACCATGACTGTAAATAGTACCAGCTGAAACGCAGCTGTGTAAAACAGCAATGCTAAAGCCTCAGATGTGTCAAAACATTCCTGTACAGAAAAATATTTTCTCTCATTTATTAGAAAATAGAAGGTAAACACAAATTCGAGGCTTATAGGCATGCCCAGATCATTACGCTTTCCGCAGTGTACATACTGTAGTGGTGAAGCTCCCCGCAGTGAAGCTTGTTCTACTGTAATTCCAGTGCCTAGCAGACATATTGAGCTGAATCGTAATGAAGTTTGTCAGTGAGGCTGAAAGTGATCAAACAGAAGGCTCATTTCCAGCCGTGTGCATCTGGAAAGGCAGGTGCACTGCACCTGCCCTCAGTCAGCCTCTGTCAATCTATCGACCCCCGCTGTGTAGAACAGGGCTGAGGATCTCTCATGTGCTGCAGCTCTCTTTTCAGCCATTCTGAAGTGATTAACACTGCTTCAAGTCACCCCGTTTTGGAAAGGTTAGGGTACAACGGAGGGTTTATTAGTAAATGTTCTAATGTGTTCTTAATCAGATTGACTCGTTGGTGTTGGGTCCGTGTGTAGCACCAGAAATCGGTTCGCCGTGTTTAAACCCATGGCATGGCAGAAGCAGAATTAGTGTGCTTATATCACCCCTGTACTGTACTAGATCCGTACCGTTCAGTATTACGGTCGTATTTAACTCTATCTTGGGGTGTGTGTTATTCTATGCATGTTTACTTGGACTAATCACACACAGCAGGAGAGCAGCAGGGTCACACATTTGACCTTTGTCTACAAGATGAGCCTTAAAAATAATGTTTTGAAACAATTACAGCAAAGGGATGCACTTCCAAAGAAACCCGGACACTGCTGGTCTCCTCTGTGCTGCAATATACTGTACCGGTGTTAATACACTACATGGTTAGCAGCTCTTTCGCCAAGCCATATTCACTCTTTCGTCTGAGATTTATGAGCTACATAGTGCTGATGTTGCTATGGGCTTTTTTAGTGTTCCTTTGGAGATTTATAATATGGTAACTTTGCCTTCATGTCTCTTGACACTTCTGTACCTTGTCAGTACGCAAGTGCAGTTTTACTCAAGGCCGCCCAAACTCTGAAAGGACGTTGCTGAGATGTAGATCCGACAAGCAAAGAGAAACCGACTGCTCGCTAACAGGTGACAGAGCCTCAGAGGTAAGCAGTCACTTCACGAGTTCTGAAACAGCCACACACACGCGCTCATTTAGCTGGTGGTGTCGCCATTAGTCGGGTTCTACGCAGCAGCTGTCCTTAACGGGTACGGGGCTACATATCACTTATATAATGTGTAGTTCAAAGTAGCGGCCATTTTTAGCACATACTATGTGTTAAGATGTTCTATTTATGCTAACTGAAATGCCTTTCACCAAACTGGAACAACCAAGAAAGAATCGCAAGAGTCGATCTATTTTTCATATTGGAAAACCGTGATTTATCTTTGCAAATTCTATTTTTCTAATGCTGTGAAATCAATTAAATTGGAGCCAGATGATAGTATTCCTCGGGCGAAGCAGATTCTCTTCTGTGAGAGATATTTGGCTGCCGCTGCAGAGTCTTGGCAGAGAGCAGGGGCATCCCCGGGTAGAGCCAAGCGCCAGTGTTGGTGAAAGGATATGAAGAGTTGTTTGTCTATGTAAGTGCAAAGGGCCAGCAAGGGTCTGCCGAGTAACAGAAAGGCACTGGAGGGCCACCGTGTAAAACTCTAGAAATCTGGGCTTTTTGTCAGAGATGAGCACTGTGAATCGGGCTTTGGCTCCTCATCGTAAGGCCCTCCAGAGGCAGTTCCTGGTATTATGCGAACCCCCTCTGGCCCGCACAGCTGTGCTGTGGAGCTGAAGTTAGAGGAATAAAACAGAGTTTGGTGGAAAGATTTAAGACATGAATATGTCGAGAATAATCTTAAATTTGCGGCTCAGATAGGAGGGATAGATTTATCGTCTTTTCATTTTGTTTTGCTGAAACCGGCCTGGGTTTTCCAAAAGGTCAAACTTTTAAAGAAAAGCACTTTTAACATTGCCTTTGGTGGCGAACTATTGTTATTATTATTAGATAAATATTCTGACTTTCATGCTTGTTCCTGACCGAAACGTTTTACCTTGTCCAGCCCTCTTTGTTTTAAAAACCAACTAGAGTCTGAATATTCAAACAGCACAAGTCTTGTGTTCTCAGGTATCTGTTAGAGTTGGCGACACCAGCATTGACGTTTTATTTTAAATGTCCATCACAACTGGCTTATATTTAGCATGTTATGTTGTGGATGAACGTGCTTCGGGGGCAACAGTAAAATTAGGACAAGCTAAAGGGCTAAATGATTTCCAATTGCTGCTGGCTGGCTAGGGACAAGCCTGAAAATTGAAATAGCTAAAAATAGATGTTATTAGCTAAAAGTTATTTGCACAAAGCTAAACATGCACCCATTGGCGTTTTGGGGAAACCATTGGAGCTTTTTGACTTGGAGGGAAAATGTGGAATTCATATACACTACCAGTCAAAAGTTTTTGAACTGTAAGATTTTTAATGTTTTTTTAAGTAGTTTCTCCTGCTCACCAAGCCTGCATTTATTTGACTCAAAGTACAGCAAAAACGGTAAACTTTTGAAATATTTTTACTATTTAAAATAACTGTTTTCTATTTGAATATATTTTAAAATGTAATTTATTCCTGTGATTTCAAAGCTGAAGTTTTGGTATCATTACTCCAGTCACGTGATCCTTCAGAAATCATTCTAATATTCTGATTTGCTGCTCAAAAAAAATGTAATTATTTTGAATTATTATTATGATGTTGAAAACAGCTGAGTAGAATTTTTACAGGTTTCTTTGATGAGTAGAATGTTCAGAAGAACAGCATTTATCTGAGATAGAAATCTTTTGTCACCACTTTGTCACCACCAATTTAAAGCTTCCTTGCTGAATAAAAGTACTAATTTCTATAATTTTTATAAAAATTATTATTCACGCTTTTGAATGGTATAGTGTATGATGTTACAAAAGCTTTTTATTTTAGATAAAAGCTGCTCTTTTAGATCATTCTATTCATCAAAGAATCCTAAAAAATACACTCAACTGTTTTAAATATTGATAATAATAATAATAATAATAATAATAAATATCAGCTTATCAGAATGATTTCTGAAGGATCATGTGACACTGAAGAGTAAAGTAATGATGCTGAAAATTTAGCTTTGATCACAGGAATAAATTACATTTTAATATACAATCAAATAGAAAACAGTTATTTTAAATAGTAAAAATATTTCAGAATTGTACTGTTTGCTGTTCTTCAGATTAAAAAATAAATACAGGCTTGGTAAGCTTCTTTAAAAAACATTAAAAATGTTACTGTTCCAAAACTTTTGACTGTTAGTGTAGATTCCCCAGTCTTTACCTCAGTTTCAGAGTATCCAGTGCTTGGAGTGCTCATGATATCTTTGATATCTTCGGTTCTACTTGAAAAGTGCCAAAAGTTCGTAACCAACTTTTGTTTTTGGTTATTTGTTTTTTTTGTTTAAAGGGGTTAAACAAAAGTTTGTGAAAAATCTAAATTTGAGTGTCGTTTGCACAGAACTACTGTAACTCGTGTTTTTCTCCTGTGACTGATGCTTTTTTTCTAATATATATGTTGTATTTATGACAAAATAACACATTAAAATATTTATAAACTACTTCCGTTGATGAGTTATTTTTATTAGCAGTCATCCCTAGTGGTCTGCTCACATAAAACAATGTGGGCAAACAACGTTTTCTGACAAAAAAAGCCTGGACGTGAAGTATGTTTGTATGTGTAAGGTTATCAACTCAGCAGTGGATTTGTCACATGGTGATAACATCTTTTAGGATGCCAAGCCCAGCTTAAACACTAATCTCGGGGGCCTGCAACAACAAAAGCTATTTATAACTTAGTATGTGTATCTGTAGTATGTAATCGAGCACTGTTTTGTGTGCCAATTTGAAGCCTACCACACACATCCTTTTCCTGGCTTTCACTTTGGGTCCCTGCCCAGCCCACCTTCCAAAATACACATATTCAAGACCCACTGTAACGCACCCCAAGGATCTCTACACGTGTCCCAGCCCATCCTCGGACGTTTATAAAACCTGTGTTCGGGTCTAAAACAATGCGCTTACCCCTCTTGCAGATACAATACCCACATTTCTTTCAACTTACATCAGGCTCCCTTCATCTCTCCCTGGAGACAGTACCCACCCTTTGCACACATAGCAGCCATTGTTTTTTACTGGCCAGTGGGACGAGTTCAAGGTTTCGTTTCTGATGCACAGACTGGTTGTTATGACTGCATCATGTAAACCTTACTAAGGCCCGTTTGTCTCCCATGGCTCCTCATAGTGGAGTTCAGAGGGATTTTGACACTGGCTGCATGATTTTCCTTTTCCAGCATTAAGCATAATTCATTTATTTTTACATTTATACAACAATTTAGTTCTTAAATTGTTATATAAAAATATATTGCATTTTCAGATTTAACTTTTACATTATGCATTTGGCAGATGTGACTTGCATTGCATTTTTTTTCAATGCATGCATTCCTTGGGAATCAAACCCATGACCTTGGTGTTGCTAGCATCATGCAGCACCATGTTTGCTGCGCTGAATGTGGCAGTTGTTTGGTCATCTCTGTCTTTTGATCACTGCCAGGGACTGATGTATTTGATGGACAGTAATAGTCCTTTCTTTTGCACACACAGTGAGGCTAGAGAGGCCTTTAATCTGGTAGTCACTTTATGTCCCTGATACTTGCAGTGCCTAAGAGCAGTTGAGGATACAGACTCATTGTGTCACCATGCAAATATAACGTTCACACATGCACAAGCACACACATACAGTGACATAAATGTCATTAAGAAACAGCTCATTTTAAAAATGAGTGGATGTTATCACACTTTGACCTGGAGGTCTTTCTTTCGTATGCTTTTGTCTATTTCAGGCCACGTTTACACTGCAAGACAAACTGGCCAGTTCCAATTCTGCACCAATATGATACACACTGCGCTACTAAAATTTTGAGCCGTTCTTAACAAAAATCTCTCATGCTCAACATGGATGCAATTGATCAAAAATACAGTAAAAACATTAATATTGCAAATATTAATATAAACATTAATATTATTACAAAATGTTTTTTTTTTTTTTCATTTAAAAAAAACAAACAAAAAAAACTCACTTTTCAGTAGCCATTACATTACCAGGGAAAGTAATGCATTATTACAATATCATGTTACTCTATAAAACAGTAATTAATTGTGTTACTTCGTTACTTTTATGGAAAGTAGTGCATTATGTTACTTTTGTCACCAGAGCTGGGCTTGCTTATTTATTTTTAATAAAAAAAAAAACAAAACAAAAGCTATATTTCAGGCAGCTATGAAGACCCTTTCACACCAAGGGCCAGATTTACTAACAGCTTGTGCCAGCGCAAACAGTCGTTTGCCGTTAAAATAGTACTGTCAGGATTTACTAAAGACTGGCAGTTGTGAATTAGCACTGGAAAGGCATGGACAAGGGCTACAATGATTCCTCATTTCTATTTGAGTATTTCTATTTTTAAAAAATCCTCGATTGCATTTTTGCTGTGTTGAGTAATTGGCAAAATACTGGAAGTGGCGCATTCCAGATATTAAACCCATTTAAAAATCATAATAAAGCTTAATGCTATTAAGACTTCACAAATGCTGAAATCAATTTAATGAATATATGCGATGCAGGTTTAATATATGCGCTTAATATATCAGGCAATGCAATTTACTAACGTTTACGCTCATCGGATTACTGGTATTTGCGCCATTATTTAACGTCTGCAATTGTTGTTGCTAGGAGGAGGCACTGCAGAGAACAGAGAGTGCGTTGTAGAGAATTTTTTCCAAACGTATGAATCTATTTGGAATGCCAGAAGAACACATTATGTGAACATATCGTTTTTCAAGCCATGTTATTTTTAGTTTGCTTCAGGAAATAAAAGACGACTTGAAACCCTCAACTAGGAGGAGTTATGCAATACCAGGGGCCGGTTGCATAAAAGGTTTAGAATAGTCTTAAAAGTTAATCATCTAATTTTTTCTAGTCAGACTGGTCATAAATTTTAACATTTGGTTACATGGAAATGTTAATTAGCCTAAATTGAATCCAAAAAATAGACTGATTACCCCTTGACTAACTACTAGTTTGTCAAACTAGTTTTTAAGACACTGTCTTAGCATAGAGGCTAAGTTTATGCAACTGGCCCCAGGTCTATCGAAACTTCTGGCAAACCCTTCATTTTTTTGGTCTCCGGTTCTTTTCGCCGTACTGTGGCTTTTTTATTTGTGACTATGCCAATTTGCACTACGATTGATATATTTCATTGGTCGATATGTAAATTAAATGTTGAGTCTGTGTTTCCACGCCCATCGGTGATGTTTTGTAATTGCGATCTTGCGCTAATTCGCCCTGTTTAGTAAATCTTGCCCCAAAAGTGAAAATAATATGGAGAGTTGTCAGTGAATAAATGGGAACTAAATAACTTGCATTACTTACATTACTTATTTGATGAAAAAGTAACTCTCTATGTAACTATATATATATATATATATATATATACATACATATATATACAAGTAACGCAAGTAATATTATTACTTTTTCCAAGTAACTAGTAAAGTAACACATTACTTTTTAATTGACAAGAAAATATCTGAGTTACTTTTTTCAAATAAGTAACGCCAGTTACTTTTTCCCCCATTTACTGATTAAAAGCTCTCCTGTCCCTATGTTGAGAGAAATCTGGAGTAAGATGTTATTTCTAGAATAAATGTAAACATACATTAATTCATTTCGCTCACATAAAACAGATTCAGTATTTCTCAAAATGAATAAAAACTGTGAAATTCAACTCAGAATATGACGCAAACCTGCAATAATTAAATGTTAAATAATACAAATATCTTTTAAGCATTTAATACCATTTTATTAACCAGTGTCTTTGCTGCCGACCTTCAATGATTCAACTCAACCATACTAATAAGCAAAAATGACTCAAGATAATCTAACATTAGTTTTCCTTTTTTTTATATTGCTGAAGAGTTGAAATTTTTTCTTCTGCAGTCTACTGTACAGACGTGAATTCACTTTTCTCAAAGCCTGAGGCTTTTGGTGTGAAAAGGCTTTTACATTTGCCAAAAATAGAACTTTTTATATTAAAAACAAACAATCAAGCCCTGCCCAGATTTAAAAAGTAACGCAAAAGTAATGTAATGTTTTAAAGTAACTTTCCCCAACACTGTGTATATACATATATATATATAGTTTTTTTTGTTGTTTATTTTGCTAGTTACTTGAAAAAAGTAATCTGTTTACATAGCTCCCATTACTGTAATGTTGTTATCCCCAACACTGGCCATTACTGCAGTTTTCAGTGTTACGAAAACCTTCCGAAATTATTCTAACGCATCACTTTTTTTAGGATTCTGTGATGAATATAAAGTACAAAAGCATTTGAAGCAACAATGAATTTTTTGCTGTCAGTTTTGATCAATTTAATGTTTTTGATTTAATGTAATGAAAAAGTATTAATTTCTGTATGAAAAATCTTTGATACCAAATTTTGTTTGGTAAGGTATTTTAGATGTGGTCCATACAAAGGTTGCCAGGTTTTCACAACAAAATCTGCCCCATTGCTACTCAAAGCTAGCCCAATTGCATTTGAGGGGCTCCCTCCTTAAAAATCGTGTTCTAGGGGATAAAGTTCACTTTTTTTTTTTTTTTTGTTGGGGTTCCCCTGGTAAATCCGTATTTCAGGGGCTAAATGACGTTATTGGGGTAGCTTCAACCCGCGGACATCAAAAACAGCACGTGGCAACAGTGTTAAAGTAGCCCAATTCTGCGTAAAAAAAAAACAAAAAAAAAAAAACATGGACTTTGCAACACTGGTCCATACACTGCACTAAAATACTAAATACTAAAAGCTATATTTAATATTCATGTACTGAAGTAAGTTTATTTTTCTTATTCCAGTTACAAAAGTTTTCTTCTCTCAGGCATAAAACTTAATTAAGTTTAATGAAAAGTATTTAATTTAAAAATAATAATAATAAAATAATAATAATAATATATTAAAAGATTTGTGCTTTAATTATTTTACAAAGTTTGTCTTCTCATGGTAATTTATTTAGTTTTAAATGTTTTCATATCTTTATAAATTCTTCTCTTTTATGCATTGTTGGTAAACAGCAGATTTATTTCTGCTTTATTTCTAAATATGAAGCATGACCAGATCTTTGAGGTTCACGCTATCATCAAAAAAAATGTGTTACATGTGATGGGGGACCACATTGGACTGCAGTGTGACCATAGCCCTTTTATCCTCTAGACAAAAGTCTGTTCTGTTCACAGTTCATTCTTCAGGTTAAGGATATCAAAGGTCATGAGAACATGCATGTCATTGCTTTCTTTAGTGACAGCAGCGAGCTTGAGTTGTGTGGCATTTCCAGTGACAGCCTCACCTTCCCAAACTCTGCTCTTATTCATCTTCAGATCCGTTCGCTTCTCTCCCACGACACACACTCTTTGCGCACCTGGTACCCGCACACGGAAACTCACTGAACTCTGGGGAGCCAGCACACCTGTGCGGGGCTCCAGCAGCACGCACCCTCTTCCCCACGCTGAATACACACATGGAAACGGATCTCCGGGCTTTTCACACACGCTCCTGATTATAAAGTCACACAGTGACATGTAGTCCTGCTGAGGGGGTTTGCGTCCATAAATACCAAGACGATAGACTCCCGCTCTGGGAGCGCACACGCTCACGGTTACCTTAGATGTATCTGTAAATGTCAAGAGTACATATCGGGACAGAGGAAAATGAGCCTGCTCATGCAGCTCAGCGCAGAGCGTCGTGTGTATTTGCAGGTCTGGTGAAGCGCAATGGAAGGTAATGTTGCACCGGCCCTGGGGGGCATTTACTATCGCCCCTGTGTGGCTGAAATGGGACAGTCCGGCTTCTTGGGTACGCACCCCGGGACCACACCACAGGCCCAAGTCTGGAGGATACAGCGCATTTGGGTTCAACCCTGGGCTTTGACAGTGTAGTAGATAGTTCCCGGCGTTTTGAAAAGTCCCACTTTCACTGTCATAATCCTGCACGAATATAGACAGCCGGTAAAATCCTTTGTACGGACACATGATGTTACACACCAGCTCTTCTGCTGTGATTTGTGACGCAAGGCAGCGCTTGGCTGTAGCGACGTCGAGCTCGTGGTGCGCAAGCTCGCACACCATCATCAGAGGTCGTGATGTTTGTAGGATCACCTTGCACTCACCACTTTCACCCACCTCTATGGCCTCTTCTCCTGTGACGCTGCAACCCTTGATGCCTAGGGCTGAGGCCCCTGCTGCCAGGCCCCAGTTCAGGTAGGGGTTATCAGGCAGGGCCTGCCTCTTTTGGATACTCGGGCACTCTAGTTCAAGAGAGCAAATCCACCGCAGAACACCAGGTTCGCCCTCTCGCCGGGCGAACAGCTTCACTTCGTAGGCCCCAGGCTCTGGGGGCAGTAATCGCAACTTCATCCCTTGACGAGTCACTGACAGGAGACCACAGGAGCTGTCAACCTCCTCCTGCTTTAGAGCTCCTGTCTGGGGATCCCGCTGCCTCATCTCATATGAAAAGGTCAGCGGTCTAGAGGAGCTCACAGACACAATTGCTTCCCCGTCGTCTGCGGAAAACAAATTTTGACGTATTTACAAAATGTTACTGTAATATTGTGCCTACGTTCACACTGGAAAATTATGGCAGTGACAACAACATATAAATAATTAAGTACAATTCGTATAGGGATAGTTTACCTGAAAATCAAAATTCTGTTATTAATTACTCACCCTCACGTCGTTCCAAACCTGTGAGTCATTCGTTCATCATCAGAAAACAAATTAAGATATTGATGAAATCTGAAAGCTTTCTGACCCTGCATAGACAGCAACGCAACTACCACGTTCAAGCCCCAGAAAGGTAGGAAGGACTTCATTAAAACAGTCCATGTGCCATCAGTGGTTCAATTTTAATTTTCCAAAGCTACTTTTTGTGTGCGAAGAAAACAAAAATAACTTTATTCAGCAATTTCTTCTCTTCCCTGTCAGCCTTTGGCGTGCGTTCACAAGAGTACCACAACGCATACGTGTGTTGCTGATGACGCAGGAACCAACGTTCTGACGTAGAACGTCCATCTCTCTTAGGGTGTATTCACACCTGTCTTGTTTGGTTCGATTGAATCGAACTCAAGTTCGTTTCCCCCCTTGGTGCGGATCTTTTGGGCAGGTGTGAATACAGCAATCGCACTCGGGTGGGGACCAAACAACCGTACCAAGACCCAGCTGAAGAGGTTCCAAACGAACTCTGGTACGATTGAATGGATGAACCAATGAATGGATGACCTTAGCACACGTGTGGTTTTGTTTACAGTTTTTGGTTCACTTGCAAAAAGAGCAGTGTGAAAGCGAACCGCACCAAACAAAAACAAAAAAAAATCAACATTATATTTGGTCTGGACCAAAGCAAGTAAACTAGCATTTTCTCCATATAATGGACTGATATGGTGCCCCAATTTTGAACTTCCAAAATGCAGTTTAAATGCGGCTTCAAAGGATCCCAAATGCAGTTGTCAATGATCCCGAATGAGAAAGAAGGGTCTTATCTAGTGTAACGATCAGTTACTTTCATAAAATACAATTTTTATACTTCTTAATGTCAAATGTTTGTCTATTCTTACTCTGCCTGGACTGTTTTTTTTTGTTTCATGACAGTTAGGGTATGTGGAAAAACTCCCATCTCATGTTCTCCCTCAACTTCAAAATCGTCCTATATCGCTGTTTTACCTTTTTTGTTAAGGGTGCTTGATCTTCTTTGCATGTTCACTTTGCAAAGACCGTGTCAGTACTTCTGCAGTGATGTAGGATGATTTTGAAATGATTTTTGGAGTTGAGGGAGAAAATACTTTTTCAAAATACCCTAACTGTCTTGAACCAGAATACACAGAGTTCAGGGACAGCAAGGCAAGATGAGCGAGTAATTAAATTGTATTTTTTTTATGAAAATAACCGATTGTTTCACTAGATCCTCGGTTGGGATCGTTTACAACAACATTTGGGATCGTTTGAAGTCATTTAAACTGCATTTTGGAAGTTCAAAATCAGCGCACCATATCAGTCCATTATATGGAGAAAAATCCTAAAATGTTTTAGGATAAAAAACATAATTTCTTTACGACTGAAGAAAGGAAGACATGAACATCTTGGATGACAAGGGGGTGAGTACATAATATGTAAATCTATGTTTTGGAAGTGGACTTCTCTTTAAACCGATTTTCAAACCATGGGAGACCACAGACTTGAATTCAGTTTCAACTGATTTTTAGCCTTATAATCCTCTGAATGCGCACACTAGATGATTCGACCAGACTGTGAGACCACGCACTTGATTGTAGGAATGATTTCACAGTGACACGTGATCTCATGGAGACTCGCGAGATCACACGTGACTAGAGAAGAAAAACAAATGGAGAACAATCAACGGTGTCAGCTGACTCTCCTGACGCATTCTGTTTCATAGTAAAAAAAAAAAAAAAGTATATGAGTGATTTTCTTTCTCAGTACTCTGCTTTCATGGGATTTTTGTGGCTGCCAAGTTTCAGCTATAGAAGCATGTGTAATGGAGGCCAGAGCTAGGTGCCGTGCAGGTAAACCTCATCTCAAGAGGAGGCACACTAGTGACTGACGATAGTGGCTGCAGTCCAGGGTTGCCAGGTTTTTGCAACAAAACCCACCCAATTACAACTGAAAACTAGCCCAAAACTAGCCCAATTGCATTTCGAGGGGGGTCCCCCAGTAAAAATGGTGTTCCGGGGACTAAAATAAACCCAGCTTGCATTCCAGGGGCTAAATATAACATTATTGGGGTCGTTTCAACCCGCGGACATGAAAAACAACCCGTGGCAGCAGTGTTAAAGTAGCCCAATGCCACGGGAAAACCACGGACTTGGCAACACTGCTGCAGTCTTTAGCCTTCTTGTTAATGCATCCGCCTCCCATGCCAGAGACCTGGGTTCAAGTACCACTCGGAGAGGGTGCGAGTAGGTCCCGGAGGGGGTTACACTGGTGCCGACTCCTATGTCAGCAGCACCACACACATGCATCTTCATACTTTTGTAAACGTGTGTCGAAGACTGACATGGGAAGAGAAGAAATTGTTTGTACACAAAAAGCTTCTCATAGCTTCATAACATTATGGTTGAACCACTGATGTCACCTGGACTATTTTAACAATGTCCTTACTGCCTTTTTGGGCCTTGAACGTGTCAGTTGCGTTGCTGTCAGGGTCAAAAATCTCTTGGATTTTATCAAAAATATCTTAATTTGTGTTTTGAAGATAAACGGTCTAACAGGTTTGGAACAACATGAGGGTGAGTAATAAATGACACAATTTTCATTTTTGGGAAACTAATTAAATATATACACGGAGAACCATGATGTTTGACAGTAATAACATTCAGAATTTTTTGGTGGTGTCTGAAGTCCCCCTTGGTAGAAATTGCATTCCAGGGATGGTGGCCCTCAGTAAGAATAGGTAAAGAGGGAGCAAGGACTGAAGTGGCTAATCCTACCAGCTTTAAGATATTACTGATATAACTGGGATATTATGTTGATCTCTGTGACAGCACGACTCTCCATTAATGGTAAAATAAAACATAGCCATGGGCTGCTGTCAGATTCTTTGTTTAGCCAATCAGAACGCATTTGAGCGTGGCAGAAATTTGGAGCGGCTTTGGAGGGTGCTAAATCAATGTTCGCTATTTCTCATCTGTCAACAGTGGATTACACAGCCAAATGCCCTAAAAACAAGTACAGAAAAGGGGCACGACATGATCACGATTTCTTCCAACTGGATGGCAAAGCAATTTGTACTGCCCCTCCCTAGAACGTGATCACAAATTCAGAGGGCCCAAGCTAATATACTTTCCAAGGAGCCCAGAAACCCTAGTGGGTTGTTTCTGCATTGCACTGCAATACTTTTCATTGGTTTTCAATCTAAGCATATTAGACCAAAGTGTTTGCAAGGCATCTCATCTCAAGACCCTGCATTTTTTCAGAAGTGAAACCACATTTAGCTTCAGTGTGTATGCATTTATTCAGTGCGTAAAGGGTACCGGCAGCCAAGCTTTCTTTGTAGTTAAGCTAATGTTTACACTAACTTAATACTCTCGCTTGCATTTTCTGCAGTGCATACTATAGACAGCATTCGGGAAGTTTTAGTTACAACAACTTTTTTTCTCATGAGACAGTCTAATCTCTGCAGCAAACGGTCTAATCGGTTTTCTCAGAGCTTCTCACCACGAGCTGATGCCAGCAGCCGCCTATTATCTCATTACAGTGTGACAGACATTGTGTGCTTCACTAATCTTCCCTTTTGAGTTAGTGCATTATTCTATTTTGCACATGTGTAGTTGTGTCATTAGTGTATGTTTTGTGTGTGTATGTATACCTGTGATGGTTTTGTACTGTTTGGGTTGTGTCAGGGTCAATCCAAACTGATAAAACGCTGAGGTCTTCAAGGGTGTAATTTCGAACTCTTCCATGGAGATGGGAGTGGTAAGTAGTTGCCAGGTTTGTTCATCAGGGAAATGCGAGTTTATGAACTCACTAGGTTCAGTTAGGAAATAAAAGTCGTCGTATCTGAAACGAACAGACATCAAAACAAAAGCAATTTCTCTACAATGAATAAATAAATGAATGCATGCCCAGGATTTATTTTCTCCCAGAAACCCAACTCTTGCATGCTGCAGAATATATTGTGGTTGGTGTCTGCTTAGTGTGTGCAGTATGTGTGTACTGTATGATATGAATAACTGACACTCTGAGGGGCCTGACCTCTTCATAAATGTTTTGCATTTCATATCCACAGTGCCAGCGCCCCAGCAAGCGTCAAGCAGCCACCACTGACCCCCCACGAAGACAGCGTTCCACTCGTGATCGGAACGCTTCTCAGCTAAACTGTGCCCGGCCTGGTATCCAACGCCTTTGCTGTACCCGCTTACCTCCACACACTCAATGCCCACCTCCCTAGAGAAAGAGAGAAAGTTCAGAGCCACATTCTGCTGGCATGATGTATGTGCGTGTATATACCTGTGGCCATTTACCTGCACATTTCCACACACAGACTGGAGTATCCACTACATACACCCTTTCCCATCCTGATGACCTCTTCAGAAGAGCAAATCTTCTGAGAAAGACCAAGGTATCCCTCCAAATCATACTCTAGACCCACAAACACACAAGACAATTTACCTGAGGAAGTACAGTCACTAAAATAGTTCTATCATGACAACTCTCGGAAGAGTTTAGCATGGTAATGGATATGACAGTTAATAAATCTGCTACACTGCTGAATTGCTGCTGCTATTTGGTTATTGCTGTTGTTGTAGATTATTGCTGCTGTAAAGCAAGTACAGGAACTTGCTCCTACTAGTACATATGCAGATAGTGCATGAAATGAAAAACCAAAATAACCTTTACATGTCAAAAGATCAAGAGATCATTGTACTAGAAAAACATCTTGTATGTTTCAAAACTCAAAACTTTCTCATTAGTTTAAATACTCCGCCTCTGCAGAAGAAGATCAAACGCCTGTTTCTACATCGCTGCCTGTTTGGCCCCGCCCATTGGTTTGCACATGTAGTGTAAATAATGAGAGGCGAATGCAGAAACTAATTGATAAAAATGGCTCTGAAGACAACAAGATGCTGTACAGTGCCAACTGTTTTTATTACATGGTCACTATTGGTTTGTCTGTTATTACAGATTGTTTGATATGTACTGAGTATTTATGCATCAGTCTGTAAAGGATGTAGGCTGTCAAACATACACAAGTGTTAGCCAATCAGTGGGAGTTTACTTCTGAGTTTACAATCCACCATGCCTAACAGAGCGTTCTGAAAGAAAATAGGCAATTAAATTGTTTTTTTTTTAATGTAAAAATCTTGAAAATATTATAAATGGACCTCAGAGAACACTACAAAAAAACAAAAAAAAAAAACAAAGGCAGTTCGTGACCCCTTTAAGACATATTCCTGCTGCACAAATAGCATATACTATATAATAACCAGTGTTGGGAAGGTCACTTTGGAAATGTAATAGTTTACAGATTACAAGTTACTTCATTTAAAATGTAATAAGTAGTGTAACTTTTCAATTACTTTATTAAAGTAATGTAACATTACTTTTAATTACTTTTTGATTACTTTTCTAAATTTCTAACATTTTCAACTGTTAATCATTTTGAAACATTTAAACCAGGCAGAGTTAACCTTACAGTAGCACTTAACACTGATTACTGTCAGACTTTCAAAATCCTTTATCACTTGAATTAAGATTATAATAAGTAAGGGATAATATACATCTTTATTTTGCGATAACAACTGGCTGGATGTACATTATCTCACTTATTACACAGCTGCTTGATAGATTATTTAGATGTTTCGTGTCAAAATTATTAGACACGAAACACTGATCTGAGTTGAAATATTTGAATGCAAAGCTTCCATGAAGAAATCAGTTGCTAGCAAACGGCAAAGTTCAAACTAGACATTTTAGGGATACAGTGCAGTCATACCAGTTTTCTTACACAACATTTCACCACATAAATAATTAGTAGTAGTACTAGTTTGTTAGTTATCTTATAATCCATTACAGTGTACAAAAAAAAAAAGCAGCAGCTGCGTTTGTATGAAACAATAGAGTGAGTCCACGATACCAGGATGACAGAATTAAGAAATTGTACACATAATATTGAATTAAGCTTTAATATTTTATTAGCTAACCAAACGCAAAGCTTCCGCCAAGAAAAATATATAACTGATTTAATAACATAGTTGGAAATCTTAGAATGTCATGACTGACCAATCAGAATCAAGCATTCCACAGAGCCATGTAATAATTTAATTTAAAGCACAGCCACCACAAATTCAGACTTTTTTTTTTTTTTACTCATTTTTGGGGGCTTTTTATGCCTTTTATTGTGATAGGACAGTAGAGAGATGACAGGAAAGAGCTGGGAGGAGAGAGGGGAGCAGGATTGGCAAAGGGCCTCAAGATGGGAAATATGTCGGCACACTAACCATGAGGCTATTGGTGCCAACGCCCCAGATTCAGACTTAACAGCTCTTATTTACTTTGAGATCATTGCGAGGTTAAATACAGATTTGAAATCATAACAAGAAATAGTTTAATAGCTATGATACTGGGTTTGAAATCAAATGTTTGCATAGTTATGACAGAAAACACCAGCATCTAACAATGCCTTGGAAAAAACAAACTTAAAAAATAGTTTATGCATAAACCCAAATAGGAAATAAAACAGTTATCAATTAAGGATGTGTCCTATTCTGTGTCCTAAACTCCTGAAACATTTGTGTCTCATTTTAGAGCAGTCAATGCAATTTACGAAAGAAGTCAATTAAATCTGTAAGTGAAAAAAATTCAGATGTAATCCCCTTTGTAATCACTGGCATTTTTCTCAGTAACTGTAACTAATTACAACTACATTTATTTTGTAATTAAATTATGTAATTCCGTTACATGTAACTAGTTAACTCCCCAACACTGATAATAACCTGTAGCAGATATATACAGGTGGAGCTGGGGAGGTGGAGGGTTTCAGAGGAACTCTTGAAGTGCTCTGCGAAATGCTCTAGTGAATGCTAACTCTAGTGAATATCATAATTTTGCATTAACGACCCATCTAGAGTTTCATGACAGAATTTGACATTTAAAAGTGTTTGTACTCACTAGAAAAACTGTGTAGAAAAAGTATAATCTCAAAAATTTGTTTGTAACTTTTACAATTACAAATAGCAAGTAGCACATCAAATTGTGAAATTTTGAAAGAGTAAAAACAACACTATTTGTGACCCTGGACCACAAAACCAGTCATAAGGGTCAATTTTTTGAAACTGAGATCTGAAATCTGAATGAATAAGCTTACCATTGATGTGTGGTTTGTTAGGACAGGACAATATTTGGCTGAACTAGTTGAAAATTTGTAATCTGAGGGTGCAATATCAAAAAAAAAAAATTGAGAAATTGCCTTTAAAGTTGTCCAAATTAAGTTTTTAGCAATGCATGTTAGTAATCAAAAATTAAGTTTGATATATTTATGGTAGGAAATTTACTAAATATCTTAATTGAACTTGATCTTTATTTAATATCCTAATGATTTTTGGCATAAAAGAAAAATTGATAATCTTAACCCATACAATGTATTGTTGGCTATTGCTACAAATTTATCCATGCTACTTATGACTGGTTTTGTGGTCCAGGGTTACATTTGTTTTATTTACAACTTAGAAAAATAATTTCTTACAGTGCATGCGTTTTGCATGTGCAATTACCAATATTATGGCATAGCCAGATCCATATGGCCCTGAGTTTTTCCAGATCGTTTCTTGCCCCCTCAGTGACTGCACGGGCAATCTTCTGAGCATCAAATACTTCCTGCTCCCTCAACTGAAAAAGACATGTTGATGCCTCAATGTATTGTTTATAACTGGGCTGTCCAATCCTGCTCTTGTACCGCTTTTTCCACTGGGGCTGGAACCCGTGCGCGGCCAAGACTGGCACTCAGTTGGAACTGGCTCGCGTTTCCACTGGCAGGGAGCAGAACTCTCTACGTCACCAACATGTGACCGCAATCGCTTGTTATCTCTTGCAGAAGAAGTGCGTTGATTTCTTCTGCTGACCATTTCAGAACTGACATATTTAATTGCTGTGTTAAAGGAGAACTCCACTTCAACAGCAATTTACAAATAATTTACTCACCCCCTTGTCGTCCACAATGTTCATGTCTTTCTTTCTTCAGTCATTAAGAAATTATGTTTTTTGAGGAAAACATTTCAGCATTTTTCCCCATATAATGGACTGCTATGGTACCCCAATTTTGAACTTCCAAAAGGCAGTTTAAATGTGGCTTCAAACGATCCCAAATGCGGTTGTAAACAGTCCCAGCCAAGGAAGAAGGGTCTTATCTAGCGAAACGATCGGTAATTTACAAAAAAAAATACAATTTAAATACTTTTTATTCTCAAATGCTCGTCTTGCTCTCGTTGAACTCTGTGTATTCTGGCTAAAGACAGTTAGAGTATGTCGAAAATCTCAGACCGTATTTTCTCCCTTAACTTCAAAGATCATTCCAAAATCATCCTACATCGCTGCAGAAGTTCCTACCCAGTCTTTGCAAAGTGAACATGCAAAAAAGATCAAACACCCTTAACAAAAAAGGTAAAACAGTGATTTAGGACGATTTTGAAGTTGAGGGAGAATATGAGATGGGAGTTTTTCGACATACCTTAACTGTCATGAACCAGAACAAAAACAGTCCAGGCAGAGTAAGACAAGACGAGCGTTTGACATTAAAAAATATATAAATTGTATTATTATTATTAAAATAACTGATCGTTACACTAGATAAGACCCTTCTTCCTCGGCTGGGATCGTTTGAAGCCGCATTTAAACTGCATTTTGGAAGTTCAAAATCGGGGCACCATATCAGTCCATTATATGGGGAAAAATGCTGAAATGTTTTCCTCAAAAAAACATAATTTCTTTACGACTAAAAAAAGAAAGACATGAACAGCGTGGATGACAAGGGGGTGAGTAAATTATTTGTAAATTGTTGTTCTGAAAGTGGACTTCTCCTTTAATGTTGTTAATTTACCTAAACTCCGAAGGCTTTTACAAATAGGCTTGTTCGAGATGCATAAACGTTGCACAAACCAATCGATGTAAGACATCAAAGTACTACGAGTGCAATTCAAAAGCTTCAAGAGTCATCTGCTCTCCAATTACTCTTGCGGTACTTTGATTTCATTTGCCGATTGCTCTGCGCAGCGCCGATACGTCTCAACGCCTACTGACACCATAGGTTCGCTTGTTCGAGACCAGCAAGGCTTCAGGGACGGTTCGGAAACGGGATCTGGGAATTTTTTTGAGTGGCCCGGTTCCCAACTGGGCTCCAGCACCAGCCCCAGTGTAAAAACGGTATTAGAGGGCCACTTTCCTGCAGAGTTGAGCTCCAATCCCACACTTGAACTAATGTAATCTAGGTCTTTGAAATGACTAGAATTTTTGAGGCAGGTATTTTGTGACAAGTTCGAGCTAAACTCTGTAGGACGTTGATCATCCTGGACCAGGATTGGACACGCCTAGTTTATAAGAACATGAAAACAAAGACTTGTGTGTTTGTACGTTACCTCTCTTCCTTTCTGGATTGAGAATGTGTCTACTTTGCTGAAAATATCAGTGCTGGAGAACAGCAATTTTCTGGGTTTCCTCTGAGAGGAGGAGACTGCAGGTAGATAAGGTCTCCCAGACTGCGTGCCAGGACTGACAACTGAAAGGGGTTTCACAATCTCTTCTTGGCTCTTCTTCACAGTGCTCCTCTTTCTTACACTCACTGACTTCGCCGCGCTCTCAGCGGACAGTTGGCGCTTTGTACTCGGCCGTTGTTCCTCACATAACTTCCCTTCATAGTTCTCTAACAGTACCTTATGTGAAACCACATTTTCTTGTATCGGTACAATGCATAATGGCTTTGGGTCATGTTGCTCCACTGAAGGTGAAGCTCCTCGGTGGCTCTTAATAGTCAAACAAACTTTGGTGCTGTTCTCATCCTTCATGCTGGTCTGTTGGCTTTTAGACACATTGTGAAGTTTGTATTTCACCACACCATTTTCAACTTTCAAATCGAAGTTTTCTTTATGCCTGTCACTGCTTGAATCTGTGACGGTTTCTATGACGGTTGTGATTGGTTGTTGATCAGTTTGAGCTTTATCAGTGTAGATGAGAGGAAAAACTTGTTACATTTCTTTAAATTCAGAAACTAACATCTGATGACATAGTTCATACTTCAAACGATCTCTTCTTAGTTTCAAAACACTCCGTTAGATGGAAAATCTTACCTTTCGCAGTTGTGAAACTCATACCTTCTGTCACTTCCAGTAGTGTTGGTAGTACCAGATTTATATTATGTTTTGATTTCTGTTGCAGGGGTCTGTATATGTCTATTTTCTGCCTGTGTCCACCCCTATGAAAGGATAGCGTGCTAAAAATACACTTGGACTTATCATGACAGCCAATGAGCTCAAAGATACAAGAGAGGGGGGAGAAGAAGGGCATTTGATGCTGGCACGGAGGGTGAAAAAGGTTGTGGTTGGTAACTGATAAATTTATTAGCTAACACACATGCATAAACAAGTTTATCTTGACCTTGTTAAAGGGTATTAAAGTCTTTGTTTGATTGTTTTGTCTTCTTTTTTTAGGTGGGAGGAACATACACATACATTCATAACAATAATTCATCACAATAATCGTGATCTCCTTTGGTGCCAGTCCTGAACTCGTTAACCCTGTTCTCTAAATTACTATCCTTCTGTAAATAAAATCACTGATATGGAAATTGTAGCTGACCTTAGTGGATACTGTCGCTATGCGCAGGAAAACAAAGCAGGTTTTATTTCCATACATAGAGACCCTTCCTCTGAAAACATCCTCATTGGCTCAGGCTCCATGTCAGACAGTCTGTCGGGGGCCCTCAAGGGTCCTTTTACATACCCCCTCTAGCAGGCTGAATTACCCCTGACCAATTACCCATCGGCAGTGTGCCAGAATAGCAGTGACTACAGTTTTGTGTTTATTTATGAAGTTTTCCCCTCCTGGTTGTGGAATAAAACTTGAATAAGTTTTCCTGTTTCTGGTTTGACTCATGTTAACATCAAGACTTTTCTATGCACATGCAGCCTTGGAGATAACATGAGAACATGACGTGATGGTCTTTCTCCTCAAGATGTGATAATCAAGAAGCCCAAAAGGTAGCCTTGAACAGTGCATAAACATTTATGAGGCATGTTATTTTAATGTTCCTTGAGGTTTACTTACAATGCTAATAAAGGTTTTTGCAAAACCTTTTGCAAAAAAAACAAATATGTGGAAAAATGATTATTTTCTGACCCTCTATCTAAAGCGACGTGTTTTTAAGGGACATGTCCTTTAATGCTTGTCAGGAATTGGCCACTGTTATGATTGACTAACATCATTGCATAGGAAACCGTATCAGTGCCCCACTCCATCGCTATTACATGTGAGTTTTGACAGCATGATCAAAACAAAACGGTCATTTCCAGACAAAGCGTTATGAAATCATTTACTTACAGTTTGTGATGCAGCTGCAATCAGATCTAGTTCCGCTTCATCTTGCAATAAATGTTTCTTTGTGAACTCTCCATGCCTCGTTTACAAAACAAAATGCTCTGATCATTCCTCGGACACGATCCGGGATGTTATTAAAAATAAACTATCCACTTGTTTCTTACACTGGGATCCTTCTGATATCTGTACAAAGATGCGGATGAGCCGTTTAAACCAAATGCGCCAATATGAACGTTCTTTAACTCCATTTGTCCTATTGACGACACACTCAAGTGTGCGGACTGTCAGAAGGCAAACGCACATCTGTATACTGTGTAGACAACATAGCAGCAGTAATTGTAATTTCTGTTTCCTTTTGACGTGACACAACACTAGCATTCAGCACAATCAAGTGTCAAGCCGTTAATTGGCTAAATCGGAATAATGAGAAGATGTCTATTCGTTGATGCCTTGCTGTGGAGGCAGTGTTTATGCAAAATGTTTGTGCCCCTGTGATGTCATCTTGCACCTCAGATCCAAATAAGCCATTTTTGGAGCTTGATTAAATAAATGCTTTATTTATAATGAGGAGGACATATTAAGCTATGAAACTTGTAGGATGTTTTAATGCTACAAAGACCTCTTATATGCCAAAAGATCAAGGTAAATTTGATTTTTCATGTCATGTCATGTTTTTTTTTTTTTGCTTCAAAGGTTCCATGAAGAAACTTTCCATTCCACAAAAGGTTCTTTACAGTAGATAAAGTTCTTTAGAGTATTAAAAATATTCTTTGCCCTAGGAGAATTTTTTGTACCTTTTTTTTTAAAGAAGAAGTCCACTTCCAGAACAACAATTTACATATAATGTACTTACCCCCTTGTCATCCAAGATGTTAATGTATTTCTTTCTTCAGTCGTAAAGAAATTATGTTTTTTGAGGAAAACATTTCAGGATTTTTCTCTATATAATGGGCTGATATGGTGCCCCGAGTTTGAACTTCCAAAATGCAGTTTGAATGCAGCTTCAAACGATCCCAAATGATCCCAGGTTGTAAATGATCCCAGTCGAGGAAGAAGGGTCTTATCTAGCAAAACATTTGACATTAAATACTTTTTAATTACGAGTGGAGTTTTTCGACATACCCTAACTCTCTTAAGCCAGAATACACAGTGTTCAGGGAGAGCAAGACAAGATTTGACATTAAAAAGTATAGAAATTGTATTATTTTTTATTAAAATAACCAATCGTTTCGCTAGATAAGACCCTTCTTCCTCGGCTGGGATCTTTTACAAAAAACATAATTTCTTTACGACTGAAGAAAAAAAGACATCTTGGATGACAAAGGGGTGAGTACATTATCTGTAAATTGTTGTTATGGAAGTGGACTTCTCCTTTAAGAACTGTTCACTGAAAGGTTTTGCTTTGAAAAAAAAAAAAAAAACTGTCTGGATTTCCTGTTTTTAAGAGTGTGTCTATATCTTATGTAGGCAGAACATAAAAGACCAGTGGTTCTCAATCATTGACCTGCACTGCGCATTGTGGATGTCTCCCTTATCTACTACACCTGATTCAACTCATCAGCTCATTAGTCGAGGCTCCACGAACTGAACTGGGTGAATCAGATAAGAGAGACAAATGTCCTGTGCTTTGATACTCAAGGATCAGTAGTACCGAGCACTGTAACACAGTGTTCTCCTCGAAAGTTCTCAAAGCACCACATCTCTGAATAAAGATTCCTAAATTAATAGTCACTCACAATTTATACAGGAAGAAAGAAAAATAATATGTGACTCTGGACCACAAAACCAGTCATAAGTAGCATGGGCATATTTGTAGCAATAGCCAATTGTATGGGTCAAAATTGATTTCTCTTTTATGCCAAAAATCATTAGGATATTAAGTAAAGATCATGTTCCATGTAGATATTTTGTAAATTTCCTACCATTAATGTATCAAAGCTTAATTTTTGACTAATATGCATTGCTAAGAACTTCATTTGGACAACTTTAAAGAGGATTTTCTCAATATTTAGATTTTTTTTTTTTTCTCAGATTCCAGATTTTCAAATAGTTGGATCTTGGCTAAATATTGTCCTACAATGTTGGCCAATCATACATCAATGGAAAGCTTATTTATTCAATCTTAAAATGTATTTGTGCTCCAGCATCACCTAGGCTATCTTAAATAAAACTGTTGTGGGGCTCTCCAAATTGCACACTAAGCACGTGTGTCGCGTTCTCTGCGCGCTCTCTAGTGGGGAAGCTTTCCGTCATACTAGTTATCAGTTATCAGTCGGTTATTAATTTAATGTCACGTTTAGGATATTCTTAAACAGGACGAGAAACCTTTTTTTCCTCTAAACTTTACACAGATATTGATGGTCCATCCGTGTCGTCCAGTCTCACTGTTTTGCTGGAGCGTGATTGGTCCAGATTCACGAGCTTTTGTTCGCTTGCTGCACTTCTTGCTCTTATGCTGTCATGCACACCTGCGGAACAGTCGCGAGCACCGCTAATATGCCAGTCTGCGTTTCACACTCAGGAGAAAAGAGAACAACCTGACCAGTTAGTCTGGATACAAAGATAAGCTAACTCTCAGAAAAGCTTCCCCTGGATGTGATTTCAGACATTTCAAGGTGTACCAAAGTGAAAGACATCATGAAGACGGATAGCGACGGTAAAGACATGAGGGGTGTGACTGTTAACCGCTTTGCTGAAGGTAAGGATATTTCTATCGAAACGGACAAGGTGAGAAACTTTATAGAAATAAATATTGACGGAGATATAGTTGTGAAATAGCTTTCAAGTTAAAATAAACAAGTTTGTGGTACTGTGGTAAACCTGAAATTCCTGCTAAACGCTTTGCGTATTTGAATATACGTTACTACAAAAAACGATGTTTGTTTTCCATTTCTACTCTTAAACCATTGGGCAGTTGCATAAAGTCACCACATTAAGAACTAGTTTGACTAACTAGCAGTTAACCAAGTGGTTCTCAGTCTTACTTTTTTGATTCAAATTAGATCAGTATGTTTGTATGTAACTGACTTAAAAAAGTTATGACCAGTCTTGCAGAAAAAAAATGAAGTGTCTAACTTTTAAGACTAGTCTAAACAGTTTATGCAACCGGCCACAGATGCCATTTCCAGACAATCTTAACAAAGATTACCATGGCAACCATAGTTTAGCAACTTGTTGTACATTAAAGCCATAGTAGATTATTGTTGGATAAACGCATATGTTTATATTCACACTTACTGTATATTGTTGTGGATATGGCTTTTTCCAAAAATAAATATGCTAAAATGTATTTGAAATACATTTATTTCATGCTAAGTATACTACAAATACATTTACAAAATACCCTTCAGTTGTACTTTCGGTATACTAAACTGGTATACTTACAGTCTGCTAAACTGGAACAACTAATTCTGTACTTTAATTGTGCAAAAGTAGTGCTGAAGTCGAACTAAAGATATACTGAAGTATATTTGATTGTGCTAAAGTGGAACTATTGCAAGTATACTTAAGGTACAGTTTAAATATGTCGCATTTAAAGACCAATATTATTCAGTCCTCATCAATAGTGACATTAAAACACATCTTAGGCTTAATATTAAGAAATGTGTACTGTGCAAAAGTAGTACTCAGAATAATTTTATATCAGTAAGTCTTGAGTGATATGTCAGTAAATATGTTAATAGATTTGAACTATTCTTAGTATGCAATAAATGTATTTAAAATATATTACTTTTTTTTTTTGTACTAGGGTAGTCTTCATTATCACTGCCACAGTCCCATTATCTTGTCCTGTTATTCGAGACAAGCACAAGGCCGAAGTTAGACTGCAGGAGTGATAACTACTGCCCAATCTAAATAAATATGGTTTGCTTATAATTATATTGTAATGTTATATATTACACACATATGTTAATCTATCTCTTAAAATGATGTACATGCAGTTTTTTGGACAGGAGCTGCAAAGCTCATAAATTTTATCTTATCATCTGCTCATTTTTTTGATTAACAATTTAGGCATAGATAATGCTTAATGTATTAGCACATTTAAATGAAAAATGTGTATGAACAATGATTTCAGTATAATTACCTTCTCTGGTTTTTCTTCATGATTAAGCTGTATTTTCTGTTTCCTATCAAGACTGACACAACAAAGAAAGGATGAGTGTCCCAATAGCTTGCTATACAATAGAGCTGCACATAAGCTGCCTGGGCTCATGCTCTTAGGGTAATGAGGGAAGGAAGGACTGCTGGATAAAGATTCATCTTTTTATATTGCTGTCTTTGAGCTGTTAGTTGCACAAAGTCAAACGCTATCAGGGTGTCTGATTAAAGAGGATACCCTGTTTATTAATCTATAACAAACATTTAGAAAGCCTCTTTTTAAGGCATCATTTTACATCAGCATCCACCACAGCAGTGGTGTCATTTCAGGCTTTCATTCGCCTGAAAAATTGGAAAATTCCCTTAGTACGTGTGTAGACATAACATGCTTTCTCCCACATATTCTCCTGGCCTTGGAGCTCATGAAGTACTGCAAGTGTGAGGTAACTTAGAATTTTTGTTGCACTCTTTGTTATTGACTCATCTTTGGTTGTGAATTCAATAGATCGTGTGACAGACTGCATTAAGGTTCACTCCATTTTAACATCTTTCAGATTTGTTCTAGCATGTCAAGGTGTTACAATATAAATTCATTGTTTTCTTCATCCCAAATCTCACTGTGAATCAAACCAAATCAAGCACGTGCACATGCACTTGCACAGACACATACTCTCACTGATACTTTACTTACATTAGGTGAGGGTCCAGGGGAAGGAAGCTCCACCCTTTGTTGTTCACTCAGTTTGACTGTTGGCTCTTCCTGGAGATACAATACAACTCTGTGTTCTTGAGTGTGTGTGTGTGTGTGTGTCTGTGAAGCAAGCCCAAAAAGACCTGGTGTTTGCAGGACTCAACCTTAATGCTTTTACTAAAGAAAAGCAGAAAAAGATTGACAAATGATACTTTGAATAAAGATATTTAGTCTGATAACTGAATGCAACCTATAACAATACCCATTCTGACACTGTGTAGCTATTGCATTTTGCCTTACTATTTCAATAGGCTGGGTTTCAGTGTGAATGCAGCGGACCGAGAAAAAAAATGTGTTTCAAAAATAGCAGTGAAACATATGGAAGCCTGTTTTTGCTACTGAATAAAAAAAGGTTATTGTAACATTTTGTCTCACAATGACTTTTATCTCAGAAATGCCTAATATAAACTTGCAATTCTGACTTTTTACTCAGAATTGTGAGATATAAACTCGCAATTGCGAGTTATGAGGTCAAAATTGTAAGATATAGACTCATAGTTCTGATTTTTTTCTCAAAATAGTGATATAAATTCGCAATTGTGAGTTATAAAGTCAGAATTGCGAGATATAAACAACTCTTTTTTCTCAGAATTACATAATATAAACTCACAGTTGCGAGAAATAAAATCAGAATTAAGAGATAAAAACTAACTTTTTTCTCACAACTGCATTTTGTCATGCAATTCTGAATTTTTTGACACAATTCTGACACTGTGCATTATAAACTCACAATTGCGAGTTATAGAGTCCAGTTTGAGGGGGAAAAGATTATGTTCTTAGAATTGCGAGTTTTTTCTCAATCGCAATTCTGACTTTATATCGTGATTCTGAGAAAAAGTCAAATTTGTGAGTTTGTATCTCATAATGCTGACTAATTCACAGTAATGTGTTATAAAGTCAGAATTGCGAGTCACAATTGCGAGTTTATATCTTGCAGTTCTGACTTTATTTCTCAGAATTGCGACTTTATTTTGCAATTCTGACTTTATGACTCCTAGCTGCGATCTTATATTATGCAATTATGACTTAATTTCTCACAGTTGTGTTAGAAAGTCAGAATTGCGAGATATAAACTCACAGTTTTGACTTTTTTTTCTTGCAATTGCGAGTTTGTGTCTCACAATTCTGAGAACAATTGCAAATTTACATCTCACAATTCTGACTTTTTTTCTCGCAATTGCGAGTTTACTGACTTTTTTTCTCAGAATTGTGTGATATAAATTCGCTATTGCGAGATATAAACTCAAAATTCTGACCTGCAAATGCGAGTTTGTCTCGCAATTCTGACTTTTTCCACAAAATTCTGATATAAGCTTACAATTGCGAGTCATAGAGTCCATTTTTGGGCAGAAAAAAGACTGATATGGTATTACAATTGCGATTTTATATATCAGAAATCTGACATAACTCGCAATTGTGTGAGTCACAGTTGCAAGTTTATGTCTCGCTATTGTGAGTTTACATCTCGCAATTCTGACTTTTGTCTGACTTTTGACTTTTTGACAGTTTTTATCTCACAATTCTGAGAACAAAAGTCATAATTACGAGTGTACATCTCGCAATTCTGACTTTTTTCTCAGAATTGTGTAATACAAACTCACAATTGTGAGAAAAACGTGAGAATTTGTAGCAATTATATTTTTTATTTAGTGGCGGAAACAGGCTGCCATAGAAACATACGGACAGAAAAAAACTGTAGTAGCTCAGAAAACTCTCTCTCTCTATAGTAAATATATGCAGAGTAATATTTATATTTTTCATAAAATTTTCTTTGCAATTTTGTTTTTTCTTCACAAAAGATTACTAAACATTTTCTTCATCCCAAATCTCACTGTACACGCACTGTAAAAACATTTTTTATTTACCAAAATAAATGCATAAATTCCTTTCTTTTTAACTGAAAATGCTGGTATTTGTAGTTTAATACATTTATGATGCTTCCATAGAATCAATCTTAATGCTTTTACTAAAGAAATACAGAAAAAATTTGGAAAATGATACTTTGAATAAAAATATTGAATCTGATAACTGAATTCGACCTATAACCGTCCGGTAATATTATATATTTTACTACATATTCCTTATTTCTCATTTTGCTAATAATTTAAATGAACCAAAACAGTTTGGAGAGTAAAAGATTAGCTTTACTTATCTGAAAATTCATAACTTGTGTCGGTGATGCGAATAGATAGATCAGGAGTTTTGCATAAAGATGGTATGTGACGTTTTGGGGTTGTACCTCTTGGCCTAAAGTGTTACAGTCAGCAGTCACTACCCATAAATCTCCAATACCCATTGTTTGTCCAGAAAGACAACAAAACATTTCCTGTGAAGCTTATGATCTGACTATCACAGTCAAACACAGATAGGAAGTGAGGTCTAGGGCACACAAGTGCCAGCACAAAGTATTCATTAAAAGTGTTTGTGTGTGTGTTTGTGTGTGTGTGTGCTTATGAGACAGCTCCAAAGAGTCATTGTGTAAGTTAGACGTTTAGACCTCTGACAGCGAGCACAGGGCACTAGGGGGCAGTGCGTCACCCAGAACCCTCTTTGCTTTGCTGTAGGGATCTCTCTCTCTGTTGGCCAATGCACATTGCGTCCCTAATCTAGCCCAAATATTTCGCTGTGCAGTACGTGTGTTTATCTGGCACCTCCGGACAACTCTGCTGAACTCAAGGACAATAGCAAGGTCAGAGATTGACCTCACTCTGTGTACCCACAGCATCCTGTGCCCACATCAGGATTTAACCCTTTACACCCCCCACACACCATGTGTCTTTTAAATCAGGCAGACTATGATGATTGTGAGACGTATGATATTTCAGTAGTGTCATTATGTTGAACGCTTGGATTCGTAGGTGGCCGAATCAAACGCTTTGCATGTCATACTGTGGGAGGTACTCGGTCTGACCATAACTGAATAGTCTAAAGAGCAGCGCATCACAATACAGTCTAGGGTTTACACAAGAGCTGTGTGAACATTACAACCGCACACACACACGTATACATACACACACGCCTCTACAAACTCTTTTACATGCTGCCAGCAGGTGTGTTTTGTGGAAAGAGCCTTTGATGGCAACAAAATGGAGGGAGGAGACAGGGGTTCTACACTTTTTATAAGACTTATTGTGAGGGCTGAAATAAAAAACAGATCCCCCCCGTACCCCCCACCTCACTCGACAGAGAAATAAAACAAACAGCCTTGGAATGATGAGTCATTACAGTGCTTGCTAGAAATTCCTCAAACATTCTGTTCTTCTTCTTCGCCGCCTTCTTCTTCTTCACCGTTGTCTTCTGCTTCTTATTCGTCGTCATCTTTTTCATCTGCTAACACTGCCTCGTCATCATGTTCTGCCGTTGCTGCTAGTATATCTGCTTCAACGTCGTTTCTCTACGTCTTCTTTGTCGCCATCTTCGTCTTCTACTTCGTTTGTTCGACTTTTTTGTCGTCATCCTGTTTATTGTTGTCTTTCGTTGCTTTTGTTGTGTTCTTAATCATCAAACGGGTGGATATTTTTAGGTAATAAGGGATAATTCACTAAAAAATGACAAATTCTGTCATCATTTACTCACCGTTACGTTGTTCCAAACCTGTATGAATGACTTTCTTTCTTCTGTGGAACATAAAAGGAGATATTTTGAAGAATGCTGGTAACCAAACAGGTTTGGTTAGTATTTACTTCCATTGTGTGGACATAAAAACACATTTCTCAAAATATCCTCTTTTGTGTTTCACAGAAAAAGAAACACACACAGGTTTGGTTAATGAATTATCTCACAATTGTCACTTAAAAATGTTACATTTTATATCACAAAGATTACAACCCCCAAAATCATGTATTTTATGAATTGAAAGGAACAGTTTACCCAAAACTGAAAATTCTGTCACTAATTTTTCACCCTTATAAGACCTTTGTTTTTCTTCAGAACACAAATTAAGATATTTCTGATGAAATCAGAAAGCTTTCTGACCCTACACTGATAAAAATTATTCTGTGGTGTAGTAAATGCTACAGAAAAACAAATGTAATTTCTACGTGTAAAAGTTAGTTCAGGCAATAATTTAAAAAAAAAAAGTAAATGCTATATTGGTACTTAATTTAAGCTTTTAGAAGTTAAAGCGTAAAGATAAACGTTATAAAATTAAGTAAAACCTACTCAACATTTTTGATACTGGTGTTCCAATCATGCACTTGTCATGAATAATTAATAAAGTTGTTTTTTTTTCCCGTTTTCCGGCTGTATTTGTACAATTTTATCATTGTTTTTGTTGTTAGATTTAGTAACTTGTAATTCTGTTACATCTGAAGGTCATTTTCTACTCAAAATGACACATTCATGCTCAAAAATGAACCACAGAATGTTACCGTCATTGTGTATTGTGTACCAAGTATTGAAGTCTCCATGTTCGGATGAGCGCCACTTTACTGATTCTGTCAGGACCACTGTCGTCAAAATGATAGACAGTTAGCATACAGTTTGGTGGCATGGTTCTGTTCTTGGCAAAAAACTCCCTATCCATCCATGCAGCATGTCATGAATGAGCAGGGAGAGCGGTAATAATAACCCCCCAGCGTAAACAGAACAGAACAAAGCATTAATGTACTTAATGATATTTAAGTGTAAGACATTATTCAGATAAAAGGAGTCTGATTCTATGAGGAATATCAGAAGCCAAGTCCTGACTGGGGCGAAAGGAGGAGTAGGGAATGGAGGAGTGTGTTTTGCTCCTGAGCAAGCGACAAAGCTGCCGAATATTACTGAATAAAGCTTATATAGGAATGCCACGATAGGTGTTGTATTCCTATAAATAGATGTGATCAGCTGAGAGTCCTCTGATGCGAGCTTGACTCACGTGACCTGCCAGAACTAACGCTATATGCTTTATTTGTAGACATGGAGGCAACATGATATCTATTGTATAATTTACAATTTACTTATTGTTTCTAAGTAACATACACTTTAAAAGCATGGTTTAATTAGGTGCTTCATTAAGTAAAATCAAAGTATTGCTAAGTAAGCTTTGACTAAGTAAACGTTACTCAAACGTTTACTGGCCAAGCTAAAGTTACTTATTTTCCTTGTTAAATTTACTAAACTTGGGTAAGTAGATTGTACTTAATTCTATAAGTAAAATTATTAATCATTATAGTTCAATATTAAGTAGGTTGTTCGTGGCGGTAGCAGTAAAATTGACTTAAAATGTGTTAGTGCAGATTGTTACGAAGTTTGTTTTAAGTAAATCCTACAATTTTTTTTTTTTTCAGTGTAGACAGCAACGCAACTGCCAAGTTCGAGACCTAGAAAGGTAGTAAATTTTAACATTGTTAAAATAGTCCATGTGAAATCAGTGGCTCAACCTTAATTTGATGAAGCTACGAGAATACTTTTTGTGTGCAAAGAAAACAAAAAAAATTACTTTTCAACAATTTCACACATGTCGTGGTACGTAAATACGTGTCAAAGAAAAAATTGTTGAATAAAGTCGTTACTTTTGTTTTCTTTGCGCAAAAAAAATATTCGCAATACTTAATAACCTTTTTGGGCCTTGAACATTTCAGTTGCGTTGATGTCTATGCAGGGCCAGAAAGCTCTCAGATTTAATCGAAAATATCTTAATTTTTATTCCAAAGATGAACGAAGGTCTTACGGGTTTGGAACGACATGACGATGAGTAATTAATGAAACAATTTTCATTTTTAGGTGAAGTATGTCTTTAAATGTATAAAATATATTATGTTTTTGGGGTTTGCAAAATTCAAGATTTCAGTTTTTTTAAGTGTTTCGATATTTGCCATTCAAAATCGAATCGACTAAAATAACATCATTGTTACATCTATTTTAATTAGTCTTTTCTCTCTTGCATGTATTTAACCATGTATAGCCGCCTTTACGCTGAGATCACGGTGCTACACTGTTGATTCTCATACACATACTGCCTAAAAAAAACAAGACGCTTGCGACGTGTTACAGCTAATGTACCCAATTTCAGCAGCCATCTTTGCAGTAAATCTCTCTGAAACATTGTTGTTTCAACATGTCTTCACCAAAAATAACAGCATCAAACAGTCCAGAAGCACCACACCAAAAATAATCGCATCAAAGAATCCGAAAGCACCACACCTCACAACAGGGTGTGTATTTATATCATGCCTAGATTTTCTGGATGCAAGAATGACATTATTCATTATTGTGCAAGAAACAAAGGACAGTACAGTGACATCAGTATGCAAACTTACAGGCACATGTCGCACATTGCAAAACATTAATCAGAACGCACGTTTTATTGACACTGAGTGACTACTCTCGCACACAAAAGTAATGCTAAACGCCAGGCGGTTTGTCGTGACGATTTCTGCCCGCAAGCATCAAGTACGCAAAGTGAAACAGAGAATTGCAGGAAACGTAGGCTTTAGGACCCAGAGTCACAGCTCAGCGGAGGCAGGGCAAGGCTGACTCACTAAATATGTCTGAGGAATGAGAGAGAGAGAAAGAAAGATAGATACAGAGAGCGAGAGAGAGAGAAAGAGAGAGAGGGAGAGGTACAAGTGAAGAGAGGAGGGGAGAGAGAGGAGACCGGAGCAGAGGTGATCTTGCCCTCATTAGTGTCAGGACTACAGGATGATTATGGGTTGAGAAGGGAATGATGGAAGCAAACAAAGTTCTTCATTTCGTGCCATCCGGTAAGATCCACATGCACTCTCACACATACACTCACACACACACATGTGCACATGCTCCTGCGCCGTCACGACTGAGCATCCGAGGGTTCCCTGAAATTTGAGACTGTGTGTGTGCTAAACATGTGCAGCGGAGAGGGTGCATGTGTGTTTGCGTGTTGTTGTAAGTTTTCTCTCTGTTGAATCCTGCAGGTCTGTGGATTGTTTTTCTCACACGCTGCCACTGCTGGTGCTGCTGGTGTTTTTTGGGGTGCGTTATGCTGGAATGCAGACAGGCTTTTTCGGGGCTGGTTTTCTGGAATGCGTCGTAAATGCTTTTACGCTGTTAATCTTAGTCGAGTAAACAGGAAAAAAGAAAAATGACATCACGCACTTTGAGATCCCAGCACACACTGTGCAAAAGCACGCGCACGCAAATACAAATGAGGGAGAGGGAGACGTGAGAAAAGAGACTGATGCAAAACACAGATCAAAATCAAGTACCTGTAGGGCAGCGCTCGAAACAAAACTGATATGCCTGATAACACTGTGTGTGTGAGAACGAGAGTGAGCAGATATGTGTAGTTGGTAGTCTTCTGGGAGAGCAGGTCTTATTTGTACGCAATGTTGCTGTTCAATTCGTCTCATTGCGAGAAGTCTAATACCGCATGCAACACACATGCGCCGTCGTACAGCACAAGTGCACCTACATCGCTCTCTTTCCGTCCTTTCCTTTTGCTCAGTGTAAACACAGTAGGTAATAGAAGTGGGAAGACACTAAATCTTGTGCTCGTCTTCCCACCGATACACACACACACACATGCATAATGAGACTGTGATTTGCATCCTTCGCCTGAGGGTTGAACTTCAAATCAGTTGATGTCTCAATTTTCTCTCCTCGCATGATTACGTGTGTGTTTTTCCATGTGTGTGTGACACACAGCATCAAGTGCGCATTTGATCAGGCTGTTGTAATTGACACTTACTTTGTGGCCATCTCGGCTTGTGGATAATCATTGTGGCACTCTGTCAATACCATGATTTCCACCGAATCTCAATGTCATTGGAGCAGGTCAGGGGCAGGGAGAACTTTCTGCCATTTCACATAGGATTGAAGTTGGACGAACGGATTGATGAAAGAATTAAATTAACAACAGGACTAATGTCATAAGCAACGTCCTCTGTTTTTCTAACGAGCATTGTGATTGCTCACCCGCCTCTGAGTGCACAAACATGAAAGGTGGACATTTTGTCCCCAGATTTTTTTATTTACGATTTCCCATCGTGTTTGCGTATTGAACGTCCGATTTGCACTGCAGATGGTGGGATGTGAATAGATGTAATTTTCCAGAAGGCCGATTGGCTTTGCGTGGCTGTGCGTCCCTTTATTTATCTTGTGTTTGTGCATGTACAGTCATCCGGCGGGTCCCGGAGAGGTTGGTAATGCGGTTAGGCGCCTTTAGACTTTTCTATTCTCCATTTGTCTTCCACCCACTGTACATTACAGTCTGCGAGGGAAATTAGAATCACACATTCCTCTGTTTATCCTTTCTGTTTACGGTACGCTGTAAAACGGCCATATGGGCATCCTCTCTCTCATACAAAGCGCGGCGTCTGTAGGCGCAGAAGAAGCAGCCTTCGCAGACGTTCACATGATGGAGAGCTTGACCCTCTTCTGATTTACAGGCATGGCCGTAACGTGGATATTTTTAGAGGCCCAAATATGTGTGCGATTTGCCAAGTGCTGTGTGTTGTTTGCTCGAGCCTAATTAGTTGGGCATCTCTTCCGCTAAAAGTCTGATTCCAGATAGACATACCTCTGCTTCTCCGTAATGGATTAAATATAGCTCACAGGAAAAGTTACAAACGCTCCGTCCTCACTTTCTGTCAGGAACCCCCTCTCGCATCCACACAAACACCCACGCTCAGGCAAACAGACGCGCCCCCCGCCCACTCCTGGAGTAAACCTTAGATTGCTTCAAGATGTCGGAGGATGCCAGTGTTGATGAATTCCGACCTTTGATTGCGATGCTGCCCGTGCGCCAGGGGAGAAACCTCGCCACTTCTCTGATACGCACACGCAGATGCGCGAGCCACCTTTCCGACGCACACGGTCAGACGTCGCGCCTGGCTGTATGACAAACCATCTTTGGCATAAACTAGATACCATCATGGCCTTCAAATGTCAAACAGTCTTTCTGTTTTAGTTCAGAATTCACATTCCTCTTATGATCCAGCTGTATTCTTTCTCGCTTGTGTTTTGTCTCCGGTTTGGACTTCTTCTCTTGTGGCGGCGGTACTGTAGATTGTAAGAGGGAATGGTGGCCTGGCTTTAATAGAGGAAGAAGGGAATGTGCAAGCAATTAGCAGGAATCCCCCAGCAGAGCGCTCACGAAACCAGAGCAGCCGAGATATGAAGGAAAGGAAAATCTGTATTCCCTTGATGTGCAGGACAATAGTGTCCATGCAAACACATTTAAGCTGCGCATTCCCTTGGTGCCGCGTGATTAAAGACGGCTGTCATGTTGAAGCGCGTTTGCGCTGCGGTCACTGGATCTTGACGTCCACCTTTCCCTCTGGATCTCCATCTCTGTTTATCTTTCCAGGGTGTTTTACAGAAACATGCTGGAGAAAGCAAGATCTGATGGCATCATTTTAATATTACCTACATGTTTGGTGCGGTTTGCTTTTGCACTCACGCCGCTCTGCGTATTTTCTCCTACGGCTTATAGAGTGAGACGAGGAGAGGCAGAGAGGGAGCCGCCGACTCACGTACGTCTATATAGAACCATGTGATGTGTAGAGTATGCATAGATCACTATCAGGGTCACCTGGTGATTGCTCCAATCACACCGGGAGAATGAGGTGAGACGGACACATCAGCCTAGCTGCATGCTGCAGAAACATCTCTGCCGTATGAAATTCAGCTCAAAGCAAATGGCTGCAGCTTCAGGATTTCCCTGCAAATCGCCATGAACGGTTATTTCAACCGAACACGTGAAGAACATTATAACTGCATTACACCTCACTCTGTGTGTATGTGGGGTTTAATAAATCTATATCAAAATGGTATCTTCTCTGTTACGATCAGAAGACCCTCAGATGGCATGCCAACAGACCGCCTGCAGTCTGTTCGCTGATGCATATTGCACTCAGAAAAACCAAGAACTGACTGAAATCACCAGTTCTGATCTGATGGCCGGTTCTTTGAACATCTCAATAAAGATGTTCGGTGTTTTCACAATGAAATTGATATCGTTAGGTTCAAGAAACATTTTTTTTAATATTATATCAATATTTCAGGATTCTTTGATGAATACAAAGATCCAAAAGTCAGCATTTATATGAAATAAAAAGCTTTTGTAAAATTATACACTATACCATTCAAAAGCTTGGAGTCAGTATATATATTTTTGGCAAATTATAGAAATTAATACCTTTATTTAGCAACGATGCTTTAAATTGATCAAAAGTGATGTTAAAGACATTTATAATGTTACAGAAGATTTCGATTTCTGATATTTCTGATGATTTCTGATGATTTCTGTTCTTTTGAACTTGTTCAAATGTTTTTTGAGCAGCAAATCAGAATATTAGAATGATTTCTGAAGGATCGTGTGACTGAAGTAATGATGCTAAAAATTCAGTTTTGAAATCACAGGAATATATTACATTTTAAAATATATTCAAATAGAAAACAGTTATTTTAAATAGTAAAAATATTTCAAAATTTTACTGTTTTTGCTGTACTTTGAAACAAATAAATGCAGGCTTGGTGAGCAGAAGAGACTTACTGTTCAAAAACTTTTGACTGGTAGTATATATGTCTGATTTCTTAATCTGCATTTTGATGGAAAAAAATTATAAATTAAAAACTTCTACACACATTTTTGATCATTGGTGCTCATAGATCAACACTGCTGTGGCCTTGTTTTAATTATTTAATTTTTTTTCGTGCTGGATTATTGTGTTTAAAAAATGTAAAATTCTTTAAAATATAAAATAAACATGCGCCTAACAATTGTGTAAAAACAAAACATAAGGACCTTTTCCTGTGTAGTTCTTGACCAAAATAAGCTCCTAAACGGACCGGACTTTATGCTGAGAATCAAAAGCGTTTTCTAGCGGCGAATTGATGTATGCCGATGTCACACTTGCATGAAGAAACTAATTCAGCTTGGCCTTTCTAAAATCTTTTTAATGTGTGTTTACACGCTGAAGATCCATAACATGCTCATTTGCATGCAGAAACAGTCATTTTTCCTCGTTTAATAATTATAGCATTGAGTTTTTTCCCTCTATTACTCCCACAACAGCATGCATATTAATATTTCTTTGGCGCTTTCCACGGTTTATTTGTGGAGAGAATGCACCGTCAACTGTTTGGCTTTCTCTCTCCAGGAATATTCTGTCGAGCAGCCTCATACACACACACACCGACACAACTCGGTGTCTTTCTCCTTCTCCTCGCCTCATCACACTCTTCCCTTATTCCCAAAGAAGCAGCATGCGTGTATGTATGTGTGTCATTATTGGTCTTCAGAAGGAATTCCCTCTCTAAGCAGTCGGGAGACTCGAGTGCCAAAAAGCCTGCAGGCATATTAAGTCTCTCTCTCTTTCCGGCTCGCTCTCTCGTAGATCAGGGCTGTAAGTGACATTAAAAAGTGGCAAAGAGCACCTTTAATCTGTCTCTCTTTCTGTCTTTCTGTTTAGTAGAGGTGCATCTACGCTAAAAGACCATCAGCACACACCGCTAGACAACCAAAATACCATCAGAACCTGCGAGAGGCAGCTTTCTTTCTCTCATACCTTATCTCTCACATTGCCAAAGTCATATCTGTGTCAAAGCATGGCCCTACTCGTACAGGTACAGCCGGATTAAAAGATCTCAAAAACCTAAGGTCTGTGAAATAACAGTGACTAAATTCCCAAGCAGCATTTTTTTAGCCCAAAGCACAGGCTTTTTCTGCATTTGTACGTTCTCTTATGATATTACAGCTGTAATAGCTTATGTAAAAGATGCGTTCACATGTTTGATGCGCTTTTATATTGCAGGCCATGTGCCTTGTTTCTTACCTCCAGTTTTTTAATGCACATTGTCCATTTGTCAGGGCAGGGATTAATGTTTTTGGTCTGCTAGAGCGTGGTGCCATATGGCTGGATGTAACAGCCTCACAAACTCAATTTACTAGATTTTTTTTTTTTTTGTCATCATGCAAACCTGCCGAGATGCGGCGTGAGATTTCCGTGACAAATTAATTCCCCTCTTGATGAAAAAGTTCGAGAGATAGTTCTCCCAAAAATAATTCCGTAATCATTTATTCACTTTCACATCGTTCCAAGCCTCGTGATTCTCTTGCTTCCTTGAAATATTAAAAAGGTGTTTTGCAGAATATCCTTCTCATATGTTCTTCTCATATGAAAATGTATCTGGATAGGAGCTGATGAGCTCAGGAAAAAAAAAACTTAAGATTTTCATAGAGTAGTCAATATGACTTAATCCAATATATTCCAAGTTCTCTGAAGACGTACAATAAATTTGAAATTAACTGACGGGTACATATTTAAATTAATATTTATAAAATGTTTGCATATTTGGTGTGTTTTTTGCACTTTCTTATTACACTCTAAAAAAAATACTGGGCTAAAAACCACCCATCTTGGGTTATTTGGCAACCCAGCACTGCGGAAATATTGGACAGAACACATGCTGGGTTATTTTGACGCAGCTGGTTGGGTTAAATGTTTTTACCCAACATGCTGGGTTGTTTTATTTAAGTCAACTATTGTTTAAAAATAGCCTGGAAATTAAAAATCACACACAGAATTAAAAAAGGCAACAGCAATAATCAAAAGATAAGCATTTATTATTAAGCAAGAACACCCATGGACAAGAATATAAGACGAAATGAATTTATATGAGTGAATATTGCATAGTTTACAATATTACATACCATTACTCTTGTTTAACAATCATTTTAAAAATAAAACAGTAGCATTTTAATTTAAGTGTATTCAAACATTCTCTGTAATCACTTTTTATATAAAAAGTGTAAATTCTCGTGGTGGTGTGTCGCTGAAATCTGAGCCGGTGATGGGCTGCTATTAGCTGGGGGAACTACGAACCTCAGACCACCACCTCGCGTTTCACTCATAGCTGAAAGATGCTGTCATTGACTCCATAACCTGTCCATAAACAAAAAGTACTGAGATTAGAGAACGTATTTTGACATCAAATTAAATTCAGTGTTATAACGAATAAAATCAGTGTTATGTTATGCAAGGCAAAAGGCATTTCCATCATACGAAATGACCGCTACTGACGCAGCTGACTAACATCTCACCCTGGTATGTTGCGTTGCATAAAATAATATGATTTACAGTACAGTAAAGACTTCATAAATTAAACCTTTATTTTGTGAAAGAAGTGCGTGATGGCACTGAGAAACGCTCTCTTCTGTAGAGGATGCAAAAAGTCTGCGCTCTGACTGTAACTCAACAGCTGGGTTGTTTTGTCAGAGACAGGCTCAGTCCAGCGGTTGGGCAGAGAAAAATAACCCCATATTTAATAACCCATTAAAAATTACTCAGTAGCTTAGTTACAGAAAAACTACCCAGCACCTGGGTAAAAAAATGTTACAAAAAACCCAATAAAATAACCCAATAAGCTGAACCCATCATTTGGGTAAAAAAAAAAAAACAGAATTTTTTAGAATGCAGAAAAACTACCCAGAAACTGGGAAAAAATCATTAAAAACAACGAAATAAATTTACCCAACAAGCTGAACCTGTATAATATAATTGGTTGGGAATTAACATTTATTAATATGTTCAATAAATGAACATTTTGATTAACTTGAATAAATAATAATTAAATAAAAAACATTTTAAAATTGCTTATTAATAAATATTCCCCTTTTGATTACTGATGCCTCTAGTAATTATGTGTCTGATTTTTAATTTAGGCTATTTTGGGTTCATTTTAAGCCAGCCATATAGTATTTTTTAAACAATAGTTGAGTTAAATATAACTACCCAGAAGGTTGGGTTAAACATTTAACACAACTGCTGGGTCAAAACAACCCAGTTGCTGGGTTTGTCAATGTTTCCCCCAGTGCTGGGCTGTTTTTAACCCAGCATTTTTTAGAGAATGAATCATTTGATAAAATGCATTTTGTTTGTACGTACCTTTTTAACATATTGTGGTTATATTAAAAAAAAAATGCCAGCATGTAGTTACTTTATTTACACTGCTGACCTTTTAGCCCACTCTTAAACCAAACCATACCGCAAAACCTGGCTCTAACCTTAACCATATCCCACATCAATAGCAGCAAAAGGGTTTTACTGTGCAACACCAACACAATAATTACACTGGGTTACACCTTAGTTTGATGTGTCCTTGTTACAGTGTAATTGCACAAAAATGTAATGTAAAATTACAACTTGTTCTTACTGTAGGGTTAGGTTTATAATTTGGTTTGGTTAGGTTATAATTTACTGTTATTAATGTAATAAGTGAATTAAACTATGCATAATTATAGTTAACTATGCATAATGTACTATTATTACTGTACCATTACTGTTACTGTACATACCACATTTCTTTTGACGTAAGTACATAGTAGAGTCAGTGAACAATTACAGTAAGCATTGTGTAACATGATGCATCCAAAGAAGGCGCATCAAGATGAGTCATGACATGTTTCATGTCAATAACGAGACTCGAGAACCAAACTTTCTTAAGATTTTTTGCCGCTCGACAGCCTCTTGCCGATATTTATTTTTAAATCCATGCAAGAAAGAAAGTCATTAGGATTTCATATTACACGAGGGTGAGTAATATTTATTTTTGGTCAACGGTCCCTTTAAGAAAGTACAAAATGTACATTTAATTTGCAACTGTAAATGTTGATTTAGTTTATAATCAGTTCTGTGGAACTAGATGCTTCACGGTTGCATAACGTCCAGTGCCCTTATGAGTTCGATTTCAAAGAAGAATATTGCGTTAAGGTTACTGTCTTGAAGCAAGCCGCGAAATCGAGCGGCTGTCTTGTGTGACCTAGCACCTCAGCGATGAGCTCATTTAACTGTGTGTAAGAGAGAGAGAGAAAGAGGGAAGACAGCTTTACAACACACTCCCGCCTTCACACCAGACAAACAACACATCCACCTCAGCCGCGCGCAACAACACGCTCGCTCTTGCACTGTTGTTTCATCTTGGCGCACTTTTATCTGTAAATTTGCATTATTCGCCAGAGAGAGTTAGTCCATCCCGACTGTATTTTTCTAGCGTGTCTGGTCTTGTCTGAAAAAAAAAATTCAAAAATGAAAGCGAGAGAAAAGGAAAAGGAGAGAGTGAGTGATACCAAAGCATATTTGATGTTTTATGCTCTTTATCTTGAGTATGAAACTGAATAGATGCACAGGCTGTTTGTGGTTTTGTTGCACACTAACCACATACATGAGTATTTCTTAACAACTAGACCACCAAGCTTTAAAGAGGCACCCCTCTCACTGTTCACTGGCACAGAGAGCCTGAAATTGCCTGTGTGTATGTGTGTGTGTAAAGGGAAAGGACTCGCTGGTTAGTCTGTGACTCACACATCAGCTTATCTCTGTAGTTAAACTGCATCTAGTCATGGTATTAAATACACATGCAAACAGTGATGATCCGTGTGCTTGAGAGTAAAACTACACTGACGTTCAAACACACGCACACACACAGTAAAGACCTGTTCTGCCAGCTCGTGCTTCCTGTTTGCCAAGACAGCACTTCCTGTGCTAGTATGATGATCAGATATTAGGAGTTTGTTCGCTACCCCGCCTGCACCAGGTATTTTCTGCTTGCTTTAGATTTGAGTTATCGTTTGTACATGTTTCCTTGCATTAATGCGATTAGCAGAAGATTTATTCCAAAAACAGCTTTTGTTTAGTCTTTTCGTCCCTACTCTTATCTCTCACTCTTTCAATGCTTTGGCTTTGATCACATCTCCACGTGAAAAATATTTTTTTTCCTCTGGTTTGTGGGAAATGTGATTATAGAAGAGACTGCTCAGAAAAAGCGGGACTTGAAAATGCTTGAAAAGAGTTTTGCATTTTAAACATGAACCGTAAAAATGACTAAATAACAGCTTGATGCAGATGCGAATGCAAACTTAGCTTGTTTGATTAGATGTCAGGTCTGCTTCAGCCTGCGTGCCGTACCTACAGTAACCTCTAAAGAGGAAGTGTGATGCTTAAGCCATACTCACCCTTGGCCCAGAGTGATTTAAGGCTGAAAGTGCCGCAGCACCACTTCCTCTATCGGTCCTGCTTACTTCCTTTGCATATCGACAGGCGGTGACAGGGCGGAAATAAGCATGCGGTAACTTGGCATTAGAGAAATATCTTCAGATCAGACGTTGAGCCAGGGGTTGGTAAAGGTTGGTCACACAGTATCCATAGCTGGAGGCAGCAGAGACGAAGTACCCAGTGAAAGGTCAGAGTGGGGGTAAATAGCACAGTGACTGCGTCCCCTCCGGAGGGCCTGTAGGCATGGCTGGGCTGAAGGTGTTTTGTCTGTAGGGACGGTTCTGACGGGAACACGTGCAGAATACCAATCGGCTGCTGTGTCGTCACTGACTTTGAATGGCAGGGGAGGGAGAGAGTCGTTTTTTTCCATCTGCCTCACTGACTTACTCGTGGCTTCCTAAATGATTTTACGACGGGAGGACATTTAAAGAATTATGGGTTTGCTGGCTCAAGCCATTTATGTAAATGCTAGTGCATGCTGTTGATTAGAGCTGGGTGGGTTGCGAGCATCATGTAATAGCAGCGTATGAGGCGGAATGCAAAAATATGCCTGTTTTCTGCCTGAGAATAGTCCTTGTGCTGTGGGAGGGTGACCTTATATGGTGACCTTGGGGCTTTTATTGTGATCATAGACCTCAGACAGTGTAAACACTGTATTTGATTTGATGCAAACATCTGTGAGAATGTAAAGGTTTGTTTGTACTGTGGATAGGTTTGTGTTGTATGGTGACGTACCTGGGTTTTGATTGTTCAGATGCAATAATATGACCTTAAAGGAGAAGTTCACTTACAGAACAAACATTTACAGATAATGTACTCAGCCCCTTGTCATCCAAGATGTTCATGTCTTTCTTTCTTCAGCTGTAAAGAAATTATGTGTTTTGAAGAAAACATTTCAGGATTTTTCTCCATATAATGGACTGATATGGTGCCCCGAGTTTAAACTTCCAAAATGCAGTTAAAAATGCGGCTTCAAATGATCCCAAATGCGGTTGTAAACGATCCCAGCCGAGGAAGAAGGGTCTTATCTAGCGAAACGCTGTTATTTTCATGAAAATTTATATTCTTTTTAATGTCAGACATTCGTTTTGTCTTGCTCCGTCTGAACTCTGTGTATTCTGGTTGAAAACAGTTAGGTTATGTTGAAAAACTCTCATCGTATTTTCTCCCTCAACTTCAAAAATCATCCTACATCAGAAGTACCGACCCAGTCCTTGCAAAGTGAACATGATCGAACACCCTTAACAAAAAAGGTAAAACAGCGATGTAGGATGATTTTGAAGTTGAGGGAGAACATGAGATGGGAGTTTTTCGACATACCCTAACTGTCATGAACCGGAACAAAACAGAGTTCAGGCAGAGCAAGACAAGACGAGCATTTCACATTGAAGAGTATATAAAAAGTATTTCGCTAGATAAGACCCTTCTTCCTCAAATGGGATCGTTTACAACCGCATTTGGGATCATTTGAAGCTGCATTTAAACTGCATTTTGGAAGTTCAAACACGGGGCACCATTGAAGTCCACAATATGAAGAAAAATCCTGAAATGTTTTCCTCAAAAAACATAATTTCTTTACAACTGAAGAAAGAAATACATGAATATTCTGGATGACAAGGGGGTGAGTACACTATCTGTATGTTTTTTGTTCTGGAAGTGAACTAATCCTTTAAAGGATTAGTTCACTACAGAATATACATTTTCCTGATAATTTACTCACCCCCATGTCATCTAAGATGTTCATGTCTTTATTTCTACAGTCAAAAAGAAAGGTTTTTAAGGAAAACATTCCAGGATTTTTCTCTATATAATGGACTTCAGTGGGGATCAATGGGTTGAAGGTCCAAAATGCAATTTCAATGCAGCTTTTTTACCCTACCCTGCTTTTTTTAACCAAAGTACACAGATGAAGAACTAACTGTGTGTGACTTTTCCAGTGCGATTACATAATGCATGAAGTCATGCATTGCAGAGCTAGTGAAAGATGAGCATTTGTGGTTAGAAAGTATAGAATTTTTTTTTTTTTTTAGAAAATGGCTGATCGTTTCGTTAGATAAGACCCTTGTTTTTCAAATGGCGTAGTGTAGAGCCATTTAAAGCTGCACTGAAACTGCAATTTGGACGTTCAACCTGTTGATCCCCACTGAAGTCCACTATATGGAGAAACATCCTGGAATGTTTTCCTCAAAAACCTTAATTTCTTTTTGAATGAAGAAAGAAAGACATGTGTTGGATGACATTGGGTTGAGTACATTTTCAGGAGATTTATTTCAGGAGTGAACAAAAGTGAGCAAAAATCCCCTGAAAACTCCAGGAAGGGTTTACTGTTCACAGAACTCAAACATGAATTCCATTGCAATGATGATGAGTTTTAACGATCAAGAAGTGTGAAGTAAGTAGCTAGACATTTAAAATTCAACATGTGCGCGACCAGTCAAAAGTTTCTGAACAGTAAGATGTTTAATGTTTTTTAAAGAAGTCTCTTCTGCTCACCAAGCCTACATTTATTTGATTCAAAATACAGCAAAGGCAGTAAAATTGTGAAATATTTTCTAAAATAAATAAAATATTTTTTAAAATAACTGCTTTCAATTTGAATATATTTTAAAATGTCATTTATTCCTGTGATCAAAGCTGAATTTTCAGCATCATTACTCCAGTCTTCAGCATCACATGATCCTTCAGAAATCATTCTAATATGCTGATTTGCTGCTCAAGAAACATTTTGTTTTTTTTTGTTTTTTTGAGAGAATATTAGAATGATTTCTGAAGAATCATGTGAGTGGAGTAATGATGCTAAAATTTCAGCTTTGAAAACACAGGAATAAATTACATTTTAAAATATATTCAAATAGAAAACCCTACTTTAAATAGTAAAAATATTTCAGAATTTTACTGTTTATGCTGTACTTTGGATCAAATAAATGCAGGCTTGGTGAGCAGAAGAGACTTCTCTAAAAACATTAAAAATCTTACTGTTCAAAAACGAAAGATACGACCAACATGATATCTGATGCAAAGCATTTGACTTTTTGGTCAAATTTCACAGTTTTAAATTAAAAGAAGCCTATATCATTTATGTGATGGAATTTGTAATTGAATGTGATGTGACAAGAAGCATTAACAGAGCCGTTTCCAGCATATTATGCATAGAATTAAGAATGATTGTAGACATATTTTAAAATGCAAATATTATTTGCAAATAGCAAAAATGCATTGCAATAGATTCTAGCTGTTTTACAAATTTTCTTTCTTTTAATTTTTTTCTTTATATATTTAAATCCTGTCACTTTTAAATTCCTTTAGAGTAAATAAAAATGACATCTGCACCCATTACAACATCAGTTGTTCCCCTAGTGTTTAAGGCCTTGACTTAATGTAAAAGAGGTGTGTGTTAAGTCACTTATTTAAATGCCTTTGTGTGTGTGTGTTTGTGGGTTGTCACAATACTAATGAGATCACACTGCCTTGAGACAGTACGACATATTGAACAGGCTGTTCTTCTATTGCTCACGACCCTGGTTTGGTTGGCATCAAATTAGTAATACCACAGCTGTCAGAATAACCCTCAAGAAATCATTGTATAAAATGATTTAGGTAGTGACATGAGCATGAGGATGTTAGCTTAGCTATGTCTTTGTTATATAAATCTTCAGTCTTCAGTGAAAGTTTTTATTGATTTTAAATAAGTGCTAATTTAAGGCACAGTATGAGGGTTGTCAGGCATGCAGAGGCCTCTCATGTTGGACTGGCCAGTTTCAGCTGATTGGAGTTTCATATCAGCTTTATATTCAGACAGCCTGTTTCCTGTGCTGACACATTCTGCTTTTTTACATCCTGCAGAATATAACGGCACAGCAGCTTGTGTTTTTGGGCTGTCACTGAAGAGAAATATGAGACAAACTCTCTGTCAGTACATCTGATGTAGTCTGTTCTCTGTACGACAGGATGGAATATGTGCAAGTTATTTTTTTTGTGTGTGTGCATGTGTATTTTTTTCATGCTCCACTATGTGAGTGCTGTGGTACACTTGTGCCAGCCATACATGCATACTCTCTTTAGACAGGGTGTTTTGCTAGAAAGAGAGGTACCTGACAATTAAGGGAGTCAGAAAGTGGGGAAAGAGAAACCTCAGTCACGGCTGACTTCACCTCATAAATATCTCCTTAAACGGCACCAAATGAATGTAGGCCACAGGTGTGGGAGTATGTGTGCTGGTTCCATGTGCATGTGTTTATGCCTGAGTGTGAGTATGTTGGAGTAAATACGTGAGTTTGTGTGTGTTTGTGTGGCTGTTTAGTGACCATCATAGGGGCATGAATAGTGTACAGCATATCACGTGTGCATATTCGCTTGATTCTTGAGACATGGGACAACACATGAGACAACTTCACATTATGTTTCAGCTTTAAAAGAAATCAGAGATCATTTGAATGTTCTGAACACAAACTATTGTTCTTAGACTGTAACTCAACATTTCATATCCATCAAAATTGATATGAAATGTAATAACAACAGAGATATAAAGATACATATTTTACCTACTACGTCCCATGGAAACTCATTTCCGCCACTGAATGAAAAAATTAAAAAAAAGGTAATTGCAACTTTTTATCTCACAATTCTGACTTTTTTTCTCACAATTGTGAGTTTACATCATGCTATTCTTACTTTCTTTGTGAGATGTAAAATTGCAGTTGCGAGTTATAAAGTCAGAATTGTGATATGTACTTGCAAAACTGACTTTTCTCAGAATTGCGAGTTTATATTCCACAATTGTGACGTTTTTCTCACAATTGCGAGTTAAGTCAGAATTGTGAGATATAAGAATTGCTATTCTGAGAACATATCAGTATTTTTTTCCACCCTTATAACTGGACTTTATAACTTGCAATTGCGAGTTCATATCTCACAATTCTGAGAAAAAAGTCAGAATTGCGAGATAAAAACTCGCAGTTGAAAGAAAAAAGACAATTTTTAACTCACTTTTCTGAGTTTATAACCCGCAATTGCAAGTTCATATATCACAGTTCTGAGAAAAAAGTCAGAATTGCAAGAAAAAAGGTCAATATTTGTGAGATAAAAGCTCACAATTATAATAAAAAAAGTCAGAATTGCATATTGCATATCAATCTTTTTTTCCTCCTCAAAACTGAGCTGAAAAAAAAGTCAGAATTACAACATTAAAAACTCACAATTGCTAGAAAAAAGTCAGAATTGTGAGATACAAACTCACACTTGCAAAAAAAAGTCAGAATTGTGAGGTAAAAATTCGCAATTATGAGGAAAAAAAAGTCAGAATTGCGAGATAAAAAGTGGCAAGAAATAAATCTGAATTGTGAGATACAAATTCACAATTGTGAGAAAAAAAATTACACAATTAAAACTCGATAAGAACTCGCAACTGCAGGAAAATTTTTAGAATTGCAAGAAAAAAGTCAGAATTGTGAGATAAAAAGTCATAATAAGGTTTTTTATTTATTTTGTGGTGGAAACGGGCTTCCATAATGTTTTGACAGAAGTAGGAGGCTGATTTAAAAAATATTACTCTTTGAATTGTGAGATAAAAACTCGCAATTGCAGGAAAAATTTCAGAATTGCAAGAAAAAATGTCAGAATTGTGAGATAAAATCTCGCAATTGCAAGAAAAAAAGTCAGAATTACAAGAAAAAAGTCAGAATTGGCAGATAAAAATTTGCAATTGCAAGAAAGTCAGAATTGCAACCAAAAACTCACAGTTGCAAAACAAAAGTCAGAATTGTGAGATAAAAACTTTCAGTTGCAAGAAAAAAGTCAGAATTGCGAGATACAAACTCATAACTGCGAGAAAAATCTGAATTGTGAGATAAAACTCGCAATTGTAGGAAAAATTTCAGAATTGCAAGAAAAAAGTTAGAATTGCAAGAAAAACATCAGAATTGCAAGAAAAAAGTCAGAATTGCAAGAAAAAAGTCAGAATTGGCAGATAAAAATTTGCAATTGCAAGAAAGTCAGAATTGTGAGATACAAACTCGCACTTGCAAAAACAAAGTCAGAATTGCGAGATAAAAAGTTGCAATGGCAAGAAAAAAAACTGAATTGTGAGATACAAATTCACAATTGTGAGAAAAAAAAATCACAATTGCAAAATAAAAACTCACAATAGAGTTTGTATCACGCAATTCTGAGAAAAAAGTCAGAATTGTGAGATAAAAACTTGCAATTGCGAGAAAAAAGTCAGAATTGTGGGATAAAAAGTCACAATAACCTTTTTTTATTTATTTATTGGTGGAAACGGGCTTCCATAATGTTTTGACAGAAGTAGGAGGCTAATTTTAAAAATATTGCTCTTTGAAAAGGTTTTGTCAACACCAAAACCTTATAAAAATCAGAGTCTTCATCCTGAAGATATTTAACCTGCTATGAGTTGAAAATGTCAAACATGTCAATAGTCGGTTATAATTATTATTATTAATAATAATGTTTTTGAAATAAATATAAGTAATCATGCTTATATTTTCACAGATCACAGCCATAATATGTCAGCTCTAAATTGTGAATAAATTATTTGGGATTTTTAAATAATTTCTCTCATTTTAAATGAATCGTTTCTCCCAATCAAAACTGTAGTATTTTCTGTATTTGTGTGTTGACAGTTCAATAGATGCAACCATCCCGTAGTCTAAATTCATTAAAGTGAATTGCTAGATTGATCAATATTTATATAATAACTATTTTACACATTATTTTGGTATTTGTTGGTGAGAGGAAAAACACATTTCAGGGAGAAAATAGAGGCCAGAGACAGCACCCGAACATGTTGAACAGATTAATCCATAATAATTCCTGGATTAATTCCTGAAATAATTTTCGTAGCCTGTTTTGTCCCAGTACTGAAGAATCAGTGCTTGATCAGACCTGCTTTATTCTCTTACAGAAATCAGAAACACGTACTCACGCTGTGTTATTTTACACACGCTCATAGTTATTTGACGTCTTTTGTTAATTGTGGTTTTAATTTCTCTTGCAGAGGCTCCCTCCTCAGGGATGGCTAAGAATGGATACTTCTATCAAGAGATGGGTGAGTAAATGTTTGTAGCAGTTGCTTGGTGTGTGTTTGTTGTTCAACACATGGCCTGGAGGAGAGGTGTGAAGGTCACGCTGAGAGTAGAACACGGGCAGAAGGAAATTCCCTCCTACAGTATTCAAAGCATGCCCTCATTTCTGACTTGAAGAAATATTCAAATCGTAAATATTTCTGGATTTCTCATCTGCGTCAAAGAGAGACAAGTTTTCTCCCTCAGATTTTGCTGCATTGAAGCCCAATGCAGCAAAATCCGAGTTGAAAAAAAAAACCCAAGTGTCTCTCTCTAGTGCTTGGAAATGTTGTCTGTAAAATTAAATGTGCAAAATTTGTTAGTGCAAGGAAAGCTTGTGGCATGTTCTCAAGTATTCTCTCATTATGTCATTTCAGAAATCACTGTTTATGTCATCTCTCTCTCTCTCAGTTCAATTCAAGGGGCTCTTGTTTATACGTACATAATTATAACAAAGTATGGGGGGTATTTTCAATAAATGATTTAATTTGTTCATGAATAGGCTTTCAGTGAATCAAACACTTATGAATATGATCAAGCACGGTGCTCTGAGCTTGAAAGAGCGAGCGAGAAAAGGGGAAAAAAGGGGAGCGCCGTCGTCGGGGAGAGGAATATCCTCTCGCCCGCTCACCGTAGGTCCAGGGCGGTAGAGTCAATGAGCACACGTGGATTAACAGCCCCCTCTCCTCTCCAGCTTTACATAGAGAATAATAGAGGGAAGGATTAGTGAATAAATGAATAGATGAGGAGAAAGATATGGAACCGATAGCCACTCACATGCCACATTCAGCCAGAGAAGCGAGAACAATAACGAGCTGCCATGTGTGGATAAATCACAGCTTCAGCCACACTCTGGCTACACAGTCACATCTGTGGGGTATTAAACCCCAAGAACACTTTGTATTCACAAGGAGAAAAGAGAGAAATGTATGGATCATTCAAGCCTTGTCGTGTTTGCGTTGAGGAATTAAAGGAAATATCAATTTTTAGGGTCAGCAGAGGACAGTGTACTGTAGGTATGTATGTAGATATGAAAAATGCAGTAATATTAATAAAGATTAGTAGTAGTTAGATATTTATTCTATTCTATTTTATTTATATGAAGAGTAAATCAATATTGTGCTGTTGTAAATGAATATTGTATACTGTGCTATACTGTGAAAGATTACAGTAAAAAAAAATACATCTGTGGTTGCCAGAAATTCACTGTAAAAATTCGATGACAGTGTTTACGGTGTTACAGGATATGTTACAGGCAGTGCTGGGAAAGTTATCCTATTTAAAATGAAATTAGTAGTGTAAATATTTGATAAAAACTCACAATTGCAAGAAAAAAGTCAGAATTGGCAGATAAAAATTTGCAATTGCAAGAAAGTCAGAATTGCAAGACACAAACTCACAGTTGCAAAAAAAAGTCAGAATTGTGAGATAAAAACTTGCAATTGCAAGAAAAAAGTCAGAATTGTGAAATGCAATGTCACAATTGCAAGAAAAAAAGTCAAAATTGCAAGAAAAAAGTCAGAATTGGCAGATAAAAATTTGCAATTGCAAGAAAGTCAGAATTGCAAGATGCAAACTCACAATGGACCTTTATCTCACTTCCTATATCTGGTAAGCGAAGCAGTGTATCCCCACTTCCGGTCCCATCGCAATGCAATAAAAACTAATGGGAGAATCCTCTCTTTCCTTTCTTTCGCCAGTGTTACTGTAGTGTGTTTGGCTGCTTTTATTCCAAACAATGACACACTGCCTCGGTTTTCACGATTTCCTGACACAACACGGATGAGATGTGTCGGATGAATTAAGGTCCTTCTAAAATATTACGCAGGAGCACTTTCACATGGAGTATGCATTTCGAAACTGAGGATGTTTACGCCTACATCTCATATCACCTGCTGAAATGTTCCTATTAATATGAATAATAAATAAATGTAACCTGCTGCAGTCAATTTCGTCTTCTCATTAACAATGTCTTTCTCATCATATTTTATACCTGTTTACATTAAAATACATTTTAAATACACACCTTTACTAAATTAACCATGGATTTACTATAGTTAATGTAGTAACCATGTTATATTTTTATTTTTTCCGCGGACTGATTTCCAATTGTATTGCCATAGTTTTACTACACACACCATGGTTAATTTTCGTAAGAGCGGTATTAAAATAGATGAATGAATGTGCGGGCGTTGCCTTAAAGAAATAATGTTGAACATTTTAGCTAATTAATCTAGACAGTATAACGCGTTGACAGCGTGATTTGAGTATTATTTAAGAATTTTGGCATAAACGTGAATTACATTCAGTGAAATGACAGAATAAAGACTAGAATTTAATACAAATAAATAAATAAATATGTTGACTCTGATTTTATTCATCAGGTCTCACACACACTGCAGCATTGACGCAATGTGGTGAAATCACGCATGTTTACGAGCCATGGGTTTCTCAGATCGGTACGTTGGATTAAAACTACAAGTTCCGTTGCGTTTGGAAAATTCTGTGCACAGTAATCATCAGAATATTTCTTCGCCTGTCTCTGAAAATGTCCGGATTTTGAAATCAACCTGCAGATGCTCATTTTAACAGGCTTTTATTCAACTAGTGATTACAGCATATTGAATAATATACATAACCGGAAGAATCGATACACTGCTTCGACGAGCGCTTCTGGTGTTCAATTCCGATGCGATAAAGGTCCATTGCGAGAAAAAGTCAGAATTGCAAGAAAAAAAAAGTCAGAATTGGCAGATAAAAATTTGCAATTGCAAGAAAAAAAAGAAATGCAAGACACAAACTCACAGTTGCAAAAAAAGTCAGAATTGTGAGAGAAAAACTCACAATTGTAGGAAAAATTTCAGAATTGCAATAAAAAGGTCAGAATTACAAGAAAAAAGTCAGAATTGACAAATAAAAATTTGCAATTGCAAGAAAGTCAGAATTGCGAGATACAAACTCATACTTGCAAAAAAAAGTCAGAATTGTGAGGTAAAAATTCGCAATTGTGAGAAAAAAAGTCAGAATTGCAAGATAAAAAGTTGCAATGGCAAGAAATAAATCTGAATTGTGAGATACAAATTCACAATTGTGAGAAAAAAAAATCACAATTGTGAGAAAAAAAAATCACAATTGCAAAATAAGAACTCGCAATAGAGTTTGTATCACGCAATTCTGAGAAAAAAAGTCAGAATTGTGAGATAAAAAGTCACAATAACCTTTTTTTTTATTTATTTCGTGATGGAAACGGGCTTCCATAATGTTTTGACAGAAGTAGGAGGCTAATTTTAAAGTATTACTCTTTGAATTGTGAGTTTGCAGTTGCAGGAAAAATTTCAGAATTGCAAGAAAAAAGTCAGAATTGTGAGATAAAAAGTCACAGTAACCTTTTTTTAATGTATTTAGTGGTGGAAACGGGCTTCCATAATGTTTTGACAGAAGTAGGAGGCTAATTTTAAAAATATTACTCTTTGAAAAGTTTTGGGAAAGGAAAAGGAAAAATTACTTTACTAAAGTAATGTAACAGATTGCATTTGATTACTTTTTTGATTACTTTTGTAAATTTCTAATAAATGTTTTCAAACATTTTCTAACTTTTAAAGCAGGCAGGGTTAATCTTACAGTATTTCTCAACACTGATTACTGTCAGACTTTTTAAAATCCTTTATCAGTTGGATTAAGGTTATAATCATTTAAATTTAAAGCACAACCACCACAAAATCATACTTTTGCACATTTTTTCTGAGTAATTGTAACTGATTACAGTCAGTGTTGGAGAGTGATTAGTTACATGTAACAGAGTTATGTAATTTCATTACAAAATAAATGTATAAACTGTAATTAGTTACAGTTACTGAGGAAAAAAATGTGTAATTAACCCTTGAACTGTCACCGTCCACTCTTTGGGACGCCTAAGTGTACTTCACCATTTTACAAATAAATCCTAATCTAATCATGACAAACTATATGTGACCCAGGACCACAAAACCAGTCATAAGGGTCAGTTTTTTCATCTGAAAGCTGAATAAATAGGCTTTCCATTGATGTATGGTTTGTTAGGATAAGACAATATTTGACCGAGAAACAACTATTTGAAAATCTGGAATCTGAGGGTGCAAAAAAATCTAAATATTGAGAAAATCACCTTTAAAGTTGTCCAAATGAAGTTCTTAGCAATGTATATTACTAATCGAAAAATAAGTTTTGATATATTTACAGTAGGAATTTTACAAAGTATTTTCATGGAACCTAATCTTTACTTAATTTCCTAATGATTTTTGGCATAAAAGAAAAGTCAATAATTTTGACCCATACAATGTATTTTTGGCTATTGCTACAAATATACCCCAGCGACTTAAGACTGGTTTTGTGGTCCAGGGTCACATATATCGTTGGGAAGGTCTAAGACTCCTAAATAAATATTTTACCACTCTTTTGTGTTACAAATTATGTAGGAAAAGTATTAGATTAATTTATGACAAGAGTACACCTAAAAAATCTACATCATAACATGAGTTCTGACCTTTGTCACAAAAAGACTTTCTTCGTTGCCTTTTTACCTATCACGCAGTATAACTCTTAAGAAATTATATATAAACTGAAAACTTAAAATCTCAAAATTCATCCTTTGAAAACCATTTTAAAATCAGACATTGCATTACCATGGAAATTTTACATCAAACTCATATTACAAAATGTTTTCGTTCATGAATTATAAAAATTTAACTTTGCATAGTGCATTTTTATGTCTATGTTTAAGATAAGGAGTGACAGTTAAAGGGTTAAATTACAGTTACGTATGAAATGTTAACGTTTCACACACACCCACATATAGATTTAATAGATTTCTATTGCAAATTGCATTGACTGCTCTAAAATATGAAACACTAATGTTTCAGGACTTTAGGACACATAAACTCTGAATAATAACTCGATAACTGTTTTATTTTCTATATGGGTTTATGTATGTGCTTTATTTTTTAAGATTAACTTTTTTTTTTCCAAAGCATTGTCATATGCCGGTGTTTCCTGTCCTAGCTATGCAAAGATTTGATTTCAAACGCAGTATCATAGCTGTTAAGCTATTTCTTGTTATGATTTTAAATCTGTATTTAATCTCAGAACGATCTTCAAGTAAAAAGAGGTGCTAACGTCTGATTTAGTGGTGGCTCTGCTTTAAAATTATTAATATTAATATTAATTTTTATAATCTTAATTCAAGTGATGAAGGATTTTGTCTGGCAGTAGTCAGTGTCGAGTACTACTGTATAAGATAACCCTGTCTGCTTTAAATGTGTCAAAATGATTAACAGTTGAAAACATTCATTAGAAATTTAGAAAAGTAATCAAAAATGTAATCTGTTACATTACTTTAATAAAGTAATTGAAATAGTTACACTACTTATTACATTTTAAATAGGATAACTTGTAATCGGTAGTCTATGACATTTGCAAAGTAATCTTCCCAGCACTAATTATTTACATTTATTTTTTAATTAAATTAACGTCGTTACCTAACTCACTGCATATTGGTGCCTATATATTTCACAGTTTAAATTCATATAGTTCATTAAAGGCACAATATGTACGATTTTTTTGATTAAAATATCCAAAAAACACTACAACAGTGTTATGTATTTTGCTGACTTGTGTACTTACATTATCCCAAATGTAATGGTCTAGTGTAATGATCCGTGTCATTTAGGGTGACCACCTGGCAATAGGGCTGTTGCGGGACATAGATGTGATTTTGCGGGACAATGCGGGACACGTGTGAGACTAATACATTTTCTACTGTCATGCTATGTAAATACTGATTACATCCGTTGTCATGTGCTCTGATCTGTGTTTCTGAGCGTGCACATGCAAGTGAGAGAAAGCGCGTCTTTTTAATGAGAGTAAAGAGAATCCACCTGCGAGAGAAGAGATTTGTGCTTGCACATTTTGATGCACCCCGCATTACAATAATGTGCTGTACACATTTGTCATTAAAATAACGCCATAGAAACCACCTCAAACAAACTATTAAAATAAGAAAAAAGTTGCATCTGAAAACTGCATCGATTTTTTTTTTTTTGGTTAAAATGAATGGAGAATATTGTGTTTTTTGACTATTTCCGTCGGTGGTTCTAGATCACTTAAAAATAAAAAGGAAAAAGAACAAATGGATGTTTTCGTTAAAAACCAACAGACTGATGAAAATGCGGGACATTTTCTCAATATGCGACGTAGGGGACAACGCAAAGCAGGACAGGTGGTCACCCTAGTGTCATTGCGTCGCCTGCCAATGATGTCCAACATCCTCAATTTTCTGGTTTTACTTTGTAGAAAACATGAAACCCCAAAGACACTCAAATATGTTATGCATTTTGTCAGACAGGTGATACTACAGTGACTTTAATAAGTCTTTAATACATTAACTCATCCATGAACATGATTTGGAGTTGCATCAGCTGTGGGGATGAAGACTACAACTCCCATGATTCCACACTCAATCACAGTATCATTATTAATACACATTTGAGTGATTCTGAAAATGTAAAGTTGATGAATCATTTAAAAAAAAAATTGGCTCTAAACGTTCATGTTCAAAATTATTCAACCCCTAAAAGTCAAATTTGGTGCAGAATGTTTTATTCTTTATAACCTCCAATAAATGCTGCTTGGAAGTTCTTAGAAGCTTCTGTCACCTCTCTACTGCAATCCTGGCCTGTTCCTTACTTGAAAAAGCTTTAAGATCATTGATAATCTGTGGTTTTCACTTTGCCATTGTGCTTTCATCAAATTCAACCAAATATTTTCAATTAAAATTACATTTGAGGACTGAACAGACCACACAAGAACATTCTACTACCAAACCATGATCCAAGCTTAAGTAGATTTGGATGTTTACTTTGGGATGGTTGTCCTGCAGGAAAGTCTATTGATCATCAGCTTCAATGTTTGCAACAAAGGCATCACAGTTCTTGCCAAAATGGCCCAATACTGCAAAGAATTCATGATGTCCTTCACACAGGCAAGATTTCCACTTCCTGCAACAGTAAAACACCCCCATAACCAGACTGGCCCACATGTATGTTTGACCATGGAGATGGTGTTCTTCTGCTTGTAAGCTTAGCCTTTTTTTGGACCAGACATACCACTGATCCACAGGTCCAAAAATTTCCAGTTTGTTCACATCACTCCACAGGTCTATCCAAATGAATTTTAGCATGTTCAAGGCAGCCTTTTTGTTCTTCTTGGTCAAGAGTGGCAGTCAGCAAGATGCCCCAACATGAAGGACCTTTCGTTGGATCATTTTGCAAGTCTTTGGCTGTACATTGCAGGCTTTTCTCAGTTGCTCTGATCAAAAATTTTAATGATATCAAAGGTTTTCTAGTACAACACATTTTAAACTAAGGAATAAGGTTGCCAGCTGTGTTTCTAGGAACCTTGGAAATGTCTTGGAAATCTTCATGTAGCCTTATACTTTCTAATATAAAAAAACTATTTCTTCTCTTTAGCTTTTGTGAGAGCCCTGTTGACTTTGCCATATTTGCTACTAAACCTTAGCACATGCATAGGCTAAATGTACATATGTGTAACAGCCCAAGCTAATTCTGTTTTTTTAAATAGAGTTTCTAAAGGCTTAATTGTGTTTTAAGACTATTTTGTTCCCTACTATAAAAATAAGTGACTTAAAAACAGCAATGTTGAATAGGGGTTGAATAATTATGACATAGCTGTGTTATTAAAGAATCTTATAACTCAAGTGCAAGTGCAACTGTATATGTCTTTTCGTAAATTATATGCTAATTCATAGTTTTTATTTGTAAAAACCATAGATTTGATGGTATTTTTACAGGAAAATTACATATGTGATGTTAAACCATTTGCAGCTTTTCACTGTAGCATTTTTACTTTATGTAATATTTACAAACATTGTGTATTAAAATTTAAAAAGTGTATATAGATTGAGGCTGTTGTGTGTGTGTGTGTCTGCTCTTAGAACAGAGGGAGAGAGAAGAACAAGAGGAGGGGAGCGAGGAGCGAGAGGAGGGCCAGGACTCTCCCATCCCATCAGGAGATGACATTCATCTCTACGGCAACCAGACACACCAAGGAGGGACAGGTCAGTGAATGTGTGTGTTTGCGAACGAGTTCAGGGTGGGATGGCAGTTAGACCCAGAGCTGTTGATTAGCTCTGGAGATGCTCAGGTTAGCAGGTCAGTTGTTGCCACGGCAACAGTCTCAGGTGTGCTGTGATTATGTTGCGGCGCCCCCACCAAACCCACACACGGTGACAGGTCACCTGTTGTCACTCAAAACCACACAAAGTCGTCTTCTCCTCTTTCTGTCCTCAGTCTCTGCAGGAAAATGTAATCAAAGATGACAATTGAAAAAAAAAAAAAGTGGAAACTGTTTGCATCTCCACTGTAATTTACTTTTTAGTATGTAGTGCATCCAAAAGGACAAATATGCCTGAATTGCTTTTAAACCACCGATAAACATTCTCTAAAGCAGTGGCGTGCAGTGGTGTTCTGAAATGAGGATGCAAAGTCCTCACATTTTTTAATTACATTTTTTAATTAAATGCAAATTCATGTCCCAGTCACATTTTCTTGGCGAAATAAACATTACTTGTACTACCAGAATAAAAATCTATATTGTATTTTTAGATGAACAGTGTAATTAATAGGCTATTCTGATTATTAAAGCCAAGTATAAATTGTATAATTTTAGTGTTTTTAAGCATTTTACATTCCAAAGTAATAACTCAAGGCAGTAACAATTTAAACAACATATTTTATTTAAAGTGGTCATCGGATGCCCATTTTCCACAAGTTGATATGATTCTTTATGGTCTTAATGAAAAGTCTATAATTTATTTTGGTTAAACAACACCCTTTTTACTTTGTCAAAATGAGCTCTGCAAAAATCATCCCATTATAAGGGATTGTTCTTTTTAATGCAATGCCCGCCCCTCTCTTCTCTCTGTGGAGTGACGAGCCTGTTTACTTTAGCCGCATGTAGCTGTGTTTAGCTGCTAAACTTGCCAACTAGCACGTTATTAGGAAAGGCGATCGCAAAGATTCATAAAAAAACTTGTATACTCACTTCTGCTGTAAGTGAAGCTGGATCACGAATGATTTGCGCGAACATAGACGGATATATGTAGATCAGGAGCCGCATTCCCTTCACAAACAAACGTAATCCACCGTGTCTTCAGCGGCTCAGATGTGGGAGTAAATAACGACCGCTATGTTCATTATTACGTCCAATAACACACCACCTCAATCGCTCAATCGGAGATATTCTTGTCTAACTGACATCCCCGCTCCGGCATCAAAACAATGGAGGTCTGATTGTTACAGGTAATACGCTCATGTCAATCAACTATTGTGGGAGCGGCCTCTGTTGGAGTGACGCCACACCGACAGGCATCTGAGAATGGCTTGATTTGAAAAAGAAGATATTATTTTTACAGATGAATTAAAAACCACTGCATGGATTTTTATCATTATAGGGTAGATTTGTACATACACTGCCAACACACATTAATGTTCAAACAACATGAAAAAGTGAACTTTGCATCCGATGACCCCTTTAAACAATGATATATTTTATTCATGAACTGATGTTCAGCTGTTCCTTTTATTAATAAACATATTTTCAGATCATTATTCATCAGAGCTCGGTAAACACTGGTCACACACAGAGATGTATCTTTAATTTCAAGCTGATTACTCACTAAAAATTCCCACAGATATGTTTTCAGACCATTTCAAGTTAGATTTCTGACTTGACAAAGTAGTGATATATAAATGTGTGAGCAGTTTACTTACTTTTTTTATTACTCTTCCCATTAACGCCATTATATTGTTTGTTCAGACTGATTCGCGATCGTGAATTCGGAACGCACACAAACACAAGAGGCGGGATTTATTGCATGAACCAATCGCAGCCAAACATAACCAGTCATATCCAATCATATCGCGATGGAAGCATTGCCTCCTCTCACATCACTTTCCCCATTCATTCTCAATTACCCCCCACCAAACTCACCACATGCTTTATGGGGTCTGTTAAAACTCAATGAGAGGTGAGAGAGACGCAGACTCCCATTGTAATTTTATCTGCTGGTGTCACTGTTGGACAGTTTACTTTTAATATTTGACAGTTTAATATTTGGCCGAGATACAACTATTTGAAAATCTGAAATCTAAGGGTGCAAAAAAAAAAATCTAAATATTGAGAAAATCACCTTTAAAGTTGTCCAAATGATATTCTTAGCAATGCATATTACTAATCAAAAATTAAGTTTTGATATATTTATGGTAGAAATTTTACAAAGTATCTTCACTGAACATGATCTTTACTTAATATTCTAATAATTTTTGGCATAACAGAAAGATCTATAATTTTGACCCATACAATGTATTTTTGGCTATTTCTACAAATATACCAATGCTACGTATGACTGGTTTTGTGGTCCAGGGTCACATATGCTTTTTTTATGAGATGAGACACTAGCAGTACATAAACCACCAACTGATATTTTATCCGGAAAGTTGCCAATAAAGTTGTCTAAATCCATAATGATGATTTACCAGGCAGTTTAGTTACAGTATTCAACAAAGGTCAAAATAAATGAGGAGAAATAATAATATACTGCAATCAAAGAGACTGAATTAGCCAGAAAACATTAGACAATTTGCCTGGTAATTTTATAGCCGTTGTTTGAAGAAGAAGAAGAAAAAAAAAAGAACACAGGCAGGGTTAAAATCATAATCTGTTTTTGTGAAATGCATATTTACTTAACCATCTCAGGTAAATGTAGTCCTGTCCGAACAAAGCTTTTACGATCTCTCATAAATCTGTATGTTGGATGTGTGCCATGTCTGCAAAAAGGTGTGTTTACTCAAACTTAAGTACTTAAGTACCAATGAATCACATGCTCCAGGTTGATCGTTGATTCTTGTCCACATCTGGAAAAAAACTAGATCATCATAACAGCTATGATTGTATTGTATAACTTGTTATGGAACAGCATTATGCTGACTAATGCATGGCTGTTAATGGATCTAAATCATACAAATAACTTGCGTTTTAAAATAAATGTCCTGTACAATATGCCGTGGTACTAATCACAAATCATTTACATACAGAAGTTTTATAGGCTAGTAGGAAAAACAGTCTGAAGATCAGAAACAGGCTGGGAAATGGCTATGTAAAACTACAACTATTTTTGGTGCAAGAAACCTTGAGTACTATTATAATCTGACTTCAAGGGGAAAAATATGCTACAATATACTCCAATTAAAGATTTTTGCTGCATTTACGCTTTTGCATAACTGAAAACATTTGAAGCTTATAATGTCTCAGGGATGATGTAACATATCTATTATTAGGGTTGCTATTTGCCCTAACGCGCTGCTGCTGTTGAAAGCGAGCGCAGCTTTAGTAATATCACTAGACAGGTGACCCAGAATGAGACAAGCAAATGTTCTCTCTCTGTTTACTCAAATACGGTTAGTTCTGTTTTAAATTCTCTTTTCTGCGTGAGCGACTCCTGCTGTGCATTTGGGGGGCTCACATTAGGATGAGTGGGGTTTGTTCACACGTTGTCTCATCCGGTCTGATGTTCTGTCATCCTCGGCGCACAAGCCGTCAGCACTTGTCTAGATTAAAACCAAATTCCACTCCTCTGACATACTGCTAAGAGTTTGAACTGTGTAGGATGCATGCGTGTGTGTGTGCGCCTGTGTGTTTGAATATTTATAAACCAAAGCCTCCAAACATTTCGTTTTAAGTGATAATTCCCATGATTTCAGCAGTTGGCCGAACCGAGCACCCAGCCATGTTATTTAGCAAACTGCTGGGTTTTTAATGCTTCTTGATTGCTGGGGGTGAGGCAGGGGTGGTGAGAAATAATTACACACTACAAAAATAAAGCAAAACAAATATTACCTAATATGAGATCAAATGATGTCTAAACCACTAATTTTTCTGAAGTAACACAGTCACACACCAGTCAATAGTGTTGTAGTGGAAGGCAGTGTCACTTTTGCCTCCCCTGAGCCCGCTGATGGGAGACAATGCACGTCTTTCTTAGCAGCACTATGATTGGCCGATTACTCTTTCACAAATTTGGAGGAAATGGATGGATTGATGTCAGAGTAACAGCTAATCCTCTCTTCCATGACCAGTTTCTGTTGCATTCATGTCAAAATTAACTTGAATTTCTTGAAAAACAAGAAATTACCTGTAACAGTGCGGGGTAGATTACTTGCAAATTGTAGTCCATTGCTGATTACAAATAACATGACAAAAATGTAGTTAGTAATGTAATCTATTAGATTACTCATTTTAGATAATGTATTCTGACTACTGTTTGATTACTTTTAGACTTTTATATTATTTACTTTTATCCACCTTATTTTTCAATGCGGAAGTAAACTGTTCCGCCATAGGGAAATAACGAGAAGAATATCAAAGTGCAGTAAATGGTAAAACAGTTTGCACTACAAACCAGTGTGTTCATAATTAAGATAATACATTAAAATAATATGGTAAGACACACCAGTTTGCAATATCAAGCAGCAAAACGAGCTTTTTGTGGATGAGACCGGAAGCCAGACACTAAAAATTTACAAATGGCTGCACCCACTCTTATGGGAAAAATAAGGTGGATATTATTGTCCAGACGTTTGTCCAAATCAGTGATTTGTAAAATATAATATAATATAATGCAGACGTAGTGTTTCACAGCTATACATTAGCAGTGTTAGTAACTTAGCATAATTATTTGTCTCATTGAGAGGTGCTTTTGTCCCCAATTTTGGAAGCATGGATCACAAATTTATGTTACATGACATGTACATGGCCATTATATTTTGTGAAATTAGTGACAGCTAAATGCTATTAAACATAGTTCAGTTTTTTAGAAAGTGAAAAAAAAATTCAAAAATAATTAGGGAGAATCTATGAATTATGAATAATTTACTACCTCTGTGTGAATAATTTGTAATCCTGTAATTTGTTTACGAGCATTTTAAAAAAGAATATACAGTAGTCTAATTGCAAGTACTTAATTTCTGGAATCTGATTATGTATTCCGGATTACATGTAATCAGTTACTGCCCAGCGCTGCCTGTAAGTGAGCCCTTTTTGTAGCAACCATTCACCTCGGTGAAATTAAGTATTCATCACCATGACCACAACCTTCTCCAAACTCTCAGTGTTTACTAAGGATTTGTTGAAATAAATTGTACACGAAATGTGCTTGTCATTGTATTATTGCAGTCATTATTTCTGAAGTAATTTAAAAGTGAAGTTCAATGGGGTGCTATTATGCTTTTTCACTTTTTGAATTTTAGTCAGTGTGTGGTGTGTATCTTTGGGCTTAAAAAAGATCTACGAAGTTACTAATCTCAAAGTCCACTCCAAAGGGAGATATTTTGTTTTTAAAAAATCTTTTTTTAAGAACTACAATGAACGGCTCCTTTGGACTACAGCTTTTGTTTTCTGCATGCAATGATGTCACAACGCAGTCCATTACAATATCATTAAATGAAATCCCGCCTATGGAAATTCGAATTGTTGGGCAGTGGGTAGGGAGGAGGTGGGGGATTAGCCAAAGTTTAGCGATGCAGCGCGGAGAGCTGGTTCAACGAGCCGCAGCGCGGCGGGTATAAACACAAGCACTGAGTAGAGTGGCAGTTCCTTCCTTCTGTCAGACAATCTGAGTCTAATAAAGTGCATCCGTCCATAATAAAAAGCTTCTCACACAGCTCCCGGGGGTCTCCTGTAGCGAATCGATGCGTCTTTGTAAGAAAATTATCCATATTTAAAACGTAAGATTCACTATTAATCTAGCTTGCACTAACTGCTTTGACAAGGCGCATGGCAGTACTGAAACACCGTCAATCAATTTGTCAATCGCAATGCAGTGGGACAGCTACCCAATCACAACACATTTCTTTTTTCGGAAGGCTGGCCTTTATTAATCCCGGAACTAATCGAGCCATTAGTGCCAGGATGGGAGAAAGGTATTGTAGTAATGTAAATTATGTGAAAAATGTTGTGGTTTTCGAACAACCAAGCATGAGAGCATGGTCTAGTACACCCCCAAAACAAAATCAAGACTTTGAAAAAGAGCATAATAGGACCCCTTTAAAAACTTGATGAGACTTTGATGTAACTTGGTTTTAGTTTTAACATAATTTAATAGTGGGTTAATATACAGTAAACCAATACTATACACTAGTGTTCAAGAGTTTTGGGTCAGTAAGATTCTTAAGATTTTTTTTTTTTTGGTAAATCAATATCATATTGGTCACAATCGCTGAAGGAGTGTCCCATATTAGCATATTTCCGCTCTCAGCCAGATGTATGCTGTCCGCTATTTTCTCCGCACTCAAGCAGCTGTAGCGACAACAACATCTTGTAAGCAATGCAGGTGTTTTGTAGTTCAGTGTAAAAGTGAACATAAGAGCCTTCATTTTCTCCTGACATCAGAGCCACTGAGGATGCAGTAGATTAGTTTTGTTTTTGATTGTAACGTCGCCAAATAAACAAAAAATGGAAGATGGGGCGGGGTGAGCAGTAGCTCATTATCATTTAAAGAGACATATACAGAGCTGTTTTTTTTTTTTTTGACAAGGTAAAAACATGTTTTTTTTTTTATGTGATCATTGAGGAATTTTAACCAATGTATGATGCAGACATTTTATGAAGACCATGGAAAATGGCATCCCCTTTAAAAAATACTTTTATTAGGCATGGATCCATTAAATTAGTAAGAAGTGCCAGTAAATGTTGCAAAAGATTTACAGTTGAGGTCGTAAGTTTACATACACCTTGCAGAATCTGCAAAATGCTAGTTATTTTACCAAAATAAGAGGCATCATAGAAAATGCATGTTATTTTTTATTTAGTACTGACCTGAATAAAATATTTCACATAAAGGATGTTTACATATAGTCCACTAGAGAAAATAATAGTTGAGTTTTTAGAAATGACCCCGCTCAACAGTTTACATATACTTGATTTTTAATACTGTGTTGTTACCTGAATGATCCACAGCTGTTTTTTTTTTGTGATTATGAATTCCTTGTTTGTCCTGAACTGCCCGCTGTTCTTCAGAAAAATCCTTCAGGTCCCACATATTCTTTGGTTTTTCAACATTTTTGTATATTTGAAGCTATCACTGAGAGACATATAAAAAATGGAACAATTACAGAAGGTTCAAACACTTACTGATGCTCCAGAAGGAAACAATGGATTAAGTGAAAACTTTTGGAATTTACAGATCAGGGTAAATTTAACTTATTTTGTCTTCTGGGGAACATGTAAGTATCATCAGCTTCTGAAGGGCAGTACTAAATGAAAAAATATAATAAATAAGAAAAATGTCTTCATTCTTTATTCACATCTTCAGCTCTTAAGGCATTGTGTTTCCTTCTGAAGCATCAATGAGTGTTTAAAGCTTCTGTAATAGTTGCATATGAGTCCTTCAGTTGTCCTCAGTGTGAAAAGATGGCTCTCAAAATCATACAGTCATTGTTGGAAAGGGTTTAAGTACACACAAATGTTGAAAATCCAAATAATTTGTGGGACCTGAAGGATTTTTCTGAAGAACAGCAGTTGGCAGTTGAACTGACATTGAGTACAAACAAGGGACACATGGACACAGTATTAGGAACCAAGCTTATGTAAACTTTTAAATGGGGTCATTTTTTTTTAATTCAACTATTATTTTCTGTTGTTGACTATATGTAAACGTCTTTTATGTGAAATATCTTTTTCAGGTCAGTAGTAAATAAAAATAACATGTAATAATAATAATAGCATTTTGTATGATCCCTCTTATTTTGGTAAAATAATTAACATTTTGCAGATTCTGCAAAGGTGTATGTAAACTTTTAACCTCACCTGTATATGTTTTTTTTTTTTTTTGTTCATTAAATATTCATTAAAAATACATTCAAATATCGTAGTTTTAACAAAACCAGTAAGCTGCACAACTTTCTGCATCGATTAGAAATTTTTAGAATGATTTCTGAAGGATCATGTGACGCTAAGAGAGTAATGGCTGCTGAAAATTCAGCTTTGCACCAAACGAATACATTTTATTTTAAATTATGTATAAATAGGAAATAGTCATTTTAAATTGTAATTATATTTCCCAATATTACTATTTTTTACTGTAATGTAATCAAATAAATGCTACCGACATGAGTATAAAAGAGTTCAATTAAAAAAAATCAGAAACAACCCCAAACTTTTAAATGATAATGTATATACTGTTTATACTATAAACAAAATGATTACAGTATTTGTTGCTTGTTCCAAATGTAAAGTGAATTTCCAAATTTTAATCAAGGAACTATGTAAACTTCAATGGAACATGAATTTACATTGGACTAAATAAGTAAACAGAAAGATCTGCTTTGGCTCCTCGTTTCAGAAGACCACGGGGGTGAGCATACGTCTGACTATTACCAGCCTCCGGCAAATCATTGATACTGGTTTGATTGAATGTGGTTTTGATAACTGGCTAATTGCTGAATTCTCTTCGGATTAGGGTTTGCACCAATGTAGCTCAATTAATGCTGCCTTTTATCTTATATTAATACAGTGGTTTTGAGATTTATACCCAGCAACTCAGAGCTTTAATTAGGTATTTAAATATTGCAGTACATTTCGGTTCAACATGATATGACCTCACTTAATTGTTAAATGTATGATGTGTACTTGAAAACATCTGAAAATGCAGATGACAAGTGGAAAAGCGACGGAAGGACAGACGGATGAAAGAGGAGAGAATAAAAGAACCGGTTTCACATGTGACTGTAAGCCAATAAAAGGTTTGAGAGGTTATGTAACCCTATTAGTTTAACACATAGACTTACCTCTTATTAAAACCCAAAGTTGTGCTTTTAAAGTGGTGCTTTTATTCTCAATTTCCCCCTTTTAATCCCGAACCCATCCGAGGGCCTGTTTAATCTTGGAGCTAAGGCAGTGGAGGAGTCAGCCGCGGGTCGTGGTAATCCTGCCTGAATATCTCTTTCCAGGGGCAGGACTTCTTGCGGGTCACGCGCACAGAACTGAGGGATCTCTATTTGATAAAGGCTCTCTGCTTTATATAATCTCTTTATGGAGGAGGACTTAGCATGCAGCCATCACGTGAGGGTTTCGAGCTCAACCTGCAAACCTGAGGACAATACCAAACATGAATTAAGCATATAAAGGACAGACAGGGACATGACAAAACACATGCGTGGACACGAGTGCATCCCGTCCCTTCAAAGTTTGGACGATGCTCGTGATCCATGGAGTGTGCTGTGATGTAATTGGCGGTTTCTAATAAACAGTGTTGTTAGAGTGATATTTTGTTTTGTATTCAGGAACTGAATTGTTTCATTGCAGATAGTTGTGATGTTGGGTTAAAATGAGGAGATCACAATAGGGGCTCTCTGATGCAGATGGCTTTTATGTTCACTGTTGCTGTTTTTTTTTTAACAATTTTATGCTATCGGAGTGTTCTCTTTGAAAATAGTTGTTCTCTTCTTAAAAACTCTAAAAGCGGTTTCATGGTGGTTGTTGTTTAGTCACAAAGTATTCACCCCTCAGGCCTACTGTTCTCTCTTTCCTACAGAATCCGATGTCCACGGCTGTGTGCTGCTTAACACGTCTCGAAGGGTGAGACTTTTTCATTACATCCACATGCCAAACAGATCTTATAAGATGCATAGTCCCCGTCTGAACTAATATGCACACCTGTGACTGCACATGAATTGAATTCTTTATTGATACAAGTCTACATACAGTGGGCCCAAAATTTTTTATGTAAACATGCAAATGAAAGGTTCTAGGATTTAGAAATTTTAGACACGTATCCAAAAATCCTAACGTGCCGCATAACACTGTAATACTCAGTTTACAATGACTTATTAAGTGATCCCAAGGTCATGAAAAAGTAAATTGTTTTTCTAAGAACAGTCACTGAAATTTCTATAATGAATATACATTTTTCAAATTATGCTAAGCTGTAAAATATTTCAACTGCTAGAAATTGATTTTGTGTAGAGTTATACTTATTCATGCAGAATGCATTTTTGCTTTCAATAATTGAGACACAGGCAGTTTTTAGAATACCGTGTCATGTGCAAGATGCTGCAAAAGACGCAAGATGCAAGATCAACGGTCAAATGTGTTTTGACATAGAGTGTTTACATAGAAAACAATGGAAAAGTAGCACAGCGGGATGGAAAAAGATGTTCTGTGTGAATGTTCTCTTAGTCACAAGCCATACTGCGTTTGTCCAGTGTGTTCCAAGTTCTTTTTAATGATTTGGTCAAAGTAAATCTAAATCATTTTTGAAAAATAAATAATTTACACAATTTAATATAAATGTGGTAAACAAAAATGTATTATTTAATAATTATATATAAATATATACAGTTGAGGTCAAAGGTTTACACACACCTTGCAAAATCTGCAAAATGTTAATTATTTTACCAAAATAAGGGGGATCATACAAAATTCATGTTATTTTTTATTTAGTACTGACCTGAATAAGATTTTTCACATAAAAGACATATAGTCCACAAGAGAAAATAATAGTTGAATTTATAAAAATGGCCCCGTTCAAAAGTTTACATACACTTGATTTCTTTTATTATTATATTTTTGGGCTTTTGTGCCTTTAATGGACAGGACAGTAGAGAGATGACAGGAAAATACTGGGCAGAGAGAGGGAAGTGGGATCAGCAAAGGACCTCAAGATGGGAATCGAACTTGGGTCGTCGTGAGCACAGTTACACAATATGTCAGTGCACTAACTACTAGGGTATTAGCACCGACATACGCTTGATTTTTAATACTGTGTTGTTACCTGAATGATCCACAGCTTTTTTTTGTTTAGTGATAGCTGTTCATGAGTCCTGCCAGCTGCTCTACAGAAAAATCCTTCAGCTCCCACAAATCCTTTTTGTTTTTTTGAATCTTTTCCACCAATGACTGTATGATTTTTAGATCCATCTTTTTACACTAAGGACAACTGAGGGACTCATGCAACTATTGCAGAAGGTTCAAACACTCACTGATGCTCCAAAGGAAAAACCATGCATTAAGAGCCGGGGGTGTAAAGTTTTGAACAGAATGAAAATGCTGAAAACCAAAGAATTTGTGGGACATGAAGGATTTTTCTGAAGAACAGCAGGCAGTTTAACTCTTCAGGACTAAGAAGGGATTCATGAACAACTATCACTAAAAAAAAAAAAAAAACAAAACAAAAAAACAGCTGTGGATCACTCAGGTAACAACACAGCATTAAGAATCAAGTGTATGTAAACTTTCGAACAGAGTCATTTTTATAAATTCAAATTTTGTTCTCTTGAATACTATACGTGTGTATCTTCATTCTGTTCAAAAGTTTTCACCCCCCGCTCTTTATGCATTGTATTTCCTTTTGAAGCATCAGTGAGTGTTTGAACCATCTGAATGAGGTAATTTTTATAAATTCAACTATTACGTCTTTTATGTGAAATATCTTATTCAGGTCAGTACTAAATAAGATAACATGCAGTTTGTATGATCCCTATTATTTTGGTAAAATAATTAAAATTTTGATCTCAACCGTAAATATAAATGCTTTTAAAAACACTTGTCCACTATTAAAGGGATAGTTCACCCAAAAATGAAAATTCTGTCATTAATTACTCGACCTTCGTTTCATTTTTGGAACACAAATTAAGATATTTTTGCAACACAACTGCCACATTCAAGACTGAGAAAAGTAGTAAGGACATTGTTAAAAAAGTCCAAGTTGACATCAGTGGTTCAACCGTAATTTTATGTAGCTATGAGAATACTTTCTGTGCGCAAACAAAAACAACCACTTGTTGCTGGGCAGTAGTGCTGTCAATGGGCAATTAAACTTGTTGCCTATCCTCAATGGAAAAGTGCCCAAGCAACATTATTTGGCAACACTGCCAAAAAGTTGCCTGGCAACATTCCTCAAAAAGTTGGCCTATGTATCATCAGCCTTAGTTCATTGTCTGTATGTTCTGGTTCAAATAAATAAGGCTGGGCAAAAAATTGCAGGTCATCCTCTTTGTCAAACTCTTCAGACATCTTTACGAAGATTATTTTATGTAAAGCGTGAGTCTTCCTCTGCTTGTAAACAAAGTGTAGTGTGTCCAGGTTCTATGTCAGAACGCCGGCTCCTGCATTTGCGTGTAAAAAACTGACACAGAAGAGAAGAGATTTTTGAATAAAATTGTTACTTTTGATTTTTTGCACACAAAAAGTATTGTCGTTGCATCATAAAATTAAGGTAAGAATTTTTAATAATGTTCTTACCACCTTTTTGGGCCTTGAACATGGTATTTGCGTTGCTGTCTATGCGGAGTAAGAAAGCTCTTAGATTTAATCCAAAATATCTTTGTGTTCTGAAGATGAACGAAGGTCTTACGGGTTTGAAACGACATGAGGATGAGTAATTAATGACAGAAATTTTTGGGTGAACTATCCTTTTAATATATGAATATGAAGTTTGTATATATGTTATTTACTTTGTAGATATTTTCTTTTAGCATTGCTTACATGTACCTCTGTGCGTTCTCTCAGTACGTGAAGCTGATGAACTTCGAGGAAGAAGTGCGAGCTCACAGGGATCTGGACGGGTTTCTGGAGAGGGCCAGTATTCTGCTGCACGAGGACGAGGCCTCTCTAGACGACGTGTTAAAGACAATGCTCCGCCACGTCTCACAGGATCCTCACACCGCTGAGCCCAGCTGCAACTTCGAGGAGATCATGAGCTCCCTCTTCACAGACGCAGGGTCACAGGAAGTCAATGGTGAGTGTGTTTGTTTCTATTTGTGTGTTATTTCATGAAAAGCTTATGAAAGGTTGCTCAATACCTCAGAGAGCTGATTTGACTGACACCTCAAAGGATATAAGCACAGCAGTTTGACGTTAGTCAATGTTATTTTAATTTAGAATGCTTTATGAATTATAATACAGTTTTTACATAAAAAAGGGACAGAAGAATTAGTAACAGAGGGAACTGTGCAGAGACAGGAAGAAAAAAGAGTTTCAACAATAATTAAGTCCATTTCCATCCCTGCTGACCCCATAGCTTTGAAACACACTCTAGGATGTGTCAGAGAGAGGACTTGCTCTGAATGACCCCATAAAGGGAAGTCAGGTGATAATAACACTCTTCTGTCCAGTCATTCACACATTAGACTCACTGGAATTGTCAAATCTTCCCAGAGGACACACAAGCCTTTATGACAGTGATGAAGTCAAAGAAAGTATAGACGAATCACAACAAAAGTTAAGTTGAGATTTGAAAGACCTTCGAGGCAGGAGCAGCTGAAAGAAGAATACAATAAATACGAAATATAAATAAGTACAAAATGTACAATTCAAGACTGAGTACATACAATATTTGAAAAGAGTCAATCGTTAAGTTACAAGAATCAATGAAAGAATGCAATTAGAATTCTTATTAGAATTTTAGTAGTTGAGTGAAGCCTGGAATACACTACATGACTTTTGTACAATTTTTTGGTGCTGTTTGCAGAAAGTCTGCATATTTTGGTCATTCGGAGATGAGATATTTCATAGAAAATCTCAATAGTGTATGATGGGCACAGACTCAGATTTTGTAGCTTCAGACTACGAATTCATCCAGTTGGAGGATGTCAAAGATGTTTGATGTTTTGAGGTGATTCTAGCAAGGAAGTGAATGTTTTTCCATGAATTTCTTGTGTTCGGAACTTGAAAAGTCTGATTTTGTGTGATGCCCAGTTTTTTCTCTGTAACCATTTACAAAGTAGGAAAATGTATGATGCCTACTTTTTAAAGTCTTTTTTTAGATTTTAAAACTCATGTAGTATATTCCAGGCTGCATCTACATGAATCCAGATACATTTGATAACAACGTTTTCATTTCAAAACGCTCTCCATCCACCCTAGCATTTTCAAGTATTTTTCAAAAATTTCTCTTTGCCGCATGTAAACGTTACATTCGCCTTATTGCGCATGTGTAAAACCTCATAGACCAATTTGGAGTAAACGTCACAGTTGCAGCTGCGCGTACATAGTGGTGGCAGAAAAACACTGGCAAAAGTGGAGGGAAACGGGTAAAATACTATGGTAAAATCCATGGAATAAGAGAAAAAATGTAATGTTCTGCCTTTGGATGTCAGAATCGGAATGCAAGTCATTTTTATTGAATACTGTTGTCGAAGACGCCATTTGAAGCTGACGTAGACATTTAAATAGATAAAACCTGCTGTGATTATCCTACTTTTAAAACATAAATTTGATTTAAAAATAGGTCTACATAATATTCACATATGCATAGAAGACGAATTGTATTAAATCTACAGTTACAGCAAATACTATTTAAGCCTATGACATTTGACATAATATTTACCTGTTTTATCTCACAATTCAGATTTTTTTTCTCGCACATACAAGTTTATGTCTCCTAGACATATGTCTCCTTAGACTATATATCTCCTTAGACTATATAACTCGATTTAACTCTATAATTGCTAATGCCAATTTGTCAATTCTAAGGAAAAAAGCCAGAAGTGTGGTGTATAAACTCATGATTTATGTGCAAAGAGAGAAATGAAAAGAGAGAATGACGAGTTGATTTTTCTTATCAGAATTGTGAGATGTAATCTCAGAATGGCAAGAAAAAAGTCAGAATTTTGAAAAATACTTCTTTTTATTTTATTCCATGGCTTCCAAAGACGGCTTTTTTAAAACTCTCATTTTCTGCCACCAGATGGGCTCCGCCCTCAATAAAAGTCACCACTGTTTGCAAACACCGAAGTTGGGCCAGAATTTTCATGAAATTCTTCTGACAGAATCATTTTATTTACGGAAATATCTCATCATTTACGTCCAGGTCACTAACTCACTATTATACGTTTAATCTAAAACACATCTGCCTTCATATTTTGCTGCAGGTCAGGAATTGTGAGTAAATTCTGTCATCTTTGCTGGACTGTAATATGAAGTGTGTACAAAGTAACTTATCTGTAGCAACAGTGTGCAAGTGAAAAGCGCATCATTTTCTAAATGATCTATACGACCAGTCAAAGATTTTTAATGTTTTTAAATAAATCTCTTCTGTTCACAAAGCCTGCATTTATTTGATCCAAAATACAGCAAAAGCAGTAATATTGTGAAATATTTTACTATTTAAAATAACTGCTTTCTATTTGGTTGTATTTTAAAATGTAATTTATTCCTTTGAATTTTCAGCATCATTACTCCACTCTTCAGTGTCACATGATCATTCAAAAATCATTCCAATATGCTGGTTTGCTGTTCAAAAAAAACATTTATTATTATTATTATTATCAATATTTAAAACAGCTGAGTACATTTTTTCAGTATTCTTTGATGAAGAGAATTTATCTGAAATAAAAAGCTTTTTTAACTTTATACATATACCATATATATATATATATATGTGTGTGTATTATTATAAAGAAATTATAGAAAATAATACTTACATTTAACAAGGCTGCTTTAAATTGATCAAAAGTGATGATATAGACATTTATAATGTTACAAAATATTTCAGATAAATGCTGTTCTTCTGAACTTTCTGTTCTTCAAATAAACCTGAAAAAATTCTATTAGGCTGTTTTCAACATAATATGAATACATTTTTTGTTTTTTTTTGCACAGCAAATCAGAATATTAGAATGATTTCTGAAGGATCATGTGACTGGAGTAATGATGCTATAAATTCAGCTTTGAAATCACAGGAATAAATTTTACAATATATTCAAATAGAAAACAGTTATTTTAAATAGTAAAAATATTTCAGAATTGTACTGTTTTTGCTATACTTTGAATCAAATAAATGCAGGCTTGGTGAGCAGAAGAGACATCTTTAAAAACCATTAAAAATCAGCCTCGATGTGAACCGCAGGCCAAAATGGAGACAAAATGATGTGTTTTCAAACAAAAACATATTAGTGTGAACAAGGCCCCAGACTTTTATCAGTGTTTTTTGTGTGTACAATTAATGTGCTTCCACTTTTTAAATGTATTTTTTAATTTAATTAGTTCATTTTTATTTTATAAAATACTTAATTTGCGTTGACTAAATTGTTATGAAGCAAGAAAGTGTTGGTTACTGGATGTTACAGCAGCTATCTACTGGGTCATTTTATTCAGTGGCCCCTTGGATCACCCAGTATTTTCTAAAAATGCTCCCCAAGTGACGTAATTTAGACATCTCTGCTCAGCCTTGCTCTGTATCACTAACTCCTTCTCTCTCAGGAACCTCTGGCATACTCTCAGCTAGAGGTGATGCCGCACCACCAGAGATTCACATTAGAAACAGATATTTCATTTCATACTAATTTTTTAAACGATTAAGGTGACTATATAGTGACAGCGTATTTGGCAAACCAAATGCCTCATCTCCTGATTTATGTGTTTGAAACCCTACATTTACAGTCAACTGAAATTAAGCCCCTAATTAGGACGTCCTGCCAAAAACTCTTACAAGACACAAGGGTAAAGGAAACATTTTATTGAGATACACTGGTAGTCCTATTATATGTCATAATTGAATGTCTCATACACTCAGATAGTTTCCATCCTGATGATTCAATGGAGTTTTTCCAAACGATTTCCCGAATCAAAATTCACTACAATAAATGAAATATTCATGACAGCACAACGTATATAATCACACAGCATGTAAATCTATCAGGCTGTATGAATGTGTCATTTCCTTCTGAGATTTTCACAAGATGGCAGCTCGTTTTTTCTGGATCGTATTGATCGTTTCGGCTCACCAGTAATCTCTGTGCTCTTATCATCGATGCCAAATTCACACTGAATACACACAGAATATCATTGGCTATCCTGGGCAGCAATTAAGCTCAGTCGTGGACTTTACTGTACCGTCACTCCGGTCCGGTCTAATACTGCACCTAATCTGTGCCCGGATGCTGTCAGATTGTGTGAATGGTGAGATGTGAATTATCGTTAGTTGATTTTTTTTTCAAGTCCAGGGATGATACATTCCCTCTTGTCTCTGTTGCTAGGATACATAGCTCACATATGAGCGAGAATCATATTAATGATATGAGCCTGGGAACATGCAAATGAACTGATGTGTGATTGGATTATGAAATGTGAATGTCATGAATATGATAATGTATGATCATTCGCTTGAGAATCCATGAATGGGATCTAATTGTGAGCGCATTGATTGTATGTGCGCGTGACAGGTCTTTAACACGCAGACGCCCGCGCGCACACTCGTGCACGCACGCGACCCAAAGTCTATCAGTCTGAAGATCAAATTAGAACGAAATGCGAATAAAGATCTCATTCAGCTAAGATGCAAGCACAATGAAAGATGGAGAAAAATCATATTTCATCTGAGTAAAGAGACCTGAGCATCTGCCTGACAACCCAGCCCCAATTAGTGGGAGAGGGAGGTTTGGTGTGTCTGTGTGGGTGGTGGGTTATCTGAATTAGTGTCTGAGAGACGTTTCACTCTTTCTGCTTGCTTTTAGGGTTCACAACATGTGTTTCTGTGCTCAACCTAACTTTAACTCTTTCCTTTCCAAACTGAACTCAGTGTGCGTGTGTGTTCGTGTGATTGTGTGCGCCTGCACGTGTGCGTCTGTGTGTCTCCAATTCTCTCGCACAGACAGGTCGGCGAATTTCATTTTCTATGACAACGGTAAGAACGATATGATCAGACGTGGGATATTACCCACAATTCATGTGTGTTTTCTCCCTGAGTGCTGATGTTTTCGGATGTGATTGACACGTACCATTAGTCCGACAGACACGCGAGTCTCTGTTTTCTTATTCATATCCATCAATTTGCTGCATTTCATAGTTGATGCAGTGACACAATCCAATTTGAAATCAGTATCCACACATCTGAAATGACAAGATTCGGTGTTGTTTTAAAAGAGTCGGTGGTGAATGCTGAGTGATTCCCTTCCCCGTGGTGGCGCTTTAGATTGGGCTGTATCATCGCCTCTCTCTCTCTCTCCCTCTCTCTCATTCCTGGCTCATTGGCGTTTGGCTGATTGGCTTTGCATGGATTCCGCTGTTGTGATTGAAAAAGTCCACTGTCATTCTGATGTCTTTTTCGGCTTAATATTTATGCAGCACACACACACACACACACACAAGGAGTGAAACAGACTTTTTAATATCTTGAGGAAAACTCTTTAGTGTGTGTGAATAAAAGCATCTCATTCCATCCTGATGTCCAGGCCTCTGGCAGTTATCAGAAGGGGTGAGGTGGGGTTGGCCTAGATGATTGCCTGAATGTTAATGCGTGTATTTTAGGGCTGGACGATATAGCTGAAAACATGATATCTGGATATTTTTCAGTATGCAATATATCTATACTTTCTTTAAATAGCTAAAAACTATTTTGAAAATAGTGTTACTAACTAAATCACCCAAAAATAAGCATATTTAATAGTGCTGTCAAAATTAGCACGTTAACGCAGGTGTCTAATTGTTTCAGTTTAACAATGTTAAAAATATTTAACACGGGGACGGGGCTAGGGTTGGCCACCCCTTTCACAACTGCTGACAAAAATTGCGTAAATTTAGTCACAGAACGTCTTTACAATCACATCAAATTTGAGACTTTTCAGTGCCTTCAGTGCTCAGAGCTTCAGTAGAACAGCAGTAAACTGTGGTCAGATGAGATGTTGTCAGGCCATATGTCAGTTAAAACAAATTTTCCTGTCCTTTCAGTAGGGCTGCCCCCTAATAGTCGACTAACCATTAGTTGACGAGAAGAGGCTTGGACGACCCAAATTTTATTAGACGCTTAGTCGCAGATAGTTAATGGCTGGTCTATATGGTAATATAGTACATCGGGCAGGAAATGCTCGCCTCTCATTCATCAACCTCAAATATGGCTTTTCATCTGAAATATGTAAATAGTAGCAACTTCACATGGCTGCTCAATCTAATGTTAACCTAGAAAAATGTGCACTATTGAAGTGTTGTGTGGAGTGTCTAATTTTCAAAAAAATGTTGAAATTTACCATTTGGGAAGCTATAAAGGGTTTGTTTAGAAAAGAGTCCTATCCAAATTTACCCAAAATCCTATAAAGCCTAAAGTAAAACTCAAAACTTCACAAAACCTGCTGAGCACACGCGGCAGGTGATTCTAAACAAGTATGCAATTTTTAAGGAGATTGGACCACAGCTGATGCTATAACAGAAACGCTGAAGAAACATGATATTTCTATGGTAAATTACCTGGATTTGGCAAAAATGCTTTTTTAAATCATTGATTTAGGTGGTTACAGACTTTTTTCAAATGTGGTTAAATGCCTTAAAGCGCTTGAACCCCGGTAATCACTGTATGCAAATTTAATTTCTGTATATTTCTTATTTGCTGGTTTATGTGAAGATTGTTTAAAGTTCACTTAAATTAGAAGTTGTTATTTTTTCTTATTCTTATTCTTATTCTTATTTTTCTTAGTCTTTTTTTTTTAATTTTTTAAATTGATAGCTCTCAGTTATACTGTAATGCTGAATGGCTGTAGTCAGTGGTTTAATATTAGGGAAAAAAGGGCAATTTCCTGGAAACATTGTTTCCTGGAGACATTGATATTGGTATTAGTTATACTCAACTTCAGTCATAAGAAATATTTAACAAATATCAAAAATATACTGTTTTCATGTTGTTTCCGCATTGTGGGATTAATCGCAATTAATTCCAAATAATTTCAGAAAAGTTAGTTATTAATATATATATATATATATATATATAATTATAGTCATAATAAATATAATTTAAATCATAGTAAAATAAAGACTAAATTAAGGAATCTGAGCCTACGAAATAAGCAAGTAAAATGCCACACAGGGACGTCTGTTAATTTGTTTTTCACAAATTGTTGACAGTGTTATTTTAGTCATTATCATAATATAATACTATTATACTATCACTGAACTATAATTGTGTTTTTTTATATGTCTATATATTTAATTTTTATTTCAGTTTTAGTGCATCATCAATTATTTTAGTATCTCAAGTTAAACTAAATGAAAATGAGAAATGTTGCTTTGGCAACTGAGTGAAATAAAGTAATTATTTTATATTTTATTTTATTTCATTTAACGTTCATTTTATTTCAAATTAGATTTTTTATGTTTTGTCTTTTTTATGGTTAACTATTTTTTATGGTTGTTGAATCAGAGTTTAAACTGCCATTTTTTAACTGAATAATGGAAATGAATCACACTTCCCAATTCTAGCTGCTTTTTTGCAGCTAGGTTTGAATCAGAGACAGTATTAAAATATCTTATCAACCTACTCACATATGAACATACAAGTTGTGACACAATGAGCAAGCGTGAAACTGGCCTACAAACGTAATGGCCAAAAACATTTTCACATCCGTTTTCATCAGCAGCAAACCACTATACAATATAATATACAGTATTGTAAATATTCAATGTATCATCCATCTGTAGTGTTTGTGAAGGTGTGCATGGTTGCCTTAGTGTACATGTTTTTATGGCCCTGCATTGAAAATGAAAAGTACTGTGGAAAAAGCTGGTCTGCTTTTTCCTTCACAAACACACCAAGTACACAATTATCTCAGCTGTTTGTCCTCCTGCCAATTCAACGGTCTTCATATTGCCCTGTATTGCTCCATTGATACGTTTCCCTCTCTTTTCCCCTCCTTCTCATTCTTTCTCTCTTCCTGTCTATTTCTCGATGGTGCTGAGTGTGTTGTCATGGTGATACCCATCTGTCCACGGTGTGAGTGTGTGATGTCTTATTGATGAGACAGTGTGACTGTGTGCCAGAGACATCCATCCTGCCTGCTAAACAGCACACACACATATGCACACACACACACACACACACACATTCACATACACATATTGTTTTTGCTAGTCATGCTGAACAACTCACACCTGTCACCTTTGCCGGACAGAGGACGTATATACACATTCGCACACAAACACACATACATGCTTTCACACTGCTTGGTGTTAATATGCTGGACAGCTCACACTACACAAGATAGAGGGCACACACACACACACACACACACACTGATTGATTAATTTGAATTAAACATTTGGTGGTGTTCTTGGAAAGGTCTTCATTGTCACTCACGCTGGCTGCTGTGATGTGTATTGTCCTCTGTTGAGCTTCTGCTTCTGTTCTACCTTGATATGCATTAGCCTTTTCATGGAGATGAGCGGACTTTGATTTAATTACCGGCGCTTCCATCAATTCACATCCTCTTGTTTGTTTTTTGTGTGTCCCCATGTACAGTGAAGTCGGTTGACTTAATCTTGGTGTCAAACTTATGAGCAGTCTACTTCTCACAACTACTGTTCTTCATACCCAATTTGCACTTGATGTGCAGTACTTTTGAAGTGGCATCCAGATTGTAGTTAACTTGAATTGATTGTTTAGTTTCTTTCTTCATGCATGGTCATCCATTGTCTGTATTGCATGGCCGCTCACGACTGACCCCTTGCCTTCTCTCCTCACAGTGCATCTATTGTCAGAGACGCTGCAGTGTGTGACGGCCACAGCCACGGGGATCCAGTACCAGCAGTCCTGGCTTTGCATCCTGTGAGTTACCTGGATCTGTCTTACCTGTAATGCTGACCTTTTAGTGGTTTTAGAACAGGGGTGTCTGAAGAAATCCCACAAGATAGGACTGCCAATTTAACTTTGTGTATTGAATTATAAATGTACAGTACAGTTCGAAAGTCTAGGGTCAGTAAGATTTTTGAAAGAAATTGATACTTTTATTCAGCAAGGATGCATTACATTGATTAAAATACCAGCAAATACATGTATCATGTTACATTACAGGATTAGTTCACTCCTTAAAATTTCTTGATAACTTACTCACCCCACTTTCATTCAAGATGTTCATTTCTTTCTTTCTTCGGGTTAAAGGTCTAAACTGTAGTTTCAATGCAGCTTCAAAGGGCTCTGCTTGATCCCAGCAGAGAAATAAGGGTCTTATCTAGTAAAACGATTGGTTATTTTCTAAAAAAATATGAAAATGTATGTACTTTTTAACCACAAATGCTCATCTTGCACTAGCTCTGCAATGCACATCTGCGACTTAAAAAGTCACGTGGGAAAGTTCTTCGTCTGTGTACTTCGGTTCAAAAAGGTAGGGTAGGGCAAAACAGAGTTATTTTCGTCAACGAAGACGGTGACGAAAAATATTCGTAAACGAACATTTTTTCTGTGACTAAGACAAGACGTTGACAAGCTAAAACTAATGTCTGACGATAAAAACTATGACTAAATTTATGCCGCGTCTTCGTTAACAAGACGAGGCGGCACTAGAATGTTCTTTTAGGACTACCAAACATACCTATAGCCTAACTGTCGTATTTCAAAAAGTGCGTCCCTGTCATTGGATTGCAATTGGACAAGGGGCAATTGCATATAGTCTCAGTTTGGCAGCCACAGTGGACGAATAGGCTACCAAAATACGAACTAGGGATCTGAAACAATGGCCTCAGCACCTTAAGTGTTAGGGATAAGGTGACCAGACGACCCATTTTTCCCGAGAGTCTCATTTCGTTGTTGATTAACTTAAAGTTAGTGAAGATGGGATCTTGCGCACACTCGTGTCTGTCATGTCTTTCTTTCTTTAGTCGAAAATAAATTAAGGTTTTTGAGAAAACATTCCAGGATTTTTCTCCTTATAATGGACTTCAGTGAGAATCCACTGGGTTGAAGGTCTAATTTGTAGATTCAGTGCAGATTCAAAGGACTACACGATCACAGCCAAGGAATAAGTGTCTTATGAAAAATACCATTTTCTCCTCCAACTTCGAAATCGTCCGACATCGTTGTTTGACCTTATTTGTAAAGGGTGTTTGACTTTCTTTGCATGTTCGCTTTGTAAACGCTATGACTGTACTTCCACTTACGCCACGCGTGAACTTTCCATCATGATTATGTAATGTGTGAAGTCGAGCTAGTGCAAAATGAGCATTTGTGGTTAAAAAGTTTATAAATGTTACCTTTTTTTAGAAAATGACTGGTCGTTTCACTAGATAAGACCCTTATTCCTTGGCTGGGATCGTGTAGAGCCCTTTGAAGCTGCATTGAAACTGCAGTTTGGACCTTCAGTCCGTTGGTGTCCAGTTGTTATATGTATGAAATTAAAGTAATGACCTTCTGTTCTAATTCAAATGACAAACTCTTTATTCTCTTTAGCAAAAAAGAACCAGAACTAGATGTCCAGTGTAACCTCAGCAGGTAGCCAGTGAGATTTCAGGGATGCTTGAACGGTTTCTCCTAGTAAATGCTGTCCAGAAAAAGGAAAAAAATCAAGATAAATTAAATATTCTGAGGTCAATGTACAAAATGCTCAGAAGACATATCTGTGGCAAGAGTGCAACCTCAGATGACACTGTTAGACATAGGACACCTCAGTACAAAACAGGGTACCAGACTTCACAGTCTCTCTGAAAAAATGGCTGAAAAAGCAATCAGTCTGAGAGATTCGGTAAAGGAAGGCCTATTCAGGGGTGAGCCGGGTCAAAACATGCATTATGAAAGCAGAAGCTTTTGCCAGTATTACTTTATCACTGCAGGTCTATGCCAGGGAGCCCTTGAATCGTCAATTAATAGTCATTTATTGCTTCTTTTGGGTTAAGATGTCTTGGTAGTACTGATGCGTCGTCAGCTGTCTATAAGGAGTTAGTCAAGTGGACATGTGCCCTGTCTTGTCCTCCTGCCTTCTCATCAAAAAAAATTCACGTTTCTGACCAGGGGCATGACTTTGAAATGTTCAAACTAATAGTTCAAACTAATAAAACCTTATAAAACAGTCAACTTTAAGGATTAGTTCACTTCCAGAACAAAAATGTACAGATAATTTACTCACCCCTTGTCATCCAAGATGTTCATGTCTTTCTTTCTTCAGTCATAAAAAAGTTATGTTTTTTGAGAAAAATGTTTCGGGATTTCTCTCCGTATAGTAGACTTCTATGGTGCCCGTGAGTTTGAACGTCCAAAATGCAGTTTCAATGCAGCATCAAAGGGCTCTAAACAATCCCAGCCAAGAAAGAAGGGTCTTATCTAGCAAAACGATCGGTTATTTTAAAATAAATGACAATTTATATACTTTATAACCTCAAATGCTTGTCTTGTCTAGCTCTGCGTGAACTCTGTGTATTCCGGTTCAAGACAGTTAGGGTAGGTCAAAAAACTCCCTTTTTGTTTTTTTCTCCAACTTCAAAATCGTCCTACATCGCTGCAGAAGTACCAACCCAGTGTTTAAGTGAACATGCAAAGACAATCAAACGGCCTTTAGAAAAAAAGGTAAAACAGCAATGTAGGATGATTTTGACTTCAAATGAGAAAATGAGATTGGAGTTTTTCAACCTAACCTAACTGTCACAAACCGGAATACACAGAGTTCATGCGGAGCTAGACAAGACATACGTTTAAGGTTAAAAAGTATATAAATTTTGTGTTTTTTTTAGAAAGTAACTGATTGTTTTGCTAGATAGGACCCTTCTTCCTCAGCTGGGATCAGTTACAGCCCTTTAAAGCTGCATTTAAACTACATTTTGGAAGAAGTCAGGGACACCATAGAAGTCCACTATATGGAGAAAAATCCTAAAATGTTTTCCTCAAAAACATAATTTCTTTACAACTGAAGAAAGAAAGACATGAGCAACTTGGATGACAAGGGGGTGAGTAAATTATCTGTAAATTTTTGTTCTGGAAGTGAACTTCTCCTTTAAAATTCGGATAGGCTTTGAGTTATTGTGATAATGGAATACTGCTGGATCAGTTTCAGCATGTACAGTATAATAACTTTCTGAGGCCAGTAAGGAGGCGGATGGCCTCAGGGAAGAAGTTGCTATCATGGCGAGATGTACTTGTGCGCATGAGTAGCATGTCTGCCCGAGGAAAGAAAGGTGAATAGGTGATGCCCATGATGTGATGAGCCTGAGGATCTGTCAAGCCCTATTTGAAGTTCACAGGGGTATAAATCTCTTCAGATGGTAGTAATAGTAGTGGTTTTAAAGTTTGTGGTTGGTAAGATTTTTCATTGTTTTTGAAGGAAGTTTCTTATGCTCACCAAGGCTGTATTTATTTGATCAAAAAATACAGTTAAAACAGCAATATTGAGAAGTATTATTGCAGCCATTACTGAAGTGTCACATGATCCTTCAGAAGTTATTCTAATATGCTGCTTTGTTGCTCAAGAAACATTTCTTGCTGGTATTAACAGTTGTGTTGCTTTATATCTTTGTGAAAACTATGATGCATTATGATGATGCATTTCTGACCATGATTCTTCCCTGCTGAATAAAACTATTAATTTTTTAATTATCTTACTGACCCCACATCTTTGAAAGGTAGTGTAATAACATACAGTTAGAGTTTGCTGAGAACTCTCAGGGAAGATAAAATTGGCTCTATTCAGTGTGTGAGGAGTAAGAAAATGAAGATCATGTTTGAGACTCATTAATAGAGCTCAGCTAGTAGCAGTTTTGCGACAGCAGTGTTTTTGCAGCTCATCTACACCCCAAGCGAGTGATGCAACAAAACAGCTTCATTTATTATAATGAGAGCATTCAGAGGAGTTCAGATCTCAATGCGCCGGCAAAAAGCACACTGTGGGCTCAAACAGTTGTGTGAAAGTATGCAGTGGACCCCGCACTGCCACACTTGCAGTGTCGACAGTGATTACAATGGGAATGTTCTATTTTGTCACATCGCACAGCAAGCCGTGTAGATGGGACGTCATTCCACACTGCTCTTGAATATTTGTAGGGGTTTGACTAGACAGATCACTGCAGAAGAATCAGCGACATAAAGAATTATGTACTCCCCAAATATAACAGGTTCCAAAAACTGTCTACACACACAAGGTTTGCCACTGCATGGACAAGCAGCTGTCCTTCCTGACGCTTGACTTGCATTATTGTGCATTAAGTGAAAAGTAGTCATAGGTGCTATTCACAAACATATACACAAACATGCTTTTTGTACTGTTTTTAAAGAAAGACAACACAAAAACAAATTAGACACTGACAATCTTTCATGAAATTTTGAATGCTAATGATTTTTTTTTTCTGGGACACAAACTGTAATAATGGATTATTGACCTATAGGAAAGCTCACAGCAGGCTAATTTAGACTTGATACAGGATTGACAGAAGCAGTAGTGGAATGGATATGCAATGTTAATAAAAAAAAAAATTCTTGTCTTTTTTATATTGAATGGGGGATGTTATATTAACAAAATAATTGATGACCTTGAGAGCCCTCTACTTAGCATCTTTGAAACTTCTTAAATATACCAAAGGTATTTTAAGAAGTTGCATTCAGACAAGCACACCTGCACACAGAGTAGGCTACAACAAATGTGTCTTGTCGATAGATAACTGTCTGTTAAATCCATAGCTTTAACACTTTGACATTTATGTCAGGTGGCTCGGTCTCTCTTGTCTCAAAGTATCCCACACCAGCCTGGTCTCATTGTTTATACGTAGGTATTAGTACGTAACATCTGGAAGCACAAAACGTACGTTTTTGTATGTTTTTATTGATGTTGAAAAATACCATTTGGATGTATTTTAACGTTTAAAATGTAAAACTGGCTATGTAAAATAGCTAAAAAGCAAAAAATATTTACGAATATTTTATGTACTTAAGATATTTGTATCAATGCATTTTTATCGTTTTATTGATAAGTGATTTTGATTTTTTTAGACCCCTTAACCTACCCCAAAACGTAAACCTACCCATTTTAAAGCGAATTTAAAAAAATATAAAACGTAATTGACCGGAATATGCAGGGAAATGGCTATTTTCGTAACAATATAGCATTAAAAATATATATTTTTATAGTCGCTAATCCCACTCCTACCTCTAAATCTAACCATAACTATTTCTGTGCAGTATAAAGAAAAACATGACAGATAAGTGCAATTACAATAATTTATTTATTACAAAAATGTCAAAAGCAGAACCAAACGTAATCCAAATGCTGCAGTCCTTTTTAGTGGAATGCAGTAGTTTTGTTTGAAGTGCAGAGCAGAATTTAAGTTGTTAATTTAAGTTGAAAATATTATCCACATTATTCTCCCGATCCACTCAGTGAGGGCGCGCATTTCACATTCAGAAACCTCAACAGAAACACAGTGTGTCGCAATCTGTGACAAAGCAGGCGAGAGCCTATGAGTGTTCAATTTTCCTGCCATAAAAAACTGTTGTAAAGTTTCTTGAAGCGGCAACTTTTGAATCTGGAACAAACGTGTCAGGATAGGTATTGCTGCTTACAGTCGGTGCTCAGGATAGAGATGATTGTTGGATAAAGGTTTGAGTTTGTTTCTTGCAGTCGTATGGATTCTTAAAATTTAGATTACAGCGCACAAATAAAATTTATCCTTTTGTAATTATGTTGCTTTTGGGTGTATTTTATGGTTCTGTTGTCAGGCACATAATGTCTGATAAAACTTCTTTTGTGTCTCATGGCAAACAAAGTGAATATTACATGATAAGTAATGGTTAAATGATTACAGAAATGTTACTCATTTTAAGGGTTTAAAGTGTAGTCTTGTTTAACATCGAAATGAGTTAGCAGCAGAAATCACACAGAGCGTAATGTTATTTTGTATTCAGTAAATGAGTAAGCTTAATTTATTAATGCAATTGAAAACATAATGCTATTGACAAAACAACTTAAAGGAAAAGTTCTCTTCCATAACAATAATTTACAGACAATGTACTCACCTCCTTGTCATCCAAGATGTCGTAAAGAAATTATGTTTTTTGAGGAACACATTTCAGGATCTCTTTCCATATTGTGGACTTCAGTGGTGCTCATGAGTTTGAACTTCCAAAATGCAGTTTAAATGCAGCTTCAAAGGGCTCTAAACAATCCCAGCCGAGGAATAAGTCTTGTCTAGCTTGTGTACTTTGTGTAAATACAGTTAGGGTATGTCGAAAAACTCCCATCTCATTTTCTCCTCCAACTTCAAAATCGTCCTACATTGCTGTTTTATCTTTTTTGTAAAGGACGTTAGACCTTTACATTTTCACTTTGTAAACACTGGGTCGGTACTTCTGCAGCGATGTAGGATGATTTTGAAGTTGGAGGAGAAAATGAGAATGGCTTTTTTTGACATACCCTAACTGTATTGACCCGGATTACACAGAGTTGCGCATCGCAGAGCTTGACAAGACGAGCATTTGAGGTTAAAAAGTATATACATTTTTTAAGTTTTAGAAAATGACAGATTGTTTTGCTAGATAAGACCCTTATTCCTCGGCTGGGATCGTTAAGAGCCCTTTGAAGCTGCATTTAAACTGCATTTTGGACATTCAAACTTGCCGGCACTATTGAAGTCCACTATATGGAGAGAAATCCTGAAATGTTTTCCTCAAAAAACATAATTTCTTTACGACTGAAGAAAGAAAGGCATGAACATCTTGGATGACAATGCGGTGAATACATTATCTGTAAATTTTTGTTCTGGAAGTGAACTTCTCCTTCAGTAAAATATAATGTTAGTACTGCGATTTCAAAATTTGTAATAATTTCCATTTTAGGTGTCATCAGGTGAAAATCCATCAGTATTGTATGTTTTAGTGCTTGTGAAAACGTTAGTAAATATATGTTTTCTAGAACCACATGTTACGTAAAATACTTACAAATTCTCATGAGACCACGTTGCCCACACACACACACATACACATATATATATATATATATATATATACACATACACACACACACACACACACACACACACACAGAAGTATCCTCTTGTAATTTGAGCAGATTATACATTGATGTTTTTAGGATTCACATCTGTCAAAATCTGCTATCTGCTTTTGAGTCCTTAATCAAAATAAATTGATCCCAAACAAACCCTATCTAACAGACATCTGCAGGTCATGATTAGGTTCAGATGAGTCATCTACTGTACTTTCTCTCAGAGTTTTCTAGATCCGCCAACACATTTTCTTTCTCAACACTTTGCTTAACAGCTGCCAAAACTTTATCAACAGCCTCTGAACTGCAGCAGTGTCAGCAGCATCCAACATCACTGCACAAACTAACAAGTCTTAACCAGCAGCTATATGTGCTGCTAATATAGTCCTGCAATATACATGCTTAAATTAAGTTATTCTTATTTTTTGTATTTATTATTGAATGTGTCAAATTGACAATCATCAGTGCTGTTTGCCTGGTGCAATCTATGTTGAACTGTTGCTGCCTACATAAAACAAGAAGCAAGCTTAATTTTATGTAAAAGGGATACTTATGCAGATTTTCTAGTGACAATGACAGCAGTGATTCATTGAGTTATGACTAAATGAAGGAGAACAGCATTATATCTTGGCTTATATCCAGAAACACAATGTAGTCAAGTGCACTCAGTGCATTTTAAAGAACAAACTCAGGTGACCCATAAAAAACACGTTTAACAATGCAGAAATATTTTCTTTTTGTGCTTTATGTGCTTTCACATTATACTATTTAAGTCTACCCTACAATTAGGATTTGGAAATGGCTAATATTGTCCACACCTAGATGATCATTTATGTATTAATAATGTGTTGCTTTAGATAAATGTGTGATAGACAGACAGAATTTACATGAGATAATTTTAGAGACCGTAAATCAAAAGTCACTGAAGACCCTCGGACCTACTTTGAGGTCAGAAAAAGCCCCTCAGTGAGGTAAATAAAATAAAAAAAAGGCCAAGTTCAGCCAATGGCCCACACTAGCCTAGTGAGCAGAAGATTTGTGTTTCTTTGAATTATGTGCGGACAGTTTTATGGCCAAGAAAGGGAAACAAGTGGCAGTGTTGGATGACCCACAGCAGCTCTGTGTCTTTACATTTATAGTAAATAAAACAGAGCACTTAAATGTGCTTAATGCAAGGCCGCAAGGTCACCAAAGTGCTTACAGAATGACACGACAGCTTTAGCATGGTTTAGATCAGACTGCAGAGCATTTTCCTTTTCTAAAGTCTCTCGTGACCTTAGTACATTGCCTGCGTTTTATGGTTATGAGTATTAGCTGGACCAGTGGGACAGATTCAGCACCCCTGATGGCAGGGTCTGAGTAAAGGGCCTTGTATTAATGCACATTTCAAGTAAATTAGACATGCAAACATACACTGATTAATTTTGTTCCTTTGGCAAACCTTTATGGTAATATTTGACTGTATATAAAAGTCAAGTACATTGCGTGCTTTTATCTTTTCTGTTCAGACATAGTTGATATGTGGATATGAACCTCATAATAGGTGGTAACAGGTTTGAAACTAAAGGTACACACTTTATTACTTTTTTCTAGCTTTATAAGCTTGAAAAAGAACAGGAAGTACCTTTTTGCCAAACGGCCCACAACCGAATTTTACTTTGACACCCCTGTTCAAGAGCTTTCTGTAATCCCATTAGACCTCAACCAATGGATTTGTTAATGTGTTTGCTGTAGTCCTGTTACATATTGAATTAATCTGATCCTGTGCCAGGTACATTAAAGCACTGTGTAAATCGTAAAGAGGATTTATGATGATTTATGAACTCTTTGTGACAGCTGTAATGTGAAGAACCTGCAGAGGCGGCACGTGTGTATCTCACGCCTGGATCGTCCACAGAACTGGGGGGAAAACTGCGCAGAAGTCCGCTATGTTATCCTTATTCTGGCACCTTCAAAGATGGTAATATAATCACACACACATTGGGTTTCCATGTTTTAAGGGGACATTCTGTAGGCGTAATGGTTATACTGTGCAAACTGTATTTTCTCTCCCCTTTCCCTAACCCTACCACTCTCACAATACTTTTTAGTCTAAAATGCTATTTTAGACTTTCAAAAAAATATCATTTTGTATGATTTATATGCTTGTTGTCTCATGGAGACCCAAAAATGTCCCCACAAGGTCAAAAATGACAAGTATTACTATACTTGTGGGGACATTTGGTACTCATAATGTAGGGAATACCAGGACCACACACACACAGACCCCAAAGAAAATTTGCACGGAGGACATTAACTTAGATTTATGTGAAAGAAATAGCCTTGCAAAATCCTTACCTTTGCAAATCTGAGCCTAGTCTGAGACATCGCTGAAATCTTTTTTAGAGACCAGGGTTTTTCAAACCTGGCAAACCTAGTAGTCCTGTCATCGATTTTTGAGAGAAAAAAAAAATCGTAATTTATCACTTTTAAATTAAATTAAATTAAATTATTGTTGGTATAGGTCCGGATCCAGTAGGTTTTGGATTAGGGTTTGGTTTATAATATTTAATTGCATGTAAATGTTAACAATTAACAAAGTTTTATTTTGTCAACAGTGAAAGAAAATATGTATTTCTGTGTTCATGTCTCAGTTCATAAACAGTTTGTGCAAATTTTAGTTATTAATTTTAAAAAATGTTTTTCAGATAATATTTTAATTTTAATAGAAAAAAATATATATATATTTTTTTTAATAATATTTCACTTTTTTTCACAAACTTAGTTTAAATGGACACTTATACATTAAAATACACTGCCAGTCAAAAGTTTTTGAACAGTAAGATTTCCTGTGATTTCAAAGCTGAATTTTCAGCATCATTACTCCAGTCTTCAGTGTCACATGACCCTTCAGAAATCATTCTAATATTCTGATTTGCTGCTCAAAAACATTTATTATTATTATTATTATTATGTTGAAAACAGATGAGTAGATTTTTTTCAGGTTTCTTTGATAAATAGAAAGTTCAGAAGAACAGCATTTATCTGAAATAGAAATCTTTTGTAACATTATTAATGTCTTTATCATCATTTTTGATCAATTTAAAACATCCCTGCTAAATAAAAGTATTAATTTCTATCATTTCCTTCCCCCCAAAAAAGAAAAGACAATTATACTGACTCCAAGCTTTTGAATGGTATAGTGTATAAGGTTACAAAAGCTATTTATTTCGGATGCTGATCTTTGGATCTTCCTCAAAGAATACTGAAAAAAAATTGGATCAAATAAATGAAGGCTTGGTGAGCAGAAGAGACTTCTTTAAAAACATTAAAAATCTTACTGTTCAAAAACTTTTGACTGGTCGTGTATATAGTTGCCTTCATATTTCAGGAAAAGGATAATCATGTTTAGGGGTCTGTGGCATCAGAAGGTTTTGGATTAGGGTTTGGTTTAGGATTAGTTGCATGTAAACTGTTCTTACTACAGTAAGTATGTATAATGTGTAACAAGGACAAAAAAAAAGTTTAAAAATAAAGTGTTTAATTTTTTAACATTCGTACTGAATTTAATATGATTGCTGTTTCATTCTGCTTTCTAAAGACAGGTTAAAATCTTGAGATTAATTACAGTTTTATTCTGTTGACCTTTATAGTTTTTAACAGTAAGAAATAAAAACAAAATCTGAATATATTAATGGAAAAAATATTTATTTCTATGTTCATGTCAGAGTTTATAAATAGTTTGTATTTGTGCAAATTTGTGTCATTAATATATTGTATTATATATTACATATAATATTTAAAGAGAACATTTTCATAATATTACACTTTATCCACAAACATAGTTTAAATGGGTACTTATTAGTGCTGTCAAACGATTAATCGTGATTAATGTCATCCAAAATAAACGCTTTTGTTTACATAATATGTGACCCTGGACCACAAAACCAGTCCTAAGTCGCTGGGGTTTATTTGTAGCAATAGCCAAAAATAAACTGTATGGGTCAAAATTATTGATTTTTCTTTTATGGCAAAAATCAGTAGGATATTAAGTAAATATCATGTTCCATGAAGATATAATTCCTACTGTAAATGTATAAAAATTTTGATTAGTCATATACATTGTTAAGAACATTATTTGAAGAACTTTAAAGGTGATTTTCTCAATATTTTGATTTTTTTGAATCCTCAGAATCCTGATTTTTAAATAGTTGAATCTCAGCCAAATATTTTCCAACAAACCATACATCAATGGAAAGCTGATATATTCAGCTTTCATATGATGTATAAATCTCAATTTTGAAAAAATGACCCTTATGACTGGTTTTGTGGTCCAGGGTCACATATATGTGTGTGTACTGCGTATATTTATTATGTATATAGTAATACACGCACACACACACAGTCTATATTTTAAAAATATTATCATGTATATATTTATATTCATATAATTTATCTTATATATAAATACATTTAATATATGAAGATAACATTTTTCTTAAAACATATACAAGCATGTGTGTGTGTATTTACATATAGATAATAAATAAACAAAAACTTTTATTTTGGATGCGATTAATCGCGATTAATCGTTAGACAGCACTAGTACTGATCCATTAAAATATATAGTTTCCGTCATATTTCAGAAAAAATAATAATCATGTTTGGGGGTCCTTACCATCAAAATGTAAAAAAAAAAAAAGGAGAAATTACTAGGGCATTTATTCCAGAAAAAAAAAAAAATCGGGAAGAAAAGACTTGAGCGAAAGTGTCCATTTGCTCTCTTTTCAAACTGTTTGCTTTTCTGAGAAACAAATGAGATAATAAAATCCTATTCGTGGCAGGTTCGGACACACTAATACTTTTATGTTCAAGTCTTAAAGTCCTGCTGCTGCGTTTCTTGTTCCCCCTGCAGTCTCCCTGCGAAGTCTTTGGGGCCCCTGGCTCCCTCCATGACCATTTTGTGTATCTCTTTGTGTCTGTGTTTACATCATAAATCTGTGTGTTTGTGTGTATGTGTTTACATCTGTTTACATCTAATCACTCTCTCTCTTTCTTTCTCTCTCTCTTTGTTCTCGCATGCACTCATCTCTTTCTGTCCTCTGCAGTACAGCAAACTTTTTTGCATCGTAATCTTGTGCTTTTCTCGCAAACTCGAATCACATGCGTACACACACAGATAAACACATCTCTATTACATTAAAAGCTGGACTGTTATTCCGGCACGTGTAGATACATCCTCTTTTCTTGCCTTGTGTTTTAAAACAATAGACGACACAAATGTTACGTAACTTAAATACCAAATGGACTCATTTGAGATGATCAAGCAAAAATCACACATTCGTAGAACTGGGCGAAAGTGCATGTACTCTCTTCTGTTGTATTAGTAGAGTAAGAGCATTTAACTGGGAAAACGATGACTGTATTTTCCACATTGAATATTTCCTTTAATAGCAGTCATAAATGAGTGAAATATATCTGTGTTTCTCAGAAAAGCACTAAGACGGCGATGGAGCTGGGCAGGACGTTTGCCAGCATGTTCTCGGACATCTCCTTCAGACAGAAGCTGCTAGAAAGTAAAACCCAAGAGGAGTTCAAAGAGGCACTGCTCATCCAGAGGTACCACCTGACCGCTGCCAAGCGTAAAACCACGGCTGTGGAGGGCGAAGAGACAGACCCACACAGTCAAAAACCACTGAAGGTGTGTGCGCATCGCAGCGCGTGCGCCGTTACTTAAGGTTCAGTTGTGATGGCTTTAATGCGATTGCTTCCCTCTATTTTCTCTTCAGTCCTCGTCCGTCGCTTTCTCCTTTTCCCTTCACCCTTTGCTGTTTGACTTAGACTCCAGTGATTAAGTTCTACTGAGCATGTAGCAGCTAATGAGAATTTATCTTGTTTGTTACTCTTGATTACACACACACACACACACACACACACACACACAAAGTCCGATTCGGCATATGTGAGCATTAGACCACCCTGGCTGAGGTTAGCCGCCTGTAAAGCCCTCTGTTTTCTTCTCTGTAAAGACAACAGCGGAGGCCCAAATAGTTGTGTTTTTGTTTTTTTTTCACTCATCACACATCTGAGGAATGGTAAACAGGTGAGAGGATCATTACTGTGTGTGTGTGTGTGTGTGTGTGTGTGTGTGTGTGTGTGTGTGCATGATCACTTGCGTGTGCACACTAAAAGCTATTCATCTCTGGCAAACGACCAGGAAAGGTCTCTCTCTCTTTCTGTATTAGACACACGCTGTCATGATGAATGAGTGCGGCTCAGTAATGAACACTTAAAGCTGTACGACTTATTTAAACATATCCTGAGACAGGTTCTCTCTGACTGACAGAAAACGAGCTCGTCTGCCAAAAAGAGGCTAATGTAGGTCATTAATGTGAGATGGACAAACTGCTCCGCCGCCAAATCCTGACCTGTAAAGCCTATTAAAATTTGATTAATTCAACAAGACTTTTGTGTCTGGGGACAATGATAAACACACGCACACCAGGGTTTCCTACCTCAGCATAATTGGTCCTAACTACATGCTTAAAAAAATCCTGTAGTGTTTTTTTGGTTTCTGTTATACTATAATGTTCAAATTGTTAACTTTATGAATTTGGTATTATGAACTAAAAATGACTGGTAAGACTTTTCAGTAAGGTTCATTAGTTAACATTAGACAACTACTTTAGTAAATATGAATTACGAATGAATAATATTTCTACAGCATTTATTATTATTATCTTAGGTAATGTTAATTTTAACATTTACTAATGTGTTATTAAAATCAAAAGTTCAGTTGAATTAACTTGAACTAACAATGAACGGCTGTATTTTTATTAACTAACATTAACAAAGATTAATAAATACTGTAATAAATGTATTGTTCATTGTTTGCTCATGTTAGTTAATACATTAACTAACATTAACTAATGGAAACTTACTGTAAAGTGTTACCCTTTACAATAAGGTTCATTAGTTAACATTAGAAGAAAGAACAATACTTCCACAGCATTTATAATTTTTATTAATGTTAATTTTTTATTTAATTTACTAATGCGTTGTTAAAATCAAAAGTTCTGCTTGTTAACATTAGTTAATGCACTGCGAATTAGCTTGAACTAACAATGAACAACTGTATTTTTATTAACTAACATTAACAAAGATTAATAAATATTGTAATAAATGTATTGTTCATTGTTTGTTCGTGTTAGTTAATACATTAACATTAACTAATGACACCTTATTGTAAAGTGCTACACATTTTATAAGGTTCATTAGTTAACATTAGAAGAATGAACAATACTTTTACAGCATTTATTATTTTTGTTAATGTTAATTTTTTATTTAATTTACTAATGCGTTATTAAAATCAAAAGTTCTTTTTGTTAATATTAGTTAATGCACTGCGAATTAACTTGAACTAACAATGAACAAGTGTATTTTCATTAACTAACATTAACTAACATTAACAAAGATTAATAAATACTGTAATAAATGTATTGTTCATTGTTTGATCGTGTTAGTTAATACATCAGTGCTACGCCTTTCAATAAGGTTCATTAGTTAACATAACTACATTAGTTAACATGGAAGAATGAACAATATTTCTACCGCATTTATTAATCTTAGTTATTGTTAATTTTAGCATTTACTAATGCATTATTAAAATCACAAGTTGTGTTTGTTAACATTAGTTAATGCACTGTGAATTAACATGAATAATTGAACAACGATTGAAACCATGAACAACTGTATTTTTATTAACTAACATTAACAAAGATTAATAAATAGTGTAATAAAGGTATTGTTCGTTAATGCATCATATAGTTAATACATTATAATCTAATGTTAACAAATGACGCCTTATTGTAAAGTGATACCAAATTTATATTTTACATTTATTTCTTTTTAATTTATTTCTTTTAGATTACCAGTGAACAATAGTAAAATTATTAATAATAGTATAATTAAATAGTACTGTTCAAACGTTTGGGGTCAGTAAGGTTTTTTTTTTTTAATTAATGCTTTTATTTGTGCAAGGATGCATTAAATTAATCCAATCTGACAGCAAAGATATTTATAGTATTACAAAAGATTTCTATTTTAAATGTAATATTAGAATGATTTCTGAAGGATCATGTGACGCTGAAGACTGGAGTAATGATGCTGAAAATTCAGCTTTGCCAACACAGGAGTATATTATATTTTTTAATATATTCAAATAGAAAACAGTTCTTTTACATGATAATAATATTCCATAATATTTCAGTTTTACTGTATTTTTCATGAAATAAATCCAGCTTTGGTGAGCCTAAGAGACTTATTTAGAGACAAAACATTAAAAATCGTACATAATAAATGATAATAAATAAAATTGGAACAGTTGCATAAATTAACTTAATATTTATGATTGATAAATAGTGTAAAAAAAATACCTAATGCATTACATGTAACCAAACATCAAATCAGACATTAATTCAGTATCTGCTTTGACAGAGTGATTTGTTTTTTTAACCAATTTGAAACACATTGGTTGTGCTGCACATTTGTGTTTATATACAGCCAATGAATGCAATCAAAAGATATGATTTCTATCGCTTTGTATCATTTTGTATTCTGGTCTTTCTCATCACATTTAAAACTCAATGATATATTTTGCTGAACTGTTTTGATGTCCAAAACACTAATACACACAAGTAAAAAATATAAGATAAAATACATTTCAAAATATAATAAAAATGTCATTTTAAAAATATATACAGTATGCACACACAAATCCACAATTACAAAAGTGTGCACATTTTATGGGGGCTTTTTATTTATAAAAATGCTTAAGCCATTATAATGCAATTCTCTGAAATGCACGTGTCAGATGTTTTCTGCTGTTACATTAATGGATATCTAGAGTAATGTAACAGGTGTCTTGACTGTGCTTTGCTGATGTAGTTGTAATGCTTTTGCTTTGTACTAATGCTGTTCTAACACTGAGCTGTCTCTCTCTCTAGTCTGCAGAATCTGTGTTCTCTCATCTTGTGTCTCTCTCTCTGCTGTGCAGGGGGCCCTGTGTGAGTGCGATTACACTGAGCTTCTGTGTGTGTACGTGTGTATGTCTGTGTGTGAGGATTTAAGTAAGAGAGAGTGTGTGTGTTTGTCTGCTTTAACACAGTATCTCTTCCCTTGCAGTGTAAAGCGTTGTGTAAGTGTGTATGTGCTTTTGTGTGTCTATTGCTGTGATTCGGCAGGATTTGGTGTGTATGATGTTTAATTGGTGTGTGTGTGTGAGTGCGTGTGTGCTTTAATCCTGTGCCTCTCCTGCTGCAGTATTGCAGTAAATGTATTTAAATGTTTTCACTTTTATATATGTAGATATATGTACATATGTGTGTGAGTAATCCTCTCTCTCCTCCTCTCTCTGTATGTGTGTAGTGTAGAGATTTTTTCAGAGTGGGCAGAGGAATCTATGAGGATCTGTGTCGTCGACTGCCTCTCTACCCATCAGACTTCACTGATGGTGTGTCAAGTATAAACCTACAAATGCAAATGTTTTTAATAGATGGATAGATTCTTATTAATGTCCTTAGCTGTATTTAAAGGTGTAACAGTGGTTCAGATGATTTTTATAAGAGCTTGTCTACTAACAAGCAGGAACAGGGACAAACAGAAACAATGACAGTATGATTTTCAGATCCATCTTTTCACACTGAGGACAACTGAGGGACTCATATGCAACTATTTTAGAAGGTTCAAACACTCACTGATGCTCCAGAAGGAAAAAACATGCATTAAGAGGTGGGGGGTGAAAACTTTTGAACAGAATGAAGATGTGTACATTTTTCTTATTTTGCCTAAATATCATATTTTTTTATTTAGTACTGCCCTTCAGAAGCTATAGAAGATACTTAAATGTTTCCAGAAGACAAAATAAGTTAAATTTACCCTGATCCTCAAATTAAAAAAATTTTCACGCCCCAACTCTTAATGAATTGTGTTTCCTTCTGGGGCATCAGTGAGCGTTTGAACCTTCTGTAATAGTTGCATATGAGTCCCTCAGTTGTCCTCAGTGTGAAAATATGGATCTCAAAATCATACAGTCATTGTTGGAAAGAGCTCAAATAAACAAAAATGCTGAAAAACCAAAGAATTTGTGGGGCCTGAAGGATTTTTCTGAAGAACAACAGGCAGTTTAACTGTCTGAACAACTATCACTAAAAAATAAAAAGCTGTGGATCATTCGGGTAACAACGCAGTATTAAGAATCAAGTTTGTGTAAACTTTTGAACAGGATCATTTTTATAAATTTAACTATTATTTTTTTCTTGTGGACTATATGTAAATGTCTTTTATGTGAAATATCTTATTCAGGTCAGTACTAAATTAAAAATGGCATGCATTTTGATTGATCCCTCTTATTCACATTTATTAACATTTTGCAGATTCTGCAAGGTGTATGTAAACTTATGACCTCAACTATATAATGTGGAGTAATTATATGACATTACATGCCATTAAAGAGATAGTTCACCCAAAATGTCAACAATTTCTTCTTTTCCGTGTCAGTCTTTGACGTGTGAGTCGTGGTACTCGTGAACACTTGTCTAAGACTGAGACGTTGCTGAATAAAGTCGTTATTTTTGTTTTCATTGCATACCAAAAAGAATTCTAGTAGCTTCATAACATTAAGATTGAACAACTTGGACTATTTTAACAGTGTCCTTACGACCTTTCTGGGCCTTGATCGTCATCATATTTCATCAAATATATCTAAATTTGGCTTCTGAAGATGAACAAAGGTTTGAAAGTGTCTTTTATCAGCTGTAATACTTATATGTGCTTTATATGTTTCAGGATTAGTGGGTAATAACAAAGCCCTGGTCAAGTTCATGACGACGTCCATCTTCCTCTACATCGCTGTGCTGCTTCCCGCCATTGCTTTTGGCTCACTCAACGACGAGAGCACTCGGGGCGAGATTGGTGATCACTCACACAGATATGTTCTTCACACACCACGTTTCCACACACACACAGACTGAGCTGTTTTCTCTCTTGATTAGACGTTCAGAAGACGATTATCGGGCAGAGTATAGGTGGAATCATCTACTCATTGTGTGCTGGCTCTCCTCTCGTCATTCCACTGACCACAGCGCCCATCGCTATTTTCATCAGCGGTATGTACATACGTGCCTCCACATGCAACAATGGATGCACATTCACATACACACATACCTTGGCTCTCGTTTGAGGTCTGGTCCCGAACCGTTCTTCGTTTTTGCGGTAGGTTTAGATAAGCACTCATTGTTTGTTGAATACTTTGACGTTGAGTGTTTAGAGAGCTCTGCTAACCACAGGATGAGGTGGAACAAGACTCTTAATCTCACAAACAGCAGGATGGGAGTCCGATATGGCTGCCATTTGTTTGGGCGAAGTTCGATGTTTGCCCTGGCTGAGAGGAGATTTCCTCCTAAAGCTCATTCCTGCGGCTGCGATCGCACACTGTCACCAGCGGGAGGGTTGCCCTGAAAAATGGTTTTGCTGTAGTAAAATGAAATTCTGTTTGGGTAAAAATGCACAGATGAGGACAGAACCGCCACATCCATTTATAATAATGTTCTTTCCCAATCAAAGATCTTGTCTTGTGGTTTCTTATGAGAATAACAGCAGGAATTCTTTATATGTTTGGGAGCACTACATCAAACGATGGACGTTTACTGTGCGTTATGATCCCATGTCATTATGAGTTGATTGTGTTTCTGTTCATGTGGAGGACTCCTAATGACCTCACTGATGCGTTGTCACTTCTGTGTGTTTGGCTGCAGTGATTAGGGGGATCTGCGATGATTATGAGCTGGACTTTGCAGCATTTTATGCATGTATCGGCCTATGGAACAGCCTCTTCCTCATCATGGGAGGAGTCTTCAACCTTAGCCTGCTTGTTAAGCTTTTCAAGAGGTCAGACACACTCGCACACACACACACCTACAAATATACGTAATTGTGCAGACGCCACCGCTTGAATACTGATATGTTTTTGTTGTTGATGTTTTTGACCCACAGGTCGATAGAGGAGGTGATAGCTTTGTTCATTTCCATTGCTTTTGTAGCAGATGCAGTTAAGGGCACCGTCAAGAGTGAGTGCTACACTCTATACACAACCCTTTCAAATCATCTGGATTTCTATGTGAATGATTCTTAGATACAGTCTGATCTTAACAAGAAATACTGGGGAGACTGGGGCTAGTTGTTATGTTGTAAAATCCAGATTTTTACTGTTACTGCCCTGGAAAAACGACACAGCTCATTTAACACATGAAGCTGTTTAGTGATAATGGGAAGATGCTGTCACACTTCTACAATCATTTCTTACAACCGACTGCAAGCTTGCATTCAGACCTGCCTTTATCAGATCCAGAACTATAACTATTCATAACTATTTTCTGTTCTATTTTAAATGTAATTTATTTCTGTGATGCAAAGCTGAATTTTCAGCATCGTTACTCCGGTCTTCAGTGTCACATGAAATCATTTTAATATGCTGATTCGCTGCTCAAGAAACATGTTTTTTATTGTTATCGTTGTTGAAAACAGTTGCGCTGCTTAATATTTCGGTGGAAAACATAATACGTTTATTTCAGGATACTTTGATAAATAGAACGTTAAAAAATAGAGTATTCATTTAAAATAAAAATATTTGTAATATTATAAATGACTTTACTCACAATATTAATCAATTTAATGTGTACTCGCTGAATTAAATTATTAATTTCTGTCCAAAAAAAATTGATAACACTGAACTTTTGAAAGGTAGTGTATGTTATATTTTATTTCATTCATATTATAGGGGCCTATGAAATCCGTTTTATTTTTTCCCAAATTCCGATTTATGTTTTCCAAATTCCATTTTTTTTTCAGTTTAAATTTTTCTAGACTCTATTTTAATGGCTAAATTTAATTGCATTAATCAAAAATCATGTCTAATTAATTGAAATTACGAAACATACACAATTTAACAGCAATTTATTAAATGTTTAACAAAATTTCAATTTTAAGTCCCTATAAAATATGTTTTCTTTTTTTTTTTTTTTTCAAATTTTCCATTCATTTTCTGGATTCAGTTTTAATGGTTTTATTAAATTTTATTAATCAAAAGCATCTCTAATTAATTGATTTTATTAAAACATAAATTTTTATTATTATTATTATTATTATAAGAAATACTATGTTGTGTATTTACATTTTTCTGCTAAATAAATTCTGGTAAATAATCTTTCTGGTAAATATTGCTTGAAGAAATTAGTTTTTAATAATATTTATTATTAGTCATAGTACTATCATTACATTAAGTAATATATTTCTGTTACAGTTTGTTAAGTGTAAAACCAAATTTTTATTTTGACGGGTTGCTGTGAAGATCTTTAAGTTTCTGTTTGTATATGATATTACGATCATACAATATACAGTAAATTTCGTTATACACTAAATTTAGTTTTTATTACTGGATTTTGCGATTCTGTCCTTTCTGGCTTTTCAGCAAAATTTAAAATGAAAAAAAGAAAAAAAATATCTAAAATTAAAATGTAAAATATATGTGACAAAATGTCCCAATATATAAGTGAAAATTTGTCCTGCCATAGTATTTAACGAAATACCAGTAGCCTTTCTCTGAAAGCACATTTCAACCTTTTGATTAAAATCTACTTTCATGATATAAGCATTATCATAGTTTAAAATATTAAAACCTTACAGTTATTGACAAATATTTTTACACTTCCCCATGTGACTGGCCTTATATGGAACCGCACACACAAGCCATTTTGTAGTGCCGTGTCTTTATTGAACAAATGTGTTAAACAATCAAGATAACCTCTACTATAATGACCTCTTGAAAAGAGGTAATTGGACTCAGCTGTGGGTTTGACCTGCCATGCTGAATGGAAAGCAGCATGTTACTTGTTCCTTACCAAACAATTGTGCTCAAGAGCAATCTAGTCTGATCAAAAGGGACTTGAGGAAACCTCAAAAGAAGAACTCATAAAACTCTATGTTTGCAAAGGATTTCGGAAGATTTACGCCTTACAGTCAGGCAGATTAGCACCATCAGTTCAGCACCATTGCTGTGCTTCCTAGAAGATGAAGCCTCAGTCTGATGTGTGCTAAAACAGCTTCAGTAAATAGAAAACAAGCGTCACTTGCCTGTAAATTAAAAACGAATTCTCTAAAAACTGACGCCCTACAAACACTGTTCCAGTTTCAAGGGAAAACCATGGGATCTTTAAAGAAGTGCCACTCAGCCAGAGATGTAACTAATGAATAAATGATTACAAATGACTAATTACTAAACCATTTAATACATTTTACCACAGTAAATACCACAATAACATATATAACAAATACCACTAAATTAAAGTAACATAATGTGATTACTTTCTATAAATGTTTTAAAAATTATTTTAGTTTTTAAATAACCACATAATCAATAAAGCCACATGTACCAACAGACACATTAAGAAGAAGAATAACTTAAATGTGTTCTGATAAAAACGTATTTGTCTTATCAGGAAAATTGTAATAATGGAAAAAAAATAATTAAAAGGTAATTAAAAATGAAAAGTGTTAATAGAAAATTAATCATTTAAAAAATATAGTTTTTTCAGTAGCGGCCAACGTAATGCATTTTGAGAGAGGTGTCGTTTGCACATCAGATGTGAGGTGTTTTGAGTCAGCTTGGGGAAAAAAACCCTGCTATTCATTTATTTATTTATTTATTTTATATAAATATACCTTTAAAAAAATGAAAAGAACACAAAACTCTCCATACCATTGCCAAAACATCATTGCGGCTGTGAAGGATTGTGGTGCGAGTGTAATGATATGGAGCTGTTTTGCTGCCTCAGGGTCTGGACGGCTTGGAGTCACTGAGGGACCGACGAATTCCAAGTTATATCAGGAGCAGAATGTCAGAGCGTCTGTTTGTGATCAGAAACTCAAAAGAAGTTGGGTCATTCAACATGACAATGATCCAAAACACAGGAGTAAATCAACAACAGAACACTTCAAACAAAAGAAATTCAGCACTTCACAATGGCCAAATTAGAGTCCTGACCCCACTTCCTTTGAAATGTTCTGCTATGATGCAAAACAGGCCTTTTCGAGAAAAACATCCCAAAAATGTGCAAGAACCGAAACAATGCACATGTGTTATCAGCAGAAAGCAATGGTTGATGTTATTGGCAGTAAACAGGATTCCACAAAAATTCCGTCAATAATCGTGATTGTTTAAACCAATTATTCAATAAAGATGTGGCGCAGGAAAAATGTTACGCTTTGGAAGCCATTCATGCTGACGACTTCAAAACGTTTACGCACAACAGACGAACAAAATGATTTTAGACTATTTTTAAGCAGTCTTACCAGTAAAATTGCGCCTTTTGGCCTTAGAAAGATCAAATAAAATAATATAAATTAAGTAAAAAATATATAATAATATTTTTAATTATTAACCCTTTAACTGTCACCGCCCCCCCTGTGGGACGCCTAAGTTTACTTCACCATATTACAAATAAATCCTAATCTAATCATACATCGTTGGAAAGGTCTAAGACTCCTAAATAGATATTTTACCATATTTTTGTGTTACAAATTATGTAGGAAAAGTAATAGATTAATATATGTCAGGAGTGCCACTACATCATAACATGAGTTCTGACCTTTGTCACAAAAGACTTTCTTCATTGCCTTTTTCCCTATCACGCTTTAGAAATTGTACAAAATTATATATCAGCTCAAAACTTGAAACCTGAAAGGCATTTTAAAGTCAGACATTGCATTACCATGGAAAATGTACATCAAAATCATATTACAAAATGTTTTCGTTCGTGAATTATACAAATTTAAGTCTGGATAGTGAATTTGTATATCTGTGTTCAGAAATGGGAGTGACAGTTAAAGGGTAAAATTATGAATGAATACAATGTAATTATTTTAAAAAAAATGTAAGTATTTTTTTGTGGTGGTTATCGCAATGAGTTTTGCCAATTATATTAATTGTTGCATTGTCAGAGACAGTGTTCATTTTGTCATTTTTAGTTTAGTCTTAATCTTGTGTCAGATGTTTTAGTTACTAACCTCTGGTTTCACACACAAGGTTTAAGACTAGTCCCAAACTAAAATGTAAGTCTAAACTGTTTTAACTAAAAGAAACTTGCTCTGACTGATCTTAAAACATATCAATGGACACCAGTGATATTTTTTCTAAGGCATGTTTATAAAAATTACTTAAATGTCCTAAATTGAACAATGACCTAATCTTGGCTTAGTCTAAGCCCTGTCTGTGAAACCAGGCCTAAATGTCTGAGCATTTTAGTCTAGCTTTAGTCAATGGAAACTTCGTGCTGTATAATGTTTAAACTGATAAAAAATGTTTTTTGCTCAAAATTATAATCTCAGTGATTGTTGTCATCAGTGTTAATTTCATCAACGAAGACGACGACGAAAAAATATTCGTTAATGATCTTTTTTTCTGTAACGAAGACTAGACGTTGACGAGCTAAAACTAGTATCTGATGATAAAAAGTATGATGAAATTTATGCTGCCTTTTCTTTAACAAGACAAGAATGTTATTTGAGGACTACCGGACATTGAAAATACATCCTATAGGCTAACTGTCCTATTTTAAAATGTGTGTCTCTGTCATTAGGTTGCAATTGGATAAGGGGCTAAATTTGGATAAGTTTGCATGTCTAGTTTCAGCATGGCAGCCGCAATGGAAAGATAGGCTACCAAAACGCAAACTTGCAATCTGAAACAATGGCCTCAGCACCTGAAGGGCTAGGGATAGAGTCACCACATGTCCCGTTTTCCTCGGTAGTCACAATTCGTCGATTAACTTAGTGAAGTTAAGTTAGTGAAGGCGGGATAGGCGGAACCACACTGACAGACAAACACCACAAGTACTCTCTCTCGCGCAGGCTCCACTTCTTCTGTTCTCAGACAGCGCGCGATCAGTAAAAAAATGTATCCTTTTAACAGAGAAGCTCTGATTTGGGTTATTTGAAGTCTTGGTATCTGGCAACCACACACATGAAAGCTCATGAAGTAGGCATGTACAGCAGTCTGCAATAATATGTTGTCTCCGGGTTTTTTCGACAATAGTAAAAATAAAACGAGATTTTGGTATAATTTTTTAACCTTTCAACTGTCACCCGTCCCCTCAGAAGGGCGCCTAAGTTTACTTTACTATATTACAATTAAATCCTATTCTAATCATGACAAACTATATATTGTTGGAAAGGTCTAAGACTCACAAATATATATTTACCACTGTTTTTTGTTACAAATTATGTAGGAACAGTAATAGATTAATTAATGACAAGAGTGCACATCGTAACAAGGGTTCTGACCTTTGTCACCAAAAGTCTTTTTCCCTATCATGATTTTGAAATTATCATGAATTATATATCAATTAAAAGTATAAAACCTCAAAATTCATCCTTTGAAACCCATTTTAAAATTTGACATTGCATTACCATGGAAATAGTACTTCAAAAATCATATTAGAAAATGTATTTGTTCATGAATTCTAACAATTTAAGTTTGGATAGTGCACTTTCAAATCTATGTTAAAAATGGGGGTGACAGTTAAAGATTAAAATACATTTTAGTCTTGTCTTTTATTGTCAAAGATATTGCATGTCGTCACAGTTATCACTTATTGACCTTATTGTCGTCCTGTCGTCATCGCGTTTTAGTCATGGGAAAAAAGCTTGTCAACGAACATTTTTTGTCATAGATTTCATTATTAATAAAATTAAAAATAGGCAGAGAAATTATTTTTGCCATCAATAATCATAATCAAAAGAAGTTGGTTGATGTGGCACATAAAAAATTGCATTGCTTTGAAAGTTGTTATTCATTATTTATTATATTATTTCACTTCATATTAGTCATTCAGTAAATTGTAGTAAGTAAACCAAGGGTGAAGAAAAGTGAGCTCATTTGTGGTAGAATTTAAGCAGAGAAAAAATCGAAACACTCATAATGATGAAACTGCTTTATTATGTGCATTTTTGTAACTATATTGGGGGATCATCTTCAACATGTCAAATACGCTTCCCTAATGAAAAGTGAGCATGTGCGAATGGTTGCCAGATTGCAAAAATGTATCCTTTTAACAGAGAAACTCTGATTTGACATCTGGCAACCGCATGCATGTGACACTGACGACTGGAGTAATGATGCTACAAAATGTAGATTTGATCACAGGAATAAATTACATTTTAAAATATATTTGAATAGAAAGCAGTTATTTTAAATAGTACAAATATTTAATTTTTGGATCAAATAAATGCAGGCTTGGTGAGTAGAACAGACGACTTTAAAAAACATTAAAAAATCTTACTGTTCAAAAACTTTTGACTGGTAGTGCAAGATTTTAGCTGCACTGTATACTGTGCATTCATTTTGACCTGTTCTTACAGAATATAAATAATGATACCCTATGTTGATATGTGTTTTCCAGTCTTTCATGAGTACTACCATGCTCCCACTTTGGCCAATGGCAGTGCGGCGGAGCTGAATCGCATCAGTGAAAGTTTACATTTAGGGGAACTGAACCTGACAGAGACAGGGCCCGTGTCGCTCCCAGAATCCTTCATTCTGTGCACACGGGCACGGCCTCTTCTCTGTCTGCTCCTCATGCTGGGCACACTGTGGGTGGGATACACACTGTACCAGTTCAGGAGGAGGTGAGGAGCTTCCCCCATCTCTCTCACACACACTCTCTGATGGGGATTTTAAAGAGTGATGGAAGACTGTTTTGACACCCTCATCTTTCATTTTTCCTGGCAGTCCGTTTCTGCATGTGAAGATGAGAGAGATTCTCTCCGACTGTGCTCTGCCTATCTCAGTGCTTGTCTTCTCTTATGTGGGATCATACGTCTTCAACGACATTGCCTGTGAGTCAATATATGTGTTCATGTTGTTGCACACACACTGACACTAACGTATACATGAGCATCTACAATATTTGACAAGTACAATATATATCACAAACAATTTTTTTAAATTGTATTATTAAAATAAATAGTTATTTTTTATTTAAAATAAAATATTTTCTTTTTCTTAATAATTAAGTATTTTTCACAGTTTATTTTTTGTTTTTCTTATTAGTATTTACATTATTTCTCTTTTTTATCATTGTTAATTGTTTTTTGCTGTTGTTCTTTTTATTTGACATAAACATCATTCTTATTATTTATATTAGATTATTTTTGTATTCATTATATTATTTCACTTCATATTAGTCATTGGGTATAAATGTTTTTTGTTTTGTTCATGATAATAGTATTTAAATCAAGGTGAAGTTAGTGAACAAAAAAAAAAATCACACATCATTTTCTTTTACTTTCTTTCTTTTTCCAGAATACTATATTGAAACTTTTCTGCTATTAGTTATTATTTTTTATTTACAATAAAATATTTTCTTTTTTATTATTCATTAAATTGTTTTATATTAATTACATCATGTTATTTATATTCTCATTTCACTGTTTTTTTCTTATTTGTATATTCATTGTAGTAGTTATATTATTTCTCTTTTTATCATTATTAATTATTAATGTTTTTTTTTCATTCTTTATCATTCTTTATTTATATTAGATTATTTTTGTATTTATTATATTATTTCACTTCATATTAGTCTTTGGGTATTAATTTTTTTGTTTTGATCATGATAGTAGTATTTAAATCAAGGTGAAGTAAGTGAACAAAAAAAATCACACTTTTTTTTTTCTTTTTTTTTTTACTTTCTTACTTTTTCCAGAATACTATATGGAAACTTTTCTGCCGTTGGTTATTATTTTTTATTTACAACAAAATATTTTATTTTTTATTATTAATTAAATATTTTTATATTAATTACATCATGTTATTTATATTCTCATTTCAGTTTTTTTTTTCTTATTTGTATATTCAGTGTAGTATTTATATTATTTCTCTTTTTATCATTATTAATTATTAATGTTTTTTTCATTCTTTATCATTCTTTATTTATATTAGATTATTTTTGTATTCATTATATTATTTCACTTCATATTAGTCATTGGGTATTAATGTTTTTTGTTTTGATCATGATATTAGTATTTAAATCAAGGTAAAGAAAGTGAACTCATTTGTGGTATAATTTAAGCAGAGAAAAATGGGAAACACTTCTAATGATAAAACTGCTTTATTATGCTAATTTTTTAATCATATTGGGGGATTATCTTCAACATGTCAAAATGCAGCATTTAAAAAGCAATTTTAAAATGACATGCAAATAGCACAGAAGATTCCGAACTGAGAATCAGTTCAATTTTGGCTCAGTTTGTGTCCAGGAAGGCTTGCCAAAATGTACGCCCCTACCAACATTTACACACACACACTGCCTGTACTCTCCCTCAGCACACTACAGCAAAGCCACTCACTCCGACTATCACTACATTATTCCTCCAACTCCTCTGTCATCAGTTCGGTGTGGGAGTTTAACTCGGTTATCTAAGTGAGATTTTACTTCTTACCTCAGGCTCTTTAAACGTTCACTCAGTGCTCCAATACTGCAGTCAAGAAGCTCATATTCAAAATTAGATCAAATCACAACCTCTCAAAAAAGGTCTGCTTTTGCAGGAAATGGCCAAACTGTCCAAAACTTTGCAGTAGTGTTGTCCCCAAATTCGTTTTGTTTTTGTCTTTTCATATCATGCCCAATGTTTTCTTCCAAATAATGTGTACATTCAAATTTACACTTTAAGTGGGAAAAAAGAAACATTTTCAATCAATAAATAATTCATAATAATAATGCAGGTACACTCACATACCTTCCTATGAACATATTAATGTGAAACTCATTTCTTTTTTCTGCACTTGTAAGAGATTCTTTATAATCTAATAATGTTACTGGTACTTTTCCTATAAAAACATCATAACTTAGATAAATGTAGGATTTTAATTGAATGTGGTAAATTTTACACCTAAACCAACCGTGCTACAACAAATTGTGCTTCCTGACTCACTTACTGTTAAGACAAGTTGTTTAGCAAAATGAAAATTCTCTTTGAGCTTGAATTCATACCATTTATAGATAAGAATACCGTATATCAGTGAAATAAGAGTTTTGTGCTAAGAGGGGAAAAAACCCTCTCAAGCGCATTAAACACCAGCAATATGAAACTCTATGCTTATGATCTTCTTTGAAGTGTTTAAATAGTTAGTTCACCCAAAAATGAAAATTTCTGCCATTTACTCACCTTGATGCCGTTCCGAACCCGTAAGACCTTCAGAACACATTCATTTTCAGTACACCAATTAAGATATTTTTGATGAAATCTGAGAGCTTTCTGAGCCTGCATAGACAGCAATGTAATTACCATGTTCAAGGTCCAGAAAGGTAGTAAGGACATTGATAAAACAGTCCATGTGACATCAGTGGTTCAACCACGATTTTATGAAGCTACTTACTTTTTGTGTAAAAAGAAAACAAAAATAACAAATTTATATCACATGGATGTCACTATTTTAACAATGTCCTTACTACCTTTCTGGGCCTTGAACGTGGTTGTTGCGTTGCTGTCTATGCAGGGTCAGAAAGCTCTCAGATTTCATCAAAAACATTTTCTGAAGATAAACAAAGGTCTCATAGGTTTGAAACGACATGAAGGTGAGTAATTAATGACACAATTTTCATTTTTGGGTGAATTATTCCTTTAATGCTGCAAGTGCTTTGGACAACTTTGGTTGTGCCCTTTTTTTTTTGCTGTGGTTTATTCTGTAGCTATTTTTCAATCTTTTTTTTTCCAATAGAAATCCTTTTTCAGTATTGTAAAGTGACATGATAGAGATTGCAAGTGCAGAAATCATTGATGACTGTTTTCATTAACAAAGCTGTAGATTTAATCACACTATGCTGGAGGGTCTGGTTTGTGTCAGAGGGTGTTTAATGGTTTGTGAGCCGAGGTTCACTCTGTTATTTGTTCTCTTCCAGTGCCGGTGTTTAACTTCCATGAAGGTCCGGTGTTTCAAATAGCCCCGCTGGATAAGCTGAGCGGAGCGAGCGTGCTGAGCGCAATGGGTCTGGGTTTCCTCCTGTTTCTCCTCATCTTCATCGACCAGAACATCGTAGTTTCTCTCACAAATGCACCCGAAAACAGGTTCATGTCTTTTGAAATTAGTTTCAGCTAGACTTGTTTTGAAAACATCTCACCGCTCATACAAATGACTTTATCACAAAAAACAACAACAGCAACAACAACAACAACAACAAAAACTACATACAGTCCCCTCCACAAATATTGGCACCCTTGGTAAATATGAGCAAAGGCAGCTGTGGAAATAAACATGCATTGTTTATCCTTTTAATCTTTCATTAAAAAAAGTCACAAAATTCTAACCAATTTCACTGTAGTAAAACAATAAAAAGTTTGGGGGAAATCTCATTATTAAATTAATTTTTTTCTCTAGTTCATGTTGGCCACAATTATTGGCACCCAATTATTGCAACGTCCTTGTCCCAAAATAACAGCTCTGAATTTTCTCCTATAATCCTTGATGAGTTTAGAGAACACCTAACAAGAGATCTGAAACCATTCCTTCATATAGAATCTCTCCAGATCTTTGGTTCTCTCCAGATGTTGGTTCTTTTCCTCTTCAGTTCACCCCAATAATTTTCTAAAGGGTTCAGGTCAGGGAACTGGGACGGCCATGGCAGAAGCTTCATTTTGTTCTCAATGACACATTTTTGTGTTTGTTTTGGATCATTGTCCTGATTGAATATCTAAACACGGCCCAATATAAGATTTCTAACAGTGACAGTCAGGTTTAGATTTTTTTTTATCTCTTAGTATTTGATTGGATCCATGATGCCATGTATCTAAACAAGATGTCCAGGATCTTTGGCAGAAAAATAGGCCCAGAACATTAAGGATCCAGCAGTTTATTTAAATGTGGTCATGGGGTACTTTTTATCCCTGTTTGCACCAAACCCATCTTGAATGTTTGCTGCCAAAAAGCAGTTTTTTTAGTTTCATCTGACCATAGAAGCCAGTCCCGTTTGAAGTTCTAGTCGTATCTGACAATTAAATTAAAATCCATCGTTTTACTTCAGTGAAATTTTGTGAATTTTTTGAATGAAAGATCAAAAGGATAAACAATGCAAATTTATTTCCACAGCTGTCTTTGCTCATATTCACCAAGGGTGCCAATATTTGTTTAATTTCTAATAAGGCACTAAACAGATTACACATACAGTTGAAGTCAAAAGTTTACATACACCTTGAGGAATCTGCAAAATGTTTTTTATTTATTTTACCAAAATAAGAGGGATCATACAAAATGCATGTTATTTTTTATTTAGTACCGACATGAAGAAGATATTTCACACAAAAGACGTTTACAATGTAGTCCACAAGAGAAAATAATAGTTGAATTTATAAAAATAACCCCATTCAAATGTTTACATATGTTTGATTCTTAATGCTGTGTTGTTACCTGAATGATCCACAGCTGTGTGTGTGTGTGTTTTTGTTTAGTGATAGTTGTTCACGAGTCCCTTGTTTGTCCTGAACAGTTAAACTGCCAGCTGCTCTTCAGAAAAATCCTTCAGTTCCCACATATTCTTTGGTTTTTCAGCATTCTTTGTGTATTTAAACCCTTTCCAACAATGACTGCATGATTTTGAGATCCATCTTTTCACACTGAGGACAACTGAGGGACTCATATGCAACTATTACAGAAGGTTCAAACACACACTGATGCTCAAGAAGGAAAAAAGATGCATTAAGAGCCGGGGGTGAAAACTTTTGAACGGAATAAGGATATGTACATTTTTCTTATTTTGCCTAAATATCATGTTTTTTTCATTTAGTACAGTCCTTCAGAAGCTACAGAAGATACTTACATGTTTTCCAGAAAACAACATAGGTTAAATTTACCCTGATCTACCAATTCAAAAAGTTTTCACCCCCCTGGATCTTAAGGCATTGTGTTTCCTTCTGAAGCATCAGTGAGCATTTGAACCTTCTGTAATAGTTGCATATGAGTTGTCCTCAGTGTGAAAAGATGGATCTCAAAATCGAAATCTTTTTTGACATTATAAATGTCTTTACTGTCACTTTTGATCAGTTGCACCCTTGCCGAATAGCCCAAACTATTGAACAGCGGTTTAGGTTACTGCATGACAACAATCAGCCCAATTCACAGTGAAATCTCACTGGTGCTTCTCTACCTAGCTGCATATTAAATATCAAATGTATTATAATTAGGTTTCAGCATGTACATAACAATGACGCATCGCTAGAAACTGGTCGCTTCACACCTGAATTGGACACTTGGTCAGATTGTGCATTGGTCTCAGTAGGGCAGCACTGTTGAACACTGTTGAATCGTGACTGTGTGTGTGTTTGTGTGCTACAGGTTACTGAAGGGCACGGCGTATCACTGGGACCTGACTCTGTCTGGCTTGATTAATATTTTGATGTCTGTGCTGGGCTTGCCGTGGATGCATGCTGCGTTCCCGCACTCTACTCTGCACGTCAGACAGCTAGCCATCGTGGAGGAACGAGTGGAGGGAGGACACCTTTATGAGACGTGAGCACACACCACAAACAATTACACTCGCAATCAATCTGTGAAGCACAAACGTCATTATACTAGCTATTGGCACGCTGTTCTTGGTTTTAAATGACTCCTCTGTGTGTGTACGTGTGCGTGTGTGTAGTATAGTGAGTGTGAAGGAGACGCGGGTGACCTCGCTCGTGGCTAACATCCTGATAGGTGTGAGCGTGTTTCTGCTGCCGGTGCCCCTGCAGTGGATTCCTAAGCCTGTGCTGTACGGGCTCTTCCTCTACATCGCTCTCACATCTATTGACGGCAATCAAATGTGCGACCGCATGGCTCTGCTACTCAAAGAACAAGTGAGTGTGTGTGCGCGTGTCTTTCATGAAAACAAAGGCAAATAAAAGTCATAGGTGTTGTACAAATAAGAACACAGAATATAGAGCGGTGCACCCGCTGTGCAAATAAAGCAACGGAGCGCCCTCTACCTGTCATGGATAGAAATGTCTTGGTATTCAGTGATGCATTTTGTGGCTGGATGCTTTGTGCATTTTTGAGCATAAATGCCCTACAAGATGCATTTGTGATGGATCAGGAGGTGGTTTGAGATGTATATGTCTGTGTAAATGATGTGGATTGGCAAAATGTTTCATAATCGACTAATTAGTGGGCTGTTTATTGCACAAAACTATAAAAGTCTTCAAAACAAAAGATCCAATACAATTAGCTGAAAAGAAAGCAGAACGATTCAGCAGAATGAGTTTTGCTTTGATCCAAATTGTTCGCTATTTTTATTCATTTCTAACCTATTAAATCTATTTTTCAAAAATATTAGTTAAATATATGTTTAGGCATAACAATATAATATAATATAATATAATATAACACATTCACTTGTTAACTTCAGTATCTGATTAGTTGGTTGCTGATCTTGATATATATATATATATATATATATTTAATGTCTGACCTATTAAATATATTTTTCTGAACTATTAGGTTAATACAGTCATGTGAAAAAGTTAGGACACCCTATTGAATTCCATGGTTTTCTGTATCAGGACATCATTAAAAAAAAAAAAAAGGTGCTTGGCTGGTCTTATTTTGAAAATAAAACCTCAGATGAACAACAGCACATGACAAATTGCACCGTGTCATTATTCACTGAACAAAAATAAAGCCAAAATAGAAAAGCCATGTGTGACAAAGTTAGGACGCCCTTACTGTTAACATTGGAATTAAGAGGGTAAATAACAGTCAAGCACTGATAATTAAATACCTTTGATTAACTGATCATCAGAAAGTCTGAGCGCCTCTATAAAAGCATAAGCTTTGGCAGTTTGCTGGTCTGGAGCCTTCAGGTGTGTGTTAACACATTGCCAAGAAGGTAAAACATCAGCAATCATCTTAGAGAAGCAATTGTTGCTGCCATCAATCTGAGAAGAGTAATAGGGCCATTTCCAAACAATTTGAAGTTTATTCACAAGTGGAAGACATTTAAAACAGACACCTCTCCTTCCAGGAGTGGACGTCCCAGAAAATTCACCCTAAGATCAGACCATGTAAAGCTCAGAGAAATGGCAGACAACCCAAGAACTACACCTCAGACTCTACAGGCCTCAGTTAACATGTTAAATGATAAAGTTCATGACAATGGCATTAGAAAAATATGGGACGAAAATGTCATGTTTGGAAGGCTTGGCAGAAGAAAGCTTCATTGCAGCATTGCAGCACAGTTTAGGTCTGCAAAGCTGCATCTGAACAAAACACAAGTCTTCTAGAATAATGTCTTTTGAACAGACGAGACCGAAGTGGAGATGTTTGGCCATAATGCACAGCACCAAGTTTGGTGAAAACCTAAAAAGCATATCAGCACAAACACCTCATACCAAAAGACAAACATGCTGGAGGAGGGCTGATAATTTTGGGCTTGTTTTGTAGCCACAGGACCTGAGCACCTCACAGTCATTGAGTTATCCATGAACTCCTCTGTATATCAAAGTATTCTACAGTCAAATGCGAGGGCATCTGTCCGACATCTAAAGTTGGGCCAAAACTGGGTCATGCGACAGGACAATGATCCCAAGCACACCAGCAAATCTACAACAGAATGGGTGAAAAGAAAAGAATCAAGGTGTTGCAATAGCCCAGTCCATGTCCAGAGCTCATCCTGACTCAAATGCTGTGGTGAGAGCTGTGCATAAGCAAATGCCCACAAACCTCAATAAACTGGAGCAACGTTGAAAAGAAGAGTGGTCCAAATTCCTCCAGAACGATGTGAGAGACTTATAAAGTCACACAGAAAATGAATGCTTCAAGTTATTGCTGCTAAAAGTGGATCTACAAGCAACTGACTCATAGGGTGTCCTAACATTGTCACACATGGCCTTTCCATATTGGCTTTATTATTGTTAAATAAATAATGACACAGTGTGATATGACATGTGATGATGTTTACCTGAGGATTTATTTTCTAAATTTTAAGACCTGCCAAGGACCAGATAATTTTTTATTATGTCCCGATACAGAAAACCATGAAATTCAATAGGGTGTCCTAACTTTCTCACATGACTGTATATGTTTAAGCATAATAGTATAAAATAATATAATATAATATAATATAATATAATATAATACAATACAATATATAATATAATATAATATAATATAATATAATATATTAATCACTTGTTAACTTCACTAACTAATTAGTTGGTTGTTGGACAATTACTCGAGCATCTTGCTATTTTTTTTTTTTTTTACATTTCTAACCTATTAAATCTATTTTTCTTAACTATTAATTTAATATACATTTAAGCACAGCACTATAATATAATATAATATATAATTCACTTATTAACTTCAGTAACTGATTAGCTGGTTATTGGACAATTAGTGAACCATCTTGTTATTTTTTTTATTTCTAACCTATTAAACCTGTTTGTTTTTTTAACTATTAAGTTAATATATGTTTAAGCATAATAATATAATATAATATAACATAATATAATATAATATAATATAATATAATATAATATTATATAATATTTTAATCACTTGTTAACTTCACTAACTAATTAGTTGGTTGTTGGACAATTAGTCGAGCATCATGCTATTTTTATTTTATTTTATTTTTTTTACATTTCTAAGCTATTAAATCTATTTTTCTTAACTATTAATTTAATATACATTTAAGCATAACACTGTAATATAATAAATATAATATAACATAATATAATATAATAACATTGTGAAATATTATTGCAATTTACAGTAAGAGTTTTGTATTTGAATATATTTTAAAATGTACTTTATTCCTGTGATGCAAAGCTGAATTTTTTGCATCATTACTCCAGTCTTCAGTGTCACACAGTCCTTCTGAAATCGTTCTAATATGATTTGATGCTCAAGACGTTTCTTAAAATTATCAAGGTTGAAAACAGTTGTGCTTTGCATTTTTAGAAAAAAATGTTACTGAACCCAAACCTTTAAACAGTATTGTATTTTCTTTGCACTTTTTTAAAGCATAACAACTACATGCTACATGTTACTGAATTATTTACTGAATATATTAATATATTAAACACACTTGTTGACCTTACTAATCGACTAGACTTAAACAAGCAATCGTAGATGAGGCTGTAGCAACACAAAACTTAAAAACGGGCATGATCTCCATTAATTTGCATATAGCCCAGCAATAGATTTGATTTATATCCGTATTGCGGATTGCGTAGGCTTGTGTATGTGACCAGGTGTAAGTGAAATGTCCATACTGTAACCGATCTTAGTCCCATCAGTCAAGATGTTCAGAGGCTCTACAAATGGATTTATCTGCATTATGACAGCTGTAGCCTATTCTATCTGTCTCTTATCTATATCTTTCATTTCTTTTTCTCTGTTTCACTCTTTCTCAGACGTCCTACCCTCCCACTCACTATATCCGCAAGGTGCCGCAGAGGAAGATCCATTACTTCACTTTCCTTCAGATGGTGCAGCTGCTTTTTCTGTGTGCGTTTGGGATGTACCCTCTCCCGTATATGAAGATGATCTTTCCTCTGCTAATGTTTATCCTCATACCCATCAGGTGAGAACTGAAATGCCTCCAGTTCACGTCTGACTGTGTTCCCTGTGTTTTGCTGTGCATGTGTAATAAATAGTGTTTACTAAAGGTCATACTGCAGAATGATGAATGATGCTTTACACTGTGTGGCTTGTTCTTGATAGAAGAAAGAAAAAAATCTTTTGAAGTTTTCAGAAATGTACTCTTTGTAGTCATGCGGCTTTCATATATTTTGAAATTGTCATGTGGTGTGATTTCAAGTGAAATAACAATATATTTTCAGGTAACACTTTACAATAAGGTTCCATTAGTTATTGGATTAACTAACATGAATGAACAATGAACAACACATTTATTACAGAGTTTATTCATTTTTGTTAATGTTATTAACAAATTATAAAATGTTAAGTTAAAACAAATTAAACCAGTACTTTATTTTCAAGGTTAAAAAGTATTGGTAACACTTTACAACATGGTTCCATTAGTTAACGTTAGTTAATGTATTAACTGCCATGAACAAACAATGAATAATACATTTGTTACAGGATTTATTAATCTTTGCTGATGTTAGTTAATGAAAATACTGTCTGTCATTGTTAGTTCATGTTAGTTCACAGCGCATTAACTAATGTTAACAAGTACAACTTGTGATTTTAATAATGCATTAGTAAATGCTGAAATTAACATTAGCTAAGATTAATAAATGCTGTAGAAGTATTATTCATTCTTAGTTCATGTTAACTAATGTAGTTTACTAATGTTAACTAATGAACCTTATTGTAAAGTGCTACCGTATTTTTAAATACAAATATTGTGAATTATTACTAGATTTTTGGGTAGTCACAGAACATGATATTTTACAATCTACACTTGTCTTGTCTTGTCTTGTCAAAAAAAAAAAAAAATAATCTAATATTTTAAGAGACTTACTGACCTTGACACAGTCATGTTTTGTGTCATTATTATTATTATTATTATTATTATTTATTTATTTATTTATTTTATTTTTTTTTTGCATGTTGGTTGCACCACGATTTGGTAGCAAAACATTTTTTATATATAATATATATATATATATAATTTATTAGTTAATTAATTATTATTAGTTAATTATTAATTAACAATAATTATAATAATAAAATATTAATAATGAATAAAAATAATTAATAATTAATATGGAAATATGGAAAAAATATAAATAAAATGTACAGTAAAAATAAAATGTACCAGTGAAAAGTTTTTGAATAGTAAGACTTTTCATATTTTTAAAGAATCTCTTCTGCTCACCAAGCCTGCATTTATTTGATCCAAAGTACAGCAAAAACGGTAACATTTTGAAATAAAGTAACTGTTTTCTATTTCAATATATTTTAAAATGTAATTTATTCTTGTGATTTCAAAGCTGAATTTTTAGCATCATTATTCCATTCACATGATCTGTCAGAAATCTTTTTATTTATTTATTTATTTGTTTTCTAATGAATTACAACAGCTTTTAATTTCAGACAAATGCTGATTTTTGGATCACTCTTTTTATCAAAAAATCCTTAAAAAATGTACTCAACTGTTCTGTTTTAAAAATTGATAATAATAATAAAAATAAATATTTCTTGAAAAGCAAATCATAATATTAGAATGATTTCTGAAGGATCATGTGACACTGAAGACTGGAGTAATGATGCTGAAAATTCAGCTTTGATCAAAGGAAGTAAATTACATTTTAAAATACAACCAAATAGAAAGCAGTTATTTTAAATAGAGAAATATTTCACAATATTACTGCTTTTGCTGTATTTTGGATCAAATAAATACAGGATTGGTGAGCAAAAGAAACTAAAAAACATTAAAATGCTTACTGTTCAAAAACTTTTGACTGGAAGTGTACATTTTCTTAATTCTCTATTTGTATGTAAATAACATACCTGTAATTGTATCTCCGTCTCAGGAACTGTCTACTGCCCAGGATCATTGAGGCTAAGTACCTGGACATTATGGATGCACAGCGCATGTAAACGCATGCACACTGAGCCTCTGAGCAAAGGACTCTGGGAATTGTATTTCTGAAATGCAAAACTCTGGGAGGAAAAACAAACTGATTCTAGTGTTTAACAGCAGACATTCTGGTGAAGCACTGAACGAGTTAAGAGAGAGAGATTAGAAAAGAAGGATATTTGAAGACAGAACGAGAGGGGGAAGACGAGATGCCTGTTCAAAACAGAGTAGAATGACAGACCGCCGTCTGACTGTTTGACTATTGACCTTGGTCAGTCACTGCTTCTCTCATGATCTGAATAGTACACCAAAGCCCCCTCGCCCCCCCTCTCTCTCTAGTCTATTCTGATGTATCCATGCATCACAAACACTTGATTTTCGAGACGTAGGAAACCATCACACGTATTCGCGACAACTGTGCCATGACTAAATTACACGAGTGTTTACTCCATCCGACCATAGTGTTCTCAAACACAAATACAGCTGTCGAACAAGAGACTGAACTGAATCTGTAGCAATACCTCTTAATGCTGAACGACGACATGCACACACACCCAGTGCAAAACCTCTCATACTTCAAGTAAAAAAAAAAGCTGTCGGTGGCAGATTTTCCAGTGCATTTTGGTACATATCAGTGCAAATAAGTAATAACGAAGTGAGCATGGACCAAAAGAATAAGAACTCACCTTAGGAAACTGTGTCTCATAGCAATACAGCGGATTTATTAGAGGCTATCAATATTTTAGAGTTTTCTAAAGAGAGTTTTCTTTTGAGGTAGTTTGGATACCCACTGATGTGTAGAGAATGTATCCTAAGCGCTGGGGTTTCAGGGAAATGGAAAAAAAAAAAACAAGCAGCATTTCTGCGGACCTTACTCACTGCTGAATGGACTCTGACATTTAAGCTTTGCACATCACAAGACACCACATCTGTGTACCTTCCCCAGTCACACACACACACACGAACACACACACAAACACACAAAGAAAGGCATGACTATAAACAATGCCCAAAAGAAAGGCACTTAAACGCACACTATCATGTCTGTCCATCTCACAATATATTTAAAACAGAGAAGGCATGCCTTTTATAAGACATTGAAACTTTTGATTTGTATTACTATTATGTAATTTGTTGTGTTATTATTAAAGCAACTAGAAATAATGGTCAAATGAAGGTATAGTACCTTTATATCCCTACTTTATAATCGTTTGTAGTCTTTCTGAATAAAAGAAGTCGGAAGACGCTGATATCTCTGATGATTTTGACCCATCGAAACCATGTTACGTTCCTAGAGAAAGCGACGTTGTAAACAAAGGCGCACAACTGGACAAAGGCTATAAAAGCGAGCACCTGTGCACTTAATCGTAGGCAATATGAGATTAGAGAAAGCTGAGAACCAGATTCGACTGATTTTCGTCACGGAGAGGTTTAAGCTTCAGAGAAAGAGAGAGAGATTAGATGTACTGTTAAAGAAGTTGGTTTTCTCTTGAACATAATCAGCATTCCCGTTTCTCTCTCTATCTTCCCTGTAACGGTATCATAGTTCTTCTCCTTGAGTCCAGATCGCTGGTGTAAAAACAACCTCCCTTCAGTAATCCTGTTTGTCATTGGACATCTCTCAGTATTTACTGTAATATTGAAGTATTCAGCTTTAATTTGTGATCGCTCACACCTGGGTGGGGTATGTTGACGAGTTCTGTTCTGTGCTGTTTAAATATTGTTTTGGATTTTTTTTTGTTTATTTTCTAATCATGAATGTATACTGTGTAGATTTTTATATAGCACATAAAAAAAGATCCATTGTTGAATTGATTTTGTCAAACAGATAAGCTAAATTTGTAAACTGCAATATGTAAAAACTATGGTAAATAAGAGACATGTTTATTGGAAGGATTGTATGGGTTTAATAGGGGTATGCTATACACTGAAATCTAGATCATTTCAAGCTGATTGCCAAATAAAGAGATATATTGATACCCATCTGTTTCAGCTCTCCTCTATTTTCTATTTACACTTGATTTTCATTGCTAATTATCAGAGTTTCGTTTTTAAAACTGGTTTAATCATGTTTTTACTAGTATAGAGTGTTTTCACGACGCGTGGCAGATTGGAATGTAAACAATGCCACTGAAATGAATGAAACTTGCATATTTTGCTAATTATTGCAGCTGAAAACTGTCAATTATTGTCAAGTTTTGGGCTGTACTAATTAGTCAGACTGGGAAAAACATTTGGAGTGCTACAGACTGACAAAAGTTAACAAATCAAGGAGAAGAGTGCAAAAAAACAGGACTGTTTGTGCTTGGCCAAGCTGAACCAAGATTTCCAGGGCAAGAATCTTGACAACAATCGTGTTCTTATAATTTCCGGTCAAATATTGGTGAAATGTTAGGCTAATATCTTAATTAATACTGCTTGTACTTTAGTTTGTCAAAATATTGCACCCTTTCCTGCTTACCAAGTTTTTCTCTATATGATTTAGCAGTTTCCACATGTTTTTTCCGTGGTTTCGACAGCATAAATTAGCAGAACTATTTATTCAGTAGTACATTAGTCGCGCAATCCACGCTATTGTTTACACCCGAGTATCGCCAATATGGCCGCGCATCCGGGTAACTGATCAAATTGTGGCATAAGTGCAAACCCTCTATATCAAGGCTGGCGAACTCCGGTGCTGGAGAGCCGCAGCCCTGCAGAGTTCAGCTCCAACCCTAATTAAAACTCACCTGGCTGTAGCTTTCTAGTAACCTTTCAGACCTTGATTAGCTTGTTCAGGTGCGTTTGATTAGGGTTGAAGCAAAACTCTGCAGGGCTGCGGCTCTTCAGGACCGACGTTCACCGCCCCTGCTCTATATTTATGAACTTTTTTTTATAGGTTAAAATGTAGGCATTAACTGCCCTCTGCTGGTCATGTTAAGTATAGTTAACAACAGCATTACAACTCCTATTGATAGGACATCTCATTCCCGCGAATCGGTTCCTTTGAACGGTTCAAATAACGATTCAGAATGGCTGTACTCAACAATGATTACTGACAGGCTTTGAAAAGCTTTCATCACTTGAATTAAGATTGTAATAATTTAATTTTAAAGCACATCCACCACACAATCAGACTTTAGCACCTTTTTACTTACAGACTGTTCTAAGGATAAATTTAGATTTAAAATCACAACTAAGATATAGTTTAATAGCAATGATACTGTTTTTTAAATAAAATCTTTGCATAGCTGACAGGAAACACTGACATATAACAGTGCTTTGGGAAAAAAACAAACAAAAAAAAAAACAGTTAATCTTAAAAAATAAAGCATATACAGAAAACCAAACAGGAAATAAAGCAGCCTATTAAATATTCATGTGTCCTATTCTGTGTTCTAAATTCTTTAAAAAAACACTGGTGTTTCATAAGGAATAGCAGTCAATGCAGTTTGGGAAAGAAATCAATCAAATGTGTATGTGTGTGAAAATATTCAAATGTAACCCCTGATACATTACAGAGACTGTTTTTACAGTATGTTTGATCAAATGCAGGCTGAAGATGTGATCAGGAAAGTGTTTTTTGTGTGTGTGAAAGATGTATTTAATGTGTCAATAAATGTTTTAGTACTCTTATGTGAATTGTCTTATTTTGGCAATAATTATGAATATGAAAAATAAATATAATCACAGTTGAAATTAGGCCTAAGAAATACCTCTTTTTACCTTTCACATTTCAACCAAATGTTAACGTTGTTTGGACGTCTGGCATTGTCATCTTTTTTTAAGTTATTTGGAAGATGTGTTTTTTAGTGTGTTTGCTCATCTGCAATACGTCTACAGGACGTTTCCTGTCAGATGTCAAATAGACATCTATTAGATGTCTTTAAGATGTTTATGATTTAGAATATGTAAAACTGACATCTTACAGATGTCTGTCAGATGTTTGTACACAGCAGATGCTTTCCAGATCAAGTGATCTTTAACAGACATCTTGCAGATGTATGTGTGCTATCTGGGACCCCTTTGTAATTGTTAACTATTAATAACTAATTTAAATACACATTTTCTCAGTAACAGATTACAGTATACGTTTATTTTGTAATTAAATTATATAACTAGTTACTCCCCAACACTGATAAACGTTACAACAAATTGCACAAAAGTGTTTATTGTGTTTTATTTTTATTTTATTTTTTCTGCCTTACAATATATTTTAAATGTTATCTTTCAGCTAGATGTGGATAGTGTTAATAAAATGCTATAAATGTCATATATTAAAAATAAAGTATGCCTATGTGTGTGTGCACCTGGTATTTATCACGTTATGGGGACCAAATGTCCCCACAAGAATAGTAATACCAGTAAATTTTGACCTTGTGGGGACATTTGTGAGGTCCCCATGAGGAAACAAGCTTATAAATCATGCAGAATGAGTTTTTTTGAGAAAGTAAAAGTGTGCACAGTCTCCTGTGAGGGCTAGGTTTAGGTGTAGGGTAGGTGTAGGGCGATAGAAAATAGGGTTTGTACAGAATAAAAACCATTACACCTATGGAATGTCCCCATAAAACATGTAAACACAACATGCGTGTGTGTGTATGTGTTATTCGTTCAAAATCCCAGTAGTCTTCAGAAAGTTATATAATTTGTAATTTGTGATATTTTTGCTATCCAGTTATTAAGGTAACCTTCTCACCAAATCACTAAAATCCTCGGTTCACTTCACTCAAAATGTCATCAGTTCTCGGCTCATTACGAATCGGACATGACCGAGAGAGACGATTCTAGATTCAGTCGGTGATTCAGTGAAAAGATCCGACTCAACAGAATGATTCGTTACGGAATCGGACGCCTCTACTGTACTCTGCTCTGTCACTGGGTCCAACAACAAACGCCTGTTACGAAAACACCTGACAGCTTTTATTTTAAGCGTCCTTTAACATCTTGTTTACTCTCCATTAAGTTTAGCTTCTGTAATATCACTCTGCTCGTGCACGTATGCTACTAGTGTGGCAAGCATTTCGTTGTGTTGTTCGTGGACGCGCTGTGTGATGAGGCCGCGGAGGTGGGTTGAGTTTGCAGTGATCAGCAGCAGATCTCTCCTCCTCTCTCTGTCGGGGAAACACGTGTGTAACGGCAGCAGGCGGCACCACGGCACTCTCATGGCTGAAGAGGCCAAAAAGCTGGCAGCCTATGCTGCTGTGGATAACCACATACAGGTGAGATTATGTATTTACCTTCGTTGCGACACATTTCCACTAGTTACATTAGTTTGATAAACAGGCGCATTAAACACTTTAGGAGGCGTGACTAAACATGCGTAGCGAACACGATGCATATCGATGTATCTCGCGTTATTAAATTAATCTTACGCTTCAGCAGACCTCCAGTACTGGTGTTTTGTATTTGCTATGGCTAACTGCTTTAACAGTTAACTTATAGTATGTAGTGAGTTTCCGATGTGACACTTCAGCTGTATTCATGCTAGCTGGGATGCTACATGTTAGATTGTAGTGAAGTACGCTAGTAACTTAAGTAAGCGAGGGTAGCTCAGGTGGCATCAGTTGTGTATATTTACACAGCGGGTTGATTTAAACATACAGTAAGCTAGGTGATATAAGGTGCTAATTCTGCTCAAATTAAACCTTTAGCGATTAGCATGTTTGGAAATAGCTACCGGTGCTGTCTGTGTGTACTATAAATAATTAATTGGGGGTCAGCTGAGTGATTCAATCAGTGGTACAAAGACGAGCAGCAATTTGAACGTTGGCCTCTTCAAACCTCAGACTTTTGCAAAAAACATACTACCTTTAGTGGCATTACTGTGGTGGTATTTCCAAAGCAGTAGTCACTTTTCTGCTTTAAAGTGTATTAGATATGTTTAGCAACATGTTTAAATACAAAAATGCTATTTTTATATGCGTAAATTATATACCTCATTGAAAATGAATGTAAAACTGCTCCTTTAAAACTTGGTTTGACCTCCTGAGGTATGCATTTAATCAGCATTCTCAAGAAATCAAACTCATGACCTTGGTGTTGCAAGCGCTTTGCTTTACTGTTTGAGCTACAGGAATATTTCCTGACAGTTAAGGGCCTCTTATACTGACCCTTTGCAGAAAGAAATAATCAATTTGGTTCTTATTATGAATGTTGTGTTTGCTTTAAAGGAGAAGTTCACTTCCAGAACAAAAATTTACAGATAATTTACTCACCCCCTTGTCATCCAAGATGTTTGTGTCTTTCTTCAGTTGTAAAGAAATTATGTTTCTTAAGGAAAACATTTCAGGAAGTATCTCCATGTAGTGGACTTCAATGGTGCCCACAATTTAAACTTCCAAAACGCAGTTTAAATGCAGCTTCAAATGGCTCTAAATGATCCCAGCCGAGGAATAAGGGGCTTATCTAATGAAACGATCGGTTATTTTCTAAACAAATCGACAATTTATATACTTTTTAACCTCAAATGCTCGTCTTGTCTATTCTCTGCGATGCGCATGCGAACTCTGTGTAATCCAGGTCAGTGCAGTTAGGGTATGTCGAAAAACTCACATCTCATTTTTTCCTCCAACTTGTCCAAAATTGTCCTACATCGCTGCAGAAGTACCAACCCATTGTTTACAAAGTGAAAATGCAAAGAAGATCAAACGGCCTTTACAAATCAGGTAAAACAGCGATGTAGGACTATTTTAAAGTTGGAACCTCGAAAAACATAGTTTCTTATCAACTGAAAAGACAAAGACATGAACGTGATGGAGGCGAGTAAATTATCTGTGTGAGTGTTTTGTGTGGTTATGCCTATGCAATAAAATTTGAATTTTCATTTCTCTTTCAGAATAATCAGGTAGTTGGTGTCGGCAGTGGCTCAACTATCGTCTATGCTGTGGACAGGCTGGGTAAGACATTTAATCTAATATTATCTACGCATGCTCTCAATCATGCTAATTGCTAAAGGATGATGTTTTCATTGTAGCTGAGAGGGTCAGACAGGAGAAGCTGAATATTGTGTGCGTTCCCACATCGTTCCAGGTCAGTATTCATTCATTTTGAGCTATAACACTAGAAAACTCCTGTGTTTTATAACTAACAGATTTGAATTGTGTTGATCCAGGCCCGTCAGCTGATTCTGCAGCATGGTCTCACTCTGTCTGATTTAGACAGACATCCTGAGGTGAGTTTGGGCAGAGACGGCATGAAAACAGGCAGCTGGATTGAGTGAACTGCAGTGTTCAATATAGCAGCTTCAGGAAGACATCAGAAAAGTAAAAAAGATGATTTAGACAACTTAAAGCGATAGTTCACCCAAAAATGAAAATTACCTGATTTACTTAGCCTCAAGCCATCCTTGGTGTATATGGCTTTTTTTTCCTTTCAGATGAATACAATTAGAGTTTTATTAAAGGAGAACTCCACTTCCAGAACAACAATTTACAAACAATTTACTCACCCCCTTGTTATCCAAGATGTTCATGTCTTTCTGTCTTCAGTCGTAAAGAAATTGTGGTTTTTGAGGAAAACATTTCTTCATATAATGTGCCCCTGATTTTGAACTTCCAAAATGTAGTTTAAATGCAGCTTCAAAAGGCTCTAAACGATCCCAGCCAAGGAAGAAGGGTCTTATCTAGCTTGTGTAGCACAGGCTCTGAGATATGCGTTCACGACACTACGTACTATTGAATCACGTCGAAAGGTCACGCGGAACTACAAACCCAGTGTTTACAAAGCGAACGCACAAAGACTAACAAAGAGCAAGTAAGTCGAACGCTGCTTACAAACAAAAAACTATGTTGGACGATTCTGAAGTTGTAGGAGAAAATGAGATGGTGTTTTTCGCCATTCTCTACCTTTTTGAGCCGGAGTACACAGACGATGAACTTAGACGTGATTTGTAGTAGTGATGGGAAGTTCATCACATGAAAGCCCCATAAGATGAACGAACGACTCGAAAAACCCAAAGACTCAAAACAGGTGGACTAATTCCAGTACAGAACCTAATAGGATGTTGCGCATGCACAACTGAATGAATCACTCCCTGAGACGACTCGTTCTTCCTGAGTCACATTAAAGATCCGTTTAAAAATGAACGAATCATTCAAGAACATGCATTCCAGAGCTTGTGCTACATGAGCTTTTGTGCTTAAAAAGTATACAAATTTTTTTTTGGTTTGAAAAAAATGACCGATCGTTTCGCTTGATAAGACCCTTCTTCCCTGGCTGGGATCGTTTAGAGCCTTTTGAAGCTGTGTTTAAACTACATTTTGGAAGTTCAAAATCGGGGGCACAACTGAAGTCCATTATATGAAGAAAAATCCTGAAACATTTTGAGGAAATGTTTTCCTCAAAAACCATAATTTCTTTACGACTGAAGACAGAAAGACATGAACATCTTGGATGACAAGGGGGTGAGTAAATTATTTGTAAATTGTTGTTCTGGAAGTGGAGTTCTCCTTCAAAAAAGCTCCTGGCTCTTCCAGTTTTTTTTTATAATGGCAGTGAATGGGTGTTGAGATCTTAAAGTCCAATACAGCGCATCCATCCATCATAAAAAGTGCTGCACACAGCTCTGGGTGGTTAATAAAGACCTTCTGAAGCGAATCGATGCGTTTGTGTAAGAATAATATCCATATTTAAAAATGTATAAACCATAATCTCTAGCTTCTAGTAACTGTCGTATGCATGTTCACGAGAGAGTGGCACTCCAGCGGATGACGTTTGCGTAACGCAATCTCTGGCGTAGTCTCGCGAGAACCAAGTTTTGTTTACAGTAAAGGAAAACCAGTCTCCTCTTGGCCTATATCAAAATCCTCCAACATTTTCCTTTAAAAATCCTAATTTTGTACTTTCTTTTATTGTCTTTTAGCTGGATGTAGCGATTGATGGAGCTGATGAGGTTGATGCTGCTTTGACGCTGATTAAAGGAGGAGGGTATGATTGGAAAATCTGTCTAATTCAAGTGTTTTTTTTTTTTTTTTATATTTCCTTTCATTTTCATTTGTGTGAAACGCTTGAGGTGTCATCTGGTCTGGTGTCATGTCCTTTTCTTTTCCTCCCTCAAAATAGAGGATGTTTAGCCCAGGAGAAGATTGTGGCTGGTTGTGCCAAACACTTCATTGTCATCGCAGACTATAGGTTTGTATGTGGTGTCAGGCAGATGTTTTTATCCAAAGTGACTTCATTTCATGCATTTCCTGGGAAATCAGCTCACCGCGTTGCTAGCACTGTGCTCTATTGTTTGAGTTACAATATTTGGTATATATTTAGTCTCCCATAATTACTGCTGATCAGACTGCTGATCACTGCATGTAGTGAAACAGTGGTTATGTTTCATCATAATCCAGTCTGTGATTGCTGTAATTATGTAAGGGTGTCTTCCACTGGAAGTTCAGAAGTGTTTGTGTGATGTCATTTTATTGCTTGTGTGGGTAGAAAGGACTCGAAGGCCTTGGGGCAGCAGTGGAAGAAAGGTGTGCCAGTGGAGGTCATTCCTATGGCATATGTTCCTGTGTCCAGAGCCATTGCTAGGCGCTTTGGAGGAGAGGCTGTGCTGAGGATGGCAGTCAATAAAGCTGTAAGAGTCTTGAATTACAGTGTTATTAATATTTTAAGTGTTCTTATTTTGACTTCTAATTATGTTATACTTTCTATTACATTATATATATAAAACATTTATTTGATATACCTTTTTATCAAATTTCATCTAGTCATATCAGTTTGCATGCTCACTTGAGGTGGTTTTTGACTTGTGCAAAAAAGGGTTAATGCCAAAAATAAATTGCTCCATGCGCATCACAAAAGTCCTGTGACTTTGCACTATGGGACAGCATAACCTGACTAACCAGTGGACCGATCATGTTGCACAGCATCTGAAATGTTGTTATGGTCCTTCTGAAATGCATGAGCAAAGTCTGTCTTCAAAATATTTCTGTATAATTGCCTCCCAGAGCTCTATTACACGACTGCGTTACCAAACAGCAGGCATCATCTTCGAAAGCAATGATTGCAATTATTGTGTTTCGTCTGCTCGCTCTGAGGCGCAAGTAATTTATTGAATATGAAAATGATTATATTCAGTGCCCTTTTCTTAGTGATATTTAGTGCTAGTCAGTGTTGGGGAGTAACTAGTTACATGTAACGGAATTACGAAAATAAATGTAATTGTAATTAGTTACAGTTACTGAGAAAAATGTGTAATTAAATTACAGTTACTTTTGAAAAATGCCAGTGATTACAAAGGGGATTACATCTGAATTTTTTCACTTACAGATTTAATTGACTTCTTTCGTAAATTGCATTGACTGCTCTAAAATGAGACAAATGTTTCAGGAGTTTAGGACACAGAATAGGACACATGCTTAATTGATAACTGTTTTATTTCCTATTTGGGTTTATGCATAAACTTTATTTTTTAAGTTTGTTTTTTCCAAGGCATTGTTAGATGCTGGTGTTTTCTGTCATAACTATGCAAACATTTGATTTCAAACCCAGTATCATAGCTATTAAACAATTTCTTGTTATGATTTCAAATCTGTATTTAACCTCGCAATGATCTCAAAGTAAATAAGAGCTGTTAAGTCTGAATTTGGGGCGTTGGCACTAATAGCCTCATGGTTAGTGTGCCGACATATTTCCCATCTTGAGGCCCTTTGCCAATCCTGCTCCCCTCTCTCCTCCCAGCTCTTTCCTGTCATCTCTCTACTGTCCTATCACAATAAAAGGCATAAAAAGCCCCCAAAAATGAGTAAAAAAAAAAAAAAGTCTGAATTTGTGGTGGCTGTGCTTTAAATTAAATTATTACATGGCTCTGTGGAATGCTTGATTCTGATTGGTCAGTCATGACATTCTAAGATTTCCAAGATATGTTATTCCCCGATAATAACAAGTCGGTGCTATATGATAGTTTTTCTTGGCGGAAGCTTTGCATTTGGTTAGCTAATAAAATATTAAAGCTCAATTCAATATTATGTGTACAATTTCTTAATTTTGTCATCCTGGTATTGTGGACTCACTCTATCGTTTCATACAAACACAGCTTTTTGTACACTGTAATAGATTATAAGATAACTAACAAGCTAGTACTAATTATTTATATGGTGAAATGGTGTGTAATAAAAGTGGTATGACTGCACTGTATCCCTAAAATTTCTGTCTAGTTTGAACTTTCTGCTTGCTAGCAACTGATTTCTTCAAGGAAGCTTCGCGTTCAAATATTTCAACTCAGATCAGTGTTTTGTGTCTAAATAATCTATCAAGCAGCGGTGTAATAAGTGAGATAATGTACATCCAGCCAGCTGTTATCGCAAAATAAAGATGTATGTTATCCCTTACTTATTATAATCTTAATTCAAGTGATGAAGGATTTTGAAAGTCTGACAGTAATCAGTGTTGAGTGCTACTGTAAGGTTAACTCTGCCTGGTTTAAATGTTTCAAAATGATTAACAGTTGAAAATGTTAGAAATTTAGAAAAGTAATCAAAAAGTAATTAAAAGTAATGTTACATTACTTTAATAAAGTAATTGAAAAGTTACACTACTTATTACATTTTAAATGAAGTAACTTGTAATCTGTAAACTATTACATTTCCAAAGTGACCTTCCCAACACTGGTGCTAGTTTATGTGACAATTTGTTGTCTTTGACTTGTTGGATGGAAAAAGTGCTTATTAGTAAATTATTTTAACATTAGTTAAAGGAGACATATTATGCCCCTTTTACAAGATGTAATATAAGTCTCAGGTGTTCCTTGAATGTGTCTGTTAAGTTTCAGCTCAAAATATTCCACAAATCATTTATTGTATCATTTTTAAAATGCCTCCTTTTCCAGAATGGGGCTTGCCATTACAGCTTGTACCTCGGATACTATGCTAAAAACATCTGTTTAGATGCCCAGAGACCCATTTATAGCACTTAAACACGAAAAAAAAGTCCCATTTTCATTATGTGTCACCTTTAAATTTGCAGCTATTAATGGAAGCTTTTGAAGAAGAACTAAGTCATTACATTTGTGTTTTCTGCACGATTTGTGGTATTATTTTTTGATGCTCCCTTGACTTTTTTTTTTTTTTTTTTTTTTTTCTAAAATCGTATCTTTATTTTCCTAGAAAGTAGCAGTGTTCTTTGTACTTCCTTGTAATCATTTCTTTAAAGGAGAACTCCACTTCCAGAACAACAGTTTACAAATAATGTACTCACCCCCTTGTCATCCAAGATGTTCATGTCTTTCTGTCTTCAGTCGTAAAGAAATTATGGTTTTGAGGTAACGCAATTCAGGATTTTTCAGAAGTCGTCGTCGTATCGGGCACAACATCCTATTAGGTTCTGCACTGGAATTAGTTCCCCTTTTTTCGAGTCTTTGGGTTTTTTCGAGTCGTTAGTTGATGAACGAACAACTCAAACCCGAAAACTTGTCAGATAAGAGGTGAGGTAAGCTAATCATAGACTAAAGACTTTCTTATAGCGTTACAGTTTTGTCTTGTTTGTAGTGTGATCAATGTTTGTGTAAGCAGTAGATGTGCTAGGGAAGTAACGCATAACATTTTAATTATATTTTGCTAAAATTAACGAAATGAACGAAATGACTCGAAAAAAGATTTGTTCATTTTGCTGTACGAGACTCAAAGGTCCGAGTCTGTAAAATGATCCGAACTTCCCATCACTACTACGAATCATGATGAATTTCATCATCTGTGTGGAGCATGGTGAAAAACTCCATCTTATTTTCTCCTACAACTTCAGAATCGTCTGACATTGTTGTACCTTTTTGTTCGTAAACAGCGTTTCACTTACTTGCACTTTCTTTGCGCGTTCGCTTTGTAAACACTGGGTCTGTAGTTCCGCCTACATTCCACATGACCTTTCCATGTGATTCAATAGTACGTAATGTCGTGAACATGCATCCCAGAGCCTGTGCTACACAAGTTTTTGTTCTTAAAAAGTATACAATTTTTTTTTTCGAATAGAAAATGACAGATTGTTTTGCTAGATAAGACCCTTCTTCCACGGCTGGGATCGTTTGGAGCCCTTTGAAGCTGCATTTAAACTACATTTTGACTGAACTAGAACTAGAACTAGACTGAAGACAGAAAGACATGAACATCTTGGATGAGAAAGGGGTGAGTAAATTATTTGTGAATTGTTGTTCTGGAAGTGGAGTTCTCCTTTAAGTAGTGGGCGTCTATGATGATTTTTCTTTACCATTTTTAACTTTAGGGTCCAGTAGTTACTGATAACAGTAACTTTATCCTGGATTGGAAGTTTGAGCATGCACAGAACTGGAAAGAAGTCAACACAGCCATCAAGATGATCCCAGGTCAGTACAGATGAACATCTTTCTTTTCTCTGTAGACTGTAGATGTTCTGCTTACCAAGGTGGCATTTATTTGATCAAAAATACAGTAAAACAACTTAAAATGACTGATTTCTATTTAATTATATTCTGTAAAATGTAATTTATTCCTGTAATAGCAAAGCTAAATTTTCAGCAGCATTACTCCACTTCTTAGATATTACAAGACCCGACCAACGCAGATTCAACTTGTTTGGTTGGCATCTGTTGGTGAATGAATGTCTCTTCTTATAAATGTTGAAAACAGTTTATGCTGCTTTATTTTTTATTTATATATTTTTTAAAAGATTCTTTGATGTAATAAAAGTTTAAAAGCACAGCATTTAATATATATATATATATATATATATATATATAATTTTTTTTTTTTTTGTAAAATTATAAATATTTACTTTTTTGGGACTTTTGATCAATTTAACGTGCCTTTGCTAAATAAATTTATTTCTAAAATGTTTATTTCCAACTGCAAACTGTTCAACAGCAGTGCATGTATTCCTAAGCACAAATTAATTTCTCTCTTTCTGTAAAGGTGTGGTTGAGACGGGTTTGTTTGTGGGAATGGCTGAGCGGGTGTACTTCGGTATGGAGGATGGGAGTGTTAAGACTAGAGACCCTCCTATCAACTAAGAAGATCCTTCCTCTGCTCTCGCGATAGACCAGCCTGCACACCTCAAGTGCCGTTCAAATACACAGACTCTGGCAGCTCTTTCCCTACAGATTCTTTTATTTTCTGTTATAGATTCCATGAGACGTCTGATCAGTACCTCTCATGCTGCTGTGCACACAAAATATCGATTTTTACACAACAAAGCAACCTTAGATTTTCAGACCTTTCAGATATTCCTGTGTTCCCCTGGACAGTTCTGCTTACGCTGGGTTGGAGTTTACAGCGACTGTCTATACTTTACATCTACAGTGTCAGTTTGCCTTATGTGCTTCTTTACGTAGCCATGAATGTTGTCTTACATAGGCATCTGTACAAATGTATGAATATTGTGGCTTGCATCTGTGCCTCCATAAATGTATATTTCCACTAAGCATAGTTGCTAGCCTTACAAATGCATGCTGCTTTTCTCAATCACATCAAATTCCATTGTTTGTATTGTTTCTGTGGGTTTGTATGATCATTTTGAATCTGTTTCGTTTGATTATGACAGATTTTCTCAGACGCTCCAACGTGAAACCTCAAGCAGAACTAGTGGCCTTTGCCAGCAAACAGTGGTTAGTTTAGTTCAGTGATCAATCATTTCAGAGCATCCTGCCCCTGGACAAAATACACTATTTGAAGTTGTGAAATGCCACTTGGCTTTTGATATCGATTTTGTTTTTGTATAATTTTTCGATGTGCCTGTGGCCACGAAAGCAGTGCTGTTGAGGGATGAAAGCAGCAGTGAGTTGGTGGCGCAGTTGAAAGCCTTATCTTCTGTACGTGTATTGATCTTTCAGTTCTGTCAATGAAAACTTCACAGAGGTCACTGTGATTTTTGGATATGGTACTAACTTAAAACCAGCTTGTGTTTTACCAATTTTACTGTGATACTGAGGTTTTCATTTGTTGTGCTCCAGACTGAAATTCAATATTAAAACTGGACCAATCAACTGTAAACTATTTGGTTAGTTATTTTGCTTTTTTGCATTTTGACCAGTATGGCGTAGTTACATAAAAAATTGTTTAAAAGATAATTTAACAAACCACAAGAGGGCGCCATATACATTACGCAATATCCAGCCTTTATGACTACAAAAAGTAAACACAGTGAAGAGGAATGCAGACGTTTTCTAAATTTTGTAAATGCATTATTTTACAAGTGTTATGATTGTTAGGCTACATTTACAACTCAAAAGTGACGTAATGTAAAATAAAATAAAATTAAAGGAGAGCACTGAAGCTACTACAAGTTGGTATATTTGCAAAGGTCGAGCACATCACACTTTTCATACCAAAAGTCCCGGAAACAAAACTGTCAAACATGACCTCACTTTTTATCCGCAAACAAACGGCCACGTCGTTAGTTCCATCCTTGTACTTTTCACCCAATCAAGTTTCGTTCAAAACGAACTAGCAACGCCCCCTCCGTTAGAAATCACAGTAGATATTATTTTGATTGACAGCGTATCAGACCAATGAGTTGACTAGACTACTTTCGCGGCTTCCGTAAACATACCAATGAAACACGTTAGAGCCAACACTACTATTTTATAGGCTAAAACTCTACGGTCTAGCCAATAATACACTTAAGAAGACGACCATACCCTCTCTAGGCTGCCTTTAGTCCCGCCTATATTTGTGATTGACAAGAATAGCGCCCAATGGACTGAAGTGGCTAGAGGGCCGACCACGTCAACAGACTGCACTGTAAAAGACAGTTGTGGGACGCAATCAAAATCTGCTTAGTAGACGAGCAGTGAAGATTGACAAGCACTAGCACCAATCAGCACACACTGCAGGGATTTGCTTCCAGCCGCAGCCAATAGGTGTTTGGGGACGGGCGGGGCTTGACGTTTCCACGGCACGGCGGACGTTAAGTATAAAGGGAATAACATGGTGCTGTTGAGTACATGTTTACGTTAAGAGGGGACAACTGAAAGAGATCTAATAGCTTACGAGTTTAATTTTGAAACGCCTTTTATAGACTAGTTTTTAAATTCACTTTACTTTGGTATGTGATTGCCTAACTACTCATGTGCCACTTGTCCCAATGGAAAGGGGGTTTCAGTTTGGAAACGTGTGCACATCCCTGCTGCTGCTGCTTGTTTTGAGGACGTTAACGGCTACTTTGCAAAGTCAGTCTCTCTCGGAGAGAGAACTCGAAGTGGCTCCGACGGCAAACACCGAGACGGCGGAACATGCCGCCGTCATGGAACGGCCACTGGACAGCGTCGGAGGAGCCCATGGCATCGGAGAAGTAACCGTAGAGGACGACGACTACGGCTCGACCGGGGAGAGCGAAGAGCCGTCTGGAGACAGCGACTCAAACTTCCACAAGCAGCGGAGGTAGGCAGTTTCCACCGAGTCATGGCAGAAGTTTTTTCAGCTTGTATGGGCGTGACACGCTTTTTAGGTTGTCACGCGCCTTTCAGTTGTCTTATTCAACTTCTATGAAGTTTGCGTAGGGCAGCTGAGCTGGAGTTCGATGGGCGGATGTTTGCAGCAGTCGACCTCTCCCTGCTGGGCCAAGAAGAGGGGATAAATATGTGCAAATATTTACAGTACCAAATTAAATCCGCGTGACAACATATCACCATAGATAGTCTTGACGTTGTCATTTACAATACGTCTTCTTTTAGTTTAGGCTGTACGTAAAATCTTGATAAGTTGGGAATTTGTCTGTTACTATGGAGATTCAGATGACTGACAGCAGTCGCAGAGCGAGTGCACAACGCTTATCTCACCTATCGCACTCCATGGGATAAGTGTATTTATGACCTTAAAGAGCACCTTATATACTGCCTTATGTTATATAAACAGAACTGTTTTCTGGAGTTTCAAACTTGTTTGACTGCTATCGCAGTCTGAGGAGGCTGTTTCTGTCTTGAGAGCTGCTGCAGTGTTGAGTGTGGGCGTGAGATGCATGTCAGCCTGACTGAGTCTGACACCAATATTGTTTGTAAACACACTTAAAGATGCCAAAAAGGGGCAGTTCGCGGTGACATTAAAGCAAAGACGGCTTTTGAACTTTTAACATTAGCAATGCCGTTTTTATAGGTGTGTATAAGAAATATATGTTTATGTATTATTTACACTACAGTTATTACAAAGGCAAAGGAAGCCGGTGTCTGTCAGTAGACTGCGGTCTCTGGAGGCAGCGGAGGCTGCGCTGACGCACTTTCAACCGCCGCTCAGCGCGCAACTACAGACGCGTCTCCCCGCGCCCAGACGCGTGCTCCAACTTTCCGGATGTTTTGTTTTTGTTTGTGGCGGGAATTAGTCCTTCTCCTCTGCAGACTTTGATATCAGCTGTGTTGGCGCATCCTAGCATTCTGCCCCGCCTTAGAGAGAATCAATGTCGAATAGGTTAATGGTGAGGTCGGGGGTCCTGCTTTAAAACTAATTGAAACTGTTTTAGTTTGTTTGTTTTTTAACCCATCATTTTAACTAAACCTTTAAGGTGCTTTAAGGTGAATGTTTTCCCCTCCCTGTAAGAACTGTCAAGTTTTTCCTTTACCTGAAGCTGGATATTATTTTGGGTGGAGATGTTGGTTCTACAAATGTCACAGGACCTGATAATATCGTTGAGTACACCTGATCTGTTCCACTGCAGTAAAAAAAATCTGTCACACCTTCCCTCACCATCGACATGCTGTCACATCGACGTGTGGCGCACCCATTCATGGAGGATTTTTCCTAAACAAGCACAAGTTGGCACGACCAGAGTCTGGTCCTGAGAATTACAGATTCAGGCTTTACAAAAAGAAGTAAAATAGGAAAGCAACAATGCAGGAAAGTACCTAGAACAGACTGTGCTCCAAAGATGGAAATAACATGAGAAGGAGCAGAATACCCAAACATGAGTTACAGCGACGAATTTTAGGGTGGATACGGTTTGCCAGTGCTCAGGATTTTTCGAAAACCTTTGAAGGCAAAAGATAAACAGTTCTGTTACATCAGAAAACTGCTATATATAGAGTTGAGGTTTATGGTTGTCATGTTCAGGAAGTGTTGAAACAGACACCTGGCACATAATTAAAAAACATTTTATTGATATCTTGTGTATTTTTTTTATTTTTTATTTTTTTGTGCTAATATTCTATTATATTGTTCTTTTTTAAATAAAATATTATATCTATGCATATATTATTTTTTTGTGTTTTAATTTATTTTTCTGTTTAATTTTTTTAACTTTAGGGGAATTAATTTAGCATGAAATGCTGATTTTGCTTTTAATATATAAAGGATATTAGAATAGAATAAAATACCTTTACTGCCATTGTGTATCATACAACAAAATTGCATCTCTCTCATAAAAATTTAACTATATTCATCTACAATTCACACTCATAAAAACCACACATATAAATAACAATAAAAAAAAAACTAAAAGACCAATGTTAAAGTGACTTGTGCATTTCATTGCAGTAATGTGGCACAGTCCATTCTTTTAAAATTGTAAGGATAACTATGAAGAAAGAAAAACAGGGAAGGAATTTAGTTTGCATATGGCTGTTGGGTAAAAACTGTTTCTAAATCTGGAGGTGCGAGATATTAGGGATGGTTCACCTGAAAATTATTATTTACTCATGATCTTCCAAACCTGTGCAACTTTTATTCTTCTGTGAAACACAAAGATGTTTTGGAAAACGTTATTAACCAAACAGTGTTTGTGTCAAAAAGTCTCAAGAAGTTTCATTTTTGGTTAAATGATATTTATATTAAAAGTTCAAAAGCAAAATTTGCCATTTTTGTGCATAATTATGAATGAATGAGACATGCACCTGCACAAAAAATGCAGGTTTTGCTTTTGAGCTTTTAATTTAAAGGGATAGTTTACTCAAAAATGAAAATTCTTGAGACTTTATTTCGTGGAACATAAATGAAGATGTATCAGAGAAATGTAATAATTTTTTTTTTTCCAACCTGATCTCATGATGAAAACCTACCTGTGGGAACGTTTTCGCAAGATGCAAAATACATACCGCCATGTACGTTTCTTGATAAATTCGATGTGAAATGTCTACTGAGGGGCACTAAAAGAATGCCCCCAAGAATAGATGAACGTACAAACGGTACGTTTTATGTGATGTTGGTTTTGTGGTGAACTGACTTGAAATGTCTGTTGAGTGGTGCTATAACTCTAATTCTCTGTTGCGTTTTAAAATAATGTACCATATGTAATACACCTAAACCTACCCGATAGCAAATGTGACGTAAAAATGCAATCGCAAGCATGCCGCTTTAGCTTGTTTTTCGATCTTCGATCTTTCAGCTCTTTCACTGTGAGTCATGTTTTTCACAGGATTCGTACCCAAGGATTCCACATCCTAAGTCCAATTCTGTGCCGGCTGATCCAAGCTTGTTGCGTCCGGGAAAGCGAAACATATGAAGCTGTAATCTTAACTGGGTATGAAAAAGATTACAAGTTCTTGCTATTTTACCACCTCTAGTGTTCATTTCTATTGGAAACTGCAGTTGTATTGGTACGTATTTTGCATCTTGCGAAAAGGTTCCCACAGGTACGTTTTTGTCATAAGATGTTTTTGTTTTTGTTTTTCTTCTATGCCAAGGAATTCAGTGTTCACAAAAACTCAATTCAAAATTCCAAACATCTTCGAATGAATGAGACATGCACTTGCTCTTGTATTGCTGATAGCAGCTTAGAAGCTGTCAACTGTACACCTGAATGGCACTCAAGACTGACAGACCACCTCTATTGGATATTGAAAAGGCTGCTAGTGTTAAAAAGTACAGTCACCTTATCACATATTTGCATTCTAAAGAAGAGAAGATTCATATCGCAGGTTATAGAGGAAATAACTAAAAATATAATGCATGCTTTTTGCAACTGTAAGTGCACGGAAAAAACCACAAACAAAACCACAAAATGATTTACCCAATAAAAAAATGTAGTTGGGGTTTATACGAATGTCACCTTTCCGTGCACTACATGTTCTGTTGCAAATGATCAGTGCAATGATGCTTTATCTGTGCGTATGAATTGCCTGCTGGAAATCCAGTTTTAAACACCACTTCAGCGCTGGTGCTTTAATATGAAGTTCCTGGGACTTTGTCTTGACAGTAGTCATATATCACTGGAAGGAGGGGTCGGTCTTTGTTTCTGGTGGCATAGTTATATGTGTCATGCACACTCGAGGGAATAGTGTGTAGTGTGTTTAACACTGCATTGGTTCGGTATCTCTACAGGGGTGAGAGGAGCAGCTGCCTTCACACCTGCTGCCAAGATAAAACACCCGCTCACACCTCTACATGATCCTCAATATCAAACCATCTCATGCATTTATGTACATCATTCAAGCAACCGTCAATCACGTATAAATAAACAAACAAGAGCCTGGCTTTGATAATGCATGAATGCAAGAACGCAAGAACCAGATCTTTGTGCTCGCTTTTTAACACGCTGGTGATAATCAACACCCTCAGGCCTTCCCCGTAACATGGAACAGCTTTACTGGGGGATGGTGTTCTCCTGGGACAGTTTTATGTGTTGCACAGCATGGTCGACTGGCAAATGGGAGTCTAACCCTGGAGAGATCTACTCACAACAAAAGCAAAGATTGCAGGGAACACTTGTGTTAAAGATGCTCTCATCAACTTACTCAGTCCATTAAGTCTAGTGATGCTGGACGAAGAAAAAACAAAACAACATGTTGTAAAGATCTTCCAGATGAACCAACCAACCAGACACTGCTGTTAGAGCAAAGACTAGCCAACACAATTGGTGTTTAAATGTACACATACCTAAATTAATTTGTGGTGCTTATGTGTTTGGTGGTTCCATTGGCAAACATGATCCAGGTATGGCCTATAGACTAATGTAGCTCAGCTTTGCCTCTGTGTGTGTATTTTTGGACTGCTGGTGATTCCTGAGGGACCTTTTGGAAGGAACACTTCGCTCGAGGTGCCCTACACACACACACACACACACACACACACACACAAATACACACTCACGGTGATGCCGCTTCTCCACTGCCTGGTGCAAACTCTGCCAGACGTCTAGCTCCAACTGCCTACTGCTTAGCAACAGCCAATCAGAAGAGCTGAGCTGGCAAACTTGTTGGCCAATTAGACGATTGGAAGGAAAAAGTGCTCAGAATTTGAGTTGGGAGAGAGAGAGAGAGAGCAGGAAAGGGTAGAGTTCGTGCGCTTGTTGTTGTGAGCTTTTTTTTTTGTCTGACTTGATGGTTAGATAACTAGCGAGAGACTGTCAGATTCGTTTTATATGATTTGGAGTGAAGTTCATCGCTTTGTGATAAGACTTTATCATCTTATAATCAGAAGCAAACTTGGCGTGTTCGAACGCAAACTTTTCTACAGGGATGAGCACTTAAAATATCTCACATTAAAATCACGGATGGCACATTTTTTACGGCAATCGATTTGGTCTTGTTACTCTTAGCCATGTGGTGACGCTTTACTCTGGAGTTGATTTGATTTTTGCTCTGTTTATGGTTTGATTCTGTTAAGCCGTTTCTTCATTCATTGCAGAGGACACACCTTACTGCACTGCAGCAATGGGTGGGAAGATGGGAGAGGTGTGGCAGAGGGAGAGATTGGGGAGACGAGGAGGGAGAAAGTAAAGGGGGGACATCGAGACCCAAAACCGAAGGCGCTAGGACCCTGTAGACAAGACTTCAGCTTTCCTGTAGTTTGGTTCCTCACTGCTTAGCAACAACAAATCAGCCACCTAGATCAAGGCCAGGACTCGTCCAATAGGAAGCGAGCTGCGCCATGTGACAGAGTTTTGATTTCTCCGCACCGCGCACATTAGAGAGATAGAAACAGGAGGAAGATGATGAGAGTTAAAGAGGAGTGAAATGACAGGGACTTGTGCTTGATGGAATTAGTTTGTGTGACATGCGCCTTTCGTGTTTTCCTGTGATTTGTTGCGCAGGATTATGATGCATCATGCATGTTGTTTTTTTTTTTGTTTTTTCACTGTGAATGTTGGAGCTTATCAAATCATACAGGTGTGATTTGTTATTTTTAGTTTTGGTATTAAACTAGAAATGCTTTTTTTTTTGTGTGTGTGTAATTGCAGTGTTTCTGCAGGATGGGACGGATTTAGCAAGGTCAATTGAGATGGCAGAAGCGCTTATAGTTCTGCATGGTGATAGCAGCTTGGGCGTGTCAGAACGTGACATGGAGTCAGAGGACAGATTAAGCATTCACATACACTCACACACACACTCAGACACACTAGGTAAATGCTTTAATCAATACATAGAGAAAACCTCTGCATGATGAAGGAGACCCCCATAAATACAATGTTACAATGAATGCAACTTTCTTAGCTTTAAAGTCACAGTTCACTTCAAAATTAGATTTGATTGCTCAACGCTCATCTCATTCCATTTTGTTTTCCCCCCCCCTTTTTTTTTGAAAATAAAATATTTTGAGAAATGTCTCTTGTGTTGTATACAATAGATGTCAATGGTGACCAAAATATTTTGAGTCTCATCATTTTTCATAATTTCTCTCAGCAGAAGATTAAAATGCATACAAGTTTGGAAAGATGTCGAGTGAATCTTTTTGGGTCAGCTATCTCTTTAAATGCTGGTTATGTTTTCTTGTTATTCAGATCATCTTTATTTTCTCCATACATTCAGCACATGCATTGTCATACAGTTTTGTGATCCACTACGCATTCAACAAGTAATGCACAGACTGCACTTTTTCCTTGTGGTGTGTGTGCAACTGAAGGATTGAATGGTCTAGTGAGTGTTTTTTTTTCCCCCCCTTCTCTAGTGAGATATATGGTTATGGACATGGTGTTTGTGTACTGCGGATGTTGCCTGGGGAAGATGGTACCTTGAAATGCATTGCCGAGCGCTTTGTGTAACGCTCCATACTGAGCTCTGCATGCTACTGCAGTGCTATATTTTATTGTGTGCTCACTTAAGCAGAAAATCCCTTTCACTTTGGAAAGTCAGTGGCGTCTTTGTAGTCCTTTTTAAGAGATGCCCCTTCTAAATGGTGTTTTTGGTGACTTTTGTTCAGCAGATTCTACTCTTTATACAGATAAAATGCATGTGCAATATTTGGGCTTTGGAGTTGGTTTTAAGTCTCTTTACTTCTCAGTTATTAAAAGCTTTTTAATAATGTAAGGCCAACTTTTAGATTTTTATTTATTTTTTATCATTATTTTTTTTTAATCAAAGGTGAGGTTTGTTTGTTTGTTTGTTTGTTTGTTTGTTTGTTTGTTTGTTTGTTTATTTATTTATTTCCCACCTGTCTCTTGCTGTGGTGCTTAATTATTAACAACCAAACAAAAAATGATATGATCTGGTTGTTTTCAAGCTACAGCCTTATTTCATGCAAACTTGTGATTTTATTTATTTATTTATTTTTTATTTATTTATTTATTTATTTATTTTTTATTTATTTACTCTCATAAAGCTTTCGTTTGAGTTCAGAAGATCAAAGGTGCCATCACATTAGCAAGTGTAGTACTGGATGAAACACTGCTTACTTCCAAACCAAGTAGATTTATAATGGTCAACTTTACATATTTAAAGTTCTTCAAACTTAAAGGGATACACTCTTAAAAAGGTTTCTAAAGGGTGTTTTTGCAGTGATGCCGTAGAAGAACCATTTTTGGTTCCCCAAACAGTGAACCGTTCCTAAAAGAACCATTTTGAAGAACATTTTAAAAATCTAAGGAACCTTTTTTGACTATAAAGAACCTTTTGTGCATTTGAAAGGTTCCATGGATGTTCAAGGTTTTTCATAGATCCACTGATGCCAAAAAAGAACCGTTTCAAACCTGTAAGACCTTTGTTCATCTTCGGAACAATTAAAAAACTCTTGAAATTTATCAAAAATATCTTAATTTGTGTTCTAAAGATTAACGAAGGTCTTGCAGGTTTGGAACGACATGAGGGTGAGAAATTAATGACAGAATTTTCATTTTTAGGTGAGCTGTCTTTTTAAATCCAATTTACAAATATAAATGTGGCTGCACCCTTAGAAGAAAGTGTATGGATGTTTCTTTTTGGAACTTGACACAAACTCATCAGTCTCTATTCATTCTCACCGTATGAAAAATAGCAGCCTAGACGTTTTTTGAAACATCGCCTTTTGTGTTCCACAGAAAAAAGAAAGGGGACTGTAAAGAATGACAGGTTTTTAATTTCTGCTTGAATCACATTGTTGTACTAATTGCTGTATCAGGTTTCTGCATGTTGTCCAATTGTGTCTCCACAAAGTACTTTACTCTGTTAGCCTGTCATGAATTCTGCGGCTTCTCCGCAGGGGTGTGCCTCTGTTTTCACAACTTGGCCACGTGCTCCCCATGCCCCTATTGTGCGTGTGTGTGATTTGCAGTGGCACTTGCTAACTCACACTTGGCTGATAAGAGCTGCTTGCCGTGGCATGGTTACAGCGGGCTTTTTATGTCCATTGGCTGGTGTTTTTTAAAGGAGTGGTTACTGATTGAAAGTACAGAAATGCATCTAGGCTCTGATTGGCTGAGGAAGGAGGAAAGCCTTCTGTGATTGGACCAAACCCCTCAGATACCCTAGTTGTTTTTTTCTTCCATGCAGTCTGTTTACATCAGGTCTGAGTTGAGAATCTCTTGACTTCCTCTGAGAGAGTAAGTGAGAGCGAGAGGGAGGGATCACAGGTGTGTGGAAGCGCACTTAAGGATCTGTTTGTGTGTAAAGTGCCAAGTGTGTTAAACAGCATGACAAGAATAATGTTGAGAGAGGCAAACGGGTGAGCTTTTAGGCACACTTTTAAAAGGCTGTGAGATAAATTGAAGCTTCTCTCACAGTTTTCATGCCGACATTTGTGTTCTTTGTAATACTTCCTCATTATGTCTTTCCCTGAAAATAGTGGTGCATTTATTGTCTTTTAGTATAACATTAACATTATACGTGTGCTTTTTTTTTATTCAAGAGCATTACTTTACCCTACTGATGGTCATAAATATGCTGGATGAGTGGAAAAAGTCATGTGACTGAAATAGTACTTAAACAGTGTAGAAAGTGCAGATATGCAAGTGCAGTAAAATGCAATAAAAAGTAATTAAAATGTATAGATATTAAAGTGAAATGAATACAAAATACAAAAACACAGTGTCAACTAGAGAGTACAGCAGTGAAAGTTTAGTTTTAGTGTATTACTGGAATACTTTATTATCACAAAATTAATTAAATTTGTTTTGTGTGCATTGACGTTAATTACGTCTCATGGCACTTTTTATGCAGTTTATGTTCTAATATAGTCTACACAATTGAATTGTTGTCAGACAAACTGTTGAATTTTTTTTCAATTTAGTTTTACATTATTATTATTTATTTATTTTTTTTCTCAAGCGCTTTTTCTTCTATTTTAGTCCCTTGTTCCCTTTTTATTTTTCCTGAGGTTAAACAGCCTGTGGAATACACATACTCTTTGATCTCATCCAGAAAATGGGTTTTGTTATTCTTCCATTATTATCTCTCTCTCTCTCTCTCTCTCTCTCTCTCTCTCTCTCTCTCATTCTTTTTTTTTTTCGTTCCCTCAATCACTCTTTTGGCTGGGCGGGGACCCGTGTAGTGTCCTCATTCATTCTCACAATGCCCACTGCTTAGCAACAACCAATCAGCCTTCATATTTTTGGAGGGGCCCTCCAGCCAATCCGGAGTGCTGTGCTATTTGAGCATTTTCTGCTCTTCAATCCTATTGGAGAATGAGAACAAACGGTGTTGGCCCAGAGCATTGGGATGAGCAGAACTGAAGTGCCCTTAAATTCTGACCTCATCAGTGTTGATGTCTAGAGGGATGCGTTAACTCTCTTAGACTTGATCAAAGTGACTCCCTCGCTCTCTCTACCCTGCAGGTGCGTTTGCTCCTGTCCATTAAAAAGTTCCCTGGCACTTTAGCCATGAAGTGTCCTGTGTAGACTTCGGTTCTTGTTAGCTTTTATCGCATGCTACAAAAGAACAAAAAAAGTTTGTGATAGCTTGGAGTGCACACAGTTTAATCTCCCAGTTCTCTTGGCTAATTGTAGATATTATAAACATTAAGAGTTTAAGGGTCAATCTGCATTTGTATTTGTTCCAAAATTATTTGAATTTTTAAACAATAATATACAGTTACTACTTTCTATGATTTTTAGAAAATTCTTGATTTAGATTTCAGTATTGTGTAATTATTTTTTTTGACCATTAAATTGTATTATGCATATTTTGGCATTATATTGGCTATGGACCTTTTTCACATTTTTGGGTTTCTCAGCAGCGGAAGTAGTCTTAGTAACTTCAAGAGCAGTGAATGGAAGAGTACCACAAATATATTTTATGTTTTTGGCGTTCCCTTTTGTTCAAATAGCAAAAGAAAAACTCCATGATAGCATTTTCACAACTTTCAAAAAAAGAAAAAGGGAAAAAAAAAAAAAAGATTAGACTGATAATGGCAGTTGGAAGAGAGAAATGATGCCAAATTTATCATCCCTTCCATAGATACTGCATTAGGAACATCCTCGCATTAGCGTTAACAAGGTTTTTTTTACTTAGGCATAATTTTAAAAAAAGCTTTTGGCTCCTCTCCTGAGGCCAAAAGAGGGCACATCGAGCAAAATATTACTAATCCACGGTTCTTCAAAGCAATAAAATAACACGACTATCTTTGAAAAAAGTGCATTATGCTTAAAATAATGTTTAGAAACCATATATAATCAAGTTGCTTAACCCCTTAGTGTTCCTGTCAAACTTGACTCAATGCAAAACATTCTGCGGGTGGAATGTTGGAACGCTAAGGGGTTGAACAATTAGAAACAAAACAGCGTCATGTGTACATAGTTTAATACAAAGCACGGAAAACCAATCACAAAGAGTAACATTACTTTTTTCATTTAAAAACACAAGATGCAGTGGAATACGGAGAGACTAGTCCTGCCACAAAGTTTCTAAAACATTTTTTTAAAGCTGAACTTACAATAAGCCATTTTAAATGGCTTTCTAAACATCCGACTCTCTTGTGCGAGAAATGTGTGCAACAGTGATAGATGTCCTTTGACAAAATGCAATGCTTTAGATTTGAATGTGGATTTTTATTTTAGATTTGAGGAATGTTTGAAATGTGAGGGTTTTTTTTTTTATTATTATTTTTTTGACAGCCCTAGTGAAAAGGGTCCATTGGTCACCCTGTACGTAAAATATTTTAATAATTTTTTTTATTTTTTATTTTTTTGACAATTCTTTTGGTGTGGAAAACATCAGTACCTACTTCAGTGTGCAGGTATCCCCAATATATAAAGTAAATGTGCATTAATGAAACCACAAAAATAAATACTAAATACTAATAATTAATAAATTAATACCAGTGTTAAAGGGATAGTTCACCCAAAAATGAAAATTCTGACTTTAATTACTCATATTGTTCCTAACCTGTGGAGGATCAGAGAGCTTTTGGATTTCATCAAAAATATCTTAATTTGTGTACCGAAGACAAACAAAGGTCTATTGGGTTTGGGATGACATGAAGGCAAGTAATTAATGACACAATTTTCGTTTTTGGGTAAACTATACCTTTGAAAGTAATTTGTTTCGCAAATTTCAAAATGAACATCAATTTTATTTCATATTGTTTAGCTGTAGGTTCACATAGTATATAAAATTATTTTACTTTTTAGTGTTTTATTTTTAATTTATGTAGACAATATAGTATTTTAATGTTGGCCATGTATTGTTATCGGTCATAAAATTTATATTGGCTATAATTCATATATACCGTATAATACCGTCTAATAGGGGTCGACCTATTATTACAGATCAAGTAGACTGTTAACCGATATTTTGAACCAATGTATATGTTTAGGGTAAAAATAAAAATGAATGTCAAAATTAAGAATAATTGACGACAAAACTTTCATTAAATGCTGTAAAATTATTTTATCACCAATCGGATTTGAAACAGACTGATACCGATAACCATAAAAGTGCTTAACATACAGCACCATTGCCCTACGGGTGTCCCTACTTCTTCCGATCCCGCCTCCTATCTCTCTTCGCTTCATGTCAGTTCTGATCTGTCCTATCCTTTTAAAGACAAAAATGCCAAAATCTTTAAAATGCTTAATATTGTCACCGATAATTGGCCAGACCGATAATCAGTCAACCCTGAATCTCTAAAGGTGTGCACACCAAAACAAAGTGAATATTTGCATTGCATTATTGGTCTAGATTACTCACAGGATGTTTTCCGTCTCAGTTTTTTTTATTTGCTGATACAGCCGGACATGTCAAACTGGACGTGTCAATAAGCTCTTCACTGATTGGCTTGCGCTACATGTTGTAAATTTCAGCTTGCGTGAAAGACTTATAGTATAAGACGTAGAGTGTATCGCACTTTCGCGGCAATCGTGTCGCCCAATTAAGTGTCATTTGCATTGCCCGGGTGTGAATTTGTGTCTATTCGTGTCTTTGCATTGACTTTGTATGTCATCTACTCACGTAAATGAGTGAATTCACTTTTGGTGTGCACACATCATATGTCAAAAAAAAAACTTTAAGGTGACGGGAAATGTCTAGTGTGCAGTATATAGTGACGAAAACCCTTGTCAGTTGATGTGAACGTGTGTTTTATGTGTTTGACAGGGTTCTGGTGATCATCAGCACACTAGATGGGAGAATCGCCGCTCTGGATCCTCTAAACCAGGGACGCAAGCAGTGGGACCTGGATGTGGGCTCAGGCTCTCTAGTGTCCTCTAGCCTCAGCAAACCAGAGGTACTGAACCGTTTCTCACAAACTTAACACAAGCTAACGCTTAACGCCCAACAACTGTTTTTTTAGATAGAAGTATTAAACACTTTCTTGTAGTGTTTTGCATTGTGCTGCAACATAAGAAGCTTTTCTTCCCAAACATGCACACTGTTTGTCTGTTGTTCGTAAGAGTTTGAATAGTGTGTGTCTGTGTGTGTGAGTGTGTGGGAAAAGGTGATGTTTGTTTGAACCTCTTTACCCCAGAAGAGAATGAGACATTGCCCAAAGGAAATTGGATCTGAAACAAGTTACATACACACATACATACATACACACACACACACACACACAGATCACAGACTCGTACTCTCTAGAGACTGAAGACTAGCCTGGAGGAAGAGCGTTTGGCAGCGATGCACTTGTGCGCCTGTGCGCATGCACACATTTACACAAAAACACTGAGAAAACATTGGCACTACACGCAAGGCTTCTTCTAATTTGATTACATTGTTACACATTTGTTTGATCCATACTAAGAATTAGTGGTCATGATATAATTTTACTGTTATTACCCCACCTTACTCTCTGTGTGTATGTATATATAGCTTAATGAGCATGTGTGTGAGTGATTGTGTTGACCCCCTGTCTGCTTTGGCGGTAACCTGAAATGCCTGGCTGCTGTGGGAGAAGATTCCCCATTGGCTAGAATCTTTCTCTCACCTCCCCTTTTACCTCTGGGTGCCTAGCAACCAGCCATTCTGATTGGTTCAGGCAGTGCCTTGCAAGGCATTCTGCTCAGTGATTAGAGCAGTCTGCCCCCTTCTGATTGGCCCTCGCCATGGCGCCAGTAGAAAGCAGTCACCTATAGCATGCCTCAACAGTAGGAGAGAGGCCAGCAGTAAACAGCATTGTCTGCAGAAACACGCTGTCCCAACACGAGGGGGAGGTGTGTGATGGAGGGAAAGAAAGAGAAAGATGAGAGGAATGAGGAAGAGAGATGGGGGTGGAGAAGGGATGCCACTGACAGTGTGGTGTGAGTCATGCTGAGAGGATTGAAGAATGAGGTAATGCCTTATGTGTGGGATGATGTCATCCATAAGAATGCTGACCCCCCCCGCAAACCCCCCACCCACCCAACAAACACATACACCCCCTCACATCTATTAGACTTTACAGTGAACTGTTGTAATTAAGGCACATTAATCCAATGAGCCGAAAATCCGGTATGTCTGCACACTATTCAGTGCACAAGGCCTTTTGTTTGTTTGATTGCAGCACCAAAGGGAATCATTTAATGTGACTCACAGAATGAAGGTATTGACACACTGCCAGGCTTGTGCAGTAAACAAAACTAAGTTCATGAAGTCATTTAAATCTCTGAAAACCATGCCCATGTCACATTTTACAACAAAATCAAATTAGGTTAAACGTTAATTTATGGTGTCCTTGTTGCAGTGTAATATTAATTAACTACATATACTTCCCTAGTGAAAAATAAAAATACATGTCATCCTAAGTATACTAAAAATATATTTACATATTATTTAAAGATCGTACAATCCTTATCAATAGTAGGTGCGTTTCCATTACAGATTTGCGCAAAACTTTGGCAATATTTTATACATGTCGATAAAGTATTGCGAAATGACAACATTTCCATTAACCGATGTTATGCGACTAAAACATAATTTGTTCCTCTCGCGATAAGTAATGGCAACTGATTTTGGCTTTATTTAATCGAAAGAGGTGTATGCATCTATCTTTACAGAAGCAGCATGGAGAGCCGCTTCAGAAACGTGTGCGACACTGCTGGTATATACATAACATCAGCTCCGGTGACCGCGTCGGAGCCGTTGCATGCCACAGATGCTTGCAGCGTACATAGTCTAAGCATTAATATTAGGGAAAGCCCCTTATACTTGAGAGCGGCTATGTATGAGTGTTTCTTGGAGTTTATAGTACATTGAAGAATGATCATATGACTTTTTACATATGTAACCTGTAAATGCGAAAAAAACATTTTCTTTGCAGCTTTGCGAAAGATTCCTTTTTCGAATTGCCTGAAAAACCACCTCATGCGAGCGTAAAAACTTTTTTTGCGATAAATGGGAGGTTTTGCGCAATTGACGCGTTTCCATTAGGCATATTTTCAATTTGCAATTTCAGTTTGCACATCTTGAAGGGTAATGGAAATGCAGCTAGTGACATTAAAATATGTTTAGGCTTAATATTAAGAAATGTGCATTGTGCACAGGTAGTTCTCCAATAAAGTTTAATTACAGTTTTTATATCAGTAAGTCTTGAGGGATAGGTTAGGAAATATGTTATTAGACTTGATCTAAACTTAGTATAAAATAAGTGTATTTTAAGTTACTTTTTTACAAGGGTTACTATGTGGTTAGGGTTAGGATGAGGGTTTGGTTGCAAGTAATTATGCATATTTTATTGTTATTACTGAAGTAAGTACATGTAACATGACCACCATAAAATAAAACATTACAGGAATTAATATTTTTGAATATATGTACAGTAATCAAACATGTTTTAAGAACATTGTGGCATTTCTTTGACAATTAAGAAAAATCTCCTATCAAATTCACATTACTGTAATGTTTTCCTTTCAATTTTAATCATGCCACAATAACGCCAGAAATATCAGATACAGCCCCAGATCCTGTCAGAAAATATCTGTTTTTATCTGGTAACAGAACTGCTAGTCAGCAATATTGTCTAATACTCCAAACCCGTTAAAAGCAAGTCTTGTCTGGTACACAAAACAATGGTTTGTCTGGTATTGTATTAACAGTTCTATCAGCCAAGAAGTTGATTGAGTAAAGCCAGTGAGAAGAAAGCAGAAGACAAAGAAAGCAGGAGACAAAGTGCAAAGAGCAAAGTTTATTAAATGGTTGATCTAGAGTTGCGTATGTTTTGAATGCTCAGACTTTATCTGATGAACACACATCCAACATGTAGTGTTATATCAAAATGCTTCACAACAAAGTCCCATGAACCTTAAATTTCCATTAACATTTCCTCTTATCTCTTATTCATGAAGACAAACAGCCCTTGAAACACACAGTCATAAGACTAATCAACAATGGTAAAAAAATAAAATAAATAAATAAATTGATATAGTGTGACTAATCAATGAATAAATCAATGAAATGAGTATATAAATGGTTTAAATGATTCATATAAATATGATTAAATGGAATAATAAAATGATTAAATGGTCAATGATTATAAATGAAGAATAAATGAATGTAAAAGAAAGAAAAACACAACACGTATGGTTGCTCTCCTTAAGCAGGACACACACAGTTTGCTTTTGAGGATCCTTAGACAATTCATGTAATATTGATTATTGTCATTACTGCAGAACAGCATTTTCTTGTTAATACTAAATAAGTTTTCTGATTTTTAGCAAGTATAAATTATAGGTAGTTCAATAAAGACAATATTCTTCTTTGCCTATTATATCACGGAGCTGTCGAATGCTTGACAAACGCTGTGACAAATGCAGTCATCTTTCAGTAAGTGCACAGCTGTGTAGTAATGTTTTTTTGGCTGCGTTACAGTTCCATATCATTCGCCAAATGATTTCATTTATTTAAAAGGCCATTTAAAGACATTGACCAAACAAACACAACTTTAAAGGTTAGCCATTAGTCTCTCTCTCTCTCTCGCCAACTGCTTATCAATGGCTCAGGCCACTGTTATCTTCTCTAAAATTAAATTTTTGAATTGGCAAACGGAGACTTGGCATGGGATGGATAAGAAACTAGTTTTACATACACTTCTTTAATGACATCCACTCGCCCCAAAAAAAAACACACGTCTTGAGAAAAAACATCTGAAAAATGTCTTAAGGTGTGGTAACCAATGGTATAAGCAGAGTAATTGAACACAGCCTGATGAATTATTCAAAAATAACGCACACCCAAGGTGTAACCGCCACTTTTGCGTATTTGCTGCATGACCTTGGGTACTCATTAATTTTCAATAATTCAATAGCTTGTTGTTTCTGTTTTGCTTTGTATTACAATGGTAAACATGTAATTATATTAAAAACAGGCTTCATGTTTATGTAAAATGTGTAACTTATTTTTTCTTTTAATTTTGCGGTAAAATATGACCCTGACATGTTCTTGACAGATTTTGAGAGATTTTCCTCAACAGCACAATGCTGTGCGAACACGTAGTTCTTTGAAGTGTCATTTTGGTGCTGCTCTTTTGCTTTCTTTTTTGGTATGTGTCAGTGGTGTCAACTTCTTAAGAGAGATTGCACTCCAATGATATGCTGAATATCTGTCGTGAAAACAGGCAAAGGAGCATCAGCGTTTTCACAAAAGTGCTGCTTAGTCCTAAAACCCAAAGGAATATTGGCGTTTTCCCTCAGAAATTTCAAATAGATTTTTAGAATAAAGGTTTTTGGTTTGTGAGTGAAGTAAGGTCTGTCAAACCAGGCTCATTAGAAACCGTAACTATTTTAATAGTTGGCAATTTCGTATGAATTGTAAAAAAGCAAGCACGAATGTCCACCCATAAATCTCAATGGAGCGAAAGCAGATCTGGCAAAAAAAAGATACAAAAACAGTTACAGATTGTCAGGTGAGTGTGTTCTCCTCATGTGAAGAGACTTTGACTACTACAATGTACTTAACCACAAACCTTATTTTACTTCTAAATTGAATCTTTCTGAAACCCGTAGATTCAAGGTTGGCCCACAAATTGATGTCACAACTGAACTACTTGTGTTAGATAAACTGTAAATGTTTTGGGTTGTTGACTTTCTTGATAGCTTGTCATCTGTAGACCTAAGTGTGTTTATTTGATTTTAAACTGTATGTAGGGTGCACTAAAGTGATTTTTGTGCCAGGAAGAGTGTGAAATGATATGTTGTGTTTGTGTGTGAGTATATGTGTGTGGGAGACAAGAGAGATTACCGCCGAACAGAGAAGGGAGAGGGGATTGCGCTTAGCTTGATGTAATGCTATGTGTCAGACTCAGTGGAGCGCTATCATCTGTGGGGGGTCATTGAGTACGGAGGGATATCCTGCCTACATAGACACACTTCATACTCAAACCTGCTGTGATCCCTTAAGACAAGGGCCAGACTGCCTTTGGCTAAATCTCTCAAATTGAATGTGTCAAACAAGATTCCAGAAGTCATTGCCTACAGCTGAACTGAGTACTTGATTCATGTTGGGCTGCTATGGGCTTCACTCTGATATCATGCCCATATGTCCCCTACTCCTCAATGAAAATAATGGAGGAACTAGGAATTATCCAGTTTAAAGGAAACTAAAGGCAGTGTTGCCCAGTGTGTTCACTTACAGTCTCAGATCTCAGCTGTCTTCATGTACATTCAATATGGTGTGGAAAGTTATGGTTTTTGCTACAGAAATGACATACTCTTGATTTAACTATTGATTGCCATCAAATTGCCCAACAAAACTTGATTTAACTATTGAGGCCCTCTGGGGCATTTTAAATTAAATCCACAAGTAGTTGGCACTAGACTTGCCATTGAAGTGTAGGAAAGAGCTTTGCCGAGCTAAATATCTCTTGTCAGAGAGAGCATTTTCCATACCAGGCTACAAGCTTGGTCCTTCAGTCCTCTCTGGCATCCAGTGCATGAAAAAATAGATTTTGTGCCATGTGTCTTTTTCCTGAAGCTTCACATTTGTTTAAATACCAGAGCACACTGACATGACATACTGTAGAGGTTAAATTACACACTTCGTAAAAAGCAGCCGACCTTTTACATTTACAGCTTGTAGTTAAGAGGTTTAAAAGCTGGTCTTCCTTTCATGCAAGTCATAAAAACCTCCTTGTTGCATAATAAAAATAATTCTCTGAAAAGTCATTTAATTTCATGTTCTTCAAGGCTTCGGGAGCCTCCTTATTTATCCATTTATTAATTTATTTATTGGACACTGGATTTATTATTTTTTTTATGAATGTAAAGTAGTATAATATGTTAAAATAAAGCTATAACAGTAACTTTAACCAGTTGTGAAAGTATGTAGTCAGGAACTAAGGATATCCTAGCAGAGTAATCACATGTGTAGTTCATTAAATTAGCTAGTTTTAGTTTTAGAACATTTTGTTTAAAGTTTCTTTCTTTAAAATAAATGATTTATAAAGTAAAATAGAATAAATGTAAAATACAGGTAGGTTTTTTTTTTTTTTTTTTTTTAATCCAGTGCCTTGCAATTAATTTTTTCTTCTCTCTCTCTCTCTCTCTCTCTCTCTCTCTCTCTCTCTCTCTCTATATATTTATATATATATATATATGTATATATTATATTATATTATATTATTTATATATATATATATATATATATATATATATAATTTTTTTTTTTTTAATTATTTTATTATTATTATTATTATTTTTTTAATAATTCTATTAATTTAATACATTATTTTATAGTTTTTTTTAATAATTCTATTAATTTAATACATTATTTTATAGTTACACTACCGTTCAAAGTTTGGGATCAGTAAGATTTTGTGTGTGTGTACTTGTTTTTGCTACATTGTGGGGACCAAATGTCCCCACAAGGATAGTAAAACCTGAAATTTTTGAAAATGGTTAAAAAATGGTTAAAAATAGTACATGATGTTTATCTGAAAGTGTAACGATGCAGACATGTTTTCTGTGAGGGCTAGATTTAGGGTTAGGGGATAGACAATATCGTTTGGTCAGTATAAAATCTATAGAAGTCTATGGAAAGTCCCCACAATTCACAAAAACAAACGTGTGTGTGTGTGTGTGTGTGTGTGTGTTTTAAAGAAGTTTCTTATGCTGCATTTATTTGATTTAAAAAATCCAGAAAAAAACAGTAATATTGTGAAATATTATTACAATGTAAAATAATGGTTTTCTATGCAAGTATATTTTTAAATTGTAATTTATTCCTGTGGGGCAAAGCTGAATTTTCAGCATCATTACTTTAGTCTTTAGTGTCACATGATAATTTATGATCAATGTTGAAAACAGTAATGCTACTTAATATTTTGTTGGAACCTGTGATACTTTTTTTAGGATTCTTTAATAAGTCAAAAGTTAAAAAGGACAACATTTAAAATAGAAATATGTTGTAACAATATAAACTATCATTTAAAAGTTTGTGGTCAGTAAATTTTTATGCTTTTGTTTTTTTTTTTTTTTAATAATTAATACTTTTATTCACCAAGGATGTGTTAAATTGATAAAAATAATTGATTAAAAAAAAGTGACAGCAACGACTTATATTGGTAGAAAAGATTTCTGTTTTGAATTAATGCTGTTCTTTTAAACTTTCGTTCATCAAAGAATCCTGAAAAAAGTATCACAGGTTCCAAAAAAATATTAAACAGCTGCACAGATGTTTTCTGAAGGATTATGTGACAGTGAACACTGGAGTAATGATTTTGAAAATTCAGCTTTGCATCACAGGAATAAATTATATTTTAAAATGCATTAATACAAAAAGCCACTGTAATATAATTTTACAATATTACTGTTTTTTTTTTTCCTGTATTTTTTTTTTTATAAAGTAAATGCAGCCATGATGAGCATAGGAGAATTCTTTACCAAAAAAAAAAAAAAATTGAAAATTTAAAAATTTTGAACAGCAGTGTATATTAATTGGGACAAAGCTATTAATTTTTTGCTTGCCTACTAGTTTTTAAATGGATAGTCATTTTACGTAGCTGACACACTTGATTTCAGAAGCGCTCTGTAATAGCTAATGGCATTAATGAAGTTCTGGACATCAGCTGGGGTTAAATGCGTGCTCTTCTAATTGATTGGCTTTAATTGTTCATTGATTTAGGACGTAGCTGGGCTGAGGATGATGGAAGTCTCACCCAACATCAAGATCCTGTAGAGCTGGAGATCAGACAAATAGATCACATGATGGATTAACTCAATGTAGCACAGTGATGAGTCATCCATTGCAGCACACACACACCACACACACACTTTAAACCTCTTACCCTCAGTACCGCTGCAAACTCCTCACAAGCCCCACCCATCCAGACGTGATGGACAGATGAGCTAATCCCTTCAATTCTCAACCAATCACAGCAGCTGTTTTCGTTCTCCAGGTGCTTGCTTTCTCATGGTGTTTCAGCATCCTATTGGTCAACACCAGGTGTCAAGGTTAGATTTAGCACAACAGAAAGTCAGTGATCTCATCCCCCCCCCACCTCTGTTTTCTAAAGTGTCTGTTTGAGGTGAGATCACTTTTTGGATTAGGGTCAGTTACAATATCCTTATATAATGGCCTTTTCTTTTTATCAGTGTGTGTGCTCGGGACACTCGTGCCCTGCTTGTGTAACTCTTCAGACAACAGTAGACCAAGCGCCAAATGTTAATGGCATACAGTGTGATAATGCCACATGCAGCCTCAAAGCTGATTGGTCAACGTCTCTGTGTTGTCTGTCCCCTTGTCTCTATCCATCATGGTCTGCTCATTGTATCCACCCTGCTGCTGATGATTGAATACGTGAATTATTTCCCAAGATAAAAATCAAGTGCCACTTCGACTCATTTACTACAACAATCAGATCAAAAATAGTAAGAATCTCATGACCTGTTTCTGTTCTTCAGATTTTTGGGAACAAGATGTTCATTCCCTCTCTGGATGGAGCTCTGTTTCAGTGGAACAGGGACAGGGAGAGTATGGAAGCTGTTCCATTCAGTGTTGAGTCCCTGCTGGACTCCTCGTACCGCGTCGGAGAGGACACTGTGCTTGTAGGGGGCAAATCCCTCACCACGTACGGCCTTGGCGCATACAGCGGCAAGGTAACTCAAACGTTTTCTTTTTCATTTGTTTTCCAGAACAATAAATGATTGATGTGCTGTTGTGGCACTATACGAACTCTTTTATCATATAGTATCGGTTGTCAGCTTTAACCTCCCTCTTTCTTTTTCTCTGTAGTTGAAGTATATTTGTTCAGCAGTGGGCTGCAGTCGGTGGGGGGACGAGGAAGGAGAGCCAGAGGACGTACTGTTACTCCAGAGAACACAGAAAACTGTCAGAGCCGTGAGGCCTCGCAACGGGTTTGAGAAGTAAGAAATACCCGCAGGCTCTGTTGAGCGCTTTATGTGACCTTGATTTTGATCTCGCAAATGATACAAAGGTAGATTGGATGCACGGGACGCTAGATTGTATCAGTGTCGCACAGCTTGGCAGGTTGATATTGAAAACAATTGTAGAATGGTAGTCATTCCAGTAAAATGGCAGTTGTTTCGTGTTTTCTTTCCCTGATAGATGGAACTTTAGCGTGGGAAACTTTGAGCTAAAATTCGTCCCTGAGATTCAGTCCAGCCTCAACTTTCTGGAGGGGGAGCCGTCTAATGGGGAGACATGGCGAGAGGTCAGACGTGAAGCACAACGCGTCATCCAAGAGGAGACGGACGCACAAACCAAAAATCATGCTAATGCGCATTCACACTCGCACACTCAGGTAGAGGGCTTGGACCTGGTCATTAAGGTTTCTGTGCCGGACTGGAAAGTCATGGCCTTCAGCACCAAACCGGAAGGACAGCTGATCTGGGAGCATCAGGTAACACAACTTTGTCGTTGTTTAGAGTCTTAGCTGAAACTTGTAGTAAGAAATCATGAGAAAAATGAATTTTTTTTCGTTTTCTTTTTTGTGAAGTTTTGCACACCCATTGCCTCTGCGTGGTTGGTAGGAGGGGGGAAGGTGACTCCCATTAGCCTGTTCGATGACACCTCGTATAACTCCCAAACTGAGACTGAAGCTCAGGAGGATGATGACATCATGGAGGAGGCCCGCGGGGCCACTGAGTCCAGCGTTTACCTGGGTAACACACGCTTGACATTGTTTTACACATGAGTGTGGATGAGATCCTGTTTACTTCTGGTATACAAATTGGTTTTGGCTAAAGCAAGTTATTAGTCAGGTCCAAATACAAGTGTAAACTTGGTTTCTAATGTTTTCGGTTCGTTTAGTTGACCTGTCAATCCACCGTTATGGTAAGACAAGGACTACAACTTTTGCTTTGAAAGAAAATAGCTGTTTACTCAAATTGTGAAAACCAACTTCAAATGTAGTTATGCTGCGTTCAAGTCTTCCTGGGACGAGTAGAGGTCGACCGATATATCGGTTTTGCCGATTAATCGGCACCGATAGTTGATTGGTGGAACTATCGGTTATCTGCAAAAATTCATGCCGATAGTGTTTTTGTTTTTTGTTTTTTGTTTTTTTCCGGGTTGGGTCCGTTGCTGGAGCATCTGAGAAGGTCGTCATTATACAGCAAAGTCCCTATAGTCTTTGTTATACAGCATGAGAGCGGCCTCTAGTGGCGGAAATCACTGACAGCACGTGCCGTTTGTTTAAACACGTGACACTGCGCGTTGCACAGAGCGGGACACTTCAAAGGCAGATTTAAAACATTGACAACTAAATGGTGTGTACAGTATACTGTAGTGCATGTTTTCATGTCATTATTAAGCAATGAATTTGTTGACTAGATGCTGCGTTAGTGGAGAAAAGACAGCGGTATGCTTTTGCCCGCTTGGTGAACAGATAAAGTCTTGTAGCCCCCCGCTCGAATTGAACGCAAATCCATTGTGTGTTATACTGGATAGCTGCGAGTTCTTCTAGATGTGGTGCTGCACTTTTGCCCGTTGTGTGACTAACACATTTTTATATTTTGATTAGATAACCACAAATGTTCTAGAATAGAAGCAGTTAAATTGTAAAAGTGCACAATATCCATAGACATATGCAATTTCAATACTGTGGCCTGTGTAGATATTTAAAGATGGCCATCTGCAGCTTGATTGTTGATGTAATGCTAACACTTTACAATATGAGTCCATTTGTAACATTAAGACTGATAAAAGCTGTAGAATACAAGTATTGTTCCTTGTTAGAGTGTGTTAATTTCAGCATTTACTGATATATATTAAACATTTTAGTTGCTTTTGTTAACATTAATGAACAATGAACTAACTGTAATCAATATATATAATATATAACTGTTTTTTTTTTTTTTGTTTTTTGTTTTTTTTAAATAGTAGAGCACTATTTATTTTCCATTCAGTATCCATTTTAAAAACTATCGGCCGATTAATCTGTATCGGCCAATGTAGTCCAACCTAGTTATCGGTATCAGTAAAATGCAATGTCGGTCAACCTCTACTTACTCTGGGCTCTGGGCTTAAAGAGAGTTTTTCTTTTTTTTTTAGGCTTGAAGAGTTTTTCACTGGTAAAAACAACTTTGCGGTGGCGTTCATGTGCATTCAACTCGTAAATACGATCTATCCAACATGACTTGAACGCACCAATAGTACAGCTGTGTATTGGCCAAATGAGTATTGGCCAATAGCCAGTACCGATACAGATATATTTTCTTTTGTTTGGAAACAACACCAAGTATGACCTGAGAGCACATGAGTAGTTTCAGCACAGCGCCATCTACTGATCAAAAAAATTTACAAATATTGACATTTCTGCTTTCAACTTCTGAAAAATCCCAAGATTGGTCTCATTACATTCGCAACTGCATACTTAACAGCACGATTTTTTGATAATGCTGTATAGCAATAAAAGTCTTTTAACAGGGGTCTAACCCTGTTCATAGTGAGCTACCATACTGAGTTTGATTTCAGCCCTAATCACATCACATACACCTGAACCAGCTAATCAAGTCTGCAGAAAGGTAGTGCCTGGTGTGCTTGGCCCCTTAATTGCTGCTTGCAGCTATATTTGTTTTAAAAGTCATATGTGTCAAATTAGAAAGTCATTATTTTGACATTATTTTAAATGCTGTTCTTTTAATCTTTCTTGGAGCAGTCTTGGAAAAAATTCCCATAAAAATATAAAACGGCACAATTGTTTTTAACTGATAATAGTAATAAATGTTTCTTGAGCAGCAAATCAGCATTATTCTGAAAGGTCATGTTACATAAAAACTCCATCGGAGTAGAAGAAATTACTTTAATTTTTTTTTTTTTTTTTAATATTTTTAAATAGAAAATAGAAAAGTTATTTAAAATAGTAATGCACTGCATTTTTTTGGTAACGGCAAATAACGTTAACAGAATAGACTTCTTTTAAAGCAATTTAAGTCAGTGGTGTATGCAATCACAAGAGAAGTATTGGAGATGCGTAATTCCAGGTGTAAACAGCATCTTGAGAAGACAGGTAATGTGAATCTAAAACGTGCTTTCTCTCTCATTAAAGGGATGTTTCAGGGTCAGCTGTACCTCCAGTCCTCTGTGAGAATCTCTGAGAAGTTTCCATCAAAGCCCAAAGCACTGAATGGGTGGAGCAGTGACAATGACATGACGCCACCACCTACGGTCAAATGGAAACCCCTCATCCGTGAGTATACTACACCTTATACACGCAAATGTACTGTATGTACTAAAAACAGTGTAATGTTGTCAGTAACACCAGTCTATTTCTTCCTAGACTCCCCTTCCCGTACTCCAGTCCTGGTGGGCTCTGAGGAGTTTGATAAATGTCTGAATAATGATAAATTCTCTCATGAGGAGTACAGTAACGGAGCTCTATCAATACTGCAGTACCCCTATGGTAAGAACAACAGTCCTTCGGGGCATTTCAACACTTGGTTTGACCATGAACATGTGGTTTAAAAGAGAATTTAAACTCATCACCACTTTCTTTGTTTCCCAATACAGATAATGGATACTACTTTCCATACAGTCCTCGTTACCGTAACCGCCGTGATGAGACGGCAGTGAGTGTTCTGCTGAAGAAAGATGGAGAGGGGTCACAGGTAAGAAGGAAAGACCCTGTGCTACTGCTGCCGTGGTGGAAAGAGATTCTGGGTACCATCATCTTCTGCATCGCTGCCACCACCTACATCGTCCGCAAGTTCTTCCACCCACCCACAGCATACGTGCGGGTAAACAAAAACTCACAATACACATCTTGTTTTCTTTTGTTTTATATATAGATTACAAATAATGTGTGAAAAGTCATGCATGTTTTAATACTGTTTTAATTAATCTGTGCAGCAACGAAAGGAGTCAGAAACACAGTGTCAAACTGACAGCAAGTTTGAACTGGACATTACAGAACCCAAAGAAATTGTCGTCACAGAGACACGGCCATGCGAATATGTCTCTAGGTAAGTAAGCGTGCATTTTGAATTTATACAGATGTTAATATTGATTTGGTGTCCATTTTAAGTTTGGTTAATTATTATAATTCATTTTTGTTGTTAATTTAATCAGTAGTTTAATCAATTTAAGCTTATTCACTGGCAAAAATAATGTCTGATATAATTTCTGCCTTTTTTTTGTATTTATATATTTCTTTTTTTTTTATTAATAGTAATAATTTAATATTACATTCAACCAAATTAAGTTCATATTCAGCATCAATGTATTAAAATATGGGTAGAAAGTTGAAAATGTATTTAGAAGAAAACATTTTGGTAACACTTCACAATAAGGTGTCTTTTGTTAACATTAGTTAATACATTAACATGAACAACATTAACAATACATTTCTTACAGCATTTATTAATTTTTGTTAATGTTAGTTAGTAAAAATACTTCATTATTTGTTCATGATAGTTCACAGTGCATTAACTAATGTTAACAAATCAACTTGTGATTTTAATAATGTATTAGTAAATGCTGAAATTAACATTAAGATTAATAAATGTTGCAAAAGTATTGTTCATTCTTAGTTCATGTTAACTAGTGTAGTTAACTAATGTTAACTAATGAACCTTATTGTAAAGTGTTACACACATTTCTTAATTAGATTTACATTGTAATTTAAAACTACTTGCATGTTGTATTAATATTAATGATTAATCAGTAATTTATTGTTAATTTTAAGGATATTGAACTGAAATTTCCGAAAGTTGACATTCCTAAAATAGTATTTATTTAATTGTTTGTTTTACGTAACCATCTGTTATGGATGAGGTCATGTGAGTCTGGTTTCTTTCTTTTTCTTTTTTTTTTTTTTTTTTTTTTTTAATTCTGCTTAAAACAAAAAAAAAAAAGAGAGAATCAGAGCAATATGCATTATCCACATGGCACAAAGTGATATGTGTTTACAGAGGAGCTCATTCGGGTTTACTTTTAAATAAAGAAGTTTCAAATGCCAGAAAACAGTTGGAGTTCCACTTTTAAATAAGGAAATTCAAACTCATTTCCTAAAATAGTTTACACTTGTTTGCACATGGTACATTAGAGACAGTTGCTGAATGTGGAATGCACAGATGGCATCGTGATCATATTTTACTTTTAAATTCTCAAGGGTAAACGCACAGCTATAATGACACAAGTGCTCTCGCTGTGCGGGTTTATTTGCTGAGTTTGATTGTTTTCAAGTGATGTTTTAAATTACTAATTTATGCAGTATGTAACCGTTTTAGTAGGCTTCTCTGCATGCTCTGTTGAGCTCAGTTGAACACAGACAAACAGCTGTACTACTGTACAACATACGGCGGTGATTCAAATCAGCAGAACAAAGTCCAAGGGAATATTTTCATAACTGAGTTGTGTGTTTTGTATATCAGGTACTTGACAGACTTCGAGCCAGTGCAATGTTTGGGACGTGGTGGATTTGGTGTCGTGTTTGAGGCACGCAATAAAGTGGACGATTGCAACTATGCCATCAAGAGGATCCGTCTACCCAACAGGTATCAGTCGTCACAAAACATTAGTGTGCCATAAAACCGTCATTTGGGATACAGGTGTGTGTATGTTTGGCTTTAATGCTGTTTGTGATTGTAGGGAGTTGGCTCGTGAAAAGGTCATGCGAGAGGTGAAGGCTCTAGCTAAGCTGGAGCACCCAGGCATCATTCGTTACTTTAACGCTTGGCAGGAGAGTCCGCCCCAGGGCTGGCAGGAGGACATGGACAAACGCTGGCTCAAAGATGCAAGGTGCGAAAAATGGCCTTGAACAGAAACCTGGTGACTTGTTGATTAATACAAGGTTGTTGCGGTCATGGATGATCACAGAATTTTTAAAGTTATGTTTTCTGGGCTGGTAAAAGTCATGAAAAATTCTCTAGTGAATAAACATTTTTATTGTTATGAATATTTAGAGATGATTGTAAAAGATTAAATAATTTTTCAAAATGGGAGAAGTCATGGAAATATGGTACATCAAAACAGTAAATAATTATTTTAAAAATCTGCATTGAATTTAAAAAGTCAGATCTGTTGCCTAGCACATTTCGTCTTATAATGTTATCAAAGTTGCTTAATATTTTTGTGGAAAACCATGATAAACTGCCATTTAAGATTTTAAGAAAAAAAAAAATCACTTTTATTCAGGTAGGACGCATTAAATTGATCAAAAGTGACTTTTGTTTGTTTATTTATTTTTTTTAAGTTCTTTTAATTTTTTTTTTTAATTCATCAACATCCTTTATTTTATTTTTTTTATTTTTATTTTTGTTATATATGTTTTTTTATTTTATTTTATTTTTGTGACCCTGGACCACAAAACCAGTCATAAGTGTCAATTTTATGAAATTGAGATTTATTGATTGAAATTATTGCTACAAATATAGCCTTGATATCTGGTCCCAGGTCACATTATATTTAATATTTTATTTTATTTTATTTTATATTTCATTTTATATATATTTTTTATTTTAGACTTTGTTTTATTTTTATTTTAGATTTTACATTTTATTTTCTAATGTTATTTTATATATTTATTTTATATTTTATTTTAATATATATATATATATTATTATTATTATTATTATTATTATTATTATTATTATTATATTTTTTTTTTTTTTTAATGTTTTTATTTTATTTTATTTTAACCAGAATCTGGTGTATCTAAGCAAGAGCATTAACTGGAAGGCTCCTGTTATTTATTTCTTCAGTACCGCTGACTGGCTTCTGAGCTCTCCTGACCACATGGAGGCGTTCTCAGTCAAGGTTCCTGTGGCCACCCCTTCTCCAGTGGACTCCTCTTGCATGTGTGCGGCCGGTGGCGACACGAGTGTGTGTGTTGGGGATCAAGTATGTGTGGAGGGCCTGGGGCCAGACAGTATGATGTCAGAGCGTGACAGTCAAGCTGACCCAGACGCTGTCCTGGAGGTCTCGGATTCCCCACACTCCTTTGAGCTCTGCCCACCCCGCACGGTTACTCACGGCGACTGCACTTCTTCTTCCTTTGATATCGTCTTTGAGGACTCAGGCTGTGAACACCAGGACAATGACAGTGACCTCAGCGGAAGTACACCTGTGCCACCTGCGTGCCTTTCACAGTCTGGCTCCAAACCCCAACATAGTACATCAGCGGGACCTCCTTCTTCCTTACCTCCAAGGCCCACCTCTCTGAGCTTGGCCCCCAGCACCCCCTGTCCTGCCATGCGGCCCCCGCTTACACCTAAGGTGTACTTGTACATTCAGATGCAGCTGTGCAGGAAGGAGAACCTAAAGGACTGGATGGCTCAGAGGTGTCTGCCTGAGCTCAGGGAACACGCTCAGTGTCTGGATATCTTCCTGCAGATTGCAGAAGCTGTGGATTTCCTGCATAGCAAAGGGCTTATGCACAGAGATCTTAAAGTAGGTCCTGAAAATGAAATGTGGATGTGAGGGGTTTTCCAAAGCAGACTGCTTTTTCATTCTCACTGCTTTCTCTTTCTCTCTTAGCCATCTAATATCTTCTTCACAATGGATGACGTGGTGAAGGTAGGAGACTTCGGACTGGTCACTGCCATGGATCAGGAGGAAGATGACGAGGAGCTGAGTACCCTGACGCCAATGCCAGTCTATGCCCGTCACACTGGCCAAGTGGGCACTAAACTCTACATGAGCCCTGAACAGGTCAGTTCCACTCACTCATTGCACAAACTACACACAATTTAGTGTGAAAACAGACTTAGTGTTTAAAGGGATAGTTCACCCAAAAATGAAAATTCTGTTATTAATTACCCTCATGTCATTCTAAACCCGTAAGACCTTCGTTCATCTACGGGACAGATATTAAGAGATTTTTGATGAAATCAGAGAGCTTTCTGACCCTGCATAGACAGCAACACTGGACACATTCAAGGCCCAGAAAGGAAACCGGCAATGGAAAACAATCAGATTTCTGCATTGCAGGAGATTACAAACATTATAAAGGAGGGACCTGAGTCACATTTTATAATGTGAATGTCAAAGAGACTTAAAGTGGGCTTTTTTGCCAGTTTGCAACCACATAGCAACATGTCTAAGAACACCTTAGCAGATGCATAACAACATCCTGGTAACACTTTATGACAAAGACAGTTTTATGGCCAAGCACCACTTACATTTTTATTTTTTGATGTAAAAAATATATTTATTTAAACTGTTTGTCTTTCTCTTTTGTCTCTCTGTAGCTGTCTGGGAATTCTTATTCTCACAAGGTGGACATTTATTCCCTCGGCCTGATTCTTTTTGAGCTTCTCTATCCATTCCGCACCCAAATGGAGAGAGTCAGGGTAAGACCATCATTCAATTTTTTTGGGTCTGTAAGATTTTTGTTTTTGAAAGTAGTCTCTTTATTTGATCAAAAATACAGGAAAAATAAAAATATTGTGTAATGTTATTACAATTTAAAATGACTTCTGTTTTAATAGATTTTAATTTATTCCTGTAAAACATTATTATTATTATTATTATTAGTTTTGTAGCAATATAAATTTATTTACTGTCGCTTTTGATCAATTTGATTTGTCCTCCTTAAAAATTGGTAACACTTTACAATAAGGTGTCATTTGTTCTGTGATGTATTAACTGAAATGTATTGTTCATTGTTCATTCATGTATTATACTAATTATTAATCTTTGTTAATGTTAATGTTAATTAATAAAAATACAGTTGGTCATTGTTTGTTCATGTTAGTTCACAGTGCATTATAGGATTAGTTCACTTCCAGAACAAAAATTTACGGATAATTTACTTACTGCTTTGTCATGTCTTTTATTCTTTTTTTTGTAAAGAAATTATTTTTTGAGGAAAACATATAGTGGACTTAAATGGTGCCTGTGAGTTTGAACTTCCAAAATGCAGTTTCAGTGCAGCTTCAAAGGACTCTAAATGATCCCAGCCGAGGAAGAATTGGCAATTTCTGTATTTTTTAACCTCAAATGCTCATCCTGTGTAGTTCTTTGTGTATTCTGGTTCAAGACAGTTAGGGTATGTTGAAAAACTCCCATCTTTCTTCTCTAACTTCAAAATCATGCTACATCGCTGCAGAAGTACCGACCCAGTGTTTACAAAGTGAATGCCCTTTAAAAAAAAAAAAAAGGTAAAACAGCGATGTTGGAGGAGAAAATGAGATGGGAGTTTTTCGACATACCCTAACTGTATTGACCCGAGTGCACAGAGTACGCATGTGCATCACAGAGCTAGACAAGTTGAGCATTTGAGGTTTAAAAACAACATAAATTGTCTTTTTTATAGAAAATAACAGATCGCTTCACTAAATAAGACCATTCTTTCTCAGCTGGGATCATTTAGAGCCCTTTGAAGCTGCATTTAAACTGCATTTTGGAAGTTCAAACTCGTGCCATAGAAGTCCACTATATGGTGAAAATTCCTGAAATGTTTTCCTCAAAACACATAATTTCTTTATGACTGAAGAAAGAAAGACATGAACATCTTGGATGACCATGTGGTGAGTACATTAGCTTTACATTTTTGTTCTGGAAGTGAGCTAATCCTTTAATGTTAACAAAAACAACTTGTGATTTTAATAATGCATTGGTAAACACTGAAATTAACATTAATTGAGATTAATAAATGCCGTAGAAGTATTGTTCATTCTTAGGTCATGTTAACTAATGTAGTTTACTAATGTTAACTAATCAATCTTATTGTAAAGTGTTACCAAAAAATCTTACTGACACTAAGCTTTTGAACGCTATTGATGTGAATGCATTCATAAAATTTTGACTTGAATATTTTATTATATGGTACTGAATGATAAACATCTCACTGTTTTTCTTTCAGACTCTCACAGAGGTCAGAGCCCTGCAGTTTCCTGCTGCTTTCTGTAAGGCCAATGTCCTGGAAGTAAGTTTGTTTGTGTTTGTTTGCTTATGCTGCTGGGTATTTTGCAATGGTGGTGGGAGGTGGAGTGGGAGTGACCCTACAATTGGGAAATCTAAAAGATGAACAACACTTCTAGTGCCCCCTGTAGGTGCAAATCTACAATTACAACCTCACCGTCTCCAGTGTGATGTTTTTCATACAGCAGCAGAATGCAGTTAGACCTATTTAACTAAATTTAGAATGTTAAATCAGCTGTATTTGTTTAGTGCATACCACAACACGTACATTACGCTAATGTGTTTTTCTGTTTTGTTTTATTAAAGTCTTCTGTTCACCAAGTCTGCATTTATTTGATCTGAAGTACAGCAAAAACAGTAACATTTTGGGTAACACTTTATTTTATGGTTTCTTAGTTAGTTGCTTATTAGAATGCATATTACTAGAATATTAACCATTTATTAGTACTAATTAAGCAAATTTTAATGGCTTACATGACCTTAATTTACATCTCTAAAACTACCTTGCTAATAGTGAATAAGTGTTCCCTATTCTAAAGTGTTACCAAATTTTGAAATATTTTTACTATTTAAAATTTTTATTTAAATACATTTCAAAATAGAATTTATTCTTGTGATCAAAGCTAAATTTTCAGCATCATTACTCCAGTCTTCACTGTCACATGATCCTTCAGAAATCATTCTAATATGCTGATTTGCTGTTCAAGAAACATTTATTATCAATATTTAAAACAGTTGAGTACTTCTTTTTTTGTTTTTCCCCTAGGATTCTTTGATGAATAGAAAGATCCAAAGATCAGAACTGATTTGAAATGAAAAGCTTTTGTAACATTATGCTATACCATTCAAAAGCTTGGAGTCATTATTTATATATATATATATATATATATATATATATATATATATATATATATATATATATATATATATATATATATATATATTTTATATATATATATATATATATATATATATATAATTTTTCCTTTTTTTGGGCAAAAAAAATTATAGAAATTGTTTTATTTAGCAAGGATGCTTTAAATTGATCAAAAGTGATGAACACATTTGTAATGTTACAAAAGATTTCTATTTCAGATAAATGATGTTCTTCTGAACTTTCAATTCATCAAAGAAAACTAAAAAAAAATTCTACTCTGCTGTTTTCATTATAACTCTGCTGTTTTCATTATAATAATAGTAATAAATTTTTTTTTTTTTTTTTTTTTTTTTTTTTTTGAGCAGCAAATCAGAATATTAGAATATTTTTGAAGGATGTGACTGGAGTAATGATGCTAAAAATTCAGCTTTGAAATCACAGAAATATGTTACATTTTAAAATGTTCAAATAGAAAAACTGTTATTTTAAATAGTAAAAATATTTCAAAATTGTACTGTTTTTGCTCTACTTTGCATCAAAAAATGCAGGCTTGGTGAGCAGAGGAGACTTCTTAAAAAAACATTAAAATCTTACTGTTCGAAAACTTTTGACTGGTTGTGTATATACATGCATTTTGAAACACTCTGTAGGATACAGTTTTGTTCACCCACCATTTTCTATTGTGAGAACAAAAAAATGGTCTTGCATTCGGTAACTGCTCCTGTAAGCCAGTGGTTCTCAACAATTTTAACTTGAAGGGCCCTTATATTATATGAACAGAACTACAACTCTAATATGCATTATATAACATAAACTGTTATTATATTATAATATTTTAATTGAGATTTTTAAAATTATTTTTTTTAGGCTCAGATGGTGCGCTGTATGTTGTCCCGAGTGCCCGCGGAGCGGCCAGAGGCGTCGGAGATCACAGAAGCTCCATTGTTCCAGGAGCTGGAGGTGCCCTGCAGAATCCGACAACGCACTCGAACGTACAGCGCTTCATCCGCAGGACGACCGTCTCGCCAGATATCCTCATCAAACTAGAACTCCCACTCAAAGACAGACACATACTGTGCCTCATCTGCGGGATGACAAACACAACCAGTCACCACCTCTTAGAACGCACATCATTCAGACACTTTTGTGCAGATAAACTGAGCCCAACTAAATAACACATCATTCCACAAACCTCTACAACTGGAATCAAACACATCATAACCATAAAACAAGCTGCCTGCTGTGGCGTTTAGTGATTTAGTCCCCATTGCATTTCTTTTAACCCGTAATGGACCAATCCCATGATTCCGTGCTTCAGAAGCTTTTAACACTCCCCCAAACACACACAAACACAATGCAGGAGGAGAGTTGTTGTTTTTCCAGTGCTAACGAATGCTGATGAATGACCTGCCTTGGGACGCCGTTTACTCTGCATGTCTTAAACAGGAAGTTGTGACGCGTGCTTTCCTGTCCGACCGGAGTTGTTTTTCTCCTCTAATGTAAATAGGCTTAAATAGTAAGCAAGGGAGGCTTTAAAGGTGCTTGTTCAAGACAGAACGCACAAGTTCAGAGGTATTATAGCCACACGCTGTTACAGTGTTAGTGGCTCATGTGCACATTACTTGATGAGCGTGAATCTGCGTGTGACTGAGCGGATGTGGAAATATTCAAACTGCCTTTAAGCTGGACTTTGAGACACGAATGACACGTTTGTGATGATGGTCAGTATGAGACTTCGAATTGAGTGATTTGAGACTTTAAAAGTCATTCTGTAAAATACTTCATGCCGTTAGCACTCAGAAAAGTAGTTTACTGTATTTCAAATCATTTTGAAACACAAATTGATCATTTTTCCTTAAAAAAGAAAATCTGAATAAGAAGTGCTTTGACTAATCACACAGTAAGAAAGGATACAGCTGGAGGAATCACTTCGACCAAATATTCAGCACACACCCTTAATTGTAACATATCAGGTAATTACTGATTGTATGATTTTCTTACCAGTTTTGATTAGAGGGACTCAATTTTCTTTTGTATATGATGGAATTTTCTGTATAGTAACTGCTTTTTACAACTTTTTTTCAACTTCTATGGACGATTTTCCTACGAGTTGTTGTCAAAGTTTGAGAGAATGGCGATAAGAACGGATCTTTATGGTCTCTGGTGATGGATTTGATCTAAAGAGCACCGGGTGCCTCTGCACCTTCAGGAACCACTTCTGTATGTATGCGTTTCCTGAACGGGCCGTTATGCTGCAGAACGGACATGAGATTATGACCTTTGACCCTTAATCACGAGGACTGCGTCCTGTAATCCACGTCAGGGACCACTTTTGAACCCTTCAGCTTTTAAAACCTGGATCTGTGAGCCCCGACCCAGTGAAGACAGCGACGAGTGCTGATCGTGTTTGTTTAGATCACTGTGGCAAATCCTTCCAACAGATCTTTCCCTGCCTAATGATCTCTTGGTTTGACTCGGTTTTATTCATGCCTGTGTTCATGTAGAATTTGGTTCTGACTATTCAGTTTCTCCAGTTCCCCCCATACCCCCCCCCCGTGACTGTTGAAATCCCAGTTTCATGTTCTTTAGGTCAGCCATGTCTCCTGCCATCTATGTAAATATGTTTATTTGTTTTTATTTATGTTAAGTACAAAAATCAATCCGTTGGATTGTTTGAGGTATAAATAAGGTATATGAATGCACTTCATCCACTGGAGTGCGTTGAAATATTGTGACTTCTTACAAGTCAGAATTTAATAAACGTTCTATGATGTTTGTAAAATTGCTTTGTTTCATTTTTATGGATAAAAAAATCTAACATGAATACAGTATATAATCTTTTTTTTTTTTTTTATGGTTGCACTTTTTTACAGCAATTTTCTCAAGCTAACAACTTGATGTTGAATTAAAAAGCCTTTGTACATGTTTTTATTACTTTTCCAAGAATCTTTTATAGCACTGTGAAACAAATTTTCCAGTTGGTCAAAAGTTTACATACACCTTGCAGAATCTGCAAAATGTTAATTACTTTACCAAAATAAGAGGGATCGTACAAAATGCATGTTTTTTGTTTTGTTTTGTTTAGTACTGACCTGAATAAGAAATATTCACATAAAAGACATTTACATATAATCCACAAGATAATAATTTTTAAACTGATAAAAAATTACCTCGTTTAAAAGTTTACATACATGTGATTCTTAATACTGTCTTGTCACCTGAATGATCCACAGCTTTTTTTCCTGTTGTTTTGTTTAGTAATAGTTGTTCATGAGTCCCTTGTTTGTCCTGAAGAGTTAAACTGCCTGCTGTTCTTAAGAAAAATCCTTCAGGTCCCACAAATTCTTTGGTTTTTCAGCATTTTGGTGTATTTGAGCCCTTTCCAACAATGACTGTATGGTTTTGAGATCCATCGTTTCACACTGAGGGCAACTGAGAGACTATTACAGAAGGTTCAAATGCTACTAATGCTCCAGAAGGAAAAAAACATGCATTAACCAAGCCAGTGATTAAAACTTTTTCAATTTGAAGATCTTTGTAAATTTCACTTATTTTGTCTTCTGGGAAAACATGTAGGTATCTTCTGAAAGGCAGCACTAAATAGAAAAAAAATATGATATTAAGGCAAAATAAGAAAAATGTACACATCCTCATTCTGTTCAAAAGTTTACATCCCTAACTCTTAATGGATGGGTTTTCCTTCTGGAGCATCAGTGAGTGTTTGAACCTTCTGTAATAGTCCTTCAGTTGTCCTCAGTGTCAAAAGATGGATTTCAAAATCATACAGTCATTGTTGGAAAGAGTTTAAATGCAGAAAATTGCTAAAAAACCACAGAATTTGTGGGACCTGAAGGATTTTTCTGAAGTACAGCAGGCAGTTTAACTGTTGAAGACAAAGGACTCATGAACAACTATTACTAAACAAAACAAAAACCAAACCAAAACACAACAAAACAAAACAAAAAAACAGCTGTGGGTCATAAGGTAACAATATAGTATTAAGAATCAAGTAAACTTGAACAGGGTCATTTTTATAGATTCAACTATTATTTAACTAATATATATTCTCTTGTGGACTATTATGCAAACATCTTTTATGTGAATTTTTTTATTCAAGTCAGTCCTAAATAAAAAAAAAAAAAAAAAAAAAATATGCATTTTGTATGATCTCTTTTATTTTGTTAAAATAATTACCATTTTGCAGATTCTGCAAGGTGTATGTAAACTTTGGACTTTAGCTGTATTTTTAATGTTTCTTAATGAAGTTTGAAATGCTGAATACATGTTTTTTTTTTGTTTGTTTCATTAACAGTGCTCATGAAAAACAAAAAACAAACAAAAAAAAACCTGTTGACAATTTAAACAAGCTACTCTGTTTTTACTCATACATAAGAATAACATGGTGCATGCTAAAAGTGAGTCGTCCAAAGCTTCAGAAGTTAGATGATTTTAGTCTTTTTTTTTTTTTTTGGACTAGTCCACATCTAGAATGTTGAAAAAAACAAAAAGACGGTAAATTAGTACAAAAAACTTGGCCTAAATATTTACCAAAATATTAAAGTTACGTGAAACTAAATAGTACAATAATATTTATCACCACATAAATACAGAACCACAAAACTTTTATGAAAAATGCATTTTTACGTATGTATTGGTTTAATACCAGAAAATGCCACAAGGGAACGCTGTTGAACTATAATTATATTATCGGCAGATAATAAATAAACTTTCGAAATAGCAGAACGTGTGGAATAGAGTAGTAATCTTATCACATACAATTTAAAGTGATAATAACTCTAGAAACATATTTAATTAAAGTTGTGTTTTGCTTTATAATTTTATGTCCCATCCACAAAAAATATTCTATTGAGAATAACCCCACTTCAGCTGCACTGTACGTGTCTATTATCATGTTGCTTTATTCCTAAAATATTATATATTATACTCAATGTTTATATTATTTGCTCTGGGTCATTTGTTCCAGTTACTGGATTGAATTCCCCGCTCCTTATGAACCAATGCGTACTTCCGCATCTAGCCGAAATCTCGTCATTTCCGGGTGTCAATATGCGTCTCGGTACTGCAGCGATAAGCATCGGTAAGATGTGAACGGGAAGAAAAGATAAAACAAATCTGCCTCCAAAACGAAAGCACGGGCTGCCGACAGCATCGACGACACTGCTATCCTTTGTCTCCCGTCATCCGCTAGTCACTAGCAGCAGATTCGCCGCCGACTGTCAGCCGTATCTGCGCGAATGGCCGCGGAGGTTCGGAGGGCCCTTGGCCGGGGCTGGTGTCTGACACTCGGCCTGGCTCGCGTAGGCCTTCACGGCACCGTACTGCGATCTCTTCTCTTCATCACAGCCCTCAGCGGACTGGTCCGTCTACCCGCGGCCACAGAGGCGAAGGAGTGCGATAAACCATGCTTGAACGGCCAGTGTAACACAGCCAGCGGCGTCTGTGTATGCGAGCCGGGATGGGTCGGGGAGCAGTGCCAGCACTGCGGCGGCCGCTTCAGGTGAGACACAGACGGCTCTTATTCCCAGCTGATGCTCGTGACATTGACACGAACGCGTCTGAACCTCTTGCAGAACAAGCTGTAACTTTGGTCATAGCTCGGTTTATGTATGCTAATATTAGCAAGGTGTCATGAAGGCTCGTCTTGAGGATTTATGAATAGATACGACCTACGCTGTCTGGCATCTGATATTGTCATCAGAAATCGGTCTTTAACAGGGTGCTGATATTGATTCGTCAGAGTCCCCCGATTAAGTCTTGAACCCTTTTCATGTAGACTATTTCTAAAATATTTAGTGGGGTCCTGTGAAATATGTATTCTGTTTCCATTTGAAAGTAGGTTTCAACAGCTTTTTTAAACATTTTAATAATAAACTTTAAGGTACTGTCATTAATTTTAAAAGTATGGAACAGAAAAGGTTTTAAAACAAATGTTCTAATGTTGAATATTTCGCACCTTTGTCATCAATAATTGCTGTTGTTTAGAATGACTTGTTGAGTCTATTGTGTCATACTTTTTCGGTACTGCTGACCCTTCTGAAAATCACTGAATATGTTGCACCCTTGTCATTACTTATTGCTATTGTCTAGAATGACTTGTTAAGTCTATTGAGTCATACTTATTTGGTGTTGTGGTAGAGTTGGTTGGTATTTACATAACTCCTTGTAACAACATTGGCTTAAAGTTGACAATATCAGCTCCGCTGAGAAATGAACTGTAGTATTTTATAGTTTCATTGGAGTATAAATGTCGCCTCATGCTGCTCCATCATGGGATGCGACTCACTTATGGGCAAAGTCTGGCAGAGACACTGGCTACATTGGAGGCTTTAGGTCATGTGGGGTAAATCAGGCTCCAAATGGCTGAGAAGAGACAGGCAGACTGAAGCCAAATGATCATGTGGTGTCAATCATGAATCTAACACAGCCATGCTGGAGGCAGAGACCGTTCCTAACATTGTGCCATTTCATCTCAGTTCAGGAATGTTTCTGTCCTCCTAATGACCATATATAAAGTCTATGGAATGCAGTCTGGATTCTCTAGTAGCTCTCTTTCTCTATTTTGACTTCTGCAAAGGAAATGTACATTGGGGATATTGTGGGCACATGCGTCATCAGAGTAATAATATTCTGTTATTTTGACACTCTTCACAGGTTCTTTCATAATCTGACTTGTGTGATGTTTAATCATTAATGCTGTGCAGTGATCAGAACCAGTACCGTATTGATAACTGAAAGAAACCTAAATTTCAGTAATGGAAATAAAGCTGAAATATGAATAGTAGATTAAAAACTTAAAACATAGACAAAATGAGAAATGTTTGAAATAAGTTGAATTTGTATGAAAATTACTAAAACTAAATCTTAAAAAAAAAAATAAATAAAGCTAAATGGAAATGTAAAAAAAATAATACTAATAAAATAAAAATTGTGAAATCACAATAAAATTACTAAAGCTTCAACTAAATGAAAATATAAAATTAAAAGCTATGTCAAGATAATAAGAATATTATAGTAGTACACTCTAAAAAATTGTTTGTTTTGACCCAGCGGTTGGGTTACACGTTTTTTTTGTTAAACTATAGTTTAAAAATAAATATATCGCTGACTTAAAATGAACCCAAAATATGTTGTAAATTAAAAATAAAAAAATCAAGCACATAATGACTAAAGGCATCAGCAATACTCAAATTTGTTAATAAAAAGTTTATTTAACTATTATTTATTCAACCTATCAATAAATGTTTATTTATTGAACATATATTTTCTTTTTTTGGGTTCATTTTAAGCAAGAAATATAAGAATTTTTAAGCAGTAGTTGTCAAGTTAAATAAAACTACCCAGAAGGTTGGGTTAAACATTTAACCCAAATGACTGGTCAAAACAGCCCAATTGCTGGGTTTGTCAATATTTCACCAAGTGCTGAGTTATTTTTAACCCAGACTTTTTTTTAGCATATATAAATAATACAAAATAACACTGATAAGACAATAATCCATAGACCACAGGTTTATTTTAAGCAAGAAATATAGTCATCTTAAAGGAAGACTCCACTTTTTCTGAAAATAGGCTCATTGTCCAGCTCCCCTAGAGTTAAACAGTTGAGTTTTACCGTTTTCGAATCCATTCAGCCGATCTCCGGGTCTGGCGGTAGCACTTTTAGCATAGCTTAGCATAGATCATTGAATCTGATTAGACCGGTAGCATCTTGCTCAAAAATGACCAATGACGATATTTTTCCTATTTAAAACTTGACCCTTCTGTAGTTACATTGTGTACAAAGACGGACGAAAAATGAAAAGTTGCGATTTTCTAGGCTGATATGGCTATGAACTATACTCTCATTTCAGCGTAATAATCAAGGAACTTTGCTGCTGATATTACGCAGAGCCTGAAAGTGACCGGCACTAAGTTTGTGTAGTTGCAGAGTTGACGACTGTGTAATATCATTGCGCCTGCTGCCAGTGTTGCCAGATTGGGCGGGTTGCCGCCCAATTGGGCTTCTTTTGATCGGCTTGGACCGGAGAATAACGCATTGGGCGGGTAGACAAAATTTGGGCTGCTTTAAAACATTTAAAAGCCGCCCAATCAGCTGCTTTTTTCTTCGCTTTTATCTTTAGTCATGTTATTTTAATATGTTCGAGCTCAAAGTATCACAGTAAAAAATGTGTAGTGCAGTCATCAACATCATTTAACAGAGACCTGTCAATCAATTTACCATATTTTATGTTGGTGAGATGTGATGACTCGTGAGTGACGGGGTTTTGACGCTATAAAGGGCAAGATTTTGAATGTGCAGCTATATATTCATTCATTCATTTTATTTGAGTAATTGGGATGGCAAAGTGGCCTAAATGTAAGTTACACGATAAAAAGTTTTAGAGTCACTTAAATCTCACAACGTGGATTACACGTAGTGAGAGATGAATAGAAGATTTCTAAGTATAATTGTAACTGAAATAAGAGAACAGTTGAATGATTTAATAAAAATCAAAACTGAATATGGAGACTATACGATGCTGTCCTGCATCAGAACATCTTTTAAACAGTCCAGACTACTCTGGTATACTTGGCATTGACAGCTGCTGGACTTGAACAGTTTTAACTGTGCAAAGTTCTGCATGATGTTCTAAAATGTGTACTTTATGAAATACGTGCTGTAGTTCTGTCTGAAGATAAAGCACAAGACAACGGTAAGCACATTATTGTTGTTGATTGTTATTATTATTATTATTAAAATATTTCTGGGCATTTTAAGCATATTTTCTGACTCCCTTTAATGCATTTGCCCTGTTTTGATCCACATTCCTGTGAAACTGATTTATCTTTATTTTATTTTGTCATCTTCATTTTTAAGGAGATAAAAATGGTCCTTATCAACTTTGATTGACATGGCAATAAAATTCCACCACATTATTTTGGCAGTAAAAATTTGGGCTGGTTTTTGTTGAAGTGGGCGGGTTTTGGTGAGCTTTTGGGCTGGAAATCATCAACCTGATCTGGCAACACTGCCTGCTGCATTCAATTTTAGTTATCGCTGTAGCTGAATAAAACGCAGATAGAGAAACTTGAAGACAATAAACATACGTTTGCTACAATATATGGCTTATCTGTGTTCTTCAAGCAATCTTGACTATTTTTATAAGGATAAAGTATATCGACATAGCCTTTATAATACTATAAAATAGTATGATTTCTGCCTCATTCTGTGATATGAAAATACAGCTGATCACAAAAGGTTATTTCAAACACTCGACTATGTTATGAAGTGAATTTGGAGAAAAAGCATGTCAATAAATGATGTCTTTGTTGGACAGCAGGTTTGTAAACGGGCTCATACACATGCAAAACTGCATCGCACACGTGCTACTAGTACATTTAACGTTATTCAAGACTCTGCACAGTTTTGACCAAACCAGTTCCAGATTAGAGCTCCTCATTTAGACATATAGTTTCACATCCGCCTTCAGCCATGTCACTCCGCACTGTCGCATACAGAAATATGTCAACAACTAGATTTCATCATTATTATCGCGGGAAGACTAATTCTTATTGTGGGGAAATTTTTTGCCGGGATATCGTCTATCCCTATTTGAAAAACAGTAGGCGAAAAGTACCCTGATGTATCGCAACAGACGCTGGTAGGTTATGCGACCTTCATTCTTCTTCAGAACACAAATTAAGATATTTTTGATGAGCTTTCTGACCCTACATAGACAGCAATGCAATTGACACATTCAAGGTCCAGAAAGGTAGTAAGGACGTCAATAAAATAGTCCATGTGACATCAGTGGCTCAACCGTAACATTACAAGGCTATGAGAATATATTTGTGTGCAAAGAAAACAAAAATAATGACTTTATTCAACAGTTTCTTCTCTTCTATGTCAGTCTGTCCCTTTAATGGTGATTCCAGTACTGTTGTTTTCCTATGCTTCTGTAAACTGACCATGGTGAAATCATCCATCTTAAACATTTTTCATGTTTTTCATCATAATTGTACGTTTCTTAGTAACGCCACACTTCCTTTATAGTTATGAGTGCAGTATGTGTACGAAAGAGCCAGTTTTGTCCTAGTACATACTGATTTTTTTATTCCGTTTAATATGATTCTATTAATAGGAATCTGTAAATAGAATTCCATCCCTGTGTATGAAACCACAGAAGGAAAGGATGTGTATCCTGTATGAAAGCCTTAATGTTGCATGTTGCATGCTGCGTGTCCTCTAATTTGCTGGCCCATTCATAATTCCATAACATAATTATCAGCAACAGGATCTGCTTTAGTAAATGGCCTCTTTTTAGCACATCATTTGGTGAAAGACAGAAGCCTGACTGTTTCCCCACACCAACCGCAAACACATGAATCCATTCCTGCCCCAGAATGGCGCCCTGGCCGGACACTGCATTTCTGCTGAACACCATCTGATGGTTTGTTCTGTTAAACCGCGGCATGCAGCTTCACGGTAGCTCACACTAAGTGCTCCGTCTCTCAGCAGCTCTGTCTGCACTTACCAAGTCTAATTCTCCGTAGACCCAGGTTTGAAATCACTTATGGCAGACAGGCATTTCTAACGTTCACTCGGCTGTCTTCTATCATCATAAAGCCTGAATGGAGACAACTGTCAAACTGACAAGGAAAAAGCACAACAGCTCAATTATTCTGCAATCTTTTGCCCATTATTGAACACATGTGCTTTATTTGAAGAAATGCATGATGTGATTTTAATTGTTAATGATTCTAATAGGACATTGTTGAATGATGATCTAATCGGCTGGGTGGAAGATTGGAGTGCTCCATCGAGAATCATGTCGCGGTTGTGTGTGTTTGTCACAGCTGTCTGCTGGAAAGTGTATGTGCAGCTCCCACAGGATTGTGGGTGTGTTAATGAACTGTTTTTCAATGTTAACAAAGCTCCTTGAGACTGTAGTCAGGGGATTAGATACCTCGTCACCGCACGATGCAGCATGTAGCTACTACTGCCACACAAAAAGTTATTCTACTAGTGTGGGAGTTTCTTAGAATGCGTAAAAAATGACAGGGTATTAAAGGCATAGGTCACCCAAAAAAGAAAATGCTGTCATCATTTACTCATCCTCAAGTTGTTCCAAACCTATGTGAATGGGTTTCTTCTGTTGAACACAAAAGAATATATTTTGAAGAATGTGTGCAACCAAACAGTTTCCGGTAGCCATTGACTTCAATAGTGTTTTTCTCTATTATGGAAGTCAGTGGCTACTGGCAGCCATTTGGCCCAAAAAAAAAAAAAATCATAATAATAAAATAAAATAAAATAAAATGATTGACTGATTGATGTTTCAAAATGTTCAGTTTTCTGCATTTCCAAAGATATTGACATAATAAAATTATTTTGTAGGGCTGGGTTTTGACACAGATTTCATGATTCACTTCGATTTGATTATTTTGGCTATTTATCAGGTACAGTACATGCCAAAAAAAAATCTCTCAAATAATGTCGTAAAATATACATGAAAGTCAGTAGGTACCACATTACTTTAATATTATTGGTGAAACTGAACTGATTTGTACACAAACACTATGAAGTTTTTATAATAATAAAGTTCAATTTTTTTATAATAATAAAGTTAAAATTACATAATTATATTTCTGCTTCAATTCGAAATATAAACATTTAAATAGTGGCTGCCACAAAAACTTGACAGATTTATTAAAACGTAAATTAAACGTTAAAAAACAGCAAAAATTATAGTGTAACATGGTGCATACATTTAGCAAAATGCTTCTCTCTAGACTCTTCTCTAGATTTTTCTAGCTGCCTAATGAGTTTATGGTCACTAATTTTTTTTTATTTTTTTTCTGAGGTAAACCTGAGGTTATGTTACATTGTTTACAAGCTGTTATACTGACGTCTTTCCGTGGTTGAAACACTGGTGAATACATGAGACAGAAATCGGATTTCAGAAGGTGTACTCTATTTTAACATACCTTCAGTTGTTTATGTATGTTTATTACACGGCTCCGTGGAATACTCGATTCTGATTGGTCAGTCACTGCATTCCAAGGTTTGATATTCCCAGATAACAAACGGTAAAAACTAATAACACAAGCTCATCCGTGTAACTGCCTGCAGTCGGCGCTGTTTGCATACTGGGAACATTTTTCTTCGTGGAACCTTTGCGATTGGTTGGCTAAAAAATATTAAACCTCAATTCACTATATTAATGTGTACTTAATTAATTATGTCATCCGGGTATCGCGGATTTGCTCTCATTATACAGTTTGCAGCTGCTGTCATTTTGCAACAATTGTTTCGTACACTGTAATGGATTATAAAATGGCTAACAAACTGGTAAGATTTTAAAACATTTTAGTCTAAAAACAATATCTTTTATTGCCATAATTATTTATGTGGTGAAATGTTGTGGTATGATTGCACCGACTCTCTTAAACGTCCGTCTAGTTTGAACTTGCCGCTTCCTCGCAACTGCTTTCATAACGGAAGCAGAACAATGTTTTATGTCTAATTGTTTACTTTTGTGTCAAGAAGCCGTGTAATAAGCGGGATAATGTACATCCAGCCGGCTGGATGGATGAGAGTCGCTAAAATATTTCATTCATTAACTGAAAACAGGCTAGACTAATTGATTCTTCGTATTTATGAATCACTGTAGTTTCGTAAAAATGAGAATGGATTAAAATCAATATTATTATTGCACTATTATTTTGCATTATTTTTGCCACCATAATTGTGATTAAAATCTGATATTGTAACAGCCCTAACATGTGATCCAAAAATTAAAAGAAAATTGTCCTTTACTCAACGTTGTCATTTGTCATACTGACAAAATTAGCATTTTAGAGTGATTTATCCGTAGTAGTTTCTAAAAGTGTATTACATAACAATTCGAGTTTATGTTATCAGTGCTTGTGAAACTAGTCCTAAGCTGCATGCACTGTGCTTCTGTTTTTACTATTGACCCTTGAACCTTGACGAGAGGCACATGTTATTTAATTCCCTAATTAAATTTTTCCTGAGGGCTGTTAAACTTGCTTTACATAATTGGTGAACTGTAGGCGATTTGTATTTGTCATTTATAATAACCTGTTCCCTTAGGTGTATGTGCACGTGTATGCAAATGTAGTTTGATAGATTTAATAATGTTGTGTCTGTCATACACAGGCTAACGGGACCGTCAGGCTATCTCTCTGATGGACCAGGAAACTACAAATACAAGACCAAGTGCACATGGCTTATTGAGGGACAGTAAGTATTGGCCTGAAAATGAAACACTCTTTCTCAGAATAAAGGTCTGAGCATTAAGCCTGAACCTGGCTTGTTAACAAGACCTTGTAACCTGACCTGAAATGACCATTGATGTTAACTTTTACATTTTGCCCTAACTCAAAATCAAATACTCTTTTATCATTTGATTAACACTCAATTTCTACAAACTTGATTATATATGTGGAAATTAGTTAGGCTGTGCTGCTCAATGTCTATTTTATATATATATATATATATATATATATATATCAGTTCATTATTTCCATATTACACATTTTGATTCATTGCAAGTTTTGTTTGTCAGGTCCTGTCAGGTTTCAGATACATAGTATCTGTGTTTATTACGATGGTTGATGGCTGTTTTCTCGACAGGCCAAACTCTATCCTGAGGCTTCGCTTTGAGCATTTTGCCACCGAGTGCAGCTGGGATCATCTGTATGTGTATGATGGAGACTCCATCTACTCTCCTTTACTCGCCGCCTTCAGGTATTCTCGTAATTCCTCTGTATTTCTGTGCGCGTGTGTGTGTGTGTGTGTGTGTGTGTGTGTGTGTATGCGTGATGGGTAAACGGGAGGAGTGAGATGTCCAGGTAATGACCTGTTAATCCAGGATCAGATTAGAATACGGGACTTTCCAGAGGGGCTGCTGTGCCTCTCCAGCTCTCAAGCTCCTTACACCACATCAGACATGATTTTGAACACAAGTGTCTTGTGTAAACTTTCCCTGGGAAATATAACTGAGCTCTGGTGGAAATACCCTGACATATGTCATCCATGTTTAATTCTTCAACCAAAATTTTACTGGTCTTGTGATCTTAACATTGCAGCCATTGAAATACTATCCTTCAAATGTTTGGGGTTAGTGTTTTATTTTATTTATTTATTTTTTTTTAGGAAATTAATATTTTATTTCCAGCAAGGATTTATTAAATTTATCTGAAGTAACAGTAAAGACATTGTTAGGATAATTGCATATGTTTTAAAAAGTTTAGAATATACACTATCAGTCAAATGTTTTTAAACAGTAAGATTTTAATGTTTTTTAAAATCTCGTCTGCTCACCTAGCCTGCATTTATTTGATCCAAAGTACAGCAACAGTACATTTAGTATATTTTTACTATTTAAAATAACTGTTTTCTATTTGAGTATATTATAAAATGTAATTCATTCCAGTGATTTCATAGCTGAATTTTTACCATCATTACTCCAGTCACATGATCCTTCAGAAATCTTTCTAATATTTGGATTTGCTGCACACACAAAAAATTATTATTATTATTATTATTATTATTGTTGTTGTTCAGGTTTCTTTGATGAATAGAAAGTTCAGAAGAACAGCATTTATCTGAAATAGAAATCTTTTGTAACATTACAAATGTCTTTATTGTCACTTTTGATCAATTTAAAGCATCCTTGCTAAATAAAAGTATTAATTTCTATAAGTATTAATTATTATTATTATCTATAAGTATTAAAGTATTAATTTTTCCAAAAAAAAATAATAAAATAAAATGAAAAAACAAAGCTTTTGAACTTTTTATTTCAGATAAATGCTGATCTTTGGATTTTTCTATGAATCAAAGAATCCTGAAAAAATTGTACTCAACTGTTTTAAATATTGATCATAATAATAATAATTAAAAATGTTTCTTGAACAGCAAATCAGCATATTAGAATGATTTCTGAAGGATCATGTGACACTAAAGATTGGAGTAATGATGCTGAAAATTTAGATTTGATCACAGGAATAAATTACATTTTAATATATATTCAAATAGAAAACAGTTATTTTAAATAGTAAAAATATTTCAAAATTTTACTGTTTTTGCTGTCAAAACAAATGCAGACTTGGTGAGCAGAAGAGACTTCTTTAAAAACTGGTAGTGTATGATAAGTTATTTTTGAAATGTAATAATACTTCGCAATATTATTGTTTTACAGTATTTTCAATCAAATAAATGTATCCATGGTGAGGAAAAAAACTTTTAGAAACCAAAAAAAAGTCAACTCCAAAATATTTATTTTCATTTTTTGAAAGTTAGTCATCTGATTTTATTTATTTTTTTTTTCTTTTGAGAATGGACTGTTTTTTTTTTTTTTAATTCAGTTACGTAAAATGTAGATTGGTCTAAATTGAAAGCAAAAATAAGACTGATTACCCATTGGCTAACTCCTGTTTTGTCCAATTAGTTTGTATGACACGGCCTGAATGTAGAATCTAAATTTATGCATCTGGCATCAGGTGAGCCTGCAAGTCTAAGTATGAACTTGGATAGTTTGTACAATATTTGACAGAAACATCTACAAAAACCCAACCCTAACACTTTTTAAAAAGCCCATTATAAAGAAAGTACACAGACACTCCAATAGAGTACAATTAAATTAGATGAAATCTGTTAGGTTCTCTTTTAGCAGATGTATGAAGTGCTCTGTGTTCTTCTCGTTCAGTGGTTTGATTGTTCCTGAGAGCTACAGCAATGAGACTGTCCCAGAGGTGGTGGCACAGTCTGGCTTCACCCTGCTGCACTTCTTCAGTGACGCTGCGTATAATCTCACTGGCTTCAACATCTCCTACAGGTAAGCTTTAATTCCTGGACTAAAACAAACTGATGCTTACAACCGTACTGTAGCTTTGTTTCAAAACCTTTGACGGTGTCTTAAGGCATTGTGGGCATGCTTCCGTTAAAAAGACTGTTCCAGAAGGTAGACAGCAACATTATTCTGCCAGCTGCGTTATAAGATACCTCAATTTTGTCGTAATGGTAAGGCTGTACTGCATGTATACATTGTGTTGAGGTCAGTGAAATCCAAGATAGCGGATGAACTGGAAAGAATCAATAGAAATGGATTTGGTTTAATCAGAAATGAGCCATTATTTTATATGTGCTGTTTTTAACTTGCACACAGTTTAAAAGTTTGGGGTTAGTACCTTTTGTTTTTTTTTTGTTTTTTTTTGTTAATTAATACTTTTGTTAAGCAAGGATGCATTAAAGGAGAAGTCCATTTCCAGAACAACAACCCCCTTGTCATCCAGGATGTTCATGTCTTTCTTTTTTCAGTCGTAAAGTAATTATGTTTTTTGAGGAAAACATTTCAGCATTTTTCTTCATATAAAGGACTGGTATGGTGCCCCGATTTTGAACTTCCAAAATGCAGTTTAAATGCGGCTTCAAACGATCCCACATGTGGTTGAAAAAGATCCCAGCCAAGGAAGAAGGGTCTTATCTAGCGAAACTATTGGTTATTTTCATTTTAAAAATACAATTTATATACTTTTTAATGCCAAACGCTTGTCTTGTCTTACTTCTTGGACTCTTTTTGTTCCGGTTCGTGACAGTTAGGGTATGTCGAAAAACTACCATTTCATGTTCTCCCTCAACTTCAAAATTGTCCTATATCGCTGTTTTACCTTTTTTGTTAAGGGTGTTTGATCTTCTTTGTTTGTCCACGTTGCAAAGACTGGGTCGGTACTTCTGCAGCGACGTAGGATGATTTTGAAATGATTTTTGAAGTTGAGGGACGATTGGAGTTTTTCGACATACCCTAACTGTCTTGAGTCAGAATACACAGAGTTCATGGAGAGAAGGGCAAGATGAGCGTTTGAGATTAAAACGTAATTAAATAGTTTTTACAGATCGTTTCGATAGATAGGACCCTTCTTCCATGGCTGGGATCGTTTGAAGCCGCATTTAAACTGCTTTTTGGAAGTTCAAAATCGGGGCACCATATCAGTCCATTAAATGGAGAAAAATGCAGAAATGTTTTCCTCAAAAAACATAATTTCTTTATGACTGAAGAAAGAAAGACATGAACATCTTGGATGACAGGAGGGTGAATACATCATATATGAATCTTTGTTTTGGAAGTGGACTTCTTCTTTAAATTGATCAAAAGTGACAGTAAAGTTGTTTGTAGTGTTACAAAAGATTTCTATTTCAAATAGTTTTATTTTCATCAAGAAAACTTCAGAACAATGCATCATGGTTTCCACAAAAATGTTGAAGGGGGCATATCATGAAAATCTGACTTTTTCCACGTTTAAGAGCTATAATCGGGTCCCCAGTGCATCTACCAACCCAGAAAATGCTCAGATTTCGCTCCCCCTGTGACGTAGGAAGGGGATCTTATTATAATATTTCTGCCCCTTTTGTGTTTTTAACATAAACGTGTGTGTATTTGTCAGTTTAAGCCTAATAAGATATGAAAGAGAACTAGTTTAGTACTCCCATGCCATGTGACAGCCGCTTACTGTGTGCGTGCTTTGGATGTGTGCGCTCAGAAAAACATATATCCGAACTTTAAATGTTTTTAAAACATGTTATTTCAGCAAGATAGACATGAAAATCAAAACCAAACAGATGTTTTTTGGCAGAGTATCTGATGTACAAGCTGTAAAGGCAGCTCTGTTCTGAAAAAGGGAGTGGGGCGCAGCAGCTCATTTGCATTTAAAGAGACATGCATTAAAACAAGTTTCTGCTTCCACTTAAAACAGGCAGTTTCAAAATGATATAATAAATGATCTGTAGGGTATTTTGAGCTGAAACATCACACACAAAACCTGAGATTTATATTACATATTGTAAAAAGAAGCATAATAGGTCAGTTTTAACTCTTAATGTTTCTTGAACTCCAAATCAGCATATTAGAATGATTTCTAAAGGATCATGTCACACTCAAAGCTCAGTAGGTTTTAAAGCAGAGCCTTTTTCTTGTAAACAGGCTTGTTACTGTCTTGGACTTTTGGAACTGCAACCTTAATTTACAGCTTGGATACAGCTTTTGCTAACCTGTAAACACTGGGTTGTTTAAGAACGTATGTGTTTATAAGGAAAGTGTGTTGAAATCCCAGATACATGGCTGCTTTTGAATTGCCGTTGCTTTACTTTGTGGATGCATAATGGTGTAGTTACGCCATCTATGAGCTGGGACAGGATTTGGTTTTGTTGCCCATGGCTGTGGATGTGCCCTAAAGGGATAGTCCATCTTAAATGGAAAATTCTGTCATAGTTTAGTCACCCTTGTATAATTGCTGTGTGTCTTCCTTTGTTCTGTGCAACACAAAAGGAGAAGTTTACAGTGTTGAAATTTCAGAAGTCTTGTGGAAATCATGTCAGGTTTGGCTTATTGTCATTCAGATATATAGTGGAAATATTGTAAATGCAATTCACAGGTGAGCTTTACTAAAAACTTGATTCTGCTATATACACAGTACCATATATGGTAAGATTCATGTTTTTTAAAAGAAGTATTTTATGCTTACAGAGGCTGCTTTTATTTGATCAAAAATATAGAAAAAAAACAATACAATTGTGAAATATTACTGCAATTTAAAATGACAGTTTTCCATTTGAATATATTTTAAAATGTAATTTATTCCTTTGCAAAGCTAAAATTCCAGTACTAGTACTACTTCTTTTTTTTTTTTTAATTTTAATACATTGTTCAATTTAAAGAACTTTTTTGTCCAATAAAAATATATTCTTGTGTCATCCACCACTTTGTGGCTTTTTTAAAAGTATCGGTTCAGGCACCATTTTGGCACCGGTACCGTTTTAAAAGTATCGATTTGGCACCGGTATCGAAAAAACCCCAAACGATACCCAACCCTAATCATTACTCCAGTCTTTAGTGTCACATGATCCTTCAGAAATCATTCTAATATGCTGATTTGCTGCTCAAGAAATATTTCTTATCAATGTTGAAAACACTTGTGCTGATTAATATTATGATATAAGAAATGATCTATTGTTTCAGGATTCTTTGAACATATACAGACCAAAATTATAAACGCAACACTTTTGTTTTTGCCCCCATTTTTCATGAGCTGAACTCAAAGATCTAAGACTTTTTCTATGTACACAAAAGGCCTATTTCTCTCAAATACTGTTTACAAATCTGTCTAAATCTGTGTTAGTGAGCACTCCTCCTTTGCTGAGATAATCCATTCACCTCACAGGTGTGGCATATCAAGATGCTGATTAGACAGCATGATTATTGCACAGGTGTGTCTTAGGCTTGCCACAGTAAAAGGCCACTCTAAAATATGCAGTTTTACTGTATCGGAGGGGTCTGTATCGGAGTTGATCAGGTTGTTAATTGTGGCCTGTGGAATGTTGGTCCACTCCTCCTCAATGGCTGTGCGAAGTTGCTGGATATTGGCAGGAACTAGAACACGCTGTCATATACGCCGATCCGGAGCATCCCAAACATGCTCAGTGGGTGACATGTCCGGTGAGTATGCTGGCCATGCAAGAACTGGGATGTTTTCAGCTTCCAGGAATTGTGTACAGATCCTTGGACAGATCCGTGGATGAATGGCACAACAATGAGCCTCAGGATCTCGTCATGGTATCTCTGTGCATTCAAAATGCCATCAATAAAATGCACCTGTGTTCGTTGTCTATAACATACGCCTGCCTATACCATAATCCCACCACCACCATGGACTCGAACGTTGACATCAGCAAACCGCTCACCCACACGACGCCATACAGCGTCGTGTCTGCTTGTTTGGAGAACACCTCTCCAAAGTGCCAGACGTCATCGAATATGAGCATTTGTCCACTCAAGTCGGTTACGACGATGAACTGCAGCCAAGTCGAGACCCTGATGAGGACGATGAGCATGCAGATGAGCTTCCCTGTTCTTTGGTTATGCAAACCGATTGTTGCAGCAGCTGCCCGGGTGGCTGGTCTCAGATGATCTTGGAGGTGAAGATGCTGGATATGGAAGTCCTGGGCTGGTGTGGTTACACGTGGTCTGCGGTTGTGAGGCTGGTTGGATGTACTGCCAAATTCACTGAAACGCCGTTGGAGACGGCTTACATTAGAGAAATGAACATTCAATTTACGGCAACAGCTCTAGTGGGCATTCCTGCAGTCAGCATGCCAATTGCACACTCCCTCAAAACTTGCGACATCTGTGGCATTGTGCTGTGTGATAAAACTGCACATTTTAGAGTGGCCTTTTATTGTGGCCAGCCTAAGGCACACCTGTGCAATAATCATGCTGTCTAATCAGCATCTTGATATGCCACACCTGTGAGGTGGATGGATTGTCTAGGCAAAGGAGAAGTGCTCACTAACACAGATTTAGACAGATTTGTGAACAGTATTTGGGAGAAATAAGCCTTTTGTCTACATAGAAAAAGTCTTAGATTTTTCAGTTCACCTCATTAAAAATCGGGGCAAAAACAAAAGTGTTGTGTTTATAATTTTGGTCAGTGTAGAACTGCAAAAACAGTATTTGTTTGAAAAAGAAATCCTATGTGACATTATAAATGTATGTGTTTTAGTGTCATGGCTAAATAAATTCATTAGTTTCTTAAAAATAACTTTTGAGCAGTAGTGTACATGCACTGCAAACAATATATATTGTTCTAATAATAAATGCAGTGCAAAAAACAAACCGTAGATGGACAGTACACATGCCAGTGATGCGAAAACATCATTGCTCAATTTTAATATTAAGTTTAAACATGTTTAAAAGTGAATAGGAAGTCACACAGATTTGGTAAGTGCAAAAGCTGACAATTTATTGATATTTTTTTTTTTTTTGGCTGGACTGTCCCTTTAAGGCTCTGTGCGCTAGAGAACAAGAGTGAGAACAAGAAAATGCAGGTCAGAGTAATTTAAGAAGAGCGGGACAGAGGAAGCGCAGATGTCTTTGACCTCTGTGTCTGTGGCAGGGGCTGCTCATGTGAAGTCCTGACGGTGACTGCGATGGTTTCTATAGTGACTGCATTTACAGGGACCTGAAAAAACACTGGAGTGCAGTATCAATAGAACATCAAACACCAATCCTGACACACACACTGCAGACACTCTGAGACGCTCACAAAACCGCGTAAAGCTGAAAGACAGATGCTAGACCGCCTGTTATTCTCTGCCATCCCTTTCTTCCTGTGTTCAGCTGTAGAGGGGAGTGAGCTGCCTACTAATGCGGCAGTTCTTACTCTCCAGTACAGGTATTGAAATAAACTGTTTTCACCTCAGTCTAGCTCCTCCCTCAAGACTACAGCAGTTTATAAGAAACCTTCAAGCTACGAAAACAGTTATTAACTTAAGTTGCAGTTAAAATATTAAACAAAAGTCTCATGTGAGCTTGTGTTTGGTTGTTGTAAATCCTTTATGGATGGGTCACTCTGACACAGCTTTACAGTTCTGTGACGCTGAATTTAAATCAAGACATTTTTATCGTAGACTTAACGTCCACTGTATCCAGACACCGTTTTATAAGGGAAATAGCCAGACAATATTGGCAACATCTAATGTCTGCTGAGTACAATGTCACAACTGTGGGCTGGAAAAGGTAAATGCCCAAACAAACAGTCTAACAATAGGTTTACGTTAGGTGTGGTTGGTGCAAGGAAAATCATTAAACTGAAGTCGTTCCTGTTTAATCAGCATGATGGATGAGATTAGAAATAATGTGATATGGCCATGTATTTCTATATTAGACATTTAAGCTGTAAATGGGGACGCACAGTAAGAATTGACCTAATTGTTTAAATTAAATGGATCATTCACCCTAAAATGAAAATTCTGTCTTTAATTACTCACCCTCAAGTCGGTCCAAACCTGTAAGGCCTTTGTTCATCTTCAGAACACAAATTAAGATATTTTTGATGAAATCCGAGAGCTTTCTGAGCCTGCATAGACAGCAATGCTACTGACACGTGAATGTGCGTTCAAAACTGAGATGGAAGAGAAAAGTTGTTAAATGAAGTCATCCTTTTTGCTTTCTTTGTGAACTAAAAATATTCTCGTAACTTCATAAAGTTATAGCTGAACCACTGATGTCACATGGACTATTTTAACGACATCCTTACTACCTTTCTGGGTCTTAAACGTGTCGGTTGCATTGCTGTCTATGCAGAAAGCTCTCAGATTTCATCCAAAATGTCTTCATTTGTTTTCCGAAGATGAACAAAGGTCTTACGGATTTTGCATGACTTGAGAGTGTGTAATTAATGACAGAATTTTTAATTTTTGCATGAACTATCCTTTAATTGTGTTAGTTTGAGTCTGTGGATATTAGACAGTTAATATCAATGCTTTTATCTGTTCCATATTACAAAATTATTAAGCTGTTGTCTATATTTTATAATATTTTGAAGGCTGATATATCACTTTCTGCCTTATATCACAATATTTTGTTTTTTTTTTTAATTCATGTATTTTAGTAAAACAGCAAATAAACAATATATTTATGATATAAAATCAATTAAATATTATAAACAATTATTTTAAAAAAAGTAAAATATTTTATTATTTTTATTATTATTATTATTATTTTTTTTTTTAATCAACGTAAAAGTACTTTTCTATCATGATCTAATGTGCGGCCACTTCAAGTATACCATTTGTAAGTTGACTACCTCAACAGTGTTATTTTAGCATTTATGTCATCGAAGATGTTCATGTCTTTCTTTCTTTAGTCATAAAGAAATTGTTTTTTGAGGAAAACATTTCAGCATTTTTCTCCATATAATGGACTGATATGGTGCCCTGATTTTGAACTTCCAAAATGCAGTTTAAATGCAGCTTCAAACGATCCCAAATGTGGTTGGCCAAGAAAGAAGGGTCTTATCTAGTGAAACGATTGGTTATTTTAATAAAAATAATACAATTTATGCCAAATGGTCGTCTTGTCTTACACAGAGTTCAGGGAGAGCAAGACAAGACAAGCGTTTGAGATTAAAAAGTATTTAAATTGTATTTTTTAAATGAAAATAACTGATCGTTTTGCTAGATAAGACCCTTCTTCCTCGGCTGGGATCGTTTACAACCACATTTGGGGTCGTTTGAAAAAAAAACAGAATTTCTTTTACGACTGAAGAAAGAAAGACATGAACATCTTGGATGACAAGAGGGTGAGTACATTATATGTGAATCTTTGTTTTGGAAGTGGACTTCTCCTTTAAATTGGTTTAATATATCATGCAGCCTTTGAAAACGGTCTAACGTGTGGTTGCTAATGGTGGTTCTCGTCCGTGGAATACACACTTCCGGTATTTTGCCCAGTACTCCACAAGAAGTACTTGAATTGAATTGATGAAACATGACAGCCCTAGAGAGAACGCACTTAGATCGTAGTAAATATGTGTTCCCTAATCTAAAGTGTTACAAGAAAGGTTTAGGTTGACACAAATAGCAGAGAATTGACTAATAATTTTTACTGAAAGAATATGAAACAAGTATGTTGCTCATATCATTCAGCTTTTACATGTATTTAAATAGAATTTAAAATTATTTTAATTTGCATGGTATACTGTATCAGTTATTTAACAGGTTATCATGTAGTCATAAAACAGGTTATCACATTTACCTTTAATGCTTTACAGCCCTAGTTAACAATAACAACACTGTTCCTGAAAATTGTAAACATTTTGGCTCTGTCAAAACATTGCTCTGATTGAGCAATCTGACGTGTGAACTTGGTCAGTGAAGTAGGTTCAGGGTGAAGCTGTTAGCGAAAAATTGTCCAAACAAAGGCTGAGCAAAAAAACAATCCTTATTTTTGCAGTTTTCGCCAGTCTTGCAGCAAGTGCACACTTCACATTTTAGTTTTGGTGTAGTTTATCAATACAGATGTGAGATTTCCTGTTGCATTGATTTCTTTGTATTTTTCTGCTCTACCCAGGTTGAATACCTGCCCCAGTAACTGCTCTGATCGTGGGGAGTGTCGTGTAGGGAATTCCAGTGACTCTGTGCAGTGTGTATGTGAGGACGGTTGGAAAGGAGAGGCCTGTGATGTGCCCTACTGCTCCTCTGACTGTGGCTTCCCTCTGCGGGGACAGTGTGACACCGCTGCCAAACGCTGCCAGTGCAAACCAGGATGGCAAGGTAATTTGTCGCTTGGCTCAGTCTTAGGAATGACAGCAAGCTACTGGACAAATAAGAAAATCATGCTTATGAAAAAAAAACAATTTCAGGACTCACATATGCATTTTGACAGCGAGTTCGGTGACAATCATAATCACATTAACATGGATGGAACTTTTATGAACTTGCGTTGTGTGAATTGTGATAAGACATTCTGGTCTTTGATATTTACTTTTAGTCACTGTTACTATGGTTACAGGTGTTTCACAGCTATCGTGAGAATAGAAAAAGAGCATGACATTAGTTATTTGTACAGTACACACATTAGTGTCTTGAATACTGTATGTGAGCTGTTCTTTGCTGTTAAGAGTCATTTAAGGAATTTTGTTTATAAATGTCTTGCAATACACTCACAGTTCTGGGAATGTGTAGATCTTTTTGGGTTTTCCCTAATTGTTTCCTGGCTCTCTTCCTCTTTGCCTTTCACAGCACTGACTACAGATCTCTCTGTCTCAATCTCTGCACCTCTAGTGTTGTTTGGGTTTGCTTGACAGACTGTACTCTGTGTACTGATACCGTTTGTCCCAGGGCTGTATTTTGGAGAACGGCTTGTGTTCTTATGCTTAGCTTGATTGTGATGAGCTCTGATAGACCAAATGTGTAAAAATACAGATGGCTCGAGGTCCTCGATTTTAGTGTAAAACTGTGCATTTTAGCACACTTATAAATGTATTCAAGTTGGTACAAAGTGTGCTAGATGACTAAATCCTGCCTGTACCAAAATAGAGCAGAGACTGACTGCCATTACAACAGCCGAGGTATCGTTTATGCCTGTAGCACAGGAGAGAGTTATGTGCCAAATGTTAACAGTTAAGGTTAGTAAAAATGACTAAGAAGAACCAGTAGGTTTGATATTTTATAGTTTAGTTTAAACTTCAGTGGTCACTGTAGTGAATTTATATGTTCATACATGCCTCGTTTATCATTTATCCTTATACACTACCGGTCAAAAGTTTTTGAACAGTAAGATTTTTTTATGTTTTTTTTAAAGGGGTCAATGGATGCTAAGTAAATTTTTTCATGTTATTTGAACATTAACCTTATAACATATCTACCCTATAATGATTAAAATCCATGCATTTGTTTTTAAGTAATCTGTAAAAATAATATCCCCTTTTTCAAATCGAGCCATTCTCAGATGCCTGTCGGTGTGACGTCACACCCACAGAGGCCGCTCCCACGATAGTTGATTGACATGAGCGTCTTACCTCAGATCAGCTGTCACAGTCCAACCTCCATTGTTTCAATGCCGGAGCAGGGATGTAAGTTAGACAAGAATATCTCCAATTGAGCGATTGAGGTGTTGTGTTGCTTGATGTAATAATGAACATAGTGGTCGTCATTTACTCCCGACATCTGAGCCGCTGAAGATGCAGTGGATTACATTTGTTTGTGAAGGAAATACATATATCCGTCTGTGTTCGCGCGAATCATTCATAATCCAGGTTCACTTACAGCAGAAGTGAGTGTAAGCATTTTTTTATGAATCTTTGTGATCGCCTTTCCTAATAATGTGTTAGGGCGGCCGTACACGGTGCGAATTCGGACAGACGGAAGACCGTATGGCCACGCACACGTCACAAGTGACTTTGTTTACGGACGCAGTGGTACACGGCACGATTTTAAAACCTGCCGATTTCCGAGGCAATCACATTCACGAAGTTTCGTGCCAAAAACATGGACTCCGAGGAAGAGATCCTTTTCTTTGTGGCAGCGATGGCTTGCGAAAAAACAAAAAAGAAAAGAAAACGAAGGGCATGGCAAAGAGTTTGGCTGAAGGGCAGAGAACAACATGGACTTTATTTTCTTCATCTCGGACGACCCTGTCATGATAAATGCTGCTCGATATATCATACAGCGCTCGCTGTTCTTGCCAGAGTTCAGCGAGTTTGTCCTCTTTCTCGACAGTCCAAATTCTCCGTGGCGCTGCCATGTTCATCTTTCTTCTTCTGTGGTTTTCTTTTCTTAGCTTCTGATTGGTCATTTCCAGTTTGCTCAACAAATCGGCTCGTTCAACAGCACACACGTCACGCTTTCAATCCGACAGCTCCCGAAGTTTTTTGACATGTTTAAAAATGATCGTGAGGTCGGGAAGTGCTCGTAAGGCACTCTGCTCGTCTCGTAATTTCTCACACACCATACGAGCCCCGACCATACGAGAAGAGACGATTTCCTCCGATAACCAAAAAAATCGCATGCGAGCTCGTACGACCTCAAATATCGCACCGTGTACGCCCGCCTTTGGTTAGCAAGTTTAGCAGGTAAACGCGGCTAAATGCGGCTAAAGTAAACAGGCTCGTCACTCCACAGAGAGACGAGAGGGGCGGAGCGAGCAGAGCTCCTTTGCATTTAAAGGAACAATCCCCTCAGAATGGGATGATTTTTGCAGGGCTCATTTTGACAACGTAAAAAGGGTGTTGTTATACACAACTATTGAGAATTTTTAACCAACGTATATTATAGACTCTTCAATAAGACCCTAAAGAATCATATCAACTTGTGGAAAATGGGCATCCGATGACCCCTATTAAAGAAGTCTCTTTTGCTCACCAAGCCTGCATTTATTTGATCTAAAATACAACAAAAGCAGTAATATTGTGAAATATTTTTACTGTTTAAAATAACTGCTTTCTATTTAAATATATTTTAAAATGTAATTTATTCCTGTGATCAAATCTACATTTTCAGCATTATTTTTTTAGTGTCATATGATCATTCAGAAATCATTCTAATATGCTGATTTGCTGTTAAAGAAATGTTTTTTTTTTTAATGATATTTGTTATGAATATTTAAAACAGTTGAGTACTTTTGAGTACTTTTTTTTTTTTCCCCTTTCAGGATTTTCTGATGAATAGAAAGATCCAAAGATCAGCATTTCTCTGAAATAAAAAGCTTTTGTAACATTATTCACTATACCATTCTAAAGCTTGGAGTCAGTATTTTATTTATTTATTTATTTATTTTTTTGAGAGAGAAATCAGAAATATTTCAATTTAGCAAGCATGCTTCAAATTGATTCAAAGTGATGATAAAACATTTATAGCGTTACAAAGACTTCTATTTCATATATGCTGTTCTTCTGAACTTATGTATTCATCAAAGAAACCTGAAAAATTCTACACTGTTTTCAATGTAGTAATAATAATATTAATAATAATAAATGTTAAATTCTGCAGCAAAGCAGAATATTAAAATGATTTTGAAGGATCGTGTGAGTGGAGTAATAATAAAATTTCAGCTTTAAAGTAACAGGAATAAATGTAAAATATTTAACATTTTACTGTACTTTGGAGAATTCTTTAAAAAATGTAAAAATCTTACTGTTCAAAAACTTTTGACTGGTAGTGTATGTATTTAGGATGTATAAATGCTAACTATGAAATTCCGACTCAGAATTTTTTTTTTTTTTTTGCTTCTATGTCAATGCTTATAACATCAAGATAGACCTGACCTTGAAATATTGAGAAAAGTGCACAAGGTAGCATCAGCTATGATAAAATGGCATGTAAAACGGAAATGCGGTACTCTTTACTACTTATAACTGTTGAGGCTGCTGCCATTTTGACTCTTTACATATTGCGTCACAAGTCTGAGGTTTCATAATTGTACGTTTCCAACATGCAGTTACAAGGTCAATGAAGACGTGAACTCATTTTAATTTTAATCACTGTAATTATGACAAGCAGCCACTAAACCTCAGGTTGGGTCTCTCTCATGTCTGAGCTTGGTCTGTCTGTCTATCTCTGTCTCCTCTCCTCTCTTCCTCTCCCCTGTGGAAGTGTTTAATCACCAATCTGTGAACAACAGGTTGAGCCACACTTAGAGCTGACTCATTTTTCAAGTTCCTCCTTGGTTTCCTGTAATGCTTTATATTCTCAAACACAGCCCTTGTATCTGTCTTTAATTTTATTGTTATATATTTCTGTAAATTTAGTCAATTAGACATTTTTTTTTTTTAAGTAAATAAATGAGTGTTGATTTCCACTGCTTTGGCTACTAATGTACATTTGTGTTTGATTTGCATAAATTGCCATTCAAAGCAAAAGCTGCATGTTTAATAAAACTAGATGTGTTGTTCAGCAAAGAATCAGCTTGGACTGATAAAAATAGTGGACTGAATAAAAAAACAGTAATAATAATAATAATAATAATATAGTAATATAACAGTTTCTTAGTAGAGTTTTTTATTTTTGAAAGGCTTAAAATGTATATATTATATATAATATACATATTCTACAGAATTGGTGCAAAGTCAGAGTAGGAAACATCTTAAAAAAATGTTTTCCCACAAATTTTGTATGTATGCACATAATATCCAATATAATAATAATATCCATATAATATCCAAGGTACACATTTTCAGTAATTGTGCCGTTTATGCTCATATTGTTTTTTTTTTGTTTTTTTTTTTTCAAAAAGTTTTGGAATATTTTTCCTCTCCCCGAATTTGTCACTACTGAAACACACCTGTTAAGATTTTACTTACATCTACCATGTAAATACATTTTTTTGCTATTTTATTAAAAAGTTTTCGGAAGTAAATCAATAACAATCAATTTTAACAATATTTCAGGGTTGCCAAGTTTTCACAACAAAACCCACCCAATTTCTACTCGAAACTAGCCCAATCGCATTTTGGATGCGTTACATTTCAGGGGATAAATATCTATATATAATATTTTTTGAGAGTATACAGTATACTTTGTTTTTGAAAGAACATCCCATGTTTCGGTTGTGACTGCACATTTTCGGTAGTGACAATAATGTTTTGATAGTGACCACATCACATTACAGAATTTTAACCCACATATTAAAAACATACTAAAAATTTGTATAACTGTCCTGAAATTTTGTTTATTTGCCCCAAATAAAGGATTATGTGTTCATTTTTGTTACTACCAAAACGATGGCTTGTTTCGGTCATGACTGTTATGGTAGTGACAGTTTTAGATACTTTTGAGCCTAGCTCAAAGATGCTAATCAGCACATGGTTAGCTAGCACAGTTCTGAGTAGTTGTACACACATAAAACCTAAATGTTGTAGAAAAACACCCAAAAAAGTGCTTAATTGCAGAAAAAAGGTATTTGGTAGTGACGTTCCTTAAAGTTACACACAGATTTTCGGGACACATTTTCATAAAGGTCCATAATTTACAAAAAAAAAAATAAAATAAATATATATCTTTGAACTTAGATCAAAAAGAATAAAATATTTTTAAAAAGAAATCATATAATTTTAAAAACAACAATGGAATGAATTGCAAAAATTATTTTAATATCATTTTTCAGTATCATCAGTTGAAGTTGAAGCCACCTCCCAATTGAAAGTAGCTAATAAATGATGATTTTGTATATATTAAGCTTACTGATATTTAAATATTATTGTAGGTTTCAATATATAATAGAAGGATCTTAGTAAACATGTAAGATTTGAATAATTAAATGGTTTTTAAATGGTTGTGGGATAGCAGTTTGCACCAATTCTGTAGAATGGCCCATATATATATATATATATATATATATATATATATATATATATATATATATATATATATATATATATATATATATATATATATATATATACACAAAGTGTTTCCCATTCATTAACTAGACTGTGGTGGCCCGCCACAGTTTCATAATAAACCGAACGTATATTTATAAAAGGACTTCGGCAAAGTATCCGTCAAACGAAATAAAACCAAAAGTGTAATATGGCTTTATCGCTTCATCAAACCTGTTTGCGCTGCTTGACTGTTTCAACTTGAAGTGTGCACATCATTCAAGCGATCAGCTCGTGATTTGCTGTTTTTACAGTATTTCACTAAATTTGTAATGAGACGCGATGGAGTTTTCCACCAAATTAAAAGCCTAGCTGCAGTTTCTGCCAAAATAAAAGCTCAAAAGTTTACAGGCAGAGCAAGCTCACTGTTTTTTTGTTTTTAAATAAAATTATAAATATTGGGGTGGGGGTTTATATATATTTCTGAAGGGAGCTGATTTCAGAGAATTTTTGAAGGCATTTTTCCCTCTTCACTGTTCACATCACTGTTGTTCCATAAGCGCCACCTGCAGTCAGAGAATGATACTCAGCCTTTCTGCTGTTTCAGTTTTATGCAGGTTATAGTATAATTTTCCAAAGCTTAAGTCAGACCATTCTGAATTTGCTTTAAATGTTGAAATGATACAGTCAAATTTAAATAAAAAAAACTGTTTAGCATTTTTGTTTGTATTGTGATTAAAATGCAGTAGTTGGTTCTAATTTCAAATGTTTTTTTTATTAAATATGTTTAGTTGCTGTAGTAGCAGCAACTGCAAAAACAGTTTCATGGCCTGGAAAAATTAGGACAAAAATAGAAATTAGGACAAAAGTATTGTAATTACCCTACTGTAGAATAAGGTAAAATAATATAACATTGAAATACTAATTTCAACACCTATTATTATTATTATTATTATTATTTTTTACTTATTTAACTCGTCTAGCCCAAATGACAGCGTGTGTGTGTGTTTGTGTATTTTAGGCCTGGACTGTTCAATAACCGTACCAGCAAATGTTTCCTTCTGGACACGTGAGGAATATAGCGGGCATGGCTTGGCGCGGGCGTCCCATAAGGCTGTGGTTCATGAAGACGTGATGTGGGTGATAGGTGGACATGTGTTCAACTACACACACTACCAGATGGTGACTGCGTGAGTACACACACACTTACTTAACTGTAGCATAATAACTTTACAGGTTCACAGTTTCACTTTCTTCTTTACTCTGTGTGTCTATTCCACAGCTTCAACATTTCTTCTCAAAGCTGGATGACGTTAAACCGGTCCGTCAACTCTGTAACTGGACGCTATGGTCATTCTCTCTCCCTGCATGAGGTTTGTTAATAGATGACAGGTTGTTTGTTTAATGGTGTTTTTCTACTTGAATGTTTTCATTAGAGTCTGCTGTATTTATTCCCTACATACTGTAAACTGAGAGCTGTTCTCTTTAAGTTATTTGTCTTTGTGTGCCTACATAAAGGATAAAATCTACATGTACGGTGGGAAGATTGACTCCACTGGAAACGTGACATCAGAACTGTGGGTGTTCCACACACAGAACCAGTCGTGGGTTATGCTGAATCCGCGTGCTAAAGAACAGTATGCCGTCGTGGGCCATTCTGCACACACTGTCCAGCTCTATCCCGACGGGTCGGAGCCCGTCATACTGGTGGTCTTTGGACACTGTCCTCTTTACGGATACATCAGCCAAGTGCAGCAGTACAACATTGGTCAGTAACACACAGTAGGGTTAAGTACACAACAGTAGGGGTGATAACTACAATATCATCGCATTATCACTGTAATTGTAATGATGATATAAGATTAAGGAATAGTGTAAATATCACAGTAATGTTAAAAGTTTAGTTTAGTTTTGTAGAGACCAGAAGCCAATTTCATCCTTTTCATTACACAAATATGATTGCCGTTGATAAGTCAATCAACTGATTAGAAAAAAAACCCCAAACTTTTATTTTAAATGCGATTAATCACGATTAATCGTTTTGCAGCCTTATATAAATAAGAACAAATTCTCTCTCTCTCTCTCTCTGCGCATGTATATATGATTCATTTTTTTATATTTATGTTTTTAGGGCTGCAAAATGATTAATTGCAATTAATCACATTCAAAATAAAAGTTTGTTTACATGTTATATACATGTAAACAAACTTTTATTTTAAATGTGATTTATTGCAATTAATCATTTTGCAGGGAATTTCTTTTCATATTTTTTTTTAATACTTTTTAATACTTTTTAATTTTTTTAAATAAATATATAAATATATATATGTGACCATGGACCACAAAACCAGTCATATGTGTCAATTTTTTGAAATTGAGATTTATACATCATCTGAAAGCTGAATAAATAAGATTTCCATTGTATGGATTTTTAGGATAGGATAATATTTGGCCGAGATACAACTATTTGAATATGTGGAATCTGAGGGTGCAAAAAAATCTAAATATTGAGAAAATTACCTTTTAAGTTGATCAAATTAAGTTCTGCATATTACTAATCAAAAAACTTTTGATATATTTACAGTAGGAGTTTTACAAAATATCTTCATGGAACATGATCATTACCCAATTTCCTAATGATTTTTGTTATAAAAGAAAAATCAATAATTTTGACCCATACAATGTATTTTTGGCTATTGCTACAAATGTACTGGTTTTATGGTCCAGGGTCACACACACATACACACATACATACATATGTATGTGTGTGTGTGTGTGTGTGTGTGACCCTGGATATATATATATATGTATGTGTATATATACATATACATATACATATACATATGTATGTATATGTATATGTGTATATGTATATGTGTATGTATAGTCTTACTTTAAAGTAAACGTTAATTTATGTTCATTTGGTATAAAAAATATTTTAAAAAATATATGTATAGATATTTTTTTTAAACTTTAAAGTAGATATTAATTTGTTTCATTTGGTATAATATATAACACATTTTTACTCAAATGAAGAAAAATGGATTTATAGTGGATTTATAAACTGTTCATACATAAATTAATGTTTACTTTAAAAAAAAAATACCTATACATATAATTACATTCACTTAAAGGTAAAAAAGTATTTTATATATATACATGTGTGTATATATATATAAAATACTTTTACCTTTAAGTGAATGTAATATTATAATATTAATATTATAATAATATAATATTGTAATATTATATATATAATATAATATCTTTATACTTTTTAGCTTGAAGTAAATGTAATATATATTTTTTTTTATTTCTTTTTTTGTTGATTTTGCAGTAAATATTTTAAATGTACTTTGCAACAATATCTGTTCTATCCAGATGTCTTTTTCTAAATATCAAATTACATTTCAAGATTAAATGTATTGTAAAGTTGGAGAAAATGTTGAGAGAGAAATTTTATGCTCGATCACCCAGCCCTACTTGACAGATAAATCAAACCGCTTTGTGTTTTTCTGTGGTATTGCTTTTATTTAATTACTGGTCTGTGTTCATATACATGGCTGCTGCACCACACGTTTTCAAAATCTTGCATCATGCACGTTATGTTTTTGAGAAGGCTTACATAAAAACTTTTTTTAAGCATCTTTTAAAAACAGGCCTCAGGACACCTGTGTTCTGTTCCATTCAGTCTTGCTATTTGAAAGAAAGAATTCATCCTATGTGAAAGCACCCTAATCCTTTTCAGAATATTGAGTGCTACCACGGACTGAGAACAGTTGTGACCCAGTTTCTGTCTGATGAATCAGACCACTAGGTACCGCAGAGACTGACTCTACCATTCATCACAAAATTAAAAAGGCCCCTTTTTGATATTAGTTTTCAGTCAGTGTAAAATGTTTGAAGTTGGAAAAAAAAATTGTGCAGTTGTTTTCATGATTGATTGTTGCTGTCATCCATGTGTGTGAGAGAGAGAGAGACAGGAGACTGGGGCCGGTTTTCACTTTGAAGGTGAATGGATGCCAGTGTGGTTTGAAATCAGCATAAAAACCCCTGCTAGGGAAAACAAACATTTATTCAATTAGACTTTTGACTCAGAACTTTATATATACTAATGTAGTTCTTCCTCTTGCAGCAGCTATCCCTGTTCTGGTCTGTTTAGAGGTTATTGTGTTTACTCTACTGCCCTCTGGTGTTGTAATGGAAGAACAACTTAAAAAATATTTGTTTCTTTTTTCCCTAACTCTCAACCTTTTCACTCTTCCCTTTACAGTGAAGAACACATGGAGTGTTTTAGAGACTCGTGGGGCGCTGGTTCAGGGTGGCTATGGGCACAGCAGTGTGTACGACCCTCAGACTCGCTCCATCTACATTCATGGAGGGTATAAAGCTTTCAGCGCCAATAAATACGGCCTGGCCGGAGACCTGTACCGCTATGATGTGGACAAGAGAATGTGGTGCGTTGAACAGCATTACACTATTTAATTTAATACTCACTACTTTGTTGGCTTTATAATTTTAAGGCTATGCTTAAAATGAAGTGCCTGATTATTTTTAATTTTTTTAATCCAGAAAATAAGGAAAAGCTTCACTTTTGCATTTAACTGAAATAATAATATTACCTTATTTATACTGTTTATGTATTGGTTGATTTACAGTAGCAACTACCATTCAGGGCTCTATGCTTACTTTTCTTTTTAGGAGCACTTTCTAATCAATAATCAAAAATCTAACAAGGTGATATTTGACTCCTTAAAGTGAAATTTTGTTTTTACCTTTGTAATGGCATTTTGTTTTAACTTTATTAAAACTATGTCATCTTTTATGTCTTTTTTATTATATTTTTTTAGGCTTTTTAAAATTTCTAATTAAAACAACAGAATGAGAACAAGTAGAATAAGAATAAGTTAACAATCAAATGAAATCAGTATTAACAAAATCAGTTTGTACAACAGAGGTGGCATAGAAGAACACGAAAGTGGCTTGTATTTCCGTATGTTTAATGAGACACAGAGGTGGCATGAGTGCAATTAAATTCATAAATTCATGTTGAGATTAATGTTTTGAATATAAAATTTTGAATACAGAAATATTAAATGATTTAAATAACTGAAAAGATACTTTAAAAATAAACCTAAATCTGCCAGTAGGTGGCGGCAACTCACTGATTTAATTACTGAATCATATCATTCATTTGATTCGTTTGATTCATTCGAGTGACTGTCTTTGAGAATGGGAAATTGAATCATTGGCTCACTGATTTGTTTAAAAATGCACATTCATTCATAAAGGAAACACCGCTACTGTGTTTGAATGGAGATGCGCAGCGACTCAGTTGTGACTTGTTTCAGACTATTTTTGGTGACGAAATAGAGAACAATCAGACAATAGTGTTATAGTCAGACAATGTAAGTCACTTAATATTAACTTCTGTTTATTTAACTGTTGTATTAAATCAATATCTCATTTACAAACTCCCTTAAAAATCAGTAAAAGCTGTCACTCATCTTATTTCGTTGCAATCTCACAAGTTCCATTATAATCGATGCTCTCTACACTGCACAGTGAATCTCTTATTTACACTCTCTCTACACTTTGTTTGTGAATGGATTCGTGAGATATGTCATTACTTCAATGTTGCAAAAACACGTAGAAACCTTCGAAGCTCCCTTCAGCGCAAACAAATATGCTGATTGGGTTAGTCGCAGTGGTGCTTCTAAATATTTTTTCATAGTTGCAAACAGTACTTTTGCGACTGAAATGGTCGCACTGTAGAGCCGTGACATTCAAGCTTGAGGTCTGTAAGACTTTTTAAAGAAATTAATAGTTTTATTCAGCATGGATGCATTAATTTTTTCGAAAGTGATGGAGACATTTATAACAGATTTCTTTAAGTTCACAAGGATTAATTAATTTCCAGAACAAAAATTTCCTGATAATTTACTCACCCCGTGTCATCCAAGATGTTCATGTCTGTCTTTCTTCAGTCAAAAAGAAATTAAGTTTTTTGAGGAAAACATTTCAGGATTACTTCAATGGGGATCAGCTGGTTGAAGGTCTAAATTGCAGTTTCAATGCAGCTTCAAAGGGTTTTAGATGATGCCAGCCAAGGAATAAGAGTCTTATCTAGTCATTTTCTAAAAAAAAAAATAAAAATAATAATAAAAATGTATATACTTTTTATCCACAAACGCTTATGAAATCACGTTGGAAAGGTTGTTAGGCCATGTTCACACTTGCCGTCTTTTTTGAAACTGGCAGTGTCTGTTTTACATTATAATCCTATAGAGTAAGCAGTGTTTTCAAAAAATCCTGAGCACTTTTGAAACACCGGCGTCTTTTTCTGCAGCTCAGAGCATATTTTTAAGCTGAAAAAAAGTTAAACTTTTCTGAAAAAGCTTTATGTCAAGCTCCTTTTTGACAGCTAACCAATGACAAGCCAGTAGCAAGACCTGTTGTTTCCATAACAACAAGAACAACAGGAAAAATGGAGAAGGTGCCGGTAGATAGACTTTTATTATATTGTTGTGAACCGACATTCTCCTCCTCGTTAACTTCAGATACCAACATGCTTCCCACTAAGATATCGGCGCCGCATGTTGACATGTAGCGCCTTTGCGTTTTGCTTTTTTCCCGGCTTGCAGACCCTACCCGATCCCTTCCCCCCTCTCTTTCCCACACCGCTTCCTGTCTAAATACTGTCCTGTTAAATAAAGGTAAAAATGCCAAAAAATAAAAAACAAAAGCCAACACTAGAGAGAGCTTTCTCTTTTCTCGACATTCATACTGTTGCAGCTGTTGTTATAGCAACAAAAGACGCACTGGGATGCAACGCTGCCAGATTTTTTTTTTAAACTAAAAAAAGCGCCCTTGTCAACTTTTTTTTGTGAAAAAAGACGCCAAGTGTTTTTTTAGAAAATGACAGCGCGTTTCATTAGATAAGACCCTTATTCCTCAGCTGGGATTGTGTAGGGCTCTTTGAAGCTGCTTTGGAACTGCAGTTTGGACCTTCAGTCCGTTGGCTCCCACTGAAGTCCACTATATAGAGAAAAATTCTGAAATGTTCTCCTCAAAAACCTTGGTTTCTTTTCAACTGAAGAAAGAAAGACGTGAACATCTTGGATGCCATGGGAGTGAGTAAATTATGAGGATTTTTTTTTCATTCTGGAAGTGAACAAATCCTTTAAAACAAATGCTGTTCTTTAGAACTTTCTGTTCATTAAAGAATAGAATCAAAAAAATAGTATCGACAGCAAATCAGCATCTTACAATGATTTCTGAAGGATCATGTGACATTCAAGACTGCAATAATGGCTTTTGAAAATTCAGCCTTGCATCACAAGAATAAATTTCAACCTTGATGAGCATAAGGGATTTCTTAAAAATCTTACTCAGACCAAACTTTTGTAAACATTCATCATCGAAAGCTCACACGGTACACGCTCTGTGCTGTAAAAATAGTATGTAGTGTGCTTTTCTGAACATTGCCTGACTGTTTGTTTTCTCTTGGGTTCTTGCTAATGATGTCTCTGTAGGTTGATTCTGAGGGACAGTGGTTTTTTCCGTTACCTCCACACGGCAGTGATTGTTGGCGGGAACATGCTGGTGTTTGGAGGGAATACACACAATGATACCTCAATGAGCCACGGGGCAAAATGCTTCTCCTCAGACTTCATAGCATACAGCATAGGTGAGTACCAAACACCGTCTTTGTCACCTGAATGTTCAAACCACAGGTGTTCTGTACTGCTGTGTACAAGAATGTGACTTATCCAATCAAAATTATTTGTTGGTTTTACTCACAAGTCTCATTTTAAGGTAATGCGATAATGTTCATCCAATTTTCCCATGCGATTTGTAAATTTAATTAACTAAATTATCCAAAATAGGTTGTATTCCAGAAAAAAATAACTGTGTTGTATGATTATGTGCATTAAGTTTTGTCATTCTGTTCAAACTTTTTAGAACTTTTTGCATTCTTAGCGATTCACTTACTGCGTTCTCTCACGTATGGCATTTATTTATATATATATATATATATATATAATGTCTCTGTCTTTCACAATATTGAACAGCAGAAGAGATGCTCACACAGAAAGCGTAATTGGATTTCTGTGCGTGTAGCAGCAAGCCATTAGAGACCGAAATACACTCATCAGGGGGGCTTCTTGCAGAAGGATGCGTGATCTTGAAGCCATTATTTTATGAGTGACACGTTTGAGTTTTGTAATCTCCAGGGATCGGAGACATGCCTGTCTGGTGGTATTATCTCGCTTTTCATTTAGATAATGAGGGATGCTGTGATGTCAGAATAGACACACTACAAGCACTCCAATACGGCGCTTCTTGAATGTGAGAATATGATGCGTGGGTTGAAATTTAGAGCGTCTTTGAGGAGTTTGTAGTGCTTGTATAACACACAGGAAGCTTCAGACATATCAGAAGTGTCTGCATTTGCTTATTCATCATTGTATACCCCTCCACTTGAAAATCTCTTTGTCTTGTTCTTCCCTTGCCAACTTCTCTTTGGAGATTGGGGCTAGTGCTGTGGTAATCTGTAATTAAGTAGCGGCCTGTCTCGGCCCTGAGGGTAATTGCTCTGTCCTTATAAGCTGAACTCAATTACACTGGCCCACACCAGGATGCTGAATTCGATTTGTCAGAAAGTTTGCCAGCAGGGGGCAGTGACTTGTCACACATACTGCGCTAATAGCAGTCATTTCTCTTCATGCTTCTCTTACTCCTGTTAGATTAGCCACTAACTCCTTCTATTTAACATCTAGGAAAGAGATGATTTGATATTAAGGGTCAGCTCAGAAACGGCTCATCTTGCAAAGCGTGGCGAGAAAGATCCAGGGAACTGAGAACATTCAGTTTTATCCCATTTTGTGTGGTGTTAAATTGTTATTTAGTTTTAGAGTACAAGTAAAGGTGCCTTATAGCCTCTGCACATCTGCACAGGTCATCAATTTATGTGAAGGTTGGACTTATGAATATTAATTGGGTACTGTGAGTGAGCAACTATTAGTCTTAGTTAATTAATATTCATGAGCTCTGTGTTCTCTATAGTGATGTCTCCAAAACGTATTGCGGCAGCACTGGCTGAGATTCACTTTGTCTGCTCTTTTCTCTTTTCTAGCTTGTGATGAGTGGACTGTACTGCCCAATCCAGATCTTCACCATGACGTCAACCGTTTTGGCCACTCAGCTGTATTTCACAATGGGTAATCTCAGTGTTTTTTATGTGCTTGTAGGGCGATAAATCAGTATTAATAGTTATTGCGATATAATTTTATAAGCGTTCGATAAATGTTCGATATAAGGTTTATGTGCCAAAGGTGGAACGAAAGAGTCATTTGAATTCAGCAACAAACACACATGACATGTGAAACAGCACTGTGCGCAGCAATACAGTCAGAAGGCCTTTCAGTCTACAAATTGCCATCATTTAGCATAGTAACACCCACAGAAATGTGTGTATTCATATAGAATTGTATTATATTATTAATGCAGACATGTATTTCATGTATTTAAGGAGTAATTTAATATAATTACAGTATTTTTTGTGATTTATACAGCTGTAGCTTTATACATTTATACTAATATGTATTTAGACTACTGCAATTTTTTTTCTTACAAATACCTAGAAACCATATTACATTTTTAGCATGGTATTAATGGTATATTTGTGGGTATCATAATCTAAATGTATGCTACTATTCAAGACCAATAGTTAAAAAAAAAAAAGTGAGTTTCCTACCATTTTTACAGATATTACTGATTTTGATCATGAACATAAATTTGCATCCGCATCCTAACTCGAGCTACTATCAAATGTGCATTTCTAAGAGCCAAAAAATAAATAAATAAATTAATTAATTAAAAAATAGTAATATTATTATTATTATTATTAATATTATCAGGCAGCCTAAACCTGTTTCTTGATTCGAAACAATATCACTCATTAGAACATGCAGAACTAAGAAATTATTTTTTCTATTAAAATGCTCCTGTTATGCCATTTTAAAGGTTGCTAATATTGTTTTATGAGTCTCCTAAAACAGGTTTACATGTATGCAAGGTCAAAAAACTGTAGTTTTCTCCAAAAATAGATTTAATTTGACATCATTTCTAAATGATTCGTGAACTACTCGTGCGAAGCAGTTCAAAGAATCAGTCTCTCTAAACCCCTCCTTTCCGTGTACCCTCACTGCTGTGATTGGTCAGATGGCGCAGTCCTTTATGATTAGTTTACCACGTACAGCGCTTGTCGAAAACGAAACGTCCATTGCCATAACTGAATGACAGCCCTGGAGACTTGTCAATACAGAAAAGATGGCATCGATTTTACCATACCAATTCAAGCCGGAGTCTTACGATGAAACGGTTGAAGTGGCTGATCGACAAGTTAGCACGGACTACCCTGGAAAGTGTTCGCAATTTGCTTATGTAAGCGTACTGGGCACACTTGTGTCTAGTAAACTTCAACATTGTATAATGCATTACACTGTGTAAAGTCGTGCGCCATCCTTTATCATTACTCCAACTAATGAGACAGACAAACAGTCAAGCTGCATCAATCACAAATTTTTAGACTACAGTGTTCCCACAGCTGAACAACAGAACTACAGAAGCGTGAGTTAGCCGGTTAGTAAGACGTGCAGGGTTGCTATACAACATAACATACACAACTACGTATTTTGAACGATCGCTAGAAAATACAATCATCAGTTATTAATCATACTTTCAAAAGAACAAAGGAGCAAGCCGGTCCAAATAAACCGTACACTGATCTATCTTTTAAGAGCAAACGTTTAGTGAATCCTGCGTTGTACTCCCGAGATTGGAAAAGCAGTCGTCAGTAAAATGGTGGGAACACAACACAAGATTGGAATTTTACTGCTGAGGTGTTGTAGAAAAAATGAATGTTAACCACTGATTCTTTGTAGATTCATCTTTTGAAAGTGAATATAAAACAAATTTACTCTCACAGTATAGGATACAGCGTCTTCTCAACATGAGTAAACTTCATGGAAATTTTCTAGTGCTTGTGGCAAGTACAAGTAGAACGTGGGCGGGCATTATGCAAATGTGTTACTTCATGACGTGCAGCCGTAACAGAATAAGATTCGAATTCCTGACAACTCGTTCAGGTGATTGTGAGCCGACTCTGAAGTGTTTGTCTTGTACTTACCATAAAGAGTAGTTTATCACAATTAACCATCTGGTTTCTACAACTTTCACTTTGGAACAAAAAAATGTTGCATTTATCGTGATTAATTATCAATGTTAAATGATATTAAAAAAATGATTATGATAATTACTTTTGCCATATCGGCCAGCCCTATGTGCTTGGTATGCTAAAATATCCAAATAGACAAAATGGTAGATTGGTCTAATTTGAATTTGAAAAGTATGACTAATTATGTCTTAACTGGTTAACTGCTAGTTGGTCAAACTAGTTCTTAAGACACAGTTTTAATATAGTGGGTATGTTTATGCAACCGGCCCATAATGTACACTGTTTTAAAGATATTGTTAGGGTTGTATACACTACCATTCAAAAGTTTGGGAGGAGTAATAAGATTTCTGTTTCAAATAAAAGCTTTTCTTTTGGACTTTCTATTCTTTGAAGAATTTTGAAAAAAATTATAATAGTTTAATTACATTTATTTACATTAATATCACAAGAATAAATTACATTTTTATATCTTCAAATGGAAAACAGTTATTTTAAATTGTAATAATATTTTGATGATTAATGATTAAATAAATGCAGACTTTTAAAAAAAAAAAAAAAAACTTGCTCCAAACTTGAATGGTAGTGTAACTTTAAACTCCACTGACATTTGTGGTGTGCTGTTGAATACCACAGTTAATAAATATGACACATCCCTCAATTTCTAAAAACAACTGAAAATGTTTATAATAATGCACTTTCATGAAACACTGTGTGGCATTAATATACATTAAAAGAATAGTCCACCTAAAAATTTAAATTCTGTCATTAATTACTCACCTTCATGTTGTTCCAAATCTGTAAGAGCTTCGTTCATCTTCAGAACACAGATTAAAATATTTTTAATGAAATCCGACAGCTTTCTGACCCTGCATTATCATGTTCAAGGCCCAGAAAGGTAGTAAGGACATGGTTAAAATAGTCCATGTGACATCAGTGGTTCAACTGTAATGTTATGAAGATTTTTGTACACAAAAAAACTAAAATAATGACTTTATTCAACAAATTCTTCTCTTCTGTGTCAGTCTATGACATGTGATTAAATTTATATAATTTATCATATCATTTAATATGATAAAGTAAACCTATGCTGTATTATGGGAATCTATGTTTCATGCAAAAACACCAGGAAGAGACATAGCCAGGTTGCATTTAGATACCTACATTTAGAGCTACTTATAAAAAAATACAAATTATTTACAGCTCAAATGCTAATCATTTGCACTGAATAATTCATGAAGATGATTTAACAAAATAATACCATTATGTTTTTTCGCTTTTAAACACTCTGGTAAACTTGCCATACAAACTGTAAACAGGCTGTTTGCTTTGTTACAGAGTCAAAATGCTTTCTTCAGATAATTGACAGCATGCCACTGTTAAGTTGTATTGAGTCCTGAATGTTCCTTTTTAAAAGTGTTTCTATTTCTGTGATGTTTAAATGGTGTTGCAGTAAATATGAAGTCTATATTTAAATCGTCCTGTAATCTCCTTCCGTACGGATTAGTCAAATGAAGTCATAAAGCAGAATCATTATCCATAAATAACACGTCTCTTTATTAGTGTTTCAAATTGCCAGCTTAACAAACACAAGTCTTCTAACCACACTTATCCACACACTCTCATAGAAGAATTTCTAGAAGAGGTTTTGATGTGAGCGCACTGTGATCTGTATTCTTACCCATAATTCCCAGCGTCATTGTCAGCACCAATATGACCACCGAGTGACCCCGCTGTGGGGAGTTGTGGCACAACACTGCTTTTGCTGTTTGACTTGTCGGTCTCATGCGCTTTATTCATCACTCCTCCCAACTTCCTTTTCATGTTCTTCTTCATTCGCACTGCCCTCTTCCTCCTCACCCTTCATACCGCTCCCCTCCCATCTCGCGCTGTCCTCTCTCATTCCTTTTGAGATGCTTGAGGTTAATCTCTGTCTCTTTTTGTATGTGTGTGTCAGGGTGATGTACGTGTATGGAGGCTTTAACAGCCTGATGCTCAGCGATGTGCTGAGGTTCACCCCTGCGAGCTGCGCTGCGTTCTCCGAGCAGCTGGAGTGTGTGACGGCTGTGCCCGGTGTGAAATGTGTGTGGAACTCTACTACCTCCACCTGTATGTCCTGGGACACAGTGGCACCCCATGACACAGAGGGCTTGAGAAACACCTGCAGTCCCAGAGGGTGTAAGTGACAGAAACAAAGAGGACGTCTGCTTCCTGTGTCTCTTAAGAACTGTTCAGACAGGACTAGATTTTAAAACGTTTTATAATTATTAGAATAGGATGTCTGTCATTTTGTGTGGAAATACAGATAGGATATTGTCTGGATTTTACATGAATTTATGTGAGATCCTTAAAATGTTTTGATCTAATGGCTTGCGCTTAAATGCAAAAACAGTTTATTTGGGGAGTGTTCACACTTGTAGTTCAGTTCATTTGGTTCATTTGGTCCAGACCAAAACAGAAAACTATACATTTGGTCCTGTTCAACTTAGCGTTCACACTGGCACTGATTGGTCAGGCTGAATGACATATATTTCAGGATGGAGCTTTGTCATCCATAATAAATTAGAAAACATGGGTTATTATAAATGTAATATATCACAATATTTAGGGGTTTAAGCGCGTAGCACTGATCAGTGATCTCCACGCAAACATTTGTCCTATAAACATGAAAATCCGTGTACACGGTGTTGGTTCGAAGTGCCACAAGTGTCTACGAGGACATTTGCATATATTAAAAAAACATGGCTGCCATCGGCCAACGAATTTTGAGCACCTGTTAGACAAGACAAACAGAGGCCGATTGGAAGGAAACTCGGTGGGCCTGTTTGACACGCGGCTCCAAAGGTCTGTGAGAAATTTGAAAGAAATCTGCGACTGGGGAGGCCATATTGCATTTTTCACAGGCGTAAACGATTTCGCACATACACATGATATTCATATCATGCGATAGAACTCATCATTCCAGACAACTTTGCCTTTACAAACTAGTCCTAGGTTTTCTGCTCAATCTGGAAAAAAAACACTGCAGTATAATTCTAGTAATAATTCTCTGGACTCTCTAGGCCAATAATTATCAAAAAATGTTGAAATTTACCCTTTGGGAAACTATAGCAGGCTTGTTTGGAAAAGGGGCTTATCCAAACTTACCCAAAATCTTTGCTCGCGTACTTGTACTTTGATCAAGTAAATGTAGCGCTATGCAGCTAATCTTATGCTGTGAAAACCCTGTTATAGTTATGAATTTATCACTAAGAATTATGAATTATCACTGAGAGTTTTCTTAACTTAAAGGGTTTTCTTAACCATATTGCAATGGGCTGCTGGCTCTCCTTATTGAAGTTTTTTATGTCTTATGGGATACCAGCAGGCAGCGTTTATACCACCAAGTGTTATTATATCCAGAAAATTGGCAAAAAGGTCTAAATCCATGATGGTGTACCAGGCAGTAAAAAGATTTGCAGTCAAGGAGAATATTAGCTTTAGTTATTCGGCAAAAGAAGTGATGTGTAAATGCAGTATCCACAAACACAAGCATTATTTACCAGGATTAGATTTCTTTGAAAATGAACAATTTCCTGATAATTTGCTCACCTCCATGTCATCCAAGATGTTTGTGTCTTTCTTTATTCATTTGAAAACAAATTAAGGCTTTTGAGGAAAACATTTCAGGATTTTTCTCCATATAGTGGACTTCAATGGGGATCAACGGCTTGTAGGTCTAAATTGCAGTTTCACTGCAGCTTCAAAGGGCTCTACACAATCCCAGACGAGGAATAAGGGTCTTATTTAGCAAAACTGTTGGTCATTTTCTAAAAGAAATAAAAATGTGTATACTTTTTAACAACAAATGTTCATCTTGCACTAGCTCGACTTCATGCATTACGTAATCAAGTTGGAAAGGTCATGCGTGAAGTACCAGCCTAGTGTTTACACCTCAAAGAAGAAGTCAGGAAAGTAAGTCAAACAACCTTTAGAAAAAAAGGTAAAACAACGATGTCTTTTTGAACCGAAGTACACAGATGAAGACCTATTTACATGTGACCTTTCCAACGTGATTAAAAAGTATATACATTTTTTGTTTCATTAGATAAGACCCTTATTCTTCTGTTGGGTTCATGTAGAGCCCTTTAAAGTTGCATTGAAACTGCAGTTTGGACCTTCAAACCATTGATCCCCACCAAAGTCCACTATATGGAGAAAAATCCTGGAATGATTTCCTCAAAATCCGTAATTTCTTTTCGACTGAAGTAAGAAAAACATGAACATCTTGTATGACATGGGGGTGAGTAAATGATCGTGAAATTTTAATTCAGGAGTGAACTAGTCCTTTAATTCCAATCCAAATCAAAAATTCCAATCCTAGTTCAAAACATGAAGAACTAGGAAGAACTAGTCCTGTCTGAATAGATGTTAATCTTAATTATCTGTCAGATGCAGTTGCTTACAACAGATTTTTTTTGTATGTTTAACTTTTGTTGCAGAGTATGGCTTCACTGAATCCACAGTTACCGCCATAGGCGTTGTATGCAGTAATGTATGTGTGTGCTTTCCAGATGCAGATGGTGAAAAGTGTGACCAATATTCAGACTGCTACAGCTGTACAGCAAACACTAACAGCTGCCAGTGGTGCGGTGCGGTCTGTGTGTCTGGTCATAGTAACTGCACCAGTTCCCCGGTAAGACTCATCATTTAATATGCCGTGACTTACAGAAAAGTGTGTGGTAGAACACATTTCAGTTTATGAATTTGTAATACTGGGACTTTGCTCTGACGTGTCAAATTTGCTGCCGGTCTGCAGGGTGGGATAATGGAGTATGAGGTGTGTCCAAAGGATAACCCATCCTTTGTGTGTAGCAAGAAGACCAGCTGTAAAAGTTGTGCCACAGATCAGAACTGCCAGTGGGAGACGAGAAATCAAGAGTGCACTACCCTCCCTGGTAATAGACACAAACAATGTGATTTAACTGGACCTTTGACCTTCAAATCATAGAGGAAGGTCTTGGAAGTTCAAGAGCAAAGTCATGTGTAAATAATGTGTTAGCCATAGTCCTATGCAAAAACAATTGCAGAACAACAAATTATGAATAAAAGTATAATAAAATAGCTCAAAATATTATTGTCATAATATCACTATTATTGTTGTTGTATTATTATGTTTTTAATTTAATTATTTATTTATTTTTATTAAAGGCCACCATAAATAATACTAATAACAAAACTATCACTTTTATTATTATTTAATTTATTTTAAAGATCTCTGTTTTATATTATATTATATTATATATTATGTTATTATATTGCACAGTATGGTGAGACAATATCACTTTTAAAAATATTAGTAATGTTATAATTCTGTTATATTTTATATTCTATTTTAAATGTTTAATATAATTTACTGTTTTATAAAATTACTATTATATGTTATATTATATTATATTATATTATATAGCACAGTATGGTGGCATAATATCACTTATTATTATTATTTAAATATTATATTATATTTTACATATTTCATGTAATTTTCTGTTTTAAAAAGTCATTATTATATTGTATTGTTTTTTTTTGTTATATTATATTCATTATATTATATTGTATTATAATATATTATGTTATCTTATATTATATTGTTATATATTATATTTTAATTTTGTATAGTATTTTCTCTTAAAATGCATTTATATTAATTATATTATATTATATTATAGCACAGTGTGATGGGATAATATCACTATTAATATTACTATATGTTATAATGTTATATATTCTATTTTAAATATTTTTTTAATAATTTTCTGTTTTAAAAATTCATTATATTATATTATATTATATTACATAGCACAGTATGGTGGCATAATATAACTTATTGTTAATAGTATTATTTTTATTATTATTTAAATATATTTTACGTATTTTTATAATTTAAAAAGTCATTATCATATTGTATTGTATTTTTTTGTTATTATATTTTATTATATTGCAAAAACAGAGCAGAACAAGAAAGTATGATATAGAATAAAATCAGTTATGTGCAAATTATGGTGTGATTATATCACTGCCCTTATTGTTGTTGTTGTTGTTTTTTATTATTATTATTATTATTATTATTATTATTACTATATGTTTTCACAATTCTGTTATATTTTATGTTGTATTTTAAATATTTTATATAATTTTCAATATAATATAATATAATATTATTATATATTATATTATATTATTGCAGAAACAAAGCAACAATTATTGCAAAAACAGTGCAATGAAATATAATATAAAATAAAATATATTAATTATAAATAAATTATTTATTATTTTGTTCATTTAAAATCTTATTATCATGGTAATAATGATAATATCACACCCATCATTAAAAGTTGATATCACTATTGCCATCTTTCTCATATGTTAATCTGGATCCCTAATGCTTGTGTTTTAGGAAATATCTGTGGGGAGAGTTGGCACCTGGTGGGGAACTCGTGTCTAAAGCTGATCACAGCCAAGGACTCGTATGACAATGCTAAACTGGCATGTCGCAGTCACCAGGCGGTGCTGGCATCCCTCACCACACAGAAGAAAGTCCAGTTCGTCCTCAAAGAGATGCATAACAGATCGTTGCAAGTGAGTTTGCGACACACTTTCACAGTCTTTGTTCTTCATGACATCGTCACTTGGGGGTTGTAAGGCACTCTTCTTTGTGAAGCTCTACACATATTAAAGTGAATTGAAAATGAATTGTCCTGTGTGCTGCAGTCAAAAGCCGTCATCACTCCATGGGTGGGTCTGAGGAAGATCAATGTCTCGTACTGGTGCTGGGAGGACATGTCTCCCTTCACCAACTCCACGCTGCAGTGGTTGCCGGGCGAGCCCAGCGACGCTGGTTTTTGTGGGTACCTGGCTGAGCCCACTTTTAACGGACTCAAGGCGGCAACCTGTGTCAATTCTGTGAACGGGAGTCTGTGTGAACGACCAAGTGAGAAAGATGCACATACACACAAAACATTAAACTAGTGCTTATTTTTCCCTTTTAAAAACAGGTTAGGTTAGGTTAGATTATTAAATAAATTCCTGTTTTTAAGTTATATTTTATTAATTATGTTTTCAATAATTTATATAATTTCCTGTTTTTAAAAAACAAGTATTATATGTTAGTTTTTCATTTTTTTTTTATATTTGATATATTTTTCCTTTTTTTAAATTATTTTGTTATGGTTTTGATATTTTATAAATACTTTTTTAAAAACAAAAAAGTGCACAAAACAATAGTAGTAATAATAATAATAATAATAATAATGATAATAATAATAATAATATAAAATAGAATGACCGTTTTTTAATAACTGATACCAGTAGGCAATATTTAATAAGATAAAAGATCATTTTAAAAAGGGAAAATATATAGAATAAAATCTGATATAATATATTTCCTGGTATATATGTAAGATTAGAATTTGTTTTCTTTTTTTGCAACTTGTTATCAGTTATTTAAAAAACTGTTACTATTATATTTTATATTTCATTATAATTGTGTATGTTTTTTTTTTTTTATATATTTTCTATATTATATTATATTATATTGGTATTAATCCTTTAAAAAACTGTTATTACCCCTTGTTTAAAAAAATAAGTTGAACCATGTTTTCTTTTGTTTATTGATATGTATAATCTATAAAGGACCTCTTTTATTCAGTTTTCTCTCCCTCTTGTGCCTTTTTTCATTCTCCCTCTCTCTCGGACTCTCTCTGTTCCTGCAGCGAACCACAGTGTGAAGCAGTGTCGGACGCCCTGTGCCCTGCGCTCTTCCTGTAGTGAGTGCACCAGTGGGAGCTCTGAGTGCATGTGGTGCAGTAACATGAGGCAGTGCGTGGACTCTAATGCTTATGTGGCATCCTTCCCCTACGGCCAGTGCATGGAGTGGTACACCATGAACAGCTGCCCACGTACGTCTGCCTCTCATTTAGCGGATTCATGCCTGCCAGCCTATGTCTGGTTTTCTCTTTGTAAATCAAAGATTGTACATTAGCACGTCTTATGTTTAATGACTTGAAATGGATATGGCAATCATAAAAACAATTCAGATTAATATGCCAATAATAACTTTACTGTCAAGGGTTCAGTGTGAGGTGATTGCACCGCGTGGCCCCTTTGGATGACTGGAAGTGTTTTTATTGTAGCGGAGAATTGTTCTGGTTACAAGACCTGTGGTCACTGTTTGGAGCAGCCTGGCTGTGGGTGGTGCACTGATCCCAGCAATACAGGACGGGGCCAGTGTATAGAGGGCTCTTACCGCGGTCCAATCCAAACACTATTCCACGCCCCTTCCTCTTCAGGCCCCTCCCTCATTCCTGCCCCTCAGCCGATGCTGAACGTGAGCTTGTGCCCACTAGAGGGCAACTACAACTGGTCCTTCATCCAGTGCCCAGGTAAAACTCCTGTGACTTACATTGGTTGAGTTTATGAAATGTATAAAAGTATGATTGAATATAGTGATGCTAAACTGAACTGGATATCAAAATTTCTCTTTGACACTTAAAGCGTGTATAACATTAAGCATCATTGTGAATAGGGATGTCCCTGAATAGTGAATCCGTATTTGGAAAGGCATGGAAAACTAATAAGGACATAGTTAGCTGCTTGCTAGCTTGTTACATTACTGTACATAAACTTTCACTTACCACATAAACAGAGTAAGGAGAGATGACTGATAGAACGATGGCAAATGATTTGCAGATCCTGAGCACCACTGACAAACATCTAATCTTGTAAAATGTGTGGTATATACTGCTGCTCCGTAGTATCCACAGAGTATGTGTGATTTTTGCGAATCTCGAAAGTAAAAAGCGAGCACGCATTCAAAAGCATATTAATAATGGCTCCCTGATTTCCACAATTTATATACGGTATAATCACCCAACTATATAGTTATGAGAGAAAGCAATGAAATATATTTTTTCCTCCCATCTCGTATTTACTCCATTTAGGGGTTCCGTAGTATACGTCATTTTCTTTTCCAAATACGGTGTTTGGATTCGGACACATCCCTAATCGGACACAAGCCTTATTGTGCTTTTTACTGGCTAATAATTATTCTATTTAAAGAATCCAGAAAAATATATCAGTGTTTCCACAGAAATATTATACATCACAACTGTTTTTAACATTGATAATAATATGAAATGTATCTTAAGCAGAAAATCTGTTTTAGAATCATTTCTAAAGAAACGTGACATTGTAGAGTGGAAAAATTCCATTGCCAGATTAAAATACATTTTAAAATATATTAAAACAGTATGTATTAAAATAGTATTAAAATAGTAATAAGTAAGTTTACATACACCTTGCAGAATCTGCAAAATGTTACTTTTTTTTTTTTACCAAAATAAGAGGGATCATACAAAATGCATGTTATTTTTTTATTTAGTACTGACCTGAATAAGATATTTCACATAAAAGTTTACATATAGTTCACGAGAGAAAATAATAGTTGTATTTATGAAAGTTACCCTGTTCAAAAGTTTACAATTTTTAATGCTGTTATTACCTAAACTTTGTGTGTACATTTTTCTTATTTCGCCTAAAATATCATATTTTTTTCTTTTATGACTGCCGTTCATAAGCTACAGAAGATACTTACATGTTGCCCAGAAGACAAAATAAGTTAATTTTTTTTTTTTTCTTCAAATTCAAGAAGTTTTCACCCCCCAGCTCTTAATACATCGTGTTTCCTTTTGAAACATTAGTGAGTGTTTGAACCTTCTGTAATAGTTGCATATGAGTCCCCCAGTTGTCCTCAGATGGATCTCAAAATCATACAGTCATTGTTGGAAAGGGTACAAATACACAAAAATGCTGTAAAACCAAAGAATTTGTGGGACCTTAAGGTTTTCTAAAGAACAGCAGGCAGTTTAACTGTTCTGGGCAAACAAGGGACTCATGAACAACTATCACAGGGAAAAAAAAAAAAACAGCTGTGGATCATTCAGGTAACAACACGGTATTAAAAATCAAGCGTATGTAAACTTTTGAACAGGGTCATTTTTATAAATTTAACTTTTATTTTCAAGCGCATGTAAACCTTTGAATGGAGTCATTTTTATAAATTCAACTATTTTCTCTTGTGGACTATATGTAAACGTCTTTTATGTGAAATATCTTATTCAGGTCAGTAGAATATATAAAATAACATGCATTTTGTATAATCCCTCTTATTTTGATAAAATAATGAACATTTGGCAGATTCTGCAGGAGTATGTAAACTTTTGACCTCAACTGTAAATTAAAAGTAGGAAAATAATTTTTTTTAAAAAACTGGAAAACCTGCCTTGATCATTTTCACTTTTAATTCTTAAGTTAAACATTGTGACTCTTAATAATGTTGAATAACCTTTTAAAGACATTTTAGAGAAAACATAATTATCGCAATGTATATTGAATCATTAAATAGCTGACAAATACAGCTTTTTAAAGGGGACATTGGATGCAAAATTCATTACATGGTGTTTGCATATAAATGTGTCTTAGCAGTGTGTGGACGCAACCACCCACAATGATACAAATCCATTTACTCCTGTATTTTAATCCCCAAAAAACCTAAACACTCAATTATTAAGCCGTTTTTATTTTCTGAGCAGTATGACATCATGCTGTTCAGGCCCGCCCATGTCTTGTATTGGCCTATTCCCGTCCTCAGCCAGCTGTAAGCTGTCCATCATTTTCTCAGCGCTCGATCATCTGAAGCAACAGTGACACGGAAACAAGACATTTGTAGTTCGATGTAAAAGTGAACATAAGTCTTTATTTTCTCCCAACGTCAGAGCCACTGAGGACACAGTGTATTAGTTTTGTTTTTGATGGTAACACCACCGAATACACACAAAAACACTTTATCATTTAAAGAGACATACACCAAAACGCGTCAGTATAAACAGAGCTGTTATTGACCAGGTAAAAAGGTGTGGTTTTACACGACCATTGAGGAATTTTAACCAAAGCATTTTGCAGATATTTCATGATCATATCAACTTGTGGAAAATGGGCATCCAATGTCCCCTATAAAGATGTATTGCTCTGGCTCTGTGTGTAGCTACTGTTTTCCCTCAGTTTGACTTTAGATAGTGTTTCAGTTTGTTCTTTAAATTGCTCTGTTTGTTCGTCTCTCATGCAGCGTGCCAGTGTAACGGACACAGCTCTTGTGTCAATGAGAGTGTGTGTGAGAGATGCGAGGACCTCACCACAGGCAAACAGTGCGAGAGCTGCATCTCCGGTTACTATGGCGATCCCACAAATGGGGGCAGCTGTCAGCGTAAGTCTAAACACAAGCCCATGCCAAAATACAGTTGACTTTTGATGACAGTTTGATAGAGTCGTAACTGTATGTGTGTGTGTGTGTGTGTGTTGGTCATTTGCAGCTTGTAAGTGCAACGGCCATGCCAGCATGTGTAACTCTAACAATGGCAAATGCTTCTGTACCACCAAGGGCATCAAAGGAGACCGCTGCCATTTGTAAGTGCGCACACACACTCAATCTGCCTCGGTCTCTTGAGGTTTTCTCCACTCTGCCATTAGAAGTAATTTGTCAAATGCACAGCGGATAGCTTATCGTTATCTTGTCTATATCACACTCTGTTCTTTATAATTCTACTCATTTTCACTCTCGGCTTTTGTTTCGTTCTGTCTCTCAGGTGTGAGGTAGAGAACCGTTACCAGGGCAACCCTCTGAAGGGAACGTGTTATTGTGAGTATGTCAGTGCTGCGGCTGATGGCTGTTCATATTGTGGCTATTTGAGTCATTTAGTCATTTTCAGAACTACTCATTTTGTCCTTACCTGGCTAAATCAGACAGAAACCACAAACGTGCGCGTGTGTCAGTCAATCTGGGAAATATCCAGTTTTTAACATCTCGGAGTAATACTTTTTCAATATTATCCTTTTCCTCTTTCTCAAACAAACAACTATGTCTTTATCTCTGACGCACAGACACTCTGCTGATAGATTACCAGTTTACCTTCAGTTTGTCTCAGGAGGACGACCGCTATTACACCGCCATCAACTTTGTGGCAACTCCAGATGAGGTGTGTTATGCTGCAAAGACTTCACTGTTCAAAATGTACTTTTTTTTCATGTACAGTCATGTTCAATTAGATTTGCAAACGCGACAAACCTTAATATGATTAAACAGCAAGCTAATTTGATTGGCATGCAGTTGGACGTCTGATGTTACTGTTATCATAAAGGTTTTTTTTTTTTTTTTAAATAAATTTGTTCAGCACTTCACTGTTGAACAGAGGAAACAATACAGCATTGAGGGGGCTTACCAATTATGTATTAAGTTGAAATTAAGTGCAAACACATTCAGTTTGAATACAAAGTGTGTTAACTCCCATAGATCGCTCCTTGTGTTACTTTCAGTGAGGTCTGTATTGAAATTTTGAAGATTTGTAACATACAGTGGAGATCAAAAATAGAGAAAAATCTATAAATACTTAATTTTTTCTGAAATAATATTTTCTGGAAATATGATTTTTATTTTTTTTTCTGGAATATTATATGATGTTTTATTAACAAGGTTTGGGAGGAGCCTATCAGATACCTAGCCAAATTAACACAACAGGAGTCTACTCAAGTTAATCAACACTATAGATTCAAAAACAGCTGACTTACCCCTCTATCCTTTTGACGATTTATCATCCCTCCACCACCCCATCTTCCCACTCCGAATTCTCACTACACCTAGGGGGGTTCTCTGGGTTCGGGCCATTCCCGAGCTCGGTGCCCTTCCCCGGACAGCACGCCAAATATGCATTACTATACTTCGGCTAATTATATGTAAAAGGGAACTCGTGAACTGTAGGTATACCACTGTTCAACTAACATGTTTGACAAAATAACCAAGGTATTTCAACAAAAAAACAAAATTAGAGAACAGTAACCACCCTAGCACAAAAGAAGATTACAACTAAAATTTTGGAGGGTTACAGTTGTCAGAAATTAGTAGGAAGTGTAAAGGCCCTTGCTTTGAATGACTTCTGCACATCTGCAGCCGCAGGGCATCACTAGTTTCTCACACTGTGCTGATGTGATCTTGGTCCACTTTTCTTTCACTCTCTTCCATAGCTCAGTAACTATAGAGGGTTTCTTAGCCATATCTTTGTCGCCAAGTATTTTCCAGAGATTTTTAATCAGGTATAGATCTGGACTCTGGCCTGGCCATTTCATTACTTCAGTGTTTTTAGCTTCAAGGAACAGCTTTACCCATTTTGCAGTGTGACAGGGGCATTGTCTTGCATGGAAATTGCAGGCTGATTGAGAGATGCTTGCAGGGAAGGAACTGCATGTTGCTAAAGGAGGTTCTGATAAACATTTGCTTTTGCCCTGCCATGTAGCTGTATAAGAGGCCTAATGCCTGCTGAAGAAAACGTCCCTCAAATTATGGCACTTTCTCCTCCACCTTTCACTGACTTCTTTATGCACTTGCGCTTCAGTCTTTCCTCAGTTTGACGCCAAATAAAATGTTTCCCATCAGACCCAAATAAATTAAAATTGCTCTCATCACTAAAGTGAATTTTGGAGCAGTTTTCTTCTCTCCACAGAACATGCTCCTCAGCAAAGGAGAGCTTAGCCTTTTGGTTTTTTCTGCTGATGAGACACTTGGTCACTGCAGAGTGCACTTTCAGTCCCACTTTTCCTGTTCAGCACCGAGCTGGCAAGCATTTCCAGCTGCAGTGTTGAACCAATTCCCCATTGAGAGTCTCTGTGTTATCCTGTGATCTTGTGCATTTGCCTTACATTGATGACCAGCCTTTTTAGGGGAACTGAATGAATTAGTGTCATTGTAAACCTGCAATATTCAAGAAATCACAGATTTAGAATGACCAACTTCTCTTGCAGTGGCTAAAAGGGTCGTCCCTTAAATCTTCATCTAGACAACCTCCTGTCACAAGGTTTCAGTCACCTTAGAGCAGCCCGCAACCATACAATCTCAGTGAAAATTGTAGGAATGCTGCCAGGTAAATAGGATTTGTCCTACAATTAAGGAAATAAGCACCAGGTGCCAGATTAACACCAATAACTTGGAGGTATCTGTGAGCGTTCTCTAGTTTTGATCAGAGTTTTTTTTTTTTTTTAAATATCTCATATACGTTTTTCTGAAACCTGGTTAAAAATGGACCTTCTAGTCCTGTTAGGAGAACTTCAAATAGGACTAAGAAGAAATTTATGAAATTATAGGTTGTTCTCTAATTTTATCTCCACTGTAGTTTCCTTGATTGATTTACATAAACATATAAAAGAATTCTTTCAAAACCAATAAAAATGTACGGACTGCAAACTTTGGAATGAAAGTTTAGTTACATTTGCTGTTTTATAGAAGACACATTTTATGTGATGCATAAATATTAGGGCTGTAACGATAATCGTCGTGAGGCATACACAGAGCCGTAAAGCACTGACAAGCTACGCCAAAATCGCGCGCAAAATCGAATCGCGATTTTGGCGTAGCTTGTCAGTGCTTTACGGCTCTGTGTATTACTTGCCGCTCCAGCTGAACGCACGTGATGGAGCTTTACTACTAATCAAAGTACCGGCTTCACTGACTAAACGCGCCTCACGACATCGTGCGATTATCGTTACAGCCCTAATAAATATAGCTAAACATCAATCTGGAGAGTGGATCTTGCTTTAAATCGTACTGCTGATATGCCATGGTATAAACAGTGCAGCTTTATAGTTTTTATAGCTTGTGGAAAACATTTTGGCTTAAATAATACGTTTCAGAGGGTGTATATTTTTCTTTGACTATTTCATATCTTTTAATTTTTTGTCTGAATGTTTTTTGGATTACTTTTGCAGCAAAATCGAGACCTGGACATGTTTATCAATGCCTCAAAAAACTTCAACCTCAACATCACATGGGCGACTAGCTTTACAGGTATGGAGCCCTGACATGTGTTAAACATGTATTTTAAGCACATCATAAATGCGCTGTGTGTACTGCTGAATCTCTCTTCCTTCCTGTAACCCTGCATTTCTTCCTTTCTGAGCAGCTGGGACTCAAGCTGGTGAGGAAATCCCTATAGTCTCCCGCAGCAACATAAAGGAATTCAAAGACAGCTTCTCCAACGAGAAGTTCGATTTCCGCAGCAATGCCAACATTACCTTCTACGTGTACGTCAGCAACTTCACCTGGCCAGTCAAAATCCAGGTGAGAGAAATCCACACGTTATTGAGTCCGGTGACGCACGTGAATAAAAATATCACGTTTGTGTGTGTGAGTGCCATTTAAACATCAGCGAGGGCGTTTGTGTTTTGTTTTGCTATCTTATCCTCTCCTTCCGTCTGTAAATTCACAGAGGCCGTGTCCTTTTATTCTTTCTCATATATCTTTGGCCTTTTCTGTCTGGTCTGGAAATGATTTGGCAGAGCTTTCCTTTCCCTCCCTCTTCTCCTCTCCTCCTCTTTTCCTTTCCCCCTCCTCTCTTCCTTTGCTTTGGAAAGTGATCTGACTTACCCTCCTGTGCTAGGACACGGAAACTCAGAGTTTGGCTTTGATTGTCCGTCCACTATTCTAGAGCACGTTCTGTCCTCAGCTCATGGAGAAAGGGTGAATTTCACGCAGGTAACGCCTTACTGTCTCATTTGCCTTTCCTTTCTATAACTGACCTTTGGATGCCACGTTTCATCTAACAGAGCTTGTATGTGCGGATCCGAGCGCGAATGTGGGCGAGAGGGGTCGCGCCTTGGTAACTCTGGAGGACAGAGGGGCTGTTGTCAGGCGTTTAGAGGAGAACGGCGAGAGGGTTTGGGCTGGAGAAGAACGCAGCCCTCGAAACCTGCTCTGTAAACATGGCAGGCTGAGACTGAGAGTGTCAGAAGGAATGTTAAGTTGAAACACATGGCTCTTTGAGAGAGAGACTGAGGGAAGAGCCTGAGAGGAATAAGAGAGATCAGAAAGTTCAGAAGAGGCACAATTCTAGCCTTCTGTTTCTGCCTCTTGTTTTCTTTTTGCCTGTGGTCAAAGAGTCTGTGCGGCCCGTGTAGTTTTTGGCCAGTGGAATGGAAGCGTGTATGCGTGTGAATCTAAACAAGAGTATTGTAGGAGCATTCATGTGTCGAGTTTCTGTGTGCAAATGTTATTTAAAAGCAGAATTTGCTTGAATCTCACAAAAACATTTACAGGTCACTAGGGCTGGGTGATATGAGCAAAATCTTATTTTATTTAACAGTAACAATATATCATGATATAGTTATTTTTGCTTCAAATAAGGTCTTTATAGTATAAAAAATGTTGATACATAGAAATGTCATAATTCTTTTCACCAGTGACAATATTACAAAAAACAGTATTAGCCTATATATTTTTTTTTTTAAACAAAAGAAGAATTTCACTGTGTAAATTAAAAATAGTTGAAGTCAAAAGTTTACATACACCTTGCAGAATCTGCAAAATGTTAATTATTTTACCAAAATAAGAGGGATCATACAAAATGCATGTTATTTTTTATTTAGTACTGACCTGAATAAAATGTTTATGTATAGTCCACAAGAGAAAATAAGTTGAATTTATAAAAATGTCTCCTTTCAAAAGTTTACATACGCTTGATTCTTAATACTGTGTTGTTACCTGAATGATCCACAGCTGTGTTTTTTTTGTTTTAGTGATAGTTGTTCATGAGTCCCTTGTCTGTTCTGAACAGTTAAACTGCCTGCTGTTCTTCAGAACAGGTCCCACAAATTTTCACACCGATGACAGCTGAGGGACTCATGTGAAACTATTACAGAAGGTTTAAATGCTTATTGATGCTTCAGAAGGAAAAACGTTGCATTAAGAGCCGGGGGGTGAAAACTTTTGAACAGAATGAAGATGTGTACAATTTTCTTATTTTCCCTAAATATAATATATTTTTTTCATTTATTACTGTCCTTCAGAAGCTCCAGAAGATACTAACATGTTTCCCAGAAGACAAAATAAGTTACATTTACTCTGATCTAAGGGTTTGAATACACAACAATGCTGAAAAACCAAAGAATTTATGGGAACTGCTGATGATTGCGTTTCAGTGGTTTAAAATCACTTGTTTTTAAGCCGCAATGTTTAAAAACCTGTACAAACATTAAGTTTTTGTGACAATGTACAAATTTCTACCGGTTAATCGTGTCTACTGGTATATCGCCCACCCCTAAAGGTCACATTTCAACCCCAATTTAAAAAAAAAAAAGTAAATTAAGTAAAAAGTTAAGTAAATTCTTAATAAATGGGTTAATTTTAGGGTGAAATAAACTAAAGCTGCCTTTTTGATATTCGTAATGTTGTCGAATTTCCCCACTAGAAGCAGCCTGTTAACCGCTGCTTCTTCACCGTAGTAAAATGACTGAGTAATGAATACAATGAACAAATAACCACCTTTAGGTCTGGAAAAATAAAATTCAACATAAACAGTTATATAATAATTATAAAACAGTTATTTTGGACATAATTTGTAATCGTCCATTTTACAGAATTATTATTTAGTGTTATTGTAGAGCAAATATGCTGGTAATTGTCACCTCCTAATCATAGCTTTGATAAGAATTCATCACACCTGGTCAGTGGTTGCATACAGTCTAGCTGAAAAAGTTTACATATTTCAGCACACTTTAAGCTCAAGTCAGATCTGAAAATTCTGCATACACATGAACTGAGGAAATGAGTGACTGGTCTGTCATTTGTTGGAGAGAGTGGAAAGCCAGGTTTAGACATATTTGTGACAGGATTTGCTTAAAAAAATGACACACTTTAAAATACACCGGACTCGTTCTTTTTAGCCCAGTTTGATGTTCAGAGTCAAGTCATATATTCATAGGTCGACTTCACGAGGTGTGTAAACACGTGGCTGTGTTGCGCTTTCAAAACTTTGGTTTGTTAGTTTGAGCAGTGTGACATGTCAACTTCTCCCTCAGCCAATGGCGCGAGTTTGGGGTGGGACTGCCTGTTTGTGCAAACAATGGCAGATGGGGGCAGAATGTAAAGAGTGTTTGAGACACCAAAAGTCAGAATCCAGATTTGGATTTTTCATTTCCTAGTGGTGCAGTGATGATTGCATTACATTTGTTTCTCAGGTTCAGTCCTCCTCCACAGATCACACGTTACAAAACATACTTCATTTACACTAGTTAGCTTACCTTGGCAGGTGTACCAGAACATTCTCTCTTGTTTGGATTGGGTAAGCCACATCATTATCCCTTAAAACATGACTAACAAACTATATATAGTGTTTACGTCACAAACACCACATGAATGCCTGTGTGAGACACAGGTTGTCATGTGTGAATGACAGTGATAAGTCAGATTGCTATTGTTTTACGTTGAATGTGTGTGGGTATCAGTGCTGTGAGTCAGGTAACGTTTGTCTTTGAGACTGTGCGTCTGAACATGAGGAGGTTGTGGCGTGTGAGAGAGGCCGTATCAGCGCACAGCATCTGCTCAATGAGAGCTCTGTGTGAATTCACCCTCCATGCTGTGGACGTCTGGCATGCTCTCTTTTACCCTGTTCTCTCCCTCTCCCTTGCTAAAAATCCTGTGCTTATTTTGGAAATGCCTGGAGGAATAGAGAGGGAAGAGTGAGCTTGTTTGAAAGCAGGTAAAAGATTGAGAGAAAATGACGGTGTTTTAAAGTGGAGACATCTCCGGTGTCCCCTAGACTCTGCCCTCCTTACGGTAGACGGGTTTAAGACTGCATCCCTAAACAGCGACAGGAATGATGTAATTCTTTCCAGCCGTTGCGCTGCTAATTTAGTAGTATGAAATGAAAGGGTCATTTTAAACACTACGTTAGCATAAATGTGGGCTTGTTTCATGTTTTGCACGCCGGGTTAGTAATTAATTCGGGCTAATCAGGTTTTCTTATTTCACGCTGTACGTTTGTAAACCCTGGGTTAACGGTCTCATTTGCATATTTACAAGGTTAATAACACTGATTGGACAAGTACAGCACGTAGCAAACGTGTGACCGGTTTTAATAACAGCTTGACCATCTGTGTAAATGTCGACATGTAAATCTCCTCTACTTGTCTTACATATTCTAAAGAATGCTAGGAAAAAAAAAAAACTGAAAATGCAGAGGAGCATTTGCCATCACTTTTCAGTTTTTTTTCTCCCTTAGACACTAAACACAATGTGTGAAAGTTACAAGTGCCGTATGAATATCTAATGAAGCAATATGAAGGTTATGATATTGCCTGTTGTGAACTAACTCCAACACTGCAGTGTTTTACACTCTATACTGGGGGCTTTCAAACCGAAAGGGGGCCATAAGGGAGTGCTAGGGAGTTCATAGAAAAGTTTAGAACTGAGGTTTCCTATCTCGGGCCCTCGAGGTCCACTTTCCTGCAGAGTTTAGCTCCAACCCTAATCAAACACACCTGAACTAGTTAATCAAGGTCTCTGGGATCACTAGAAAGTTACAGTCAGGTGAGTTTGATCAAGGTTAGAGCTGAACTCTGCAGCAAGTGGACCTCGAGGGCCAGAACTGAGAACTAGGGATGCACTGAAATGAAAATAGAGGGCATGCATTGACATTACTTTCTCGCAGGGACACGCCCCCCTCAGCCGGACTTAGTGGCAAAACGCCTTCAGCGTGAATGGATTTAATAGGGAAGATGCGAAAACGCAAGTAAAACAAGTGATAATCAGTTTAAACTAAAGGTTGCTGAACTTGATATAATGTTCCTAACAACTTAACAAATATCCAGTGGTCAGTGGATATTGATGCAGCCAGGAATCGTGTTTTATAACACTATATGTGTCTGATTTTGATGCTGGGGAAAATAAATAAAGCAAATTTGCCAGTGAACTCATTTTGTAAATACAAAATAGGTTGGTCTAAACCCCGGTGATCACTTATATCAATGTTATATATATATCGTCATATCGTCCAGCTGAAAAACGTATATAGTTTTTGTCTGTGTTTTTTTTTAAAACATCCAGTTATGCAGAATGGTAAATATTTAGTTGATGAGTTGGCAATACGATATACTATAATACAATATATAGGATATGATTTTACTGCACAATTCAACATATTAACATTGCATATTAACATTAACAAAATGATCGGTGTTTCGCTGCCTGGAGACTATTTGTTTCTTTGAATTGCAGCGATTAATTTGCTTCTCTTTTCAGTTGCTTTCAGCAGTCAATAAAAATACACCTCAGGTTTCTTGTCAACACTCTTTGTACAGTCAATCGCAAAACTTGTTTTGGTTTTAGAGGTGTTTTGTGTGTTCTATCGCAGCATTCAGTTGAAACCAATGCTGCCATTCAGTGGGCGGGGCCGCAGCCACTCCAGCTGATGGTGACGTCACATGCATACCCTCTATTCTGCGTGCACTTGGCCAAAAAACAAAATTTTAAATGTTTTGTAATAGTTATTTATAAAGTAATTTTGTCAAATTTAAACATTTTACTCAATAATTTTAAAGATACTGAATTGAAAAAAAAAGACAAGTTAAAAAAATAACCACACTTTTATTGATTGTAACACACTCAAATTGGACAGAAAATATATTAATATTAGGGCTGTCAGTTTAACGCGTTGACTTAATTAGTTATGACAAAAATAATGCGATTAAAATATTTTAACACTGTAAACGCACTGGCCCCGCCCCCATGCCTGTACGTCATCTTATATTTCATATAGTTGACAAATATGATGCAGGGCAACTACTCCATAAATGCAATTATGCCCTAAAATTCAAGATACTGGTGCAAAAAATGCCCCTATATGTGTTTTGTCTCATATTTATATATTTCACAAGATATAAGATGGGCAGCAAGAGCAATATGACACGAGTGCTGATTTTTGTCCCAATCCATCACAAGCTTAAATGTGATTTTATATAACAGTTCAGTAAATAAGTTGATATTGTTATATTTTAAACACTATATTATGTGTTTTTGCTAAATTTTTCTGAGAACATATTACCTTTAAAGCCATAGCAGAATTGTTGCATGTCTCCGACCAACACAGTGGTGTTTAGTTTCTGAATGAATCCACATTTTGAACGAATCATGTGAATCAATGATTCAAATGGCCATTAATAAAGAGAGCCATTTACTTCATTCCTGAATGAATCAGCCGTTTGAACGAATCGAATTGAATGAGTGAATGACTGATAAAAACATTTACTGCCACCTGCTGGCAGATTTAGTTTCTCATTTAGAGTATCATTTCATTAAATAAATAAATAAATAAATAAATAATAATAAAAAAATTAAAAGGATAGTTAACCCCAAAAATTAAAATTTTGTCATCATTTACTCACCATCATGTCGTTTCAAACCTTTATTTTGTGGAACATAAAAGAGTATTTTAAAGACCGTTGGAAACAAAGCTGTTTTGGTTGCCATGACTTTCATAATAAGAACAAAAAATAATGAGATGTTTCTCAGATTATCTTCTTTTATGTTCCATAGTTTATGTTAGGCCATTGCAGCCTAAATGTTTATGTAAATAAAATGTTTCTTTGTAAAGCTACTATTTGTAATGTCTGCTTGATACTTTCTCATTTAACATTAAAATAGCTCTAAATAATCTTCTGTGGATATTTTCACCATCAAATTTATTGTGCGATTAGATTAGATGAATTAATCGACACATCATGTAATTAATTAGATTACAAATTTTAATCGACTGACAGCTCTAATTAATATTAAATATCAATATATTATTTTTTGAATATTACAACAGAGATTGTAAGCTGCACACTGATCACTACTGGGCGGTGCTTCACGCCATATATTTTCGTCTCATTTTTGCCTGTTTTTCTCTTTTGGCCGATAACCAAAAATGCAATTTCACCATATTTGGTGGACAAAATTTTGGTGCATCCCTATTGAGAACCCCTGGTTTAGAAAAGAACTGTATAAAAAATAAATAGAAAATACTAAATAACTAAGTGGATTACAAAAAAACTGTATATTTTAAATTAAATAATTATTTTTAAAAAAATAATTAAATATGAAATATTTACATAATTTAAAAAAAAAACTATTTTATAATGTTTAAATTTTTTAATAATTAATTTAACAGTAACCACATGAATTACTTGTAAAGCCTTAGATAAACATAATAAAAATGTCATATAACAAATGAAACATTTACAAATTGATAAACATTTCATGCATATTTTCAATTATATAATACAAATTTTTCACAGTATAAATTGGGTCTTTAGAATGGGGCTCCTCCCATAAGGATGATCATATTTGGGGGTCTGTGGCATCTAAAATACTGAAAACCCCTGCTCTATACCTTTAATACTGCAATGGGGCTGATTAAAAGTGCCGCTAACCCCTTTTCAAAATTATAGGTTTGAAACCGTGCTTTACCTGGTTTTAATAAATACATTAGCTCAGGGTTAATACTAGTGTGGAAAGCCATTGCTCTTTCACAGTTATTTGTCTCTCCCTGTTATTGGAGGTCCATCATAATAAAATAGTTAAGGCAAAATAATATGTTTACTTATCTAAATTAGAATGAAGAGTCTGAAACTGTAAAGATGCTATTGATCATATGTGGGGAGAGAGAGAGAGTGAGAGAGATGGATATCAGCAGGGGGCAGTAGTGGTACAGTCAGAAACGAAACATTTGCTCTCATGTCCTATTTAGACAGACTTAAAACACATGTACACAAAAGCACATAAATGAATGTTTTTTTTTCTCACTATTTAACAACCGTTTCTCTTTTCTCCTCAGATCGCTTTCTCTCAACACAGTAACTTCATGGATTTGGTTCAGTTCTTTGTCACGTTCTTCAGGTGAGCAATAAGCAAGGGCATGAATTACTCAAGTCTTCAGTGAACTTCTAAAGCCATAGATGTTCCACATACCCATTTGAATCTAAGTGCTGTACAATTTTTTAATAGAACGCATTGGGTTTGGGGTGTAATATGGCTCTAAGCTCTAATTCACCTCTGGAAGACCTGCTGTAATATGTTATTGATTCAGAAAGCAGGTGGTGTAGAACATATATAGTCTTTGGTCACATACACACATTCTTACTACATCTGCCATGCTTGTTATACTTCATACTGGTTGCCAAACAGCAAAAGGGTGATTAAAATATGATAATCACTCAGATGTGGTCATGCATCATGCCTAAGACTGCATGTACACACACGTAACATACATACACCCAACTGTGGCTGTGGTCAGCCATGGTTCCTCATCATTAGTTATGTCAGCTCAGCCGTGATAAATTACACCAACTCTTTATAGCTTTGGTGTGTGTGTGTGTGTGTGTGTGCGTTTGTGCGTTTGTGTGTGTGGGTGAGCTATTCCCAAAACCCGGAGCAAATGTATTTCAGCTGTACACGCACCTGCACTTATAAGGTATAAACATGCACCTACACATTTATGATTTCCTCACATACAGCCCTATGAATGAGAGATGCATTCATGAGCTTTGGCCCCGTTACCATGAGGATACCAGCACTCCTGATCTTTAGCACACCTGCAGCTGTGAAACTACCTCTAATCTATTAAACATGAACAGCCCCGTGTGTGCTTGAGATGTGATCTTGGCATGGCTCGTTGGAACATGGTTGTTTCAGTGTTTTCCATAAAAGCACGTCCAAAAATGTTAATGATTGTTCTCTTCCTTTTTATTTCTCTTTGTCTTATGTTTGTGTGTAGCTGTTTCCTGTCCTTGCTTCTGGTGGCAGCAGTCGTATGGAAGATAAAACAGAGCTGCTGGGCGTCACGGCGCAGAGAGGTCAGTGCTGTAGCATTTCCCTTGTTACCTGTGGAAGTTCAATGACTTGCCCTGCCACATGATGCTCGACACTGCTTTGAACCATCCTATTAATCTCACATTGGCATCTCCGAATGCTGTCTGTCAGGCTGGACAGATCCATGTCTGTTTGTTGGGTTTTTGGGTAACATTTTGGGTTTTACAGTATATATTTAATCAAAACACAATTGTTTTATTTATATTCAAATAACATTTAGAAATTCCAAATGTTTTGGTTTTTCAGCATTTTTGTGTATTTGAACCCTTTCCAACAATGACTGTATGATTTTGAGATCCATCTTTTCACACTGAGGACAACTGAGGGACTCGTATGCAATTATTACAGAAGTTTCCAGCGCTCACTGATGCTCCAGAAGGAAAAATGATGCATTAAGAACTGGGGATGTAAACTTTTGAACAGAATGAAGATGAGTACATTTTTCTTATTTTGCCGAAGTATCATATTTTTTTTCATTTAGTACTGCCTTTTACAAGCTAGAGAAGATACTTGCATGTTTCCCAGAAATTAAAATCAGTTAAGTTTACCCTAATCTTCAGATTCCAAAAGTTTTCATACCCCAGCTCTTAATGCATAGTTTTTCCTTCTGGAGCATCAGTGAGCGTTTGAACCTTCTGCAGTAGTTACATATGAGTCACTCAGTTGTCCTCAGTGTGAAAAGATGTTTCTCAAAATCATACAGTCACTGTTGGCAAAGGATTGAAATACACAAAAATACTGAAAAACCAAAGAATGTGTTGGGACCTGAAGGATTTTTCTGAAGAACATCAGGCAGTTTAACTGTTCAGGACAAACAAGGGACTTATGAGCAACTACCACTAAGCAAAAAAAAAAAAAAAAACATTCAGGTAACAGGGTCAGGTGAACAGGGTAATTTTTTATAACTAAAATAACTATTTTCTCTTGTGGACTATATGTAAATGTCTTTTATGTGAAATGTCTTATTCATGTCAGCACTAAATAAAAAGTAAAATTTTGTATGATGCCTCTTATTTTTGGGAAAAATAATTAAATTTTTTGCAGATTCTCCAGGTGTATGTAAACTTTTGACCTCAACTGTAAATAAGGAGCAACAAATTAATACTGACACAAAATACGTGAGAAATTACATTTATTTATTCAGAATTTTTGTTATGCACACAGATGTGCTTTGTAAAGCCACTAAAAGTAATTTATCTGAATATCATCAAATATATCTAAGCATTGGAATTTTTTAGGTTTAACACTAGCTTATTAATGCATATCAGTGAATCTGCTTTTCTATTTCAACCGTAAATTCTTAGTTTTGACATAAAGTTACTTTTATACTAAGTTTAATGGCGCAGTGCAAAAATATTTAATAGTGTGTATAAGTTGTCCAATTATTTGGTTTTTCCTGTTATCATTTTTTATACCTCATTTCTAAAAACGTATGCTAGTCTAGTGGTTTTGAAATCCTGTTGTCTAATATAAACAAATGTTTTATAATCACTTCAAATTCCTGGTTAGATTATAGATAATACTACAGAATAGTACAGAAAATACTAATTCTGTGAACAAGAAACTAATTGTAGCCGCAGCTTCAGCAGCTATTTATAGTGTAGAGGGCGAGAAGCTTTGGATTTTAGAGAGCATTTGATTGGACAGAAAGTTTTTTTTTTTTTTTTTTATGATTTATTTTGAATTTTAGACATTTTACAAACATGAAAAAAGTGACAATACCACAACAAAACCAAATAAAACAAAGAAAAAGAATAAATCAATAAATAAATAAATAAATATATAAATAAATAAAAACAAATAAATAAACAATTTGCATACACCTACATATGTACAACCATCCTGATACTCAAAATACAGATGAAAAGGGTTCTTCTCTAGTTTCATAAAAAACAGTATGTCCTTCATCCACCGTGCGTGGGAGGGTGGCTGAGGGCTCTTCCAATTTAATAAAATAACACGCCTGGCCAGCAACGTAAGGAAGGCCACCAAGTTTAAAAAATGAGTGGGCAGGGCATAATGAGCAGGTACCACACCAAAGAGGCCAATAATAGGTGATGGTGTAATATCTACAGATGTAATGGCTGAAAGAGAACAAAATACTGACCCCCAAAATGAAGAGAGAGCTGGACAGGTCCAGAACATATGGGTTAGTGTGGCTAAACCTAAGTGACACCTGTCGCATTCTGGGTCAATGGATGGATTGATCCGTGCAAGCTTGCATTTTGACCAGTGAACTTTATGAACCACCTTACACTGAATAAGACAATGACGCGCACAAATAGATGAGGAGTGGACCCTGTCTAAAACGGCCTCCCATGTATCCTGCTCTATATCAATATTGAGGTCTGAAGACCAACTTAAGGATTGGACAGAAAGTTTGATGAGAAGCGGAAGTGCAGAGCGGTGTCATCAAAATCGGCAATCCATATCGGTGGAAGTTAGAGACTGTAAGTTTTGAATGTTTATATCTTGTAAATGCGAATTTACAAATAGCTAATAAATAACCTTAAGGCTAACATATTCATATTCATATTCATGCTATATCCAAAAAACTTCAATTTTGATTTCATGGGGACTTTAATGTGCTGTTAATGTACTTTTAGCAGTTTGTTGATTTGTTGATCACCAGTTAATTAATTGATTTATTACATGGTGGTCAGATTTGTTAATAAAAAGAAAAATTGATGGAACATGAACCTTGAATTACAGCCCCCAAGCTGAAGAGGTTTGGTTTTGAAAGGTTTCAAGAGGCCATTTTAAACCACACAGGGGTGTTTATAAGGGCTAATGTGAGTGTCCTTTAAAGGACCCTCTTCACCATCTGGCTTAGTGAAGAGCTCTTATCCAATAAAAAGTGGTAATACTTTTTCCTCTCATTCACGCAACAATCAAAAACACGTTCATATGCGTAGATGCATATATCACTTCCTATCCCAGTCTTGAACGTTAAAGTTTTGCACTCTTCTGACCCTTTAACTTCAAGCATGACTTTTACAAATGTTCTAAATGACAACCAGACAGAAAGGGCTAATTTGGGGCTGGCATAATCTAACAAACACACCAAAGTGGTCTTTTTTTCTGCTATGCTTGCACATTATGAAGCATTGTGGTAGAATAATAAAAAGAAAAATCTTGTTCTTAACAAGTTCCTTATTGGCCTGAGGTGACCTAGTGGTTAAGGATCAGACCTCCTGGGCTTGAGTATGCATGTTATGTTTCATGTCATTGTTATTTTATTCTATTTAATTATTTTTTTATTTCATATAATTTATTTTTTACATAATTTATGTAAATGTTTTTTGTATATGTTGCATAGTCTGAAATAGGATTTTATGTATCAGTTTATATAGAATATAAAAATAAGATATTTTAATTGATTTATTTCAAAATTGGGAATTATTTTAAAAGTGAATGTTTATTTTCCCTATTTTCACATTTAAAGGAGAACTCCACTTTCAGAGCAAGATGTTCATGTCTTTCTGTCTTCAGTCATGAAGAAATTATGGTTTTTGAGGAAAGCATTTCAGGATTTTTTTCCATTTCCAAATAAAAATTTGTATACTTTTGAAGCACAAAAGCTTGTGTAGCACTAGCTCTGGGATGTACGTCCGTGACGCTATGTACTATCGAAGCACGTCAAAAGTGTGAAAGCGTGAGCAAAGACTAAGAAAGTGCAAGTAAGTCAAACACTGTTTATAAGCAAAAAGGTACAACGATGTCGGACGATTCTGAAGTTGTTGGAGAAAATGAGAGGCAGTTTTTCACCATACTCTACCTTTTTGAGCCGGAGTACACAGACAATGAACTTAGACGTGATTTGTAGTGTCGTGGATGCGCATCCCAGAGCTAGCGCTACACAAGCTTTTGTGCTTAAAAAGTATACAAATTTTTATTTTTCGAAAAAATGACAGATTGTTTTGCTAGATAAGACCCTTCTTCCTCGGCTGGGATCGTTTAGAGTCCTTTGAAGCTGCACTTAAATTACATTTAAAGGTTAAAATCGGGGCACCAATGAAGTCCATTATATAGAGAAAAATGATCCAGAAAAAAGAAAAATCCAGAAAGACATGAACATCTTGGATGACAAAGGGGCGAGTAAATTATTTGTAAATTGTTCTGGAAGTGGAGTTCTCCTTTAAAGTACATTTTCTGTTATTTAACACTTATTAAATGTTAATCTTTAAAAATCAAATGTTACTCTTTAAAAATCAACAAATAATAACACTAATAGTAAGTGTGTAATTCATTTAGACGATTAAAAAATATAGAATTTTGAGAATATAATTTTGAGATTTGCCATTTAATGGCTTATCTAAAATAAAAACGAATTTTAATATTGTTGCCTAACCCTGTTTTTAGTTTCTGTTTATTGTTAGTTTATACTTTCTTTATGTACTTTTAAGTAGGTGTGCACGATTAACCGAACACGATTTCCATGCGCATTTTGTCAGTAAAGCTGATTTTGTAATCAACAGTAAATCTCCATCACCTGCTTTCAGATGGAGCAGCAATTACTACACAGAGCCATAGTTCACTGATAGGTTACACAAAAAAATCCTAGAATCATAGACCATATTATTGCGCGATTACGAAATCGAAAGAAATCGCGATAATGACAGCAGGTAGTACATCTGAAAACGTGAAAATACCACATTTAATAAAATGTTTTTACTCCAAACTCACTTCATAACGTCAGTCGAGTGTTTGAAATAAAGCCTGAGAGATGATGTGGCTTCTTACACAGAATAAGGCACACAACATATTTCATAGTATTCTAAGCAGTGAAAAAGACATTGTATTATAAATATACTTTATTATAATGAAAATTATAATAATAAGAACTCAGATAAACCATATATTGTCATAGTCGTGTGTTTATTAGTCACGTTGAATCAGTGAATACAGTTAAATCTTCTGTTTATTCAGCTGCAGCGATCGTGATTTCATGGGTGTGTTCTTCGGGCATATTTGGCGTTTCCGTGCGAGAGCGCCCTCTGGCCTTCGGATGAAGATTTTCTGCTGATCACAGAACCATACTTCACTGAAAGATACGCATGACAATCGTAGCTTCTGCCTAATCGCGATTACGATTTCATTTCGGTTTATCGTGCAGCCCTACTTTTAAGTATTAGTAATGTTATACTTTACGTAAGATTTTAAATTATATTAAATATGATTGAGAGTGATAAAGCTGCATATATGTATATGTCCTGTCTTTGAACACCGTCCCGTTTGAAGATTTGAAAAACCCTTGGAGGGTCGCTCAGATGTCGAAACTATAATTGCGAATCAGAAATGACCTTTTCTCAAAGCGCTCTGCAACGGGGTGTGTGTGTGTGTGTGTGTGTATGTGTGTGTGTGTGTGCAAGTAATTACACAGAATTCCTCCGGAGGTGCTCTGAAAGAGTTTCCAGGTAAATCTTTCAGTGATAAATATCACAAGCCTTGCAGGCAGAGAACGTATTGTGACCCAAAAATCAAAGATGCGGGTTATCAGTTTTTCAGGGACTATCCTCTGTAATTGTTAGATATGCAAATGAGGGCCACTTAGCCGAGATGAGCTGATGCTAACAGACTGCTGATTATTTTCTTTAATCTTGCGAATGTGCGTCATTCAAAGAATATTACAAAAGCGTCCCTGTGAAATTTCTATTTAGCCCCATTTAAAAAAGACTGCATGGTCCTACGTGTTGAGTGGTGAATCCTGGATTTGTTACAAATTTACTGTTGCATTGGAGAATATTTTTGATTTATCTGTTTGTGTGCGTAGAGCATGTTAAAAATCTACCTTTGTTATTAGTTAATGTGCATTTATGATGCAATTCAATTAACTTTCCTCTCTTCCTAACACTGAACACACCATTTTTCTTTCGCACATAGGTAACAAGATTTAAGATTTGTGATGAGCATGAGCTCCTCTTCAGTCATCGTCACTGGTTCTCACACACACACACACACACACACACACACACACTAGCTCTCACACCTTTATTGATGAGGCTGTGAATTAAACTGACAGAGAGTGGCTTGTGAATTAGCCGTAGTGGGAATAGCTGTCGATATTCTCTGTCCATGTGTGTGTGCTATAATGAGGTGGCCTGATAGCTGGTGTCTCGTGTTTGTGTGTGTCCCTTTTACACTGAGAACAAATACTTGTCACCGACTCTAAGGTTATTTTTAATAGCTATATATAGTTTTGTTAGTCATTTTGGTTGTTTTGAGGGTTCATGACAAATCAATTCTTTGGTCTTATTATCTGACTTATGAAAACCTGCTGTAATATCACAACGCTTCTCCCACTACGCTTGGATTAAAAACCAGAAACACTAACATTTGATGTGTACATGTAAACAAAGCATGTAAGGTTAGATGCTATTATTCCTAAACACCAGAAGATCTGATGCAAAGAGTAAAACCTTGTGCTGTTCCTGTTTGTGTGTAGCGTTTCCTGCTCTGCATATTCTTCTAAAAAGATCTAGAGAAACAAGCAGCTGATATTTATTTTTAGCAAGGTCCCTGATCATTTTCGGTGTGATCTTAACATTTCCGTGCAAATTGTTTTGTGAACCTGTCACAACGAAGCGTAGACTTTTCAAACAGTCTGTTATTGAAGCATGCTGCAATTAAAAAGTATATTGTAGTCAAAATGAAAACCACAGTTCAAGCGAGTTCAGTAAAGTTTCTCATGTCCTGTGGGAAGAGGGTGTTTACAAAGTCATAGAAGATATTAAAGGGATAGTTTACCAAAAACTGAAAATTCTGTCTTTAATCATGTCTTTCCAAACCCGTAAGATCTTCATTCATCTTCGGAGCACGAATTAAGATATTTTTGATGAAATCCGAACGCTTTCGAGCCTGCGTAGACAGCAACAGAACTGACACGTTTAAGGGCCGGAAAAGTAGTAAGGACATCGTTAAAATAGTCTGTGACATCAGTGGTTCCGTTCAGCTATAATATTATGAAGCTATGAGAATACTTTTTATGAGAATCATGTTTGTTTTCTTAGCGCACAAAAAGTGCGCTTGTAGCTTCATAACACTGTGGTTGAACCAATGATGTCAGATGGACTATTTTATCAGTGTCCTTACTACCATTCTTGACATTGAATGTGGTAGTTGCATTGCTGTCTATGCTCTCGGTTTTCATCAAAAATACATTCGTTTGTGTTCCAAAGATGAACAAAGGTCTTACAGGTTTGGAACGACATGAGGGTGAACAATTCAGAATGTTCATTTTTGTGTGAACTATCCATATAACCATATAAGTGGACCTATAGGGAAAAATGTAATGAAATCTATGATGTGACCTTTAACAGTTTTCAGGTAGTTTGTCTTTATTAGCTTGAACAGTTTCTCATAAGAGAGATTTGGGAGAAGTCAGAGTTTTGGCGTGGAAAGGCTTAGTGATCATCCCCTCCTGTTTGTCCTGGAGACAAATGTCATTCATGGATGGCATGTGATGGTTAATGGTCCTCTTTGTGGTCGTAATGATGATCTGCAGCTGGTCTTTGTAGTGGCAGATGCAGCCAAAATGAGAGAGTAATTGATGTTGGCAGAATTAATTTTCATCGGTATTCTTTCAGAATACTTATAAGAATTATTTCTGTCAACATCGATTATTCTCTCATTGTAATTTTGATCAGAATTCTTTTGGAATGACTCTGTGTGTGGGTTTTTTGGACAGTGTTTTGAAGGAGGTCAAATCCTTGACCGTCTGTGGCCGATCAAGACTTTAGCCGAGATGTTTTTGAGATTCTGGCAGAATATTTCTTGCTTTTTCCGCAGAGGAACAGTACACAAAGACAAAAAAAAAAGTCCAAGTAGTGAAAATCGTAGGACAGTAGGTAAATGTTGTGTTGCTCTGTTGCAGGAGAGACCAGGTTGGGTCCAAGTGGCCCTTCTGATGTCTTATTTCTTGAAAAAGCCTTGTTGACTTTGTGTTCTTTTATGTTGAGGAAGCCATCCTGACCCTCGCAGTGAAAAGGTTTGAACAGGAACTCTACTTCCAGCATGAAAACTGCTTGTTTGGCAGCAGGGGGTCTCTGGCGCTTGGAAAGATGTCTTTATCTTTTTCATAATGTATGGCAGGGCCTTGCAAACAGCGCAGTGGCTTAGTTTCTCTGTGCTGTCCTGTACAAAGGCTCGTCTGCTTTCCCAAGACCACTCTCCTCTGCAAAGCAATGTCCTTTGGGTGTTCTCTGTAGTTTTATTTAGCTGTGGTTTGAGTTGGGATGCACTTTTCTCACCAGCGCAAGATTGAACTGTCATTGCAGTCAATTCTGTGGAGTTGAAACACTTCAGACTGTTCACCTCTGCACTAGTGTTTTATTTGTCTTGACACATTTCACGTTTCGCCTGTGTGAGATGATTAAGAGGAGCATTACATGATCAGAGCTCCTCTGGGGCAAACATGCCCTATCGTACTCAAACAGTCATCCTGTATTTTGTTCCGTCTCTTCTTGAGAACATGAACAAAATGAATATGACTATCTGTTTATAATTAGGGACTTTGTGACTCAGGGTTGTATGATTAAATATCCCATGATTACGACAGACCGTATTAAAAGTGATAACCTGCTAATTCAGATTATTCACAGAGAGGGAATATTCTGGGGGGTTTATTTTTATTTTTTTTGTCGTGTTTTTTTTTTTTTTGTTTGTTTTGTTTTGTTTTCAGTTTAATTTCTAATGATGCAATTTTTTAAATTAATATTTTTAGTTTTTATTCATTCTCTCAGAATTGTTTTTTGCTTTTCACTTAAAAGATTTGTTCACACCTAAATTAAAATTTCCTGGTAATTCATTCATCCTCGAGATGTTCATGTCTTTCTTTCTACAGTCAAAAATAATTCCCATGTATTGCACTTCAGTGGGGATCAATTGGTCGAAGGTCCAAATTGCAGTTTCAATGCAGCTTCAAAAGGCTCTACACAGTCCCAGACAAGCAATAAGGGTCTAGCAAAACGATTACTGGTACCCAACAGTACCTTTTTTCAGTACTTTACTCTGTGTAATGACAAAAACATATATTTCAGTGAAAAAATAAGTCCAGAACTCTCAATTTCAATATTTTAAACAATGGGGCCATACAATCTTTTTCTTTTTTTTTCTTTTAGATATTCTTGTGTTTTTAAATTTTCTGCGAATCAAATGAAGGCATTAAACATTTATTTATTTTTAACCAAATAAAAAATTAAACCCTATTATTTTACTTTTTGGAAAACCAGGGTTTACTGTTAAAAGTAATACATGAAAGAAAAATTGTGTGAATATTCCCTTTAAATGTTTTTTTAGAATAATTGTATCATTTTTGTCTACAATTAAGTGATTAATCTGGTTGTAATATTTATTTTTATCATTTAATTGTTTTATTTAAATTTGACAAAAAATGGAATGTATAAAGACGTAAAAAATACTGCACAAATATAATACAAAAGTAAAATAGTTCTGTTACATGTTAAACTATACTTTTATTTTGACAGGTTGTCGTGAAGTTTCTGTATGTAGGTAGATTTTGCTAGTTTTCTCAAATGAAATGGTAAAATTATCATGAAGTGACTCTTACAGCAGCTCTGGAGTAGGGTGACCAGAAGTGCCACTTTCCAGGGACATGTTCAGCATAGAATTAACCAGGTGTTGGTTGTTTGCGCTGCACTGATCGATCATTGCATGACAGCAAAGTACCACGAGAATGATTCGAAAGCATGGAGTGTCTGCTCTACTCTCTATAGCTTTCACGGTACTTTGTTGCACAATAATCAATCAGTGCAGCGCAAACAAGCAACACTTGGTTATTTTAGGTAATTTAGAAATAATGTGCTGAATGTGCCCTCAGGAAGTGGCACGTCTGGTCACCCTACTCTGGAGATTAAGTTCACGTGTTCATGTCATCATATCCACCAGTGAATGCTGTTTCTGGGTCCAAACCCCAACTCATTTCACTTGAGAATACTGTTTCAGCAGCCATTTATGAGCACTGTTTATTCATATTAAACATTTAAGCGAAACGTTTCAAAGTTTACCGTGTACGCTACAGTCTCTGTGCTCACAGTGTCTCAAACACCAATAATTTTTATGTTTGTTTATTTATTTATATTTATATTTTGCATTGTATGGCTACCTGGGATTTCAGTATGGAGTTAAAGGGTAGGTTTATCATTTTTGGTAGCATAATATCACATTGTGAGTGTATAATTCGTACCGTTTGTTGTTTTCTCATGTCAATTTGATAGCGTTTGGATCTGGAAGTCACGGAAGAGGTGAAGCTTGACGTCAGACTTAACAAGCGAATAGTGAGACACAGAAGCCGAAAATCGCGCTTTAGTATTTTTGTAGTAAACAAAACCGCGTCTCCGCCATTCATACAGGCAGAGGCAAGCGGAACATGCAGGATTCATATTTTAACCATGTTTTCGCATTTTAATATTCACAGACACTAGTCCATATCACGATTCGAATTAAGTGACATACCTACTTTTGATTTATTCATCCAAAAATTGATGAATTAATGGATGAGTAAATTCTGTTTTTATGAATGGACTCCGCGATCCCATCCTGGTTTTCGTAGAAACCATACGGCCTTAGAAATGTAACTCTTTCTCTCTGTAACGTACGCACCCAAATGCATTCTCAGGTACCGAAATTTGTCACTGATTGATTTAATCTAATTCGGTGCTTGGTAGTACCAATGCAATTTAGTTGGTGCCGTTAAAAAAGTTCAGGAACCCAACCCTAGTCACGTGTGACCTTTCCAATGTAACTGCGTAATGTGTGAAGTAGTTGCATTTGTGGTAAAAGTATATAATTGTTTATTTTTATTTTTTAGACAATGACCAGTTTCAATAGGAATCCTTGAACTGGGGAATTTTATGAAGGTCACATATTTTCCTATGTTCTACAGTCTGAAAAAGTCTAATGATGTGTTTAATTGACTGAAAATATATATTTTGTGGTGCACATTTATAGTTTTGGTGACATTTTAGGTTTTTTTTTTTTACAAGCTCAGATTCTTGCTTACGTTTTTCAGTGCTGATTTTCGTCTTGGTAATAGTTTTATTTGGCGATAATAACCTCGCAGAGGAGGAGCTGGAGTGATTAGGATAGTGATTGCTATGAAAAGAGCTTGCACTCTTTCAGTTCTATTTGCCGTATTTTCACTCAGTCAGCACAGAGTCAGTCTCCACCTCTCCCTCAATCTCCCTCTCTCCAGCTTTCATTCCATTACAGTCTCTCTCCTTTCTCTCTTCACTCTGTATTCCTTTGGAGGATTGAGTGTAAACGCTTGCATCAGCCTCCCCCCTTCTGTTTGATGAAGGGATGCGGGTGTAGAGGAACTCACCCAGGCTGGATGTGTTTGTGTGTTTGGACTGTTGTAGTAGCCAAGTTCGTAAAGCTCTTAGCACCTCTTGATTGGAGGTCAGATTTCCTCTGAAGTAATACAGTCCTTGCTTTTCTCAAACAGTTGTGTAGTTGAGTAAAAAATAGACATTTGTGTTACACACACACACACATTCTCCCACCCACCATGTGTAATAGATGACTCGACACTAAAAACACTGATTTCAGCATATGGTCAGAACGAACTAATCTTAACAATCTGTTGCAGTAGAGAATTGGATACCTAGAAATGGTGCTGCACTGGCATCAAAATATTTCTCTGTAATGGATCCAGTCTTTACTGATCCCTGTGCCACCGTGAAGGCAACGGGTTATTACAGCAGAACAGTTCAGTAAATACCAGCGGGACTCATTGGCACAAGCTTTCCTTATCCACTCATAGCCATCAAGAACCGGCTGCAGCTTCAGACTGATTTAAGATGACAAGCTACGTGGGCATGCCTGCCTCCTTCATTGCGCCGACCCACATCCGTTGCACAGAAATGCCATGGTTAACGAGAACATTCTAGTCATTACGGTTCATACGAGGCTTTCCCATATTCCCTTATCTTATCGCTCCAATATCCCTCAGAGCATGAATTCGTTTTGCTTTGATGCAACAAATGAGCATGGGTTTATCTTGCCAGACTTTATAGAACTGTTGACTTGTTTCAAAAATAGTAAATACTAACCAGTGGTGTGCAGCAAATCCCCCCTCCCGCAGTAGCACGAATCGAGACAGACAATGATTGTGAGGTTATTTTGGGCCATTTTGCCACCTTTTGTCACATTTCTTGCTGTAATACATTCATCTTTCTAGATGTTGAAATTCAAATTCAGTCATTTGAATAGAAATCTGCGCAATTACTTTTTCCATTTTCAATTTTCTGGATTCCATTTCTTTTCTTTTTTTTTTTTTTTCCATTTTAATTTTTCTAGCTTTTTTCCAAATGGTAAATGAAAAGATATTGATATTGTTTTTGTGTATTTACCTTTTTCTGGTAAATAATTTTACTAGTAAATATTCCTTAAATAATGTATTAATAATATTTTAGTAGTAGTAGTAGTAGTAGTAGTACTATTATTACATTAAGTAATATATTTCTGTTACAGTTTCTTCAAGTTAAAACAAGCTTTTATTTTGATGGCTTGTTGTGACTTAAAGGACCACTCCAATTTTTTTTCATTTTCCAAATCCCCTAGAGTTAAACAGTTGTGTTTTACCGTTTTTGACCGATCTCCGGGTCTGGCGGTAGCACTTTTAGCATAGCTTAGCATAGATCATTGAATCCGATTAGACCGTTAGCATCTCGCTCAAAAATTACCGAAGAGTTTTGATATTTTTCCTATCTAAAACTTGACACTTTTGTAGTTACATTGTGTACAAAGACGGACGAAAAATGAAAAGTTGCGATTTTTCTAGGTCGATATGGCTAGGAACTATACTCTCATTTCGGCATAATAATCAAGGAACTTTGCTGCCATACCATGGGTGCAGCAGGCGCAACTCTGCATCTACACAAACTTAGTGCCACTCATTTTCAGGCGCTGCATAATATCATGGTAAAACTCAACTGTTCAACTCTAGGGGGAGTTGGAAAATGAGCCTATTTTCAAAAAAGAGTGAAGTGTTCCTTTAAGTTTCTATTTGTATATGATGATAGTTTTTCTAAAAAAGAAACGTAAAATGTGTATGAAGTGACTGAGAGCAGTTCTAGAGATTATGTTCATGTGTTTATGTACTCGTATATTGAGGCATTGGAATACTGATGGCATGACTTTAGTATGTGTGTAGTAAAACAAAACTGGTCGTCTGCGCCATTCATTCACACAGAGATGCACAGTAGTGTTTTTGCGGCTTAATATTCAGAGACACCAGTCCATATCACGTTTTCATGTAAATGTACTGACCTACTTTTGATTTATTCATCCAAATTTTGGCAAATTCCATGACATTCCTCATTATGCGGTAAATTCCATTTATATGACTGGATTCCACAATTCCGTCCACGTTTTCTGCATTTTGAAAATCATAGGGCCCTAAATTAGGCAGATCTGCACAATTGCAGTGCAGATTTCACTGGTGTTCATGTTAGTCACACATATTTGCAGAAAGCTGCTTGATTTGGGCCTTTTTTGTTAAAAAACTTTTACCAAAATGTTACTAATGGGACTGCATCTTAAATCCACAGTGGGATTGCATTTGAAAATATAATTTTTTAACCAAATGAAACCATGCAACCAATATGGTGTACTTGCTTTGTTAGCAGTTTGAATTGTAACAGCTGAGTATTTGATGGCACTTCCTTATGCACTAACCTGTAAAAAATTCCTGAATACTCATTGCCCTTGATGGCTTTCTTGTGTTCATTTTTGGAAATGAAATGCTCACATGTTCTCACATTGTCATTGTGATTCAGCATTCAGTGGAGATCTTCATTTCGGAAGCAAGATATGTTTTTTTTTTTTAAATTGTCATTTAAGACAGTGAAAAGTGAATTGCTAGTGGACGTATTCAGCTATCAGGGCCATGCATACAAATACCAAGCTTCACATGGTCACGGAAAGCCTGGAATGTCCAAGAATTTTAAATTAGTGATTTCCAGGGCTGGAAAAGTCAAAGAAATTCATTGAAAGAAGTAATGCAGAGGTCATGGAAATCTTGAGTGATTTTTTTATATATATATATATATATATATATATCCAGTAATTAGTCTTGGAGAGTCATTGGATTGGTCAGAATGTACAAAAACCCTGAAATGGCAACAGACAGACAGATTTTCGGATGGCTTTTCTGTACAAAATGAGAACACGTCTATTTTCTAGCTGTGAATCTCCAAATCACATGTACACGCTTTGGTGTTTACATCCATATTGAAAATGTGTTTGTCAAGTGCGGTGGTTTAGATCAAGCCTGCCTTAAAAAGTCTGTTGTAAATTATTGAAAAGCCAAATTCAGATATGTGTGCCTGAATGGTTTTGCATATGAGTTGTGGCTAAGCACATGTCTTTTTGCACTCTGTGCATTCTCTCTTTCTGTCTGCTGCAAGCCAGTGATATTAATTCCACTAATCTGTAGTCTCAGGGGCTTGTGGGAATAATTAGGCAGTTGGATTACGGCTCATTTGGGGGATTATATTCTTGCATTAATCTCTCACAGTGGCCCAGGTTTATCTCTGGTTGGTTAGGTGGCTCCCTACCATTCTCTGTCATGTTCCTCCCACTTGTAGCCTTTCTCTTTTGGAATTTCTCACCCTGTTGCTGAGACAATTAGATGTATCAGACATACAACACTGTTATTTTTCCAGGCAGTCTCACAGGCCAATTCTTTTTTTTTTTTCCCTCTCTCTCTCTCTCTTGACTATCAACCATCGATCTATGGCTTTGTTCACAGTGCTTCCAATTCAATATTTAGGACTGTCTGTCCCCACTGTCATTCAAGTGATGAAATGAGATCCGTTTGTTCAGTGTGGTGAGTATCCGTTATATCTGCACGGGTTGCCATATTAATGACTTTAGCGTCTGCATGATGCCAAAAGACATGAGAAGAGCTGTCGTTTCATCAGAGGGTAGAAAACTTCTTTATTTCACCGCAGTGCTGAACTCATGAGGCGCATCAGACATCATAAGCATCAGAGTTTTTTCAAACCGCATATGGATGTGATTTAGATTTGGGCTGCAACTAACGATTATTTTGAAAATTATTTAAACTGTCATTTATGTCTTTAATCAGATTTCAAAAAGTCAAATTTTATTTTCTGTATTTTGTTTTAAAAAAAAAGTTAGTACAGTCTGCACAATATGCATACTGAGGAATGTAGACTACACTGTACATTGTGCAAAGAGGGTAAAATATAAACACTACGTTCACCATAATAAAGTAAAACAAAGTCAGCCACCATAATTCAGATGCGTTTTGTTTGTAGAAATACGTTATTCACTAAACCAGTTGTAAGTATCACAGGTATATTTGTAGCAATAGCCAACAAAACAATTACAAATTATTTGAGTATTAAGTAAAGATCATGTTCCATTAAGATATTTTGTAAATTTTCTACTCTAAATATATCAAAACTTTTGATTGGTAATATGCATCGCTAAGAACGTAATTTGGACAACTTTAAAGGCGATTCCGGATTTTCAAAAAGTTGTATCTCGGCCAAATATTGTCATACGTCAGTGGACAGCTTATTGGTTTAGCTTTCAGGTGATGTATAAATCCCATTTTTACAAAATTGACCCTTATGACTGGTTTTGTGGTCCAGGGTCACAAATAGATTTGAGTCAGATACAGCAAAAAGATTTTTGCCTCCTGCCCGTAAATGAGTGGTTTTTGGGAATTTTGGGACGCCATGAACCACGAGACAATTCATGGCTAGACTGCTGAAAAACAGTTGGGCTTAGTTAGTCTAGCTGGTTTTCCAGTGCTTGACCAGCTGACAATTGACCAAAATCTCTCTAAAGCCACCAATCCAGACCAGCTGGGAGAATTGCAGTGGGGATTGATATCAGAGTGTCCTTGTGTTTCAGCACACAGGCTGTCTCAGATCAGTATTCAGCATGGCTATACCTTACCATCTGATTCAGCACTGCTTCTCTCCTGAAGGTTGATTGAAAGATCTCTCTCTTTTCTCCACTCTCCACATCCATCTTTACCCCTCTGCTCTGTCTCTTTGGATATGCCTTATATTCCTGACGGTAGTTTAAAGCACACATCAGTAAATATGCACTTTGATGTGCTGCAATGGGACTGTGTGAGTATGTGTGTGACAGTTGCTGTGCTCCTTGGAGCGCTTGCTCTCTCTCACTTTCTCTTTCTCTTTCTCTTTCACTCTCTGTCTTTATAAGATTTTCTGTTGTGTATTGGCTGAGCATTCAAACATGGACGGACAGATACACAACAAACAACACACACACCCTGATTAAATGACTTGTGGTTCCTGCAGAGAGGGATGGCAGTTAGACGGTGGGGATTTCTAATTGAGTGGTTTGGTGTGAAAAAGCTTGTTTTGCTCTTATTGCTCTCTCTATCTGTCTTTCTCGGTCTCTCTCTCACACACATACTGATTCAGATTACCATCTTCATCATTATAAACATCAGAGACCAAGAGACAATCCCGTAGGGACATTTGAGATGTTCAAAAACTTCAGAATGTTTAATGTAAAGACATTAGACAGTGAAAATGTAGTTTTAAAAGCAGTTTTTCAGTAAAAAGTTTTCTACACTAAAAAAATGTTTTATTTTTACTAAATGAGCCTAAGAAAGAATCGGGTTTAAAACCATATTTACAATTTTTAGATGGGTGGGTAGGTAGATGGGTAGATTAACTATTTTATATATATGTTTTTCAGTTTTCATTTTAATATTTTTTTTTTCTGGTTAGCTTTAATTTTTTATGTATTTATTTATTTATTTCACTAATTTAGTACTTCAGCTTAAATGTATTTTGCTTTAGTTAGTTGCCAAGGAAGCATTAATTTTCTTTTAAACATTTGACGTTTACATTGTTTTACTTTATTTACCATTTATTGTCCCCCTTGAGAAGCAATTTGTTCTCTTTCATCATCTGGTGTTCGAGATCCACCTATGGGATAGGGCATCCATGCATGACCTTTGCAGAAGCATCCAATTGCACCAAGTCTGGCTTGACAGACAGGAGCGCGTGCCCAATTGCTGTTAAGGGACCACCCCTTAACCAAGCACATAAAGCCCCTGCTCATGCTACCTTTCTTAAGGTGACATTTGCTTCTCGTGATCTCTGCACTTCTCAGCTGGGTTAACGCTGCTTACTTTGCTTATCTTCAGGAGGACATATCATCAGATCAGCCTCCGCCAGATATGAGGGTCTTTTATTCAGCCTAGGTTAGTTATGTCTCGTATCCTGAGCCACCCACACTCTATTTTGTCTTCAGCCTGCCCACCTTTTTTCATTATCTCACTTGCCCCCCTTTCCATGGCTGCCCACCACGGTTTTTACTCAGTTTCTCCACGGGTATGTCACTCTCTAAAACTGCTGCTTCTCCTGGGGGCAGCTTATCTTTGGCCTGACCAGCAGCACATGGCGTGCTGATCACCGCTAAGGACCCTTACCCATTCTGCGTGGTCTGCTTGGGCCTCAAAGAGGAAGAGGCTTTTAAGAACCCAGAGAATTCCTCTGCCTTTCTGACTCAGATTGGGGACACGGTGGCGGCAACATGCTACCAAGGGACTGGGCACAACGTCTCTTGACTGGGCTGACCAGCCCAAACCTGCATTTCCTGAAGAGGATATCTTCGTGGGCAACCTCCCATTTGCCAACAAACCAGCCAGTTCTGGCAACAATGATGACACAGGCCTTCTCGGGGTCTGGGAGGATGAACAGACCATCCCGCCCTCTGGCGTTCCCCAGGCTAACACTCCTGCAGCCTCCAACCATGGACATGTGTAAATGAGTGGCCGCTCACCTCAACATTGACAGGTAACTGTTGGGACCCCCTCCTGGCCCGAGGAAAGAACTCTTCCCCGTCCTCCCAGTGTGCACGAAGCACATGAAACATTTACTGGGGCAACCGGCTCAACCTCAAACATGGTCTTGTGGACCTCAAGGTAAAAGATATGGCAGCTCTCAGCATAGGTGACCCTCCCACTATTGAGCCATCTATCGCTGGTACCTTAGTCCCATCCAGGGCAGGCTGCTCACCCCAATCTCCCCCATCCCCTGAAGCCAATCTTGCCTGATCAAAATGGACTGTTTTTCTGACTCTTTTTCTGCCTCTGCCCCATCCCTCCCTCCTCTACGCTTACCATGCAGAGCATTTGGACAACTTTGGACAGCAGCTGGATAAGGGATCGCCTTCAAGGTTAACGACCTTGTCCTCCGTAATGCCGTCAGGCTTTCCAAGCCTGTGAGAGCTCCCAAGCTGCTCTTTCCCAATCAAAATGGACTGTTTTTCTGCCTCAGTTCACCAGGCCGCCTACAAGTCCTCAGCTTTTGCTGTTAGTGCACTCAACGTCTCCTCCCTCCTCTCCGATTATTAGGCATAGCTTTTGGATGACTTAGGACAACAGTTGGATAAGTTATTGCCTTCGCCAACCCAGTGGAAAGAGGTCCTCATGGTTAATGATCTCGTCCTCCGTAATGCGGTTAAGTGCGGTGGGAAAACCATCAAACCCTACCCCCACTGACTCAAACTAAAAAAATGCTGAATTTTACACTCATGGGACCCCCCCTCATGGCCAGTTGCGGAAAGTGGTACCGTCAGACTCGTACTTAACAAGATGGGGAGCCACTCATGAGGGCAGAACGGTGAACGGTGTGTGGCCGAGCACACTCCACTCAACCCAACTAAAATATTTGGAGCTCTTCATTGTTTGGAAAACTCTGAAACATTTTCTGCCCCGTCTGAAGGGGCATCCCAAGCTGGTGTGTTGTGACAACGCCACAGCAATGGTACATATCAACAGCCAGGGAGGATGCACTCTTCCAATTTTCATTCTCTAACTCACAAGCTGTTAGCATGGATCTTTTTGTTGTTGCACTTTTTGTTATTACAGGTGACCCATGTCCCAGGCATTCTGAACAGGGGCACAGACCTTTTGTTAAGGGGGAACACACTCTATGGAGAGTGGCACCTCCACCCTCAGATAGTGGGTCTGCTATGGAAGAGGTTTGGTCAGGTGGCCATTGATCTCTTCACCTTGTGCAAAATAGCCCATAGTCTGTCATGTTCTTCTCACTATGGGACAAGGATGTGGATACACTGACCCACCCATGTCCCAGTATGCTGCTCTATGCATTTCCTCTACTCTGCCTAATAACTCCTACTCTGGTCAGGGTGAAAGAACAGAGCCTGACTCTGATTTTGATAGCAGCTAGATGGCCCAAATCTCAATGGCTGGCAGAGACAATCCCTCTCCTGTATACCCTGCTGTGGCTCCTCTCATTATGCAAGAACCTTCTGTCCCAAGTGAATGTGGAAATCTTCACCCAGACAGGGTGGCCCTCTGGGCCTGGCCCGTGAGAGGGCATATATAATCACACTGGGACTTCCCCCCCATGTGTTGTTCTACTGTTCATAATGCTAAAGCCTCTTCTTCACACTTCCTATAAGAGCAGTTCTAAAAGGGGATCTCTCCATGGTGCTTGAGGCCTCTCAACAGACTTTTGAGCACCTGGGAGATATCTCCCTTAAACTGTGGTCTTCCCTTCTACTCTCTCTCTCTATCTGCTTCTTCTCCTGGTCTTGCAAGACCTTATCAGTGGTGGCTTCTGACTTTCAAGACAGTTCTGCTCCTGTTCTTGGTGTCAGCCAAACTTGTCAGTGGTTTGCATGAACTCTCTGATCATCCCTTGTGCATGGAATTCTCTCTCAGTGGAGATGAGGTCTTTTTCAAGCCTAACCCTGCCTTTATGCCAAACTGCTCAACTTTCACTTGTGAGGTGCTTGAGGTTTCAGCTTTTCACCCTCCTCCATTCTTTTCTGCAGTGTATCAGGTTAAATACTCTGTCCTGTTCATGCCCTGTGGGTTTACATCAACAGGACCAGCCATTTCAGGAGGAGTGATTATTTCTTATGCCCCCCAAACATGGGGAATCCCATTTTTAAGCAATGCCTCTCTTATTGGCTCATGGAAGCCATCTCTTTGGCATGTGAATCTAAGGGAGTGCGGTCTCCAAAGGGCACACTCCACTAGGAGCATGGCAGCCCCGTGGTCTCTGTTTAAAGGGGTTTCCTTGCAGGACATTTGGTCCTCTCCACATACCTTTGTCATTACATTATAACTCTCTGCTTATTCTGTTCTAGGTGTGGGATCTTAATAGCCTTGTGCCCTTAGAACCGGCTTATACATATAATATTAATATTAATATTACACACACAATATATGCCTTCAGCATGAGGTGTGCTGTCAAGTTTTGTATGCATGGTACCACATATCATTTATTTTATGGCAGGTATTGCATTCTTTCTTTGTGTGGGGTCTGATACTTGGTGATGTGTCAAGCCCCACCTTTTCAGGTGACTATCCTCTAGCTTACAGGGCCTTACTGTAAGTGTATTGGGTAAGTGTATTGAGTGTATTGCATCCAATTGAACCAAATCTGGCTTGACAACAGGAGCACATGCCCAATGGCAGGTAAGGGACTGCCCCTTAATCAAGCGCATAAAACCTGTGCATGCACTACCTTTCCTCAGTGAGCATATTTGCTTAGCAGGGCAAACTTAGTGAATCTTTCCACTCAGTCTTTTAGAAAACCAGGGTTACGAGCAGTAACCTGTTGTTCTCTTTCATCATGTCATGTTCGAGATCCACCAAGTTTGCCCTGCTTGCTGCACGAGAACCGAATATGCTCACTAATGAAAGTGTGAGCAGGGGTTTTATGTGCTCGGTTAAGGGACGGTCCCTTACCTGGCATTGGCAACATTCTCTCCACTCAGTGTTTCAGAGAACCAGGGTTACGAACGGTAACCTATTGTTTTGCAGCAGTGGAAAACAAGCTCATATAAAAAAACACCATAATACATTAAACATGTATAAATATTACAGATGTACAATAACCTAAAATTGCACCTTCTCTTATTTGAGTTGAGCTGGGATATAGCATATGAAACAAATGAAAATGTAAAACAAATTTTCTTTATGGTTTAAATTGTTTTTTAGTTTTAGTAAACAGTACAAACATTGGTGTAAGTTCATACAGAATATTATTGTGATTTCTTCAGTGATTTCTTTTCCATTCACTCACTATTTCGATTTGACTGGCTTCTGTTTCTTATGTTTCTTTAGTGAACCCCAGTATGTGTGTGTGTGTGTTTATATATATATATATATATATATATATATATATATATATATATATATATAATTTTTTATTTTTTATTTTTTGTTCCCATACTGTTGACAGGCATTCAAAGACATATCTCAAAATAAAAGCTTCTGAGCACAGCTCTTGAAATGTTAATATTGACACTTATCAGATGTTCCATACCTGCATATAACCTTTTCATTTTTTTTTTCCGTCTTTATTGGAAGATTTGTGCCAATTTATGTGTTTGTATCCTTATTTTCCTGAGATGTAAGCAAAGAGTGGCATCAATTATGCTTAACGGGTGTTAGATCTGCTCTCGGTGTGCTCTTTCAGTCTCTGACAGTTAAAAGGCTGTGCAGATATACAGTTCCTCTTGTTTGACTTCCTCTTAGATGGTCCTTTTATGTTTTCATGTGCTCACAAGCTTGTTTCAATCTGGTCCTCTCTCTTTTACATTCAGCCTGCATCTCTTTTAAGCTAGGCTGTTTCAACCATCACCTTTATATTGATCTCGGCTTTAACGGCACACAGAGCTGTATGCGTGTTTGTGTGTGAATGTGAATGTAATGTTGGATAATATTCCTCTTCTCTTTCTCAGCAACTCCTGCGAGAGATGCAGCAGATGGCCAGCCGACCATTCGCCACCATCAACGTCGCCTTGGAGACGGATGAGGAGCCGCCAGACCTGATTGGTGGAAATGTGAAGGTTAGCGTGACCTTTTATGTGGTGACATCAGAGTGGATTTAAGAGGGAGTGCAGTTATTGCATATGTTAATGTTGGGAATGAACTGAGAGCTGAGTCACTGACTCTGTTCCAAAATCTAGTGAGCTGCGTCGCTGTCTGCTGTCCACACAAGCAACTGTTTTCTAAAACAGCAACCTGATAAAAAGTCATTTAAAACTCTACCTAGGCACCATCTCTCTTAGGACAGGTCATTTGTGGTCTCCTAATGTAACAAACACAAGAAGTTTAGAAAACAAGAAGCTTTGATTTTAGATTCATAAGCTCTTGATTTTATATATATATATATATATATATATATAATATATAAGATTATATATATATAAATATATGATCATATATTGTTTCAGAAGGGCTTTCCCCACTTAAAATAGTTAACTCTAGGTCATTCAAAATCTCAGGTAATCTGAATCCTGTCTTATCAAGCTTCAGATTTCTTACTGCAACCCAATACACACCCTTTGGCAGTAGAACCACCACTGGCTAGTGCATTTTTTAGCATGCTCACCAGAGTCGACAGATATATACAGAATGACAGATATATGAATGATTTGGAATCTGATTTTCTTTACAAAATGACAGCTTTTTGCAAAGACGCATTCATATGTACTGCCTCCTGTGCATTCTTCCCGCCCACTACTTTCTGCATAGTCTTAAAGGTTGAATAATTCCAAAGTAACTCAGTTATTTTGACAGGAAAAACACGAAAGAATATTATTTACATATAGCACATCAATTCTACATGGTATATACAACTCTGTTCTTTGTCTTTTTGCATGTGTGAGAGAAACGGGTCACTCATTTAAGCAGTGAGTGGGGCACCTACACAGCAGAGTTTGCTGGGTGTCAAATACCCTGCTCATCCGTTTATATCAATGGGAATAATGCACTCACTTCGCTATAAAGTGACTAACGATAGACATTCGGTCGCCTAAATGAAATTGTCACATATGCAAGGAATATAGAAGGACTATAGAAGAACTGCTTATACTTTACCCAGGGTTAACAATTAATTCTGGGTATTAGTAGATGTTTCACTCTGCGTATTCCTAAACCCTGGGTTAACTGGGACTACACTGGTTGTGTTGTAAGTAGGGATGTCACTAACGATTATTTTGGTAATTGAGTAATCAGTCGATTATTCGGACTATTAATCGAGTAATCAGATAATTATCCTTTTTTTTTTTTTTTTTAGGTAATAAAAAAAGATCTAAGCAAACAATAGAACTTAAAATTACTCAAAATATATAAGAGCAATGAGGCAATAATAATTGGTTCAAATAAAGTATTAAAAGTAATCAAATGGTTTTATTAAACAAAACTGAAAATACATAATGTATTATAAACAATAGAACTAACTTACACGTGCATTATATCAAAGGCCAACAGAGGGCGCCAGCTGCCTGACGATTGTTTTTACACTTCACTTGATTATATTGAAGTATTCGATTTTAAAAAATACCTGTCGAGTAATCGTCTAAATACCGGAAGTGGTGCATTCCACAGATTAAACCCATTTAAAAAAAATAAAATAAATCATATTAAAGCATAATGGGCATAAGAATTCCCAAGTGCTACAATTCAATTAAAGTGCTCCTATTATGCCATTTTAAAGGTTGCTAATATTGTTTTATGAGTCTCCTAAAACAGGTTTACATGTATGCAAGGTCAAAAAACACTTTAGTTTTCTCCAAAAATAGATTTCATTTTACCTCATTTCTAAATAATTCATAAACGACTCGTGCGAAGCAGTTCAAAGAATCAGTCTCTCTAAAGCCCTCCTTTCCGTGAGCCCTCACTTCTGTGACTGGTCAGATGGCGCAGTCCTTTATCATTGGTTTACAGCGCTTGGTTTAAACGCCCATTGCCATAACTGAATGACAGCCCTGGAGACCTGTCAATACATAGAAACGATGGCATTGATTTTATTCGAGCCTGGAGTCTTACGATGAAACGGTTGAAGTGTGCAGGGTTGTTACACAACATAACATACACAACTACGTATTTTGAACGATCGCTAGAAAATACAATCATCAGTTATTAATCACACTCACAGGCAAAGGTTCAAAGGAGCAAGCCGGTCCAAATAAACTGTGCACTGATCTATCTTTTAAGAGCAAACGTTTGGTGAACCCCGCGTTGTACTCCCTGAGATTGGAAAAGCAGTCGTCAGTAAAATGACGGGAACACAACACAAGATTGGAATTGTACTGCTGAGATGTTGTTGAAAAAATGAATGTTAACCACTGATTCTTTGTAGATTCATCTTTTGGAAGTGAATATAAAACAAATTTACTCTCACAGCGTCTTCTCAACATGAGAAAACTGCATGGAAATTTTACTGTGTTTGTGGGCAGGCAAGTTGTTCACGACGTAGAACATGGGCAGACATTATGCAAATGTGTTACTTCGTGAGGTACAGCTGTAACAGAATAAGATTCAAATTCCTGACAACTTGTTCAGGTGATTGTGAGCCAACTCTTTTTTTTTTTTTGTTAGACAATAACTTTATTTATCGTGCACTGTTGACTTCACAACTTTGCAGATACTTTGTTCACATACAGCTACATGACACTGCATGAACGGTCTTAGTTGAAAAGGCATAATAGGAGCACTTTAAATAAATATATGCAATGCAGATTTAATATATGCGCTTTAATTATTTACATGCGTGTAGGTTACGTATATGCATCTCAGAGCGACTCAGTTCACAGTAAATGTTTGGGTTTATTATAACATTAATCTAGTGCAACGTGCACTATTTCATCAGATTTGAAAGGTAAATTATTTATAAACCTACACAAACACAGGAGAATACATCATTATCCTTCTCAATATCCTAACTGTTCATTGCATTTTCAAAATAAAAGTTTAAACCCTCACTCTGAGTTTACACATTTTGATGTCCACATATTCAAGAAATTAGTGGTTGTAGCTTTTCTATCATAAAGAAATGGCCAAATATTAAAGATTAAGTGGACATTTGAATTAAATGTTATCTAGCCAATATTAAACACAGATTAGACTCTGCAGTGAAGTGTGAAAACAATCATTCAGCCAATTTGTCAATCAAGCAGGCATTTGTTATAATGTGTAATGTACATTAGTTCTATTGTTTATAGTACATTATGTATTTTAACAGTTCTGTTCAATAAAACCATATGATTACTTGCTTTTGATACTTTATTTGAGCTAATTATTATTACTTCATTGCTATTTTACATGTATTCTAAGTCATTTTAAGGCTATTGTTCACTTAGGTATATTTTTATTACTGCAAAAAAAATCATTATAATTAACCGATTAATCGTGAAAATAATCGGCATATTAACAAAATTATCGTTAGTGACAGCCTTACATATATTTAATTGAATCGTAGCGTGTGTGAATTCACAATAGCATATATGCTTTATTATGATTTTTAAATGGGTTTAATTAATCATGCAGCATGGATTCTTGTCTCGTTACTCAACACGGGCAAAATACAATCAAGGATTTTTTTTTAATCGAGTACTCGAATCGAGAAACCGTGACAACCCTGGTTGTGAGTTTGTTTTTGCATGAAGTCCGTGATAGAAGTTCCTTTCCATTATTTGATGGTACATAGTCCTTTTATTGCATCACATTTAGTACAGATTTCAAGCTCACATACTTGAGTAAAATTTAATTTCTTTTTCCACAAAGATTCAGCAGCAGCATCGATTTAGCAGTGTGGGAATACTATGCTGAAAATGGTGCGGAAAGCACTGATAAGGGGACTTTTCTGGATGCATTACCAAAATATCCATGTTAAATATTAACAACAGGGCCCAAACTAGGCAGTTGACTGAGATATTTTTCCATTTTCATGCACCCACTGAAAATAGGAATTGAGTAGAAGATCGTTCATGGTATTTTAAGAATTGATATAGAGATTGCGATTAATTGGAAAATCGATGCTTCACCCAATCCTATAAATGATAATATTTGATTATATTGATTTTAAAGTGGTAAATAAAATATATTTCGCTCAAATCACAGAGCTCTCCAAAATGACTTCTAGGATTGCCTTATCTTTGTGATACTACCTGACAGCTTGGCCAAAGTGGGGTACATTATAAGATTTTTGGGAATGTGGCCCAAGTGCCGTCTAGTTAGGCAGCTCACTAGGTTTTAGAAGAGAACTTCCATGTTTTAAGTCTCAGACTAACCCTCCGTTTAGACAATCTCTGGTGCTCAGCAACTTTTAGTGTCTACTTTTAGTAGAGCTTTGATTAATTCTGTTTACTTTAGTTTCAAGGCCTATTGAGATTTGCAACTAATAACTGCATTACATAGTATTACAGCTATATTTGATTTCAGGAATTGTTGGTTTGCAATTACTGTTTTGTTTTGTTTGCTGTCCTAACACTGTAATGGCAGCCCTAGAGTGAAGATCCAATTTAGATTTACCTCTTTTCTATGTTCTCACTCCTGCTCCATCAATGTCCTTTGCTCACTATCAAGGTTTAAAAGTAATTACAATCCAGCCATCCTTGATAGCAAAAAGCTATAAATCCAGTTATTCCTCTCGAATCTCATAGAAAGACCCAGAGGGTATAAAACTAAAGTAAACACGACTAAACAAAAAGCGATGCACGCTGAAGCCCAGTGGACTTCAGAGCATTCAGTGCTGTAGCATGTGGCCTCTGACACACTTAGTATATGTCTGCTTTCTCTCTCATTCACTCACCGTCACTCTGGTTTTCTTTAATTATAAGAGTTAATTAAACAGAACCTGTCTTCTGCTTGCTCAGTCTGGTTGCCTCAGATAATCGCCTGAGCTGAAACGTAATGGACGCATATATATAAATATATAAAATGCATACATGCAGCAATACGCCCCTCCATGCTCATGCTGTTTCTCTCCGAGGCTGTAATTGAATTTTACTAGGAGTTTCTTCTTTTTGTGTGCTGGAGGAGTAGGTGTGTATGGCGTGAAAGATAAATGCTGTTCCCCTTGCTCTGAATTGACAGTGGGAAAGTGCGAGGAGGAGAGAGATAGAGAGGAGTGAGGGGGTGAACTGGCCTCGGTAGGATAAGAAGTGTTTTAAAGAGAAGAATATATGAAGAGAAGGAGGGATGAATATGCATGTGTGCTGTACAGAGGGGAGAATGTGTGAACGAGGGGTTGGAGAGCCGCAGTAAGCACGCAAACACTCAGTCATTGTACAGTCTTTTTGATGCATATGCACTAATACCACACATACACACTGGGGAAAAGCAGCACTTAAGTAAAAAGAACAAGCATGTGTGTGTATAAAAGAGTTTATGTAAGTCTTGAGACTAAGGGCAAAATGAGAGTGTGAAATGGGTCAAAGCTGGAATACGATTTGTGCGTGTGTTCAAAAACAGAAGGTCATGTGCTTTTAGCCCTGCTTCACACATGCATTAAAAATACAATGGTATTTGTGCAAGTAGCAAGGTACAGTACCTTGGAATATAGCAGTCATTCCAGTACACTGATGCAATATATGTCCAAACAATATGTTAAAGGGTAATTGGGTAAAAGAGGTGAAGCAGTTAAGATTATAATCCACAGTCAGAACTGTTCATATGTTTTAATAACATCATTTATATATACAATGGGGTCTACATTTCTGAGAGCACACTAAAACTTGTGTTTTCTGTTAAGTCTGGAATTCATTTTTAAGTCTTCAAAAGAATATGTACGGTACTGCTGTATTTCTAGGTCAGAAATTAAATAAGTACATTAATCTTGTAAAATCCTTTGTACGCACGTCAGATGTCCTTGCTTACAGTGAAGCTCAAGATGCTCTATGGATGATTCTCAAATTGGTTTTTTGACAGAAATTAATACTTTTATTCAGGAAGAATGCTTTGAATTGATCAAAAGTAAAGGCAGTAGAGACATTCATATTCTTAAAAAAGATTTCTGTTTCAAATAACCAAAAAGTATCATGGTTTTCAAAAATATTAAGCGGTTTTCAACAATGATAATAATAAAAATCTTTCTTGAGCAGCAAATCGGCATATTAGAATGATTTCTGAAGGATCATGTGACAGTAATCGATGCTGAAAATTCAGCTTTACCATCACTGGAATAAATTAAATTTAAAATATATTAAAATAGAGATCAGTTATTTTAAGTTGTGATAATATTACTGTTTTTACTAGGGATGCACGATTTATGCCAATATTTTTCAACTTATTTTGGTTGATAGCCGATGCTGGTACGGATATATTTCCTTTTGTTTGGAAACAACACCAAGTCTTTCTTGTGCAAAAATTATAATCAAATTATTTTTAATTTAAGTTAGTTTTTAACAAGAACTTACTTGTTAGAATTAAATAATGATGTTCTTTTATAATGACAGTACATTGAAGCTTTGAAAATAACTATAAATAAACTACATATTAGTCGCTGCTTTTTTTGTATTGTTTTGTTTTCCCCAGAAAAATGCAGTGGTAACCCTAATATTTTATTTTGAGATTTACCACTTGTAGATGGTCTAAAGCAAGAGTTGTACAAATTCTGAAATCTGTTGAAACTCATAATTTAAAAATGTAATATATTACACATTAATGAATAAATCAGTATACATAAATTTATTTCATTTACAAGTGTCTTTTTTTTATTATTTATTTAAGCTAAAGCTTCTGACCTTTAAATCAAAACATATTTGTGATTTTATGGCATCAATTTCTGCTTTGTTTTATCAGAAACACAGTCTAAATCAGGGGTGCTCAATCCTGCTCCTGGAGATCTACCTTCCTGCAGAGTTTAGTTCCAACCCTGACCAAACACACCTGTCTGTAATTATCAAGTGCTCTTTCAGATCCTAATTAGTTGGTTCAGGTGTGTTCAATCAGGGTTGGAGCTGAACTCTGCAGGAAGGTAGATCTCCAGGAGCAGAATTGAGCACCCCTGGTCTAAATGTTAATTATGTATTTTACTTGCATTTTATTAGAAGTAGGCCAACAGCGCCCCCTATGGAATTAAAACTCCTTACCGCACGGGCATTAGGACCCCAGGGAGGCTCCTGCTGCCACTGCAGGTGCTATTAATGTTTACTCTGTCACAGAACAAACGCATCTTTCTGTTCCTGCATTCTCAGATTAAATGCAGCGATCCAAAACAGTGAATTGAATAATAATTCAGGCAAAATTTTGCTTCAAGAATGAGCAACACTGCTAACGTGATCTAATCGCTAACACACCCTGAGCTGAGTGAGTTATTCCTCTTATGGGCAAGACATATTGGCATAATTTTTCATATGCCGATACCGGTTCGATAGTATCATGCATCCCTAGTTTTAACTGCATTTTTAAACAAATAAATGCAGCTTTAGTGAGCATAAGACACTTTTGAATGGTAGTGTAACATGTGAAATTAAAATGTACTCATTTTGCTATGCTGAAATTTTCACTACTGCTTTCTGGACCCCACCGTATATTTTTGTATAACCGTTTTTCTTTTCTCTCACAGTCTGTGCCTAAACCCATAGCTTTGGAGCCCTGTTTTGGGAATAAGGCAGCAGTGCTCTCCATCTTCGTTAGATTACCCAGAGGCCCCGGAGGTATTCCTCCTCCAGGACAGTCAGGTGGGTCGGCGAGCCAATGCATTTGGCCCCCACACTGAGTGCTGAACATTTTTACACTCTCTGCCGCCAAGGCCATTATACTGACGCTCAGAAACACCTCTTTGTCTTCCTCTCTCCTCAGGTCTGGCAGTAGCGAGTGCATTAGTGGACGTCTCTCAGCAGATGTGTCTGGGATATAAGGAGAAGTCGGGAGGCTTGCGTAGCCGCAAGCAGCAGCCATTAGCACAGCCCGCCACCTGCATCTGACATTTACCCCTCGTCCTCTGACCTAGGACTGAGTCACAGGAAATCACACTTATGGCTGGGTCACATTCACAGGAGAAGCGGGGAGGGCGTGGTTTAGCCAAACCAAGCGGACTCTGATTGGAGAAACTGAATCTCTCCTGGCCCAAGCTGAGAGAAATGAACACTACAGGAAATGAACTTTAATGTGACCCTGACTGACAGGACTTATCCTGGGCCACTTTATGATATTTAACTTATTTCAGTTATTTTATTCCATTTTTACAATCAGGAGGAAGAATCCTTGCACTGCTGCATCTCTGTTGAAGACAACACACACACAAGCACACACACAAACAAACAAACTTTCTGGGGACTACTTTGGCTGCATGGCTATAACACAAACACACACACACTTGCATCTAGTACAGGATGTCTTTTAAAGGCATATACTACGTCTACGTCTCTTTAATCATGGCAATAGTTGCCAGAAATTGCTTTTATTTCTTAATTATTAATCTAGTCTCTCATGTGCAGGAATAAGACACAGCGAGCTGGTATGTTTACAAGCGTTTTACTTTACAGGTCATCTGTGACGTCTCTCCCGAGCTTTTCATGTTTGTCCAAATAAGGGGATCGACATTTTAGCTTTTTCACATCCTTCCATTCTCTTTGAAATTACCTCCTTTCACATGTTCGTGTACAGATCTGAGACACGAGTGTTTATGTTTGCCATAATGATAGTGCTGCTTCTGCTTTTGCTTTTATCATTTACTTCCTCTCACTTCTCTCTTATCTGAAATCTCGACCCATTTCTCAGGCACATTTCAAGGAAGGAAGAAATAAAAGGCGACTGCAGGCAGGCAGGCAGGCAGGCAGCAGGGTGGAATTAGAGCGAACGAGGACCTTGTTTGGGTTTCTCAAAATGTCAGATGTCATTTCGGGCTGGCGGAGGATTATCTGCATACACAAATGCGCAAACCTGGACCTGCGTCGGATACCGGGGGTATTCTCCAGGATATGAAGTGGATTGCCTAGTGCAAAGGAAAGGTCAGAGATAGAGTGAGCAAATGTGACAGTATGAAATCTAAACCGGTGTAAGTGCGTGTAGCGGCACAGTCATTACATCTTTCATTATTCTGGCTCGCGTCAGCGGGCGGGCTGTATCGAGACGGCACAGATGACCCGCTTGCCGGTTCTTGGTGCGTTTAGAGTGCCATGAATAAAGGGACACAGGTCGCTAGACCAGAACAAAACACCTAGTATTGAGAGCCCAAACAGGACGTTATTAATCTATCTGCGATTTCGATGGAAATTCATGTCCTGTGACACCCATCAAGTACGAATATAAGCTAGTCGCAAGCTGAATGTCGTAGAAAGACCATTTATGTTTTTTCTGCCGATCCGCTAGGGCCCAAAAGGGAAAAACGCACTCACACGTACACACAAAAAGTGGTCTAATGAAAGGAGCTGGTCTCTCTTCCTTCAGATGGAAGCTAATTCTCACAACGCTTTTTTCTGTAAGCCTCAAACTACTCCTCGCACACCGACCGCACCATCTATATACAGTGATACTGTAGATACGGAGTCTGTAGTTTGTTAATATGTATAATGTAGCAGCAAGTGCACTAAAGTTTTTTTGTACATAGTGATGGACAGTAATGTGAATGCCGTCTCTGTTAAGCGACTTACTGCACTTGGCGGGTGGAGTATCCCAGGCTTTTGAAATGTGACTGCATTGCAGCAGCTTTTGTATGTAAGATGGCGAATGTCATGAACAAACTTTAAACTAGCTGCCTACTTTAAGAAAAATATATAAGACCTGGAAATTTAAACTGACCTTGTAATTATATGTGTACATAAAGAATGACATAGAACATTTTGTCTATAATTAAATGGTAAAATGAAGACGATTGTCTAAATCAGTTGTTGAGTGAAATTGCAGTGTTCTTTGTTCGCTTATTAGCTTTATTTAATGAGATAACGAGCTGCCTTCAATGTTTCTTTTTTTACTATTGAGTGATTTATGTAGCCCAAGTGGAAACGGCAGACTTACAGTACGCTTCGACATCTAATGTACTTTGTTTTATCTCCATAGCAAAGTGTGCTGTTGTAAGCATTGTCTCTCACAACAGGACAGATGAAATGCATTTGTTATCTCCTTATTATCAGCAGGCGGATGAAGATAAACAATAGCGTGACAACTTCCTCAGCTCAGCGTGAGCGTTTATACAGTGCCTCTTCAGAGCTTTTCCAAATGGGATTATGAGGGAGCTGTCAAAGTCTCACCGCTCAGATATATTACAAATACTTTACGGCTTCATAATTGAATAGAAGGTCTTACCATTAGCTGTATATTTGCATTTTATCAAGCACATTGGCAGGAATCCAGAAACAGAGGGTGAATATTCTTTCCACAAATCAACTCCTTGAAATGGTCATTTTGGCCTGTGGAGTCTCAGAGGTCTTGACCTTCTCGACTGTATGCAGTGATTAAAAATCATGCCTTATAATTTTGACAATTTTCTGTTGAGTAAATATTTCATTGTAGTGAGAATGTTTCAGGTTTAATTATCATGAATGTGATGTTTAGCTGCCCTGCATTTTGCAGGCATCTGTTACTGCATGATTTGTCCATTACAAAAAGGGGGAAAAAAAGAACTTTCTTTAAAATTACAGGACCCAGGAAGTCATTGTTTGGACTTTTCAACAGCATGACGTGAGTATGTCGTCATGTAAATCATTTCATTCCATTTACTTCGTTTTGACACAAATTGTAGTGGTGCTTGCATTAGTCAAACTCAGCCGATCAACTCTTTAAGCAAAGTTATTTTAAGGGAAAATGATCAAACATATTTTTCTTTATTTTGTGGCAAGTATGCTTATCAATAATATAAATTTGATATCTTTTACTAAGTAACAGCTTAATTTCTACATTTTCTAACATTTTAGGCTACATTTTTTACTTTTTATTTTAAACCTTGTTACCTGGTGATTTTTATTATTTAACATTTTAAACACATTTTACAATTATTGTCATAAATCATGGTTTTAAACTGTATTTAAATGTCTACTTAAATAATGGGGTTGGAAAAATGGCAAACCTCATAAAAAATAAATTTAAAAAATGAACTTGACAGGCAACATTTTCTGAAGCTTAAAGGGTTACTCCACCCCAAAATGAAAATTTTGTCATTAATCACTTACCCCCAGTGTTCGAATTGTGTCAAAGCTTTTGGGGGGTCCCCCTAACCCGACCAACCCCTTCCAAAAAAATAAATAAATAAATAAATATGATTAGTATTTTTGTCTTGTCCTTGTTATCATTGAGAGAACCTAATTCTAAGATAAAAACTTATTTTACTATGATCAGTGAATTAGGTGTACCAAACAATCACTAAGTAACGAATTAAATATGTAGCTGGAAATTAATATTTTCAAACAAGTTTAAAGTGATGTTTACCTTTTGTGGGCATTTTTTACCTTTATAAAGCCATTCTGTTTTCTGAAAGTGTGCATTATCTTTTGCGTCAAATTCTTATATTTAATCAATAAAGTCACTTAGAATAATAAGACATTTAGGCTGTTACCACACAACTAAAATCATTAACAAAATTAATCTTTTCAATATAGAGGAAACAAACGCTGCATCTAAATTGGCATTTAAATGTTTTTACCCACTGTTTAATGCAGGACATGAATGCATTTAACCTGCAGTTACAATTGCATGAATAATGTTTTAATATTTGAATCCTAAAACGCTGAATGCTGATATTTGAAATTATTTTTAAAAAATGAAAAGGTACTTTGAAAGTGGAATTACAACCTCGATTTTACATTGCGATTTAACCGAATCATTTAAACGGTTGGTTCATTCTGGAACGAAACACCGAATGATTTTTGTTGGTGAAATAGAGCAAAAATAGTCAATATGATGTCAACGTAAGTCTCTTAATAACCTCTAGTTTATTGAACTGTTGTGATTTTTGCAAAAAAAAAAAAAAAATGGCACTCTTCGTGTGATATTGAATAACTACATTAAATTATATAAATATACATGTTCTGCCCATATATCCTGAATTTTGGGAAAATGCATTTTATTAGACTGAATCACGCGGTGAAAGAACGCACTCTAAATGAGTAGTCAGTCTAGCGAGTGTTTAAGCACTTATAAGTCCTCTTATAATCAATGAAGCTGTCCATACACTGTATGATAAATCAATCTCTTACTTACATAGTTCGTACATCTGCACTTTGTTGCTTATGATGAAGGAATTCGCGAGTTTCAGTATGAACAAAACTCCAGGTTTTAGCAATGACTGTTCTGAACGCCTCTGATTGGCCACTGCACACTAAAAGCAACAGAGTCGTGTTTGATTGGTTATAATGCGCAACGCTGTAAAAACACGTAAAAATATAATATGATTTAACGTGAGCAGGACTAAATTTAATACAGCAATCAAATCTTTTCTTTTAATTTTCATTTTCACTAGTTTTTTGTTTTAAGTATTATAGTTTTATTGAAAACCAGGGGACCAAGTATATTTTTGATGAGTTTGGTGAGTGTGATGAAACGAGAATGTTTTTTGTACGCAAAGAAAAAAAAAAAGGTTTTATTCAACCATTCGTCTCCTCCGCGTCAGCGTAATGCCATTTTGGAGAGTGTCCGCTGGACGCAAACTGTGTACACCGGATATGCCGTTTTTGTTCAAATCAAAGCGTAAATATACGTAGAAAATGGCGCTCGTCTCTTCATAAAATTCAGAATGAACTACTGAGGGCAGATGGACTATTTTGACGATGTCTTTCATACTTTCCTGGGTCTTGACAGTGGTATTTACCTGGCAGTCAATGGGACAGTCACGTATTTTCATCCAAAATATCTTAAATTGTGTTCTGAAGACGAACAAAGCTTTTACGGGTTTGGAACGACATGGGGGTAAGTGATTAATGACAAAACTTTCATTTTAGGCTGGAGTAACCCTTTAAAGGGGTCATGAACTAAGAAACCAAAATTCCCTAGTTTTTTAAAAAAAAAATTTAAAGGTCATTATTATTGTTCTATAAAACATCCTGTAAGTTTAAAAACTCAAAACTTTCTTATCTAAAAACAGCTTACGTTCACACTGTCAGTTTTTGGGATTGACAACAGCATTTACACACAGGTGTCTTGAAGTCAGTTTTGAAATGTCTTGTTCACACAGCAGCTTAAAGAGCGTCTCAAAAAATGGTTTTATCACTTTCTGACACGAAAAAAGTCAAACTGAGCCTCGAGTTCATTCATCAATCCTTCATTAACCGACAGCAACTTTTATATTTGGGTGAAGAGCGGAGCATTTGGAGACTGGATATAAAACTTTCAGATGACACGCAGCTCATTTTTCCATCACTGTAAGTTACGAAACCACACATGAAAGCATGCAACACACGGTAGACATGCATTTGTGCGGCAGAGCAGCTCTCTCTGGCACTGAATGAAGTGATGGACAACTAGTTGTCAAGTCCTGTTTCATTCACACAGCATTAGCGTTTCGAGAATGCGGTTGTAAGTCTTAAAAATGTAGGGGTGTGAGTTTGGTTATAGTCGTTGTCACACCTGTAAATAACTCTACTGTGTGAGAACGTAACCGTATTAAGAACCTAAATACAGGACTGGCAACAGTGTTCTGCTGCTGTGTAAACGTTGCCTTCTATTGAAGCTAGTTTGTGGAATGTGCCACTTTTTGACATAATGGTGTGGCTAAACACCACCTCTGCACACAGAGCCGTTGGTCGTTTTGTTTTCAACGGCTTAGCTCTGCGTCACTGCCTGTTTAGCGCCACCCACCATTTCGCTTGTGTAGAGTAAATAATGAGAGAGGCTAACCAGAAAGATTTCTCTGAAGAGGCTGTGCAATGCCAAGTTGTGGAAGAACAGTCTTTGCATTGCCTTGATCCTAACATTAAGAAAGAGTGGATGAACTTTATTTTTAATAAGTTCCAGACCACGTCAGTAAGAACTTTGTCCTTTATTCACTTTATTTTTATTTTTACTGCGGATTTTACAAACAAAGCACCAAAAAAACATGTTGTGCCAGCTATATTGGATCCGACAGTAATGTAGCAGCACACAAGTGTGAGTAATTGTTGTTATTACGTGGTTACTATTGCTTTGTCTGTTATTACTGATTGTTTAGTATGTACTGAGTATTATGCGTCCATCTGTGAAGGATCTGGGCTGTCAAACATACACAACTGTTAGCCAATCATACCAGTGAGCATTTACTTTTGAGTCTACAATCCAACATGCCTATTTAAACAGAGCGTTCTAAAGAGAGGGGCTAAAACAGGACAGAAAATGGCCTATTAGTTCTAAATGATGTCTTTTTGATGTAAAAGTCTTGATGAGACTATAAGTGGACATCAGAGAACAGTACAAAATAATAAAAAGGCAGTTCATGACATCTTTAAAGAAATTATTCCCCCAAAAACAAACTGACAAAGTAAAACTGTCATGATTTACTCTACCTAAATTTGTTCCTGTATGAGTTTATTTATTTTTTTTTCTGTCAAGCACAGAAGATTATGAGAATATGGGTAACCAAACTGAATTTTGGAAGTCAGTGGAAGTCAGCATATGCTCTTTTGTGCTCAACAGAAAAAATGCAAGTAAAAAAAACATTTTCAACTTAATAGTGACTTGGTGTCCATGTTGTCCTTCTCCTGAGTCGAGATATCCTTCAGTTTTCCTTTGAGTATGTCTTGCGGCAAAAGCTCTACACCGTTACATGTGGGCGTTTATTTTGTTAGGGGTTGTTCTGTCTGAAGGGCAGTGTAGATGTGTGTGCTGACCCAGACGGTGCGCATATAGGTGACAATGCAATGACTGTGCTCCAAATAAATTAGGGTTACTTCACTCCCCGAGTTACTCATTACCCCCTCAGCTTGAGCTGATCGGCAGGCCCACACACAATCTGCACCCACAGAACTTGGCGAATCCCCTGCAGAATTACAACATCAGTCATTCATGAAGCCCCTTGATTACTTATTACCAATTTTGGCTAATTTGGAAATGCTTCCAGCTGTTTTGAAAGAAATACACTACCAGTCAAAAGTTTTTGAACAGTAAGATTTTTAATGTTTTTTTTTTTTAAAGAAGCCTCTTCTGCTTCCAAAGCCTACATTTATTTGATCCAAAATACAGCAAAAACAGTAACATTCTGAAATATTTTTACTATTTAAAATACCTGTTTTGCATTTGAATATATTTTATAGTGCAATTTATTCCTTTGATTTCAAAGCTGAATTTTAAGCATCATTACTCCAGTCTTCAGTGTCACATGATCCTTCAGAAATCATTCTAATATGCTGATTTGCTGCTCAAGAAACATTTATTATTATATTGAAAACAGCGTAGAAGAGTAGAAGTGTTTCAGGTTTCTTTAATGAAAGAAAGTTCAGAAGAACAGCATTTATCTGAAATAGAATAGAATTTTGAATTTTGTGACATTAAATGTCTTATCATATATATGTCAGATAAGTGCTGATCTTTGGATCTTTCTTCTCTGAATTATTGATAATATTAATACTAATAATGATTTAAAAAATGTGTCTTGAACAGCAAATCAGCATATTAGAATGATTTCTGAAGGATCATGTGACAATGCAGTCTTGGTGAGCAGAAGAGACTTGTTTAAAAAACATTAAAAGTCTTACTGTTCAAAAACTTTTGACTGGTAGTGTAATTCATAATATTTATTCCAAACCAAATATGTATGATGACAAACGAACACTGAAGAATTTTCTTACAGCTATTATCCATTTCCAATTCTCATATTAGCATATTATACCATATTAAAATCAATGGCTCAGCTTTTCCCCAAAAATCAATGGGTCATCATAACAAACATTGGCTCTTTATGTATATATTTGGACACACAAACATTATTCTGTACATCGTATCTGGCAGGTTTATTTTTCAGGAAATAACAAGTAAAATCCACAATTTTTACCCATATGACAGAAATGCTTTGCCCCGTTTTGTAATGCAGGTCACTGATTGGTCAATAGTCTGTGGAGGTCATTAGGGGTCAACGCATTTACTTTTCACTCACCTTGTTTGTCATCACAGGACAATTGAGAATAAAAAAGCAACACAACTGCAGATGCCAAGTGCTCGTAGGATGGGGACGCAGAAAACTCTGCCGTCAGTCACTGGAGAGAATCGTCAGACCCTCGTTGTGCTCATTTTGATTGGCGGAGACAAACAGTGAGTAAAGGAGATGTGATAAAGCTGCTTGAATTCACATGAACAGGAAGTGTTTCGCTTAACAGGGTGTTTTGTGCTTCTTTTTCCATTTGCAATAAGCAGATGCAGTATTTCAGACACCCATATTCACAGGTGAAGTATACAAGAACTGCTCAGTGCATTCATCAAGATCATTTAACTCTTCTGTTCTTCATATCTGTGCCGTTTTCCACTCCAAGACTGCTGGGAGAAACAACCTGTGGGATGTACATCTAAACAATACAGCCACATTACAAAAATAAAGACCGTCTCTGTAACCCACTGTAGAACCCACTTTCATCACAGACACTTTTAGTGCATTACCTCAGTTTCCTTTCTCTTACCACTTGTTCTTGTGCTTCTTCAAGCAAACATCACATAACACACTTTTATCCAGGTGAATATACAGCACACGCACCAACATCGTCCATTCGAAGAGCTGGGGAAAATATATATTAAATTATGAATGATGAACAAGTAGAAATTTCGTTTTTTTTTTTTTTCTTTTCTTTTTTTGTGTGTGTGAAATTTGTAGAGTAGGCATGACTCCCGCTGACTACCTTTCAGCCGATCGCTTTGAAGAGAGGGGGTTTTATCTTACACGGGCACCATCTTCAGTTCAAATTAAGAGAGAGAAAGACACACACAATTATTTAAACCCTTGAAATCAGTCATTGTGAACACCCAGACAATGAATCACTATGTTGCATTGAGGAATGGAGCAGGGTTTCATATATTTAGAGAGTTTTGCAGTTCTTGCGTCCTCTCCGAACGAGTTATTGTGATGCGGAAGTCAAAACTCATGAACACACGCACACTGTCCCAGTTCTGTGGTGTTTTGATTGGTTGCTTGGTTTTTAAAGTTGGAGAGCAAGCAGCAGGAAGGGGAGGAGCCACATTAGGATGGCCAGGTGGGCTGCTGCAGGACTGGCGTCATAGAGATCAGGGGATGGGAGCGTGGAGTCGCCCCACAGTCTGTCTCTCTCATTCATCTGCAGAAGAAAAAGAGCAAGTGACAGTTTTAGATATGCTGTTGTTTGCATCCGTCTTTTTCACTTTGTTGTATTTTACCGTTTTATCATCTCCTCATTTTCTTTCTACGTTTGGTTCTGTCTTTTACAGGTATCACATCACAGACAGATATAGCACTAGATGGATGCAACTCTAATGGACCAGTGGTGGCTGGGATCTGAAGTGTAAATGATAAAATGCAACCAGCCACATAAGTGTGTAAAGGTAAAAAAATATATAAACAGACATCTCAACTTTGAAAAGGAAGGTAAAGATGCTTCTGTCTTTCGCTCAAGAAGACCTATTATTCTTATATTACAATATTACAATATGTAATATAAATCCCCAGGATATCCCCACACTGTGTCTGTGAAGTTTCAGCTCAAAATACCTCACAGGTCATTTATTATATAATTTTGAAAATGTCCATTTTGAGTGGAAGCAGAAACATGGTGTTTTCTTTAAATGCAAATGGACTTAAAATGGGCTTAAACACCCTTAAAACTCTGCTAAAAACATCTGTTTGGTTTTGATTATCACGTCTATTGTGCTGAAATTTTGAGGTTTAAACCATATTCAGGGCTTAATGCTAGGGATTTTTTCTACTGGTCCAATTGGCCCTGCCACAAAAAAAAAACAAAAAAAAAAACATTGTTTTTGACTAATGTTATTTATTTTAATAAATAAGTTTATATGACACCAAAATTTTACATACCAAATAAATTGTACAATTCTCGATTCCATTCTCGATACCAGAGCAAAACCTACTAGCCTAACAAATATAAAGTTCAAACATTATTTGAAGAGTTTGGTTCCAAAACGCTATAAATCCATTTTGATTAATTTGAGTAAAAAATGTTTTCTTTACCAAGAAAGTGGCAAGATGGAAACCACTATTTTCTGTTTTAAACTTTTACATAGCATCTTTAGGGTATAATAACATTAAAAGTTCAAACTCAGATTTTGATTTTTCAAATATTTATTATAAAAAAAGATATTTTTTTCCCAAAATGCAATAAATCCATTAGTTTTTAGAGAAAGTGTAAGTGATGGAAAGAGATGGCATAAGTGCAATCAAATTAATTAACTCTTGATATTAATGTTTTAAATATACAATTTTGAACATAGAAATATTAAATTATTTTAATAACTAAAAAGAAGATAAAAATGAAACTAATACTGCCAGCAGGTGGCGGCAAGTCACTGATTTAATTTCTGAATCATATCATTCATTTGATTCGTTCGAACGGCTGATTAATTCAGGAATAAAGCAAGTGATTCTTTTTATGAATGGGTAATTGATTCATTGACTCACTAGAAAACGAACGTTTTGGAACCAAACTCTACATTTGTTCGTTCAAATGGTGGAAACTTTTGAACAGAATAAAGATGTGTATGTTTTCCTTATTTTGCCTAAATATCATACTTTTTTCATTTAGTACTGTCCTTCAGAAGCTACAGAAGGTACTTACATGTTTCCCAGAAGATAAATTAAATTAAGTTAAATTTACCCTGATCTTCAAATTCAAAAAGTTTTCACCCCCGGCTCTTAATGCATTGTTTTTCCTTCTGGAGCATCAGTGAGCTATTGAACCTTCTGAGGATATTTTTTTTTTTGTGGACTATATGTACACGACTTTATGTGAAATATCTTATTCAAGTCAGTACTAAATAAACAATAACATGCATTTTGTATGATCCCTCTTATTTTGGTAAAATAACATTAACATTTGACAGATTCCGAAAGGGGGATGTAAACTTTTAAACTCAACTGTAGATGCACTGGGGACCCCATTATAGCACTTAAACACTGAAAAAATCAGATTTTCATGATATGTCTCCTTTAAAAGTATCACAAAGGCTGCATTTATTTGATTAAAAGAACATTAGTAATGTGAAACATCATTACTATTTAAAGTAACTATTTTAAGTTTACAGTGTAATTTATTCCTGATGCAAAGCTGAATTTTGAGCATCATTACTCCAGTCTCCAGTGTCATACGATCCTTTAGAAATCACTCTAATATGCTGAGTTTTATTCTACATATTTTTGTGGAAACTGGTATTTTTCAGATTTTTTTTTCTTCAGGATTCTTTGATGAATAGAAGGTTCAAAAGAATATAATTTATATGAAACAGAAATGTTTGAACTTTATAAATGTCTTTACTTGCACTTTTGATCCTTTTTAATGCATCCTCGCTGAATTAAATTATACATTTCTTTTAGAAAATAATCTTATTGATCCCAGTAGTGTAGGTTACGTGACATGTTTCATCCTCAAAAGCCATGACAAAAATATGAAAGAGAAAAGAATGTGTGCCTGATTATAAATAAATATTGGTTTACTTGAGCAAATGATTGGCTTCTGAGAGCAGAAAACTTTCAAAATCCAATTTTAAATAATAAACAATTTTGCCATTATGTTGTAATCACTTAAGGTCTAATGTAAAATCTGGATCCTGATTGAAACCTAATGAGAACCTCTGCATTAGAACATAAAACAAGCCAGTCTACAGTAAGGTTTTTTGCTGGTCTTCCAATCTGGTCCAAACCATCTGACAAATCCCAAAACTCCTCTAAAATCACAAAACCAGACTGATGTGGTAAGCCTGGCCAGGCAGGAATACAGACAACAGTAATCATGTAGGCAGGTTTACACTGTTTCTTTCAGCACGGAGACTATAACACATCTATGGCTTTGTTCAGACAGACATGAAAAGCATATCTGACTCCAATCCATTTAGCTGTTTGCACTCTGAACAGCAAAAAAAGAAATCCAATTTTTACAACCCCAAACCGTATCCATATGTGATTTGAAATCCGATTCAAATAGTATACGTTTTTTTCCAAATGCGTTACAGTCTGGACAGTCAGAATGGATTTTTGGGACACAATATGTATGCCATGTGTATGACACAATGCAAATCCATGTTCGCTCACAAGAAAGCTCTGACGTGATGAATAGGGAATGTGAATGATCCGTTTTGACCGGTTTGAAATCTAGCAGGAACACAGCGAGTTAGGTTTTCAAAAGGCCCTAGAAGGGATATTGGCGCTCAGACCGACCTGTGTGGGCATCTGTGGACGCAGGATGTTCTGCTCGGTCTCCATGCCAGAACCAATGGTGGTAGTGGTGGTTTCGGTGCTGGTAACTAAGATCTGGTTGTACGTGTTGGAGCCCGGAGCTTGGTTGGTCGCAGATTTCAGGTCTGTGTCGTTCCCGAAAGCCAGGATGGCATTCTCTGTTTGAAAGAAGGGGAGAGAGTCAGATTCACAGCCCTGCCTTTTGCAGATGAACACGTCTGGAAGGCAGTCATGCCTCAGTTGGCTTTCTCTTTCAGACATGTCTCTCTTTCAAAATGGGTTTGGATTTCGTCAACATGCTTTCTTACAATAACAACAACAAAACACACTCGGGATCCAGAGAGGACTGGCTTATATAAATTATCCAGCATAAACGTTGACAGAACATCATTCAGGAACATAAACTCCATCATCTGATTCATGCTCTAAATATAGTGTGTTTCTATAGTAGAATATGCATCCCTATATTACCAATCAGCTAATCCTGCCCTCCAGAAATATAAAAAAACACGTATTTCTTAACGGCTTGGTACTCGTCCTTATTTCTTTGCCTGTGTCTTCCATTTTCTTTCTTATCTTTTATTTTCGTTCACTGTGTTTTCCCTTGGGAAAGATTGGATGCATAAAATGGAGTGTGTACTTGAGTGTGCCTCTGTGCTTGTGGGTTTGAAAGAAGTTTGATTACCTCCTGCATCTTGATGTTTAAAGCAAATCTTACCTATACTAAAACACCTGTGTGTATTTTGGAATATTCAGAATTACCTTCGACATTAAACCTAAATACAGATTTCCGAACTCCGTCATTTTCCCATTTTTATTGGCTATATAGTGTATGAGTGCATTTGAGACTTATAGTGACGGGCCATATGAATGATAATAATCTGAACTGATTAATTTCCATTTGTCTAGTAAGTCACTCGTCTGAAATTACCGTGCCGTGAAAGTCGCCTCAATTAAGACAGCTGTGATTTTACTCCATATCTGAGCCTGATATTCCTTTCTGGTGCAGAGGAAAGTGTTTTGTGGAAAAAAAAGAAGGAAGATTAGATTTATGAATGGTGAACAGTGGCGTGGTTGAGTGAATTTTCTTTTTCTTAATTGAAACACTAATTGATTAATCTTTGTGATCTTACAGGGGAGATGAAGCTAGGGCGAGAAAGAGAGTGACTTCCACAGAATACTCCACTGTATGTATAATAATGCCTCTTAAATATCATTAGTACAGTGTCCTTGTAAAACATCACACAGCCTGCCATAAATATTTATAATGGATATTCCAGTTCTGTACCTTGAGCATTTTCTTTGGTCAGTGGTATTTATATATTTATATAGTATTTCTTCATATTTTTAATTAGGTTTATTTTTAGTTGGGTATTAAAGGGGTCGTCGGATGCCCATTTTCCACAAGTTGATATGATTCTTTAGGGTCTTAATGAAAAATCTATAATATACTGTGGTTAAAAATTCTTAATGGTTGTGTAAAACAACACCCTTTTTACCTTTTGACAGCTCTGCAAAAATCATCCTGTTCTGGTCGAGGCTGCTTTAAATGTTAATGAATTCTGCTCGCCCCACCCCTCTCTTCTCTCTGTGGAGTGACAAGCCTGTTTACTTTAGCCGCATTAAGCTGCTAAACTTGCTAACTAGCACGTTATTAGGAAAGGTGATTGCAGAGATTCATAAAAAAAACCCTTATACTCACTTCTGCTGTAGGTGAAGCTGGATCACGAATGATTTGCGTGAATATATACGCATTTATGTAGATCGGGAGGTGCTTTCCTTTCACAAACAAACTTAATCCACTGCATCTTCAGTGTGTTCAGATACTCAGATGTTGGGAGTAAATGACGACTACTATGTTCATTATTACATCCAGCAACACAACACCTCAATCGCTCAGTCGGAGATATTCTTGTCTAACTTACATCCCTGCTCCGGCATTGAAACAATGGAGGTTGAACTGTTACAGCTGATCTGAGGTAAAACGCTCATGTCAATCAACTATTGTGGGAGCGGCCTCTGTCAGTCTGACGCCACAACGGCAGGCATCTGAGAATGGTTTGATTTGAAAAAGGGGATATTATTTTTACAGATTAATTAAAAACCACTGCATGGATTTTTATCATTATAGGGTAGATTTGTACACACACTGCCAACACACATTAATGTTACATGAAACATTTGCATCCGATGACCCCTTTAAGACTTGTTTAGCTTAATATAACGTAAATGATGTCTCTTAATGAAATATGAAAACCCATGAAAGATGTACTGTTTAAAAAAATAAAATGATTAATTATAGTCAACAGAATGTGTTAAAGGGACCGTTAAAATAAAGTGAAACCATTATGTTTTTTTAGGAAAACATTTCAGGAATTATCTCCATATAGTTGACTTCAGTGGTCCAAAATGCAGTTTCAATGCAGCTTCAAAGGGCTCTAAATGATCCCAGACAAAAATTAAGGGTCTTATCTAGCGAAACGATCAGTCATTTTCTAAAAAAATGAAAAAAATTATATACTTTTTAACCTCAAATGCTTGTCTTTTCTAGCTCGGCCATGTGCATGCGTAATCTGTAGGGGTGTGACGAGACACGTATCCTACGAGACGAGATTTTTAAACTTTTCTTAAGAAATTCTCAATGATAAAATATATAGAGAAAATAGTCTTTTATTGAACTGAAAAAGACAAAATGCAAAAAAAGTTAGGTGCATTTTGAACTTTATGAAATTAAACTTCCATTTTAATGAATTATATGCGGTAATAAACAACATTTAAACAAGAGCTTCACGATTCTGGATAAATTGAGAATCCCAGTTGTTTTTAATAAATTGGAGACCATGATTCTCTCACGATTCTGGAGAAAAAAGATTAGAAAACTAAACTGCCACGAGATCTCATCACATCCCTAGTACTCTGTGTAATGCTGGGCAATATACTGTAGTTAGGCTATGTCGAAAAAAACTCCCATCTCATTTTCTCCTCCAACTTTAAAATCATCCTACATCGCTGCAGAAGTACCTACCCAGTGTTTACAAAGTGAACATGCAAAGAAGGTCAAATGCCCTTTACAAAAAAAGATAAAACAGCGATGTAGGATGATTTTGAATTTGGAGGAGAAAATAAGATGGGAGTTTTTCAACCCATCCTAACTGTATTGACCCGGATTACACTGTCTACGCATGCGCATGGCAGAGCTAGACAAGACGAGCATTTGAGGTTAAAAGTTTTTTTTAAAAAATGACCAATTGTTTCGCTAGATAAGACCCTTCTTCCTCAGCTGAGATCATTTAGACCCCTTTGAAGCTGCATTCAAACTGCATTTTGGACCACTGAAGTCCACTATATGGAGATAATTCCTGAAATGTTTTCCACAGAAAACATAATTTCATTACGACAAAAGAAAGAAAGGCATGAACATCTTGGATGACAACGGGTTAAGTACATTATCTGTAAATTTTTGTTCTGGAAGTGAACTACTTTAAGCCTACGCTTATATCCATTGCTATACCTGTAAGCTCTTTCAGTAGCTGTGGTCATCGTATCAGTATTTTATTTTCCCAGTTGTTGTAGTAAAAAAATAGCAACAGGTAGCGCCAGTAGCTCACAGAGTGAAACCATTTTGCATCATTGTAGTATAAATAGTGTAAATCCACTATAGTGTAAATCTTTCATAGGTTTTCTACTACAAATTTCAGTAAGAGATTGTTATATTAACCTATACAATAACAACCCGGTCTCCAATAAGGCAGTACAAAATTTACAATACAAAAATAAAACAAAACCAATATTACTGAACAATTTATAAATGACTCATTTTATACAGTAACACTAGGCGGGTTTTCATTATAGATTTGCGCAAAACTTTGACAATATTTTATAAATGTAGATAAAAAAAGTATGGTGACATGACGACGTTTCCATTAACCGATGTTATGCGACTAAAGCATTATTTTAAGTCATGGCAATGGATTTTGTGGGATTTTGGCTATATTTAATCGAAAGAGGCGTATGTGTGTACCTTTACAGAAGCAGCACAGAGAGCATGTGACCTGTCAATGTGAAAAACATCGAAATGCTTATAAATACTTATTTTTCAAATTGCTTGAAAAACCACCTCATGCAAGCTTAAAAAAACGTTTTTGCAATATATGGGAGTTTTTGCTAAATTGACACAACGCAGCTGTGTTTATCGACACTAGCAGAAAACGTTTTTGCCTTTTGTGAGGTCCTAAAGCATGGACTAAAATGGTGACTGTGCTGAGACCTTGATGTGAGTTGGTTTTAATTAATATGCGCTTATTATTTGCTGCTTTTTTGTTGTCCCAGTCTGGTAAATGCTGTCCTACAGGCCTTTAACCTAGATACGTTTTGATCATCAATTGAAATAGCAGATGAATTTACATTCATTGCAGAAGTCCAGTGAATATCACTGCTCTATACATAACAAAAGATTGTATAACTACATCCTTCATGTAGGGGCAGGTTATAGAAAAGCGTTGAGTTTAAGTTTACTGTAAGGAATATAATTTCTGTCAGTTAGCCTTCACCCTAGCCCACCTAAAGCCCTCATTATCCAACATTCATATCATAACAGTCATAACACATCATAATCATGGGAGTGTTAGCAGTGGAGTAATGTGGAGGAGTGTGAATGGTGTGAAGTTGATTAGTCTGTGAATGTTTAGCAAAACGCCATGAGTTGATGCTAATTGAAGCTGCCCACTCGTAGCGTTGCTGAATTACTGCAAGAAAACAAACCAATGTAGTGGCTACATTCACACAGGAGCAGAATACACGCTTAATAGAGCCCTGTTCATACACCGTTCATGACTGCTGCATTTTATATCCCCAGTGACTTCATTAAAGTATGCAATTCAATTATGACGATGTGATCTTTAACAGATCCACTAGATCAACTAGTGCTAAATGTCTAGCACAACAGTTGGAATGGCATTTAAAGGACTGGAACTGAAAGATGTGATATAAAATCTTGAAATTTATTACAGCTCTGTTCCATTCTTATCTCATTTTGTACATACGGGACAATCTGAGAGTCACATCTGTTGGAAAATGCAATGATCAATCTCATACAATGAGTGTGTGGCCTATGCAGAGCCGCAGTGTCATTCTCTATTACAGCTGAAAGGATATGTGTGTCTGTTATGATAAGAGACGGAGACTGAGAAACGGAGAAGCGAGTACAATGATTATGAAGACATTTCATCAGTGATGCGGAACGTTTGGTTCCAGTATACTCTCTGTTTGCCTCACTCTCTCTTTCATGGATGAAATACAGGACAAAATAGTGGACGCCTAGGTAATCGAGGTGTGAATTTTGGCAGCTAACAGTGGGGAGTTTGCAGTGAATGTTTAAAGTGCTGATTCCTCCCTGACCCCCGCAGAACTTTAGAAGCAACTGACCCTTTGATAAACTCCACCTCCCTTGGATACGATCGCTTGCTCAGACCAAAGAGGTCCATAAAGCTACTGGTAAATTTACTATTCATTTTGATAGCAGCTGCTCAGCTGGCACACAATGTCTTTGTCCATGGATGTTCAGTTTTGGACAATGTTTTTTGAGCCAGTGATCTGCAAGGCTTCCGGTGTCAGCAGTACACTGTAAAAAACCTGTAAACCTGGCTGCCTTAAAATTTTAAGTTCAGTCAACTCAAAAAAAGTTTATTCAACTTAAAATGTTAAATTATACTAAGTGACAACTTAGATATTTGAGTTGAATCAAATGTTAAGGCAGCTGGGTTACTTACCCATCTGTTAAGTTTAGCAAACACAAATATCCAAGTTGTTACTTAGTACAACTTAACATTTCAAGTTGACTAAACTTTTTTTTAGTTGACTGAACTTAAAATTTTAAGGCAGCAGGGTAACAAATTATTTTAAGCTCAACAAAGTTTGTTTTTTATTTTTTACAGTGTACTTAAACAATGCTGCTTAATATTGCACACTGGTATTATATTAATTACAGAGCATTGCAAAAGTATTCATACCCCCTTTTTTCATGTTTTGTTATGTTGCAGCCTTATGATATACTGCTTTAAATTACTTTTTCCCCACATCAGTCTATACTCCATACACCATAATGACAAAGCACAAAACAGATTTGTAACAAATTTGCTAGTTTTTTAAAAATAAAACACTGAAATAAGTACATTGCATAGGTATTCATACCCTTAACTCAGTACTTGGTTGACGCACCTCTACAGCCTCAAGTCTTTTTGGGTATGATGCGACAAGTTTTGCACAATTATCCTCCAGTTATCTGCCATTCTTCGTCTAACCTCTTCACCTCTCAAGCTCTGTCAGCTTGGATGGGGGCTGGTGGACATTTTCAGGTTTCTCCAGAAATGTTTGACTGTGTTCTCTCAAGGACATTCACAGAGATGTCTGTAAGCCACTGTGTGCTGGTCATTGTCCTGTTGGAAGGTGAACCTTCTGCCTAGTCTGCGGTTCTGCATGCTCTGGACTGGGTTTTAATTAAGGCCATCTCAATTTTTTGTTGCACTGAGCTTTTCTACTCCTCTGATGTGTCCTTCAGTCCCTGCTGCTGAAAAAAAGCCCCACAGCATGAGGCTGCTACCAGCACACTTTACAGTTAGGATGGTACTTTGCAGGTGATGAGCAGTGCCTTCGTTCATTATGCTTGGAATTGAGGTTCATCAGACCAGAGAATCTTGTTTCTCACAATCTGAGAGTTCTTTAGGTGCTTTGTTACAAATTCCAAGTGGGCTTTCATGTGCCTTCACTGAGGAGGATTGATTTTGGCCACACCAAGACCGGATTGGTAGAGTGTTGCAGTGATGTTTGTCCTTCTGTAAGTTTCTTCCATCTGCATATATGATGATGAAGCTCAACTAGAGTGACCATCAGCATCTTGGTTACCAGTATAACCAAGCCCCTTCTCCATCAATTGCTTTGTTTGGCCAGGAGGCCAGCTTTAGGAAGAGTCCTAGTTGTTCAGAACGTCTTCCATCATGGATAATGGAGACTACATGCTTCTGTGAACCTTTAATGGAACAAAATTCTTTTCTGAACTCTTCCCCAGATCTGTGCCTTGATGTAATCCTGTCTCTGAGCTCTACAGGCAATTCTTTTGACCTCAGGGCTTGGTTTTTGCTCTGATATGCATTTTCAGCTGTTAGACCTTTTATTGAGACGTGTGCCTTTCCAAATCATACTCATTCAACTGAATGAGCCTTTATCTCACTTCCTATATCCGGTAAGCGAAGCAGTGTATCCCCACTTCCGGTCCCATCGCAATGCAATAAAAACTAATGGGAGAATCCTCTCTTTCCTTTCTTTCGCAGGTGTTACTGTAGTGTGTTTGGCTGCTTTTATTCTAAACAATGACACACTGACTCAGTTTTCACGATTTCCTGACACAATACGGATGAGATGCGTGGGATGAATTAAGGTCCTTCTAAAATATTACACAGGAGCACGTTCGCGTGGACTATGCATTTCGAAACTGAGGATGTTTACGCCTACATCTCATATCACCCACTGAAATGTCCCTGTTAATATATTTCTCTTCCTAATGTGCATTCTGAATAATTTAACCTGCTCCAGTCAATTTCGTCTTCTCATTAACAATGTTTTTCCCATCATATTTTATACCTGTTTACATTAAAATACATTTTAAATAAACACCCTTACTAAATTAATCATGGATTTACTGTAGTTAATGTAGTAACCATGTTATATTTTTATTTTTCCGCGGACTGATTTCCAATTGTATTGCCATAGTTTTACTACACACACCATGGTTAATTTTCATAAGAGCGGTATTAAAATAGATGAATGAATGCGCGGGCGTTGCCTTAAAGAAATAACAATGTTGAACATTTTAGCTAATTAATCTAGACAGTATAACGCGTTGACAGCGTGATTTGAGTATTATTTAAGAATTTTGGCATAAACGTGAATTACATACAGTGAAATGACTGTGAATGAAAAATGACAGAATAAAGACTAAAATTTAATACAAATAAATAAATAAATATGTTGATTCTGATTTTATTCATCAGGTCTCACACACACTGCACGCACTGACGCAGTGTGGTGAAATCACGCATGTTTACGAGCCATGGGTTTCTCAGATCGGTACGTTGGATTAAAACTACAAGTTCCGTTGCGTTTGGAAAATTCTGTGCGCAGTAATCATCAGAATATTTCTTCGCCTGTCTCTGAAAATGTCCAGATTTTGAAATCATCCTGCAGATGCTCATTTTAACAGGCTTTTATTCAACAAGTGATTACAGCATATTGAAAAATATACATAACCGGAAGAATCGATACACTGCTTCGACAAGCGCTTCCGGTGTTCAATTCCGGTGTGATAAAGGTCCATTTGCCATGTTAACTCCACTCGAAGTGTAGTAACATCTGCAAGCAATATGAATTCTCCTGATGTCAATTTCAAGTGTCCCAGAAAAGGGTATGAATACTTATGCAGTGGAATCATTCTGTTTTTATCTCTAATCAGTTTTGTGCTTTGTCATTATGGTGTATGGAGTGTAAATTGTGGGGAAAAAAAAAGTAATTTAAAGCATTTTAACTTAAAGCTGCAACATAACTAAACGTAAAAAAAAAATGAAGGGGTATGAATACTTTTGCAAGGCACTGTATTGTCCCAATTGTAAAGACTGGAATGCCATTCTCTCTTGAACGCCTGACAGTTGGTGAAGGCTAGAGATTATGGTTTATAAAGTTTTAAAATTATGTTTTTTGAGTTAAACATTTCCGGATTTTTCTCCATATAATGGACTGGTATGGTGCCCCGCTTTTGAACTTCCAAAATGCAGTTTAAATGCGGCTTCAAATGATCCCAAATGCAGTTGTAAACGATCCCAGCTGAGAAAAAAGCAAAACGATTGATTATTTTCAGTTAAAAAAACAAAATTTAAGTACTTTTTAATCTCAAACGCTCGTCTTGTCTTGCTCTGCCTGAACTCTGTGTCTCAAGACAGCTAGGGTATGTCCAAAAAAAACTCCAATCGTACGTTCTCCCTCGACTTCAAAAATTATTTCAAAATCATCCTACATCACTGCAGAAGTACTGACACAGTCTTTGCAAAGTGAACATGCAAAGAAGATCAAACACCATTAACAAAAAAGGTAACACAGCGATATAAGACTATTTTGAAGTTGAGGGAGAACATGAAATGGGAATTTTTTGACATACCCTAACTGTCATGAACCGCAAAAAAACAATTCAGGCAGAGTGAGACAAGACAAGCGTTTGACATTAAAAAGTAAATAAACTGTATTATTTTTATGAAAATAACCGATCGTTACGCTAGATAAGACCCTTCTTCCTTGTCTGGGATTGTTTACAACTGCATTTAAACTGCATTTTGGAAGTTCAAAATCGGGGCACCATAGCAGTCCATTATATGGAGAAAAATGCTGAAATGTTTAACTCAAAAAACATAATTTCTTTATGGCTGAACAAAGAAAGACATGAACATCTTGGATGACAAGGGGTGAGTCTCTGTCAATTTTTGTTCTGGAAGTGAACTTCTCCTTTAAGAAAGGAAATACTCCTTTCAGAAATGATTAAATTACAGAGTAAACATGATTAAATACTGCAGACTGCTTCAGAATTTAAGTAAACGCAAACATGAGCACAAAACTCTTCCTAATGTTTTTGCCACTACGGTACTATGAATGTTTTAGTTACTTTTACTTGAATCAATACATAAATGAATAAACATTATGGTATTAGCATTTTACACACTCGCGCACTCACACATTTAGCAGTTACTGCTTACTCACCACCCAGAGACAGGAAATGAGCCGTCACTCTTCCTGCACATTTCTCATCAAAACACTCATCACTCATTCTGGACAGCATTCTTACGAAACATAAACTTCACGTGTTCACTACATCAGTGAATCACTGAATCACTTCCGTCTAATTCCAGTTCTGCTGGCTGTTGGCTCACTGACATCAGCTCTTTTTTTTTGCAGTCTGACTGAATGAAGAAATTCGTGTAATACTTGTCCACTATTTCATGGTGGTCCCAGGGGTACGCTGATGGTTTGGGGGCTGGCATAGCCAGCAAAACTAGTTCAGTAACAGCTGAGGTGAGGACTAGCCTCAGTGGACTCACTCTCAAAAAGCTCTTTCAGCTGTTTCCCTCCATCCTGTGCTACTTCTGTCCTGGTTGCTACTCTCCGGCTGTCTCCGCTCCATTAGTTTTACTGCAGGGAGCCAAATTACGCTCAATTACTAAGACACCAGAGGCTGCGCTTAGGCTTGAATCAGCACACATACACACCGACCCAGCATTTCGGACTGCCCCAAGACCCTCAGATAGAATAGGGAGGGATGGCTGAAACTGGACGCTGCAATTTTGTAAATGCCGGAAATACCCTTGAGGAGCAGGATCACACTGAAGCGCTTCGGGATCAGAGCTGGAGCTAATCTCCGAGATCTCGGCGGTCGGATGCAGCGCCACCCCACCTGTGAAACGGATGTGTTTACATGGTGTGTTTGTTATTAGTGGCTCAGAGATGCAGTGGGCCGTGAGCAGAGCACACCGCTGAAGATATCCTGTGCTCCTGATGACTGTTAATGCCTCATTACCGTCACGCATTGAAACTTCATAACGTTACATCAAGAGAGATTTCTCTCAGCGCTGCTGAATGCACAATAATAGTGCTGACTGCGAAGAACAGGGAGGCAAATACATCTATCTGCTGACTCTTGTGTTGCATCACCTGGGTCTATTTTCGATCAATTATAGTAGATGAGTGTACAATGAGTGTGGAACGGTCCCTGCGTCCATATGTGCATCCTTCTCCACACATGCAAAAGGCGACTTGGCTGTATTTATGATACAGTAAGTGAACAAAACCCAAATGACATCCAGCATCTGCTGGCATTCTGAAGCAAAGAAAACAATGATTCCTCTGCTTCCCCATGACGGCATGGGTGCTCATTGATTAAAATTCATGGAAAGTGCTATCATGGAATATAGAAAGTTGTTCCTCATGAGTAGAAACAACCGAGTAAGGGCCTGTCCCAGTACTTACATTTGCAGTCTTGACTACTTGTCTACATACACTGTATTTTTAATAGGACTGGATAATAATCAATTCTCATTTTTATGAAACAATATCTATTCTTAAATCCCAAGAATCGATTAGAATGAATGAATGGAACATTATAGCGCGTCTTCCATCCAATAAATCGTAATAAGCTTTGTGCTTTGTTGCTTTTGATGTGAAACAAAGTCTTAGATTTCAAATTCTATCCATTTTATTACAGTATTCAAACAATAAATGCCGATTTGGTGCTGTTTAATGAGTGACAGATCACTGTAGTGCCTCAGTTCAAGAGAAATGGCAACATGAAGGGCACATGAACTAATCGTTTCCTCCGCTTTAATACCAGAATTGGCACAAAATAAAACATGAATAAACATCTGATGGTATGTCAAGACCACAACTTACTGAAATTCGTAACCTGTCTTATGTAAAAGCTCAATTAGTGTGTATAACAGCTATTTAAAATTTTTTATATTTAAAAAATGTTACTTTATTATTATAAGAACTTAATTGAGTGTAATTTGTGTTTGTATACAAATCAGTTAATTTTAACTTTCAATATTATAGTAATGTAGTACCTACTGTCTATATATTTTTCAGCATTAGAGATTTTTTTTTTCCTTAAAAAAATTGCTATGTACCGTACCTGATATATATCCAAAATAATCAATATCGAATTGCAAGCTTGTGAATCAGAATCAAACAGAATTGTGAAATTTGTTTGTTACTGCATTTGGCCCAAGTGTTTATACAGCTTCTGAATACCCGATGAGACACACTTACAGTGATGTGAAATGAAGTTTTGCAAAGTTTTTAAACATTTAGATTTTTTTTAAATACTTCGCACTTCAAATAAACTTTTAAACATCTGTATAGGTTCTTTATAGCCATCTTTGGTTCTATAAAGAATCTTTAACATCCATGGAACCTTTTTTTGACTGGAAAAAAGCTGTTGGAGAAAGTTACTTTTAAAAGTAAAGCATTACAATATTGCATTACTCCCTAAAAAATTAAAAAATTATACTACTTAGTTACTTTTTATGTAAAGTAATGCATTACAGTTGCATTACTTTTGCGTTACTTTTTAAATCAACACCTGCTTGCTTGTTTGTTTTTAATATAAAAATTTCAATTTTTGGCAAATGTAAAAGCCCTTTCATACCAAAATTGAAACGAATAAGCCTCAGGCTGAAGGAACTGTGAAATCATGTCTGTACAGTAGAACGCAGGAGAAGAAAGCTCAACACTTTTCAGTAATTAAAAAAATGAAGCACAAATGTATTTAACGTTTAATTGTATAATTCTGAGTTCGCCTCTGCACTTACTCTTAATTTCCATCAACATGGGGACAGGAGAGCTGTCAATCAGTCAATGGTTAAACAAAGTAACTGGCGTTACTTATTTAAAAAAGTAACTCAGATATTTTCTTGTACATTAAAAAGGAATGTGTTACTTTACTAGTTACTTAAAAAAAAGTAGCCTGATTATGTGACTCACGTTACTTGTAATGCGTTAGTTCCAACACTGTTCTTCAAAGAAAAAAAAAGTATGTTAAAAACTGTTAATTGAAAGGTTCACTGGGGAAACAAGAATGGTTCTTCTATGGCAGACCTGGGACAGTCTGTGTACTGTAAGTGTGGCTTTTGGGACAGGTCTAGTGTTATTTTCACAGTTGCTGTTAGTGGGTCATGGGTCAAAGAACATCAAGGTCAAAGGACATTTCCAAGGTAGTGGATGTGTGGGAATCATGAGTGGAAATGCTACTTCACAATCTACTTGTACCAAGAAGTGATGAAACAGGCTATATGCCACTGCATGTGGTTTCTGTGCCTCCTTTTCATTTTCCTTTCCAAGCACAAAAGGGAATCTCCAGCAATGATTGTAATATTTATTTGTGATATAGGACAGACAAGAGGTTTTTACTCACTCAAGCAATTGTTGTCATGGAAATGGCTGAGGAAGTGGTTGCACTGGTCTCGCAAATTCCCACTAGCTGCACAAGAGCACCACGGCCCCACATTGGATGTAGAGTTATCTAGGTAGTTTGGAGTGATGATGCTACCTACAGGGAGAGAGAAAGAGAGAAAGAAAGAGAGAGTGAGACAGAAATAACACAGAACAGAACATCAGTTGCAAAACAGAAAGCCAAATGCAGTGCAAGTCTACCAGTTTCTCATAAATGCAGCATCCATCTGTCATATCTAAGCCCTGTATTATGGGAAATATTTTCTTTTTCAGATAAATGCAGAGATTCAGACTTTATTTGAAAAATAAAAATTTGTATACTTTTCAAGCACAAAAGCTTGTGTAGCACAGACTCTGGTATGCGTGTCCATATGTTACGTACTATAGAATCACGTTTAAGTTCATTGTCTGTGTACTCCAGCTCAAAAAGGTCGGATACAGTGAAAAACTCCATCTCATTTTCTCCTACAACTTCAGAATCATCTGACATAGTCGTACCTTTTTGTTTGTAAACAGCGTTTGACTTTTTAGTCTTTGCACGTTCGCTTTGTAAACACTGGGTGTCTACGTCGCGCGACCTTTCGAAATGTTCCGCAGTATGTAGCGTCGTGGACGCGCAACCCAGAGGTGGTGCTACACAAGCTTTTGTGCTTAAAAAGTATATAAAAATTTATTTTCCGAAAAAAAAATGACAGATTGTTTCACTAGATAAGACTCTTCTTCCGCGGATGGGATCGTTTAGAGCCTTTTGAAGCTGCATTTAAACTAAATTTCGCAAGTTCAAAATCGGGGCACCATTGAAGTCCATTATATGGAGAAAAATACTGAAATGTTCAGGACAAAATTCAGGAAATAAAATGGGTAACAGGGTTTCAAATTACAGACTAGCTTTAAAGTAAATTTAAATCTGTCACTGAGCACTGTGAAGCAAAATATAACAATTTTGTCATTAAAATTTGTTTATTAGTTAAAAATATTACAAATATTTGAATATGTTCTAAATACATCAAAATGATACGTCAAAATGATGACCTTGTATGACATTATTTGGTGGGAATAGAAGAGAAGGTCTGGGTCTCTGAGGTCGGATAGAGCAATATGATAATTTTGAAGGGAGACAGACATCTTCCATCATTTTTTAGATAATAGTCTAAGATTTGTAACATTCTTGCAACAAATTATATCGTATTTCTGCCTCTGGGACACAAAGTGCACCCTATTCATGCAAGGTGCCATTTGGCTCGCTGCATGTGACCAACACTGTTCCACCTTCCATCAGCACAGAAACACTTTCACCCTTTTGATGTTAAAATGTTTGTTGCTTTTTAACGCAATCACCTTGTGTTATTCTATAAGCCCTCAGCTAAAACGGATATGAAAAGCTCTGTCAATCTTTATCTTGTGTGTGGGTTACATAAGTGCGCTGGAACATTGATTGCAGAGGATATAGGTCTGTAGCTCTCAGAGCTGTGTCTTTGTTCAGCAGGGAGGGAAAATGACAGTGCTTTTTCACCGTGCGTGTGAGTGAGTGTAGAAGGCGTCAGCTGAAAGCGGTAAAAGTGGAGGTGCTGCACTCTAGAACTCTATGGGCTGATAGGGACCCGTTTAAACACATTGATTTCTTTTGTCCCAGATCACAAAAGCACAACATCTTCACAACCGCTCTTGGAAAATACTGCCGTAATGACTAACAGTCAGGGAAGAGTGCTTGGTCTTTTTTTGTCTCTTTCGTGCCGTCTCTGACTTGAACATTTGTTAATGTCATAAACTCTTTTGTAGTTCTCTTTACCAGGTTATCACACTCACAATTCCGCCAAACGTTTGTCGTTATTGACGTCAATTCTGATGCGTCTACCCAGTGTCCTTACATGCCTTATGTGCTACGGTGCAGGGGAAGACTTTTAGGGTGCTGTCTCTCTAATGTTTTTGGCCAAGTCCATTTGTAATCGGATTTCAGTTTTTTTCTGGCACTAAACAAAAGTGAGCTTCTAACTGATGGCATATCATTTGCATCATTGCACGCTCCTGGTCACATTTATTATTGTGAAATGTCTCATAGCTGCTTGTCTCCAAATAAATTGCCTTCGGAGAGCAGCCCACATTGTTTTTCTTACATGTTTTGCAATATCTCCACAGACAAATGCTCTGAAGTACTAAAACAAAAACTTTAGTAGAAGCTGGAATCTTCTCGTCACTTGTTTATAATGGTAATCAGATGCCATTAGTAGTTATAGTGTTACTTTAATTTGTGACACTAATGTTTTGCAGATCAGACCCAAAAGTCCTTAGGTTTGTACTGAGTGACAGAACCAAATAACAGATTAAAGCAAAGTGGTGTCCAAACTTGCTTCTGTGCTGCAGAGTTTAGCTCCAACCCTAAATAAATCTACTTGATTTCATGATGAAAACGTACCAGTGGGAAGTTTTTCGCAAGACGTGAAATACGTACCAATAAGTACATATCACTGCAGTTTCCAACTGAAATGAACACTAGAGGCGGTAAAACAGCAAGCGCTTGTAATCGTTTTCAAGTTATGATTACAGCTCCATATGTTTCACTTTCCAGATGTAACAAGTTTGCTCGGTAGCTCAGCACAGAATTGGACTTAGGATGCGGAATCCCTGGGTACGAATCCTGTGAAAAACATGACTCATGATTAGGGTTGGGTATCGAGAACCGGTTCCATATTTCCAAGAACCGGGTATTCGATAAGACACATGCATTTACGTTCCACTTAACGATTCCTGCGTTCACATTTTAATCTGATTTTAAAGTTTAAAATCAAACAATTTAAATGCAGGAGGGGAAAGAACTAACGCACGATTTGTGTGGAGTGCACACATCTAAAGCGCGAACACAGTGAACAGCGATCCCGGTGTGGTTTATGTTATGCAGCTGCAACAGAAAGCTTTGTAAAAAATACAGAATAAAAACGTTAATTTTTAATTATTGACTTAATTTTTTATTGACTTTTTTTCTGTTAATGGAATCAAAACTAGGAATCGTTAAAAATCAGAATCAGAAACAATAAAATTCAAAGGATACCCAACCCTAATCACAATGAAAGAGGTGAAAGATGAGAGATCAAAAAACAAGCTAGAACGGCATGCTCACAATTGCGTTTTTACATCACATTTGCTTTTGTTTATTCTGTCGAGTAGGTTTAGGTGTAGTGAGATGGTACGCTATTTTTAAAAGATCACAGAGCATTGCAGTTATAGTGCCACTCAACGGACATTTCAAGTCAGAACTGCTGTGACACGTACAAAACCAACGTCACATAAAACATACAGTATGTACATTCATCTGTTCTGGGGAAAAAAACAAACACTCTTTTAGCGGCACTCGTGTCTTGCGAAAAATTTCCCACAGGTATGTTTTCGTCATGAGATCAGGTTGAAATAAATACACCTGAACTAGTTAATTACGATATTCTGGACCTCTATTTGAAACATGGGATTTTGCTTTTAGACAACATTCTACTTTGTGTGTCATATGCAATAGACGATCAGCCAACTGTGCATGGGCATGACGTCTAAAGCTGACAAACAAAACAGCGCTACTCATTTGAACTGCGTCACATGGACCTTTTTGGAGTTCAAACGGTAGCAAAGCATGAGTTTACTAGAGTAGATGCGTTTACTCTCCAATAAGTCTCGGTCTCAATCTACAAATCGCCATCATTTACCATGGATTTACTGAAGAAACACCTACTGCATCATGGTATTGTGGCAGAAATGTGGGATATTCATATTGAAATTTATTATATTATTAATGTAGACATATTATTAGACTTGTTTTGGACTGATGAGGAGAAACAACCGCCTATGCCATTCGAAAGCTTGGGAGTGCCAGGATCAATTTTAATATAACTGATTGCATTCGTCTGAAAGAAGGAAGTCATATAAATAATACGTTACAGTAGTGTTGGGTCCTGTCGTCAGCCTGCAAGATCGCCAATACATGATATTATCGTGCTAATGTATTTAATTATTTACATACTTAGTTTCATTGCCCGAAACCAGCTCCAGCATAAGGCTAAAAGCAGCCTAACATTATCAAAGAACACCATCACTGATTAGCCTAGCCTATTCTAGTGCAAGTTTATGCATTTTAAAAAACACTTGCGTTATAAGTGAAGTTATGTACACTGTATGATAAATAAATCTCTTACCACACACTGTTACTGCTCTGGAGCGGTCACTCTAGTCAATGCTTGTGTTTATACTCACCGCGGTTCTCTGCACTGCATCGCTAAAGTTAGGCTAATCCCCCACCTCGTCCCTACTCTCCCTCCAACTATTTGAATTTCCGTGGGCAGGATTTAATTTAATGATATTCGAATGGACCACGTTGCGACATCATTGCATCATTGCAAACGTTGTAGTCCAAAGGAGCCGTTCGTTGTAGTTGTTGAAAAGGGATTTTTTAAAAACGAAATATCTCCTTTTGGAGTGGACTCTGAGTTTTGTAACTTTGTAGATCTTTTTTAATGCCCAAAGATACACACCACACACTGTTCAAAAAGTTCAAAAAGTGTTAAAGCATAAAGCACTCCTTTTAAATGTATTAAAGGAGTAATGGAATATAATTACAGAATTTAGTTGTTAGTGTTTGTACATTTATACTAGACTACTCTCATATAGTTACATTTTACATATAGTTACCATGGTATTAAAGTGCTATTTGTGTGGTTTTAACTGTGGTTATCATGATCTAAATACACTGTATGCTACTATGGAAGACCAGTGGGTTAATTTTAATAAAACTCAAACAGTCAGAATAATTCAGTTTCACCATATAAAAATGAGGTTGTTATAATTTTTACAGGTTTTACTGTTTTTGATACTGAACATAAATTTACATCTGTATCCCAACTCAAGCTACTACTATTACTGTCAACTTAAGTACTGTCAAATGTACATTTCTAAAAGACAAAAAAATGTAAGATTAATATCGCAGCCTACACCGCAAACTGTGCTGAAAATACAGGTCATAAAAGTCACAAAAAGTTTAATATCACTCATTAGAACAAGCAGAAACTAAGAAAATAATCTTTCTATTAATATGTTTATTGTTAAGGAAAAATGACTGGAAAACTAAAAAATATTAACTGTAAAGAGTAGTTTAAAATCACAATTAACTTTCACTTAGGAGAAAAAAATCAGCCTTTAAACTTGAAAGAAATAAAAATGTGAAATGTACTGTGATAATTATCGATATCGAGTGATATGAAAAATTTTATTGTGATAATTTGGCCATATCGCCCAGCTCTATTTGGACCCCAAAGAACATTTTTCAAAACGTCATCTTTTGAGTTCCACAGAAGTCATACATGTTTGTAATGAGGATTGTATTTGTATATGCATCACATGTATTGTTGATGCTTGTGTCATGGTGGTGTTCTCTTCTTAGAATTCCACCTGTCAGTGGATAAGATTGTAATGCTAAGCGTGATTAGACTGTGACGCTTATAATTCTAATCTGCCTGACTGGTGTATGTGATAAGCCAGGGTGGACTATGAGTTCTCACCTATCAGGCCGGTGTACGCAACAAGGCAGGCTCCGTAATTTTCTTGCTGGCAGCCGCTGGCAGTAAGCTCGGAGGGTTGGCAGTCGTGCTGGAACTGAGCCCAGCGAGACCTGAGGGAACCACAACAGCACATCCATCATGCAGCCAGTCAGCAAACCCTCAGAAACACACATTCCCACAAACACTTTCCTCTATGTTACCTTGCGTTATATGTGTAGAGGGGCTACATGCTCTGTTCTGTTTTGTTCTCTTCTGTTCTGTTTAGAAAGCTTTACACCAACACACCCCACTCCATTCTTAGTCATTTTCTACATATACTCTGCACAGTCCTGATCCATTCGTTCTGTGCTCATTTTAATCAGAGACATGACTGCAATTCAGAATTCTGGAGAACTGCCAGATACTCAGCTGACGGAAACTCAGCCGACAGCGGCCATTTACATGCCGCTCACATTCTGCCAGTCCTCCGGTGACCAATCAATCATTTAACCAGGTCAGTCTCAGAGGAATTACCCACATTCCCTGCTGATTTCTTATGCTAACTGGCTGTTGTGGCCATAAGTGATCTCCTCTTGTGTAATGCGCTATGTCAGCAGAGTGTTTGCTTGGCGTGTGAAAGCGTGAGGGTTGATCGATGGCAGAGACCGATGAAGGCCTTTGTGTTTGTGATGTGAAAAGAGGGAGGCTCAAATATGACCACTCAAACTCTGCTCTACTGAGAGCCTTGTAGAGTGACTGCAGCTGTCAGATTCATTGTGGGACTCAATGTGTTTGTTGGATCTGTGTCTCTCTGTTTGTCTGCAGTAAACAGATAAAGTAACAGGGAGAATAAATTATTCCTATACTTTTATTACATTTATGATGTGTCTTCTGTCTATATATTTTGGGCATTTTAAAATCTGTTGACAGCAATTCATTATGCTCTGCATTCTATATATCATAAGTTGTCATCTTCTTGGCCAATTTTCATGTATACTACAAATCAAAAGTTTGGGAGTCAGTAAGTTTTGTTTGTTTGTTTGAAATTGCTTTTAATCTGCAAAAAACACATTAAATTTTTAAAATGAATGCGGAAAAAAATATTTCACAGTTTCCTCACAAATATTGAACTGAAATATGTTTTTCAACATTTCTAACTGTAATAATAATAAGAAAAGTTTCTTGAGCACCAAATCTGAATGATTTCTGAAGGACTAAAGAAATGGCTGCAGAAAATTCAGTGGGTGGTAAATCAGGGTAAATTTAACTTATTTTGTCTTCTGGGAAACATGTAAGTATCTTCTGTAGCTGCTTTAATAGTTGCATATGAGTCCCTCAGTTGTCCTCAGTGTGAAAAGATGGATCTCAAAATCATGCAGGCATTGTTGGAATGGGTTCAAATACACAAAAATGCTAAAAAAAAAAAAAATAAAAAAAAAATAATAATTTGTGGGACCTGAAGGATTTTTCTAAACTCAACTATTATTTTTCTTATGTGGACCATATGTAAATGTCGTTTAAGTGAAATATTTTATTCAGGTCAGTACTAAATAAAAAATAACATACATTTTGTATGATCCCTCTTATTTTGGTAAAATAATAAACATTTAGCAGATTCTGCAAGGTGTATGTTAACTTTTGACTTCAACTGTATATTTAAAAAAAACGTTATTTAATACTGTAATTTATCGACACCATATTTTCAAATGAATGTAGCTTTGTGAGCATAAAATACTTCTTTCACAAAAACAAATCTTAATGAACCCAAACTTCAGAACGGTGGTGTCAACAGGTTTGTAGTGAGCCTTATTTTGCAAGTTAAAGCCATCATGTTTAGTAGCCATTCGAAAAACAGCGCATCCAGTTTAATGGTACAAACATTTCAATGGAAGTCTATCATTCCCTTAAGTCCTGTTGTTTGTTATCAGCTCAGCAACACAAGAGTGCGCATTAATTATGGTTAATAGGACAGAACACCTGTGATACATTAGCCAAGACTACTTGAACAAAGTATGTTTTTGACCTTAATGTAGCGCATTGCAACAAAAAAAAGTTGCCAGTAAAAACTGGTTGATTTCATTAATAAACTGATTTAATATAGAAATCTTGTATGGCTTAATATATAATGCAAATTATGTCTCTTATGTAGTAGAAAACCCATGAAAGTCTTAATACCTGAGATTTTCGTTTTTAGGCTACTGACACAACTGGATGTGAGATTACATCTTTTAAACACATCTAACTTATTCTTTTCTTCAGGTTTAAAAGTTTTTTGAACTGAACAAAATGATTTTGTGCACCTTTATATATAACTCCCTACAGAGCATGGAGCTTCAATCTTCAGGCCCTTCAAAAGGGCTTGATTGTATTTATACCAGTCGTTTTCACACACAATACCCACTTGCACACATAGTCGGCCTCACAAACTCGAAGTTGTGCCAGGCAATTGGGTTTTTCCCTTTCTTCATATGAGCACGCAGGCACAATGGTCTGGCGCCGTCGCTCTGCACATGCTGTGTCGGAGCACGGACAGAAGAGCAGCTCATGCGTGTAGTCGGGCGGCACGCGGTCGAAGAACTTTCTCAGTGCTTTGTTGCAGCGCGCTCGGTTGCAGGGCCCGGCTCGCGCCGACGGGGCGATGCACGCCGACACGTACTCTGTGCGTAGTTTCTGACATGTCTCATCAACATTACAGGCCTTAGCGGCATCCAAACAACGGTTCACTGTTGTCATGCCCACCTCAGACTCTGAAAGGAAGGAGAGAGAAGCAGGCTTTGTGATTTCAGGGTGTGAAGAGATTAGCATGTTAGTTGCACTGGCCTACTTTGGAGAGCAAACAAAAAGGTAGTTGGAGCGACTGCAGTCACTGTCCAGTGCTGAAACAGAAGCCTGTACTCAAGATAACACAGAATACCAAACCACAACTGCAAAATGTGCAAAACTTACCAACCAACATAACATTCTTTGTACCCAAAGCCAAAATAATGCAATGCACCAATCCCATCTCAAAAGGAAATGTAACTATTTTGCAAGGTGGCAATTTCGTATAAATTTGTATTAAGAGATTTGTATGAAAATGTTTGTTTTTGTCTTCATTTCAGTCTACTATAACCATCAGTGGGGCATAAGCAGATCGTCCCTCATTCCCTTCCTTTCTTTTGCTTGCTTTCTTCATTTTTCTCCACTTTCTTTTTCTTTATTTCCATCCTTCCCTCCCTGTCTCGCTACTTGCCTTCCGTTCTTTGCTTGATTCTTTCCTTTGGTTACTTTTCTTTGCTTCATTGCTTCCTTTATACCTTCCTTCTTTCTTTCCTTCCTTTCTTTCTTTGCTTCCCTCCTTTCTTCTTTTCCAACTTTCTTTTTCCCTTATTTTCCATTACCTAACCTAAACATCAATGGGTCATAACCGGATTGTTCTTCCTTTCTTTCTTTACTTGCTAACTTCCTTACTTTCTTTTTTTCTTTCTTTTCCCTTTCTATTCTATTTTCTAAACTTAACCATCAATGGGGATTTTCTTTCTTTCTTTCTTTCTTCCTGTCTTTCTTTGCTTCCTTGTTTTTCTTTCTTCCTTCATTTTTTTGACCTTCTGTTCCATTTCCTAAACTTAACCATCAATGGGGTTTCTTTCTTTCTTACTTTCTTTCTTTGCTTCATTACTTTGCTTGTCTTGTTCTATTCTTTTATTCTGTCTTTTTTTGCTTATTCCGTATTTTTCTCAGTTCTTCTTTCTTTTCCTTTTTTCTTCCATTTCCTAAACTTAACCGTCAATGGGGCTTCTTTTGTTCTTTCTTTGCTTCTCTTCTTTGCTTCCTTTTCTCCTGTCTTTCCTGTCTTTCTTTGCTTTCTTCCGTGTTTTTCTTTCCTTACTTCTTTCTTTTGCCCTTCTAGCCCATTTCCTAAACTTAACCCTCAATGGGGCACAAGTAGATTGTATGAAAACCTACAAATGAGATTGTACTAATTAGTGACTAATTTTTCAAAATGCAAAATAGTTATGAATTAAATGCACTTACAGAAGCCCTCCAATTTAATAACCAATGTCATCTATTATATCACCTAAACATTGGGCCAAGGGAAGCTAAGAATGTTGTGAATTTTCAAAATGGCCTTGTCCAACTGTCAGAGCAGCATGAGTTTTTGGAGGTGTGCGCTTGCTCATTGTCCTAATGAGGGTTGAGGTTCATAGACAACATCTTTTCTCTCATGTCCTAACGAAGGGTTGAGTTGGTCTGCTCTAAAGGATGTGAGTCTGGGTGGCCCGTGTGCGCTGCTAATGAATAGAGCATGAGTGAGAATGAAAGTTGAATGAGTCTGGTCTCTATCACAGAGCAGGTCCCAGCTGAGACTGGCTGCTGCTGCCGCTGCTGCTTCATTTTTCATATCAGACTAATGTGGGCCGCAGAGAGCCTGCCAGCATTATACTGCCACAGAGCTAGCTTTATCTCTCTCTCTCTCTTTCTCTTCCCCCATGAGCCGTGGACTTTTTTAACCACTGCCCTCTGCATTGTCATCTTTTTTTTCTTCTTCACCTCTAGATCTTTTAACATGCCCTATTTATCTTTTCTATTCATCCATCCATCCATTGTTCTTTTCTTCAATTCCTCAGTTTCCTTTCCTTTTTCCCCCTCATTTCTTCTTTCCCATCTTTCTTTTCACCTTTTTAAGTTCATCTTTCTGTCCCCCTTCCTTGCTTTTTCTTTCCTCTTTCCATCCTTCCTTCTGTCCTTTATTTCTTAATTTACTTTCTATTGTTTCTTGAATTCCTTCATTTTCTTGCTTTTTTCCTTTTCTTTATTTCTTTTCTCCTTATTTATTTCCATCCACCATTTCTCCAATCATGCTTTGTTGTTTCCTTCCTTCTTTTGCCTCCTTATTCTCCTTTTCTGCTTCCTTCCACTTCTCTCCCACCTTCCTTCACTTGTGTCCTTCCTTTCTTCCATTTTTCTGTTTCCTTCATTTCTGTGCATGCTTGTTTCCTTTCTTGTTTTTCATTCCTTTCTTCTTTCCTTCTTTTCCACTTCATTTTCATTCTTCTGTCCCTTATTCCACGCTTGTTTCTCTTCTTTAGTTGTTTTTTTCTTGGCTGTCTTTCTGATATTTTAGTTCTTTTCATTCTTTGCTCCCTTACATCCATATTTTAAATATTTCTTTCTTTCTGGCATTCATTCCTTTATTTTTTCTTTCATATTCAAGGGATTCTGCTCAAAATCCGTTTGGGTGAGATTACTTTCTCATCTATCATTAAGGGGTTTTGCGAGCTTGTGATCAATACTGAGCCAATATTCTGGACCCTAGTGCTCATTATATTGCTGTATACACAGATTCTAGCTGTAAGTACATCAGAGTTTGTTGGGGCCGATCAAACTATTACACATATATACTCACACTCACGAATATATATATATATATATATATATATATATATATATATATATATATATCTACAATGAAATATGTATCTTTCAGTGAAAATCTGTATCTTTCAAGGTTAATAATATTTATCCAGTAAAATACATTGGAAGCCACATGAATGAGATATGTAATAGAGATAATAAAGACAAAAACAAACAGAGAAAAGAAAAAAAATAAAGAACAAAAGTACCTGTTTGGATAAGTGGACCTTTTAATTTAAGTCTGTAATACTGGCAGAACAGCCTGTTACAAGGTCATTATAATGTTAAGAATGTTTTAATGAATTTCTCGCATTTCCCCCAGTTTCTTTGTCTTTTTACTACAGTATGATTATTTCTGTGTCTATCTCTCCCCCTTCTCTCCCCACTCCCCTTTTTAATTTCTACACTTTTGTTTGATCTTTGTTGTCTCTACCGAGCCAGCTTGTTAAATGCTCGCAGTGTTTGAGAGTTGAGAGCAGCCATCATTAAAAGTCACGCATGAATGACCGACATTACTTTCATTACTTTGAGGAAATCGTTCTCTGTCCTATCCCCAAGAGTTTAAATGTTATTTTATGCGCGTCTGCTTGGACTCAAGTGTGTCTATGAGTGTGTGTGTGCACGCAAGAGAGATGATGAGTAAATGGATCATTATGTGCTGCCCTCGGGGTCCATAAAATTCAGCTCATGCCTTAAGCACCCCATAAACTGAGGCTGACAAACTGACAGTTTTAGTCGTGTGGCTCTTCCAAAAATAAGTTTCTAAACTTGGTACGGTGCTATTTTGAGTGAACGTAATGAGATGGGAGCGAGATGAGAAAGTGATGAGCAAAAAGCCTTGATTAGAAAACGAAATTTTGAGATAAATCATCCGACCGTTGAGGCTTTGTTAGGTCCGTTTGAGAGCCTCTGGCCAACAACGAAGTGTTTGTTCAGCTCCTGACAGGTCCCTAATGCACGCCTCATTTTGTAGGAAACGCAGTTTGTCATCAACGGTGCAGATGAACGCCAACTACGCTATATCCAAGTACATTAAACAAAGCACTCGTGTTTTGCTGTTGTAAGCTATTAAGCTCTGCCCTATTAATAACTCTTCACTGCTAATGCTTGGCATAGAAGTGACAAAACACATCGTGATCAGTTCCAAATATCAATTCCAACACCGTAGCAGATAATCGGCATAGTGCGTCTGTGCGAATCACTGACCTGCAGCGATGGAGGCCAGGCGAACATAATCAAAGCCCCGCTCGACAGGCTCATAGGGGTAATTCTCCACCAGGCTCAGCCCTGTAAACGCACACACAAACAGGGTTTTTCGTGGCTATGGTAACAGAGTATTTTGTGTCAGTGAATTAATGAGAGTGTCACAGGTAAAAGTTCAGTTTGAAGTAATGCTTCTATAATGCTAAACTGGTTAGCATATTAAAACGCAGCGTCTAATTAGCATCCATTGAAGTGGTTTCCGGGGACCGCGTGGGTGTGGGTATTAGAACTCGTAATTGCATCATTGTGCGAGCGAGTGCTTTGTATGTGACAATGAAAAAATTATGAATATGGATTTGCTCACCGTGCAGCACGGACTGCTTCAGGCTCCAGTAGATGCTAAGACAGTTTTTCTCTCTCTTCATACCCCGTTTGCACTGGCATCGGTGCAGGGGGCTGGACAGCAGGGCCGTCACGGCGTTCTCGCAGTGGTTGCGCGCCCCCGGACCCAGCTTCACGCTTCCACCGCCTGCGACACACTGCCGCAGCGTTCTCAAGCGCGGGCTGCACGCCTCATCGCTGGAGCACGAATCCCCCGCAGTCAGACAGTCCCACCGGCCCCCGGACACCAGCCGCGGCACCCCTGCACAGAGCACACAGATCTGTCAGTAACATTTGACAGTAAGGTCCCATTAGTTAACATTAGTTAATGCATTAAAAGAGAAGTTGCAACCTCTTTACTCACCCTCATTTTGCTCCAACCCTGTATGAGTTTATTTCTATTTTTGAACGCAAAAGACGATATTTTGAAGAATGTTGGTAACCAAACAGTTGATGGTAGCCACTCACTTCCATACTATGAAAGTCAATGGCTACCATCGGTTGGTTATCAACATTCTTCAAAATATCTTGTGTTTAATAGAGAAAGAAACTCATACAGGTTTGCAACAAGTGGAGGGTGAGTAAAAAAGACAGAATTTTTATTTTTGGCTGAACTATCCCTTTAACTGATATTATTACACAGCTCTCTTAAAGGGATAGTTCACCCAAAAATTAAAATTATTCACTGATCTATAATGTAGAACTGGATTGCTCATGACGTCACAAAAAGTGAATATTAGTATTAGTATATAGTATATTAGTATATTAGTATATAGTAGCCATATTAGTATTCCCTAGTATTCGCATACATTTTATTGAATTAATAGGAAATTATACTAATTAATTCTAATGAGAAACCATCACATAACAAGTCAGCGTTTTTATATCCAAAGTCTCACTGTACATTTTCACAATGCAAACATCCTAAGCATGTAAACGGTTATTTGTTTAATGTTGGGAATTTCCTCTGGTTATTAAAAATGTACAGTCATATAGCCTACATTACAGTCAGGTACATCAGATGAACATGATAAACATGTTCAACATATATTTACAAATGACAAAGTGCTCATTCAGAAATCTGAATGAAGATTTATGATTTGTACACACCTTAATTCGCCTTGTACAGTTATTCACTGTTTATGCAATTTTGTTATAGTGTTTATATTCGTACAGTAGGCTAACTGCATGTTTCAACAATGATTTCGTTAACAGTATTCATTTTGAAGCAGGCAATGATTTGTTTGTTAAATTAATAATTAATTCAACATATATAAGTAATATTTTACTCACATGAAAACGGCAATGTTAGTAAACCATTACAGAATTTGCGTGATCTTTAAGAGTCTGACATAGATGTTGCTCAATCAGGCACATTAAAAATATACACATCATAACTGAGAAATAACGCTGACTACATACAGTATGGACTTAAAGACATGAAGCTTTATTTCAAATATTTGAATTTCAATACAATGAGCAATATAGTAACAGATTCTTGTTTGTATTATTTATTGTGTATTCAAATCAATTTCAGATACTAATACCAGATATTTGGCCATGTTTATTATTTCCTGCATAATTAGGTAGGCCTACAAAAAGAAATGTATTTTGTGTTGGATCGGTTTACCTGTGTCTGCAAGTGCGCAGCTCACACACCCACCTAAATGATTTCAATATATCGCTTATCTTGCCCGAAAAGACCATACACATTCCAGATAACATCTTTAGTAAAAATTAATTTACATACATATATTCTAAAAACTAATCCCGTGTGAACGATATGCTTCAAATCGGATGATTTTAGGTCAGTGATTTGCAATGTAAGTCAATTGGTAGGTATATAGTAAGATGGCAGATCAAACACTTCCGGTGGCTTCACTGCCTAAAGGAAGTTTAGAACACCTGAGCAATCCAGTCATTATATAGATCAGTGAAACTATCCCACGATTTACTCACCCTCAAGCCATCCTAGGTGTATACAACTTTCTTCTTTCAGATGAATACAATCAGAGTTATATTAAAAAATGTCCTGGCTCTTCTAAGCTTTATAATGGCAGTGAATGGGTGTTGAGATTTTGAAGCCCAAAAAAGTACATCCATTCATCATAAAAAGCACTCCACATGGCTCCATGGGGTAAATAAAATTCTTCTGAAGTAAAGTGATGCATTTGGATAAGAAAAATATTCATATTTAAAACTTCATAAACCGCAATCTTTAGCTTCCACTAACTGTCGTTCACAAGAGAGTTTCGTTCCAGCGGATGACGTACAGTAGGATGTAGAAGAACGTAGTGACAAACTCAGAAGCATAGAGAAGAGAGCAAAACAAAACAATGGTCGCAAATTAGAAGAACTAATTATGATGGATGGATGTACTTTTTTGATCTTCAAAATCTCAAGCACCATTCACTGCCATTATAAAGATTGGAAGAGCCAGGACATTTTTAAATATAACTCAAATTGTATTTGTCTGAAAGAAGAAAGTCATATACATTTTAGATTCTTTGAGGGTGAGTAAATCCCATTGGGGGATGAACTATCCCATGTTATGTTTCAACTCAAATCAACATTTCACATCCACATAATTATTTAATTGGTGAAAAGCCATGTAATAAGTGTTATGACTGTACATTCATCACTTCATCACATGCTTTTGAACTTGTCTCAAAGCTGCTTGGTTCATTTATTTACATGTGACATTTATATAATATAAGGAGGATAATGTACATCCAGCTGGTTGTTATTGTAAAATAAACCCCTTCAGAGTCATTCAAGATCCTTCCGGTTTGCACTGGGGTTCAGATTACCCTGTTGGGGGGTTTTCTGCGATAACAACCGGCTGAACATACATTATCCCTTACTTACTTAACAGTGTTTATGAATCATTGTTAACACCTGTTCACTGCTAGGTCATGTTAGCTCATGTGTGTTAAATTAGTAGATGCATTTTTGGATTTTAATAACCTACCAGTAAATGTTAAAATTAACATTAACTAAGACTATTAAATGCTTTAAGCTGGTTGTTAGTTCATGAAAACTAATGAAAACAAATTGAAATTTATTGTACAGCGTTACCAATTTGTCATTCATTATAAACTATTATACAACATGTATTGCTGTAAACGAAAAGCAACATTAAGACTTCTGTATGTGGGCAACTAAAGGAATAATTTACATGTCTTAACCTTTGCCAACCTCATTCACTTTCCCTGCCTTTTTACAGTCATGCCACTTGTTTTCAAGAGATCAGCGAGCTGCAAAGTGTGGAAGAATGAAGGACGAACAACCTGAGTGCCAGAGTTGTACATCAAAGGACAGTTTCACCCTTCCCGAAAATTACCTGCATAATCACATGCGACAAAGCAAAACAAAAATGTTCCCTTTACTAATTTAAAAAAATATGAAAATACTCCCATTTAAACCAGAAGTTCATAGCAGAGAATGTTTCTGAAAGTCTGATTTCCCATTATGCACTGCTGTTTTATCTCAAGGGCAATAATTGCATCTCAACATCTGTTTAGCTGAAACACCCATGTTAATAACTTCAGCAGGTAAAAAATATTGTCAACAGCTGTCTATAAATTTCCCAATACAGTGCACATACAAGCTCATAGTGTTTGTTTAACTTGTTCGATATATGCAGTAAATATCTTCTATTGCTGTTTACATAATGAGATCTTAAATACCATGATCTCAGCACTGTTTGAAGGAGCTGAATGCAATAACGGTCTCAGCCTCAGACGGCCCACCCACGGACTGCCCACCGTCTGTCCCCTGACCATCTGATGCACACAGAACTGGCAAGCATATTTGAAAAGTTTGGGTTTTTCTACACCAGTCTATGATTGAACATGCCCCAGGAGCTGCTGATACAGTTCTCAGCCGTCTTTGAGTCTGTTCTGTGTACCGCCGTAACTATCTGGTTTGGTTCAGCTACCAAATTGGACAGAAGGAAACTGCAATGGACTGTCAGGACTCCTGAGAAGATTATTGGTGCTCCACTGCCCACCCTCCAAGACCTGTACATCTCCAGAGTGAAGAAACTGGCAGGAGAAATCACTTCAGACTGCACACAGGCCACTGCCTCTTTGAACTGTCGCTACAGAGAACTGAGCACTAGAACATCCAAGCAAAAGTTTTTTTTCCCCTCAGGCCATCTACCTCATGAACAATTAAAACTGCCTCATGGGTGTCTCCATAGTGCTGTATTTCTAGTGTGGACAACATGACAATTCAACTTACATATTTATTCAGCTGCACATACATATTCTATACATGTATGTACTTGTGATTAAGATGTACAATTTAACATACTTTAAAAAGTGTAATTATTATGGAAATATTATACTTTAAAAGAATATATTTAAGTGCCAACTGAATGTAATGTTTTCAGACACTTAATTGCAATTAAATGAAAATGTATTGCAGTTTAAATCAAGGGAAGCCAACCCTGCTCCTGGAGAGCTACTGTACGTCCTGCGGAGTTCAGCTCCAGCCCCAATCAAACACACCTGAACCTGCTAATCAAGATGTTCAGGGTCACTTAAAAATTATGGGCAGGTCAATTGAAACAAGGCTGGAACTGAAGTCTGCAGGAGGCAGGAAGAAGCACTCCAAGACCAGGGTTGGCTACCCTTGATTTAAATTTATATTAAATGCAATTAGTTGAACTATGTCATTTCATAATTATTTATATTGTCACTGAAATATGGTTAAAGTGTATGCTAATTGTGAAAACTGAAATATACTTTAATGCCATTTGTATTGAACCTTGTATTATGTATTAAATGTATTTAAAAATGTAAATTTGTAATGAAGTTGCAATTTAGTCATTTTCTCCAAACCTGTATTACTTATAAAGTAATATCAATTAACACTACACTTTAAATTACAGAGGGTTTGAACTTACGTCATGATGTGGTCAATTACCCGGATACGCAGCCATTTGGAGATACTCCCATGTAAACAACAGCACTGATTGCATGGCTAATGTAGTACTGAATACATTGCTCTGCTAATTAATGCTGTCTAAACCAAGGCAAAAACGTGTGCAAGTTGCTAAATCAAAGAGCGCAATAGTTTAACATACTAAAGTTAATAAGTGGTAAAGATACCTATGAGCAGTATTAATTAAGATATTAGCCTAATATTTCACCTACCTGACCGGAAATGATACACAAACCAGAATGTTGTCAAGATTCTTGCCCTGGAAATTCTGGTTCAGTTCGGCCAACCACAAACGCCTTTTGTTCCTCAGTTTTTCCACTCTTCTCCCTTGATTTGTTATAACTTTTGACAGTCTGTAGTATTCCAAATGTTTTTTTCTGGTCCAACAGATTAGTACAGACCAAAACATGACAATACTTTACCATTTCCAGCAGCAATAATTCGCAAAATATGCGAGTTTCGTTCGGTTCTGTGGTATTGTTTATGTTCAGCGCCACCATTATGTCTGACTGATGACGCGACGTAAAAACACTCTATAATCAGCTACTTTACACTTTACAAACTTAAGAAAAAAAAAAATAAAATTATTTAAAGTATACTGTAAAGTTAATCTTAGCTGTTCGTTTTTTCTCCCAAACTGTAATATCAAATAACTTTAAATTATAATCAAGTATGTGCTTTACACTGTATCACATCAAAATAAACATACTTCTTTCAAAACACATGCAAAATGAATGGATGAATAAATAGATTACATAGATGCCCTGAGAGTCTGTAAGTGTGATAGAGGTAGGAAAACCCCACGAAACAGGCAGATTTCTTTATGGCTGTAACGATGTACGGGTACGACTTTGCACTGTACGACAGTGGATTCCACTCACTTAACTGTAGGGGGCTCCAAAGTATAAATATACAAAACTACATACAGCTGCTTTAAAGTACACTTATGTGTGTGTTAAGAAACATATTAATGAAAGTGTACCCTCTTTAGGTAAACTTAAGAGGGGGTTTATTTGATTAATATTATATAATCTGCAAGTGCAGTTTTTTTTTCCAAATACTTAAGATTTGAAGTAAATTGCAACTGCATATGCAATTCAATTACACACACTTATTTTTTACAAGGGCGTAGAATAGTCTTTTTATTGTCATATTCTGTTACTTATACTCTATTTGCTTTATTTTCCTTGTAGTTTTTCTGTTTCTGTCACCGAGAGACAAGATGAGACAAGAAGAGAAGAGACTTGACATGATGAGAGGAGACAGGACGTGATGAGATGTGACAAGACAAGAAAAGACGGTGGAAGAGAAAAGATGAGACGAGAGGAGAGAAGAGACAAGATGAGAAAAGACGAGATGAGACGATCTGTGCGAAAACCTTGCACATCATCTAAGATAAATTCCTAAATGAAGTGAAGTGTGTCGCCACAATAACTAATCTCATTGTGCCTAAAAAGAGACTAATCCACTGTGGAAGATGAACCTGCTCAATGGATTATGTGATAATCAGATTATTTTTTCATGAAATATTGTACGGGAATGGTTGAAGACTGACAAGCAGCCATTCTGAGAACCTTGCCGCAGTAAAGCTGCTACATCAAAGCAGCGGTGCCCAAAGCAATTATGGGAAATCATCTAGTTTGTCACTCACATTGGTTCCAATACTTTACACCTCCCATCAGTGTGCTAAAATTAAACACCCACACACTTCAACTGAAGAATACCTACATGGACACACACAGATAAAAGACACAAATGCTGCCATAGAGATGGGGTGAGAGGCATTAACATCTGGTAATTAAGTTGATTAACTACAACAATAAAGAGTCTATATGTGTGTGTGTGTGTGTGTGAGAGAGGAAGTCTTTCGGCTAGAGGTTGAGAGGACGACCAGTGCTCTCAGATCTTACACCCTTGGGTAAGAAACTCACACAGCTCTCGCACACTTCTTCACAATTAGACCTGCATAGAAACCTTGTCGGCACAGAGATGTGCTAATGGTGTATGCGAGCGGGTGTGTGTGTGAAAGAGAGAGAAAGGGAGCACTGTCCCCTAGAGAGATACGGATCTACAATCCTCAGAGATGCCATCACAGTGAACCTCTGTGTCACTCAGCATTTACCAAGCAGCGTACTCTCCTAATCCTAATACACTGATAGTGTGCTTACCTCTGTCACACAGTCGCCCCGTCCTATTGTGTGTCACCCTTTATGTCCTCGATGTCCATCGGCAATTCTAGACCCCATTTAGGAGGGTTACAGCCACACTGGTTTTAATCTAGCCCCCTTAAAAATCTGTCATTATGCGGTTCCTCTTCAAAGCAGTGGTTGCTGTAAGCTATTTTAGGGTATTGCGCTCTAAATCCCTCACCAAAAAAACTTTGAAGTTCATTATCCATCGCTCTCATCAGTGGCAGACCTTAAAACCATGTGGCCAAATACTAATATACTTGTTGGTATAGTGAGCATTACCGCTGTCTCACTTATTTTTAGAAAGCCCTAAGTTCATCCATTTTATGTTTATTATTATTGCCCTTTTCATTTTGACAGTAATGACTGTATTTTAATAATGACCAAGTTAGTATGAGGAAAAAAATGTAGGACCCACTTACATGTATTCGGGGAGTCTATTACAACTACTGGGCAAATGTTGCGCCACTTAATTAATATTTATGAGCCAGGATTATAATGTGGCCCTCTACAAACATTTTTCAGCTCTGTCCTATAACCCTTTATGCATGATATTAATCCACTGATGATCAGTTGCAATTTTTAATAAATTTATTTTATTTTATAAAAAAAAAAAAAAACACAGCAAATATTTTACTGTACATTGCAAAAAGTGAATTTCTTAAGTGTTTTTGTCTTGTTGTTAGTACAAATATTCTTATATCAAGATACATTTACTTGAAAAGCAAAATGATACAACAGTAAGTTTAAATAAGAATTTATGCTTAAAACGAAAAAAAAAAATTCTTAACACCACTGGCAAATTTCTTTTGAATTTTGTTTGTTTTAAGCATAAATGATAATTTAATTAAAAATATCAGAAAACTAACAATACAGTTAAAGTCAAAAGTTTACATACACCTTGCTAAATCTGTAAAATGTTAATTATTTTACCAAAATAAGAGGGATTATACAAAATGCATATTATTTTTTTATTTAGTACTGACCTGAATAAAATAATTCAAACTTTTTGAATTTGAATCAGGCTGAATTTGTATGCATTTCATATTGTATCACATGCCCCTGTATTAATTAATGTACATTTATTGTTGCTATTGTATAGGTTTACTTTAAAAATCGTATTTGTTGATTTTAAACCTGCAACCGGTTATATCTTATGTACCAAACTTATATATCAAAGGTCTCAAGATACATATCTATGAAATATAGATCTCAAATATGTCTCAAGATATATATGAACTAACATCTGACAGTTCATGGAGCTGAGACTGAAATCAAGATTAATCTCTGTCTCTATGCCTCCGCCGCTCTCTTCTTGATTAGCGATGGTGTTTTTATGCTAAACAAGGGGAATTTGGTTTGGCTGGTTATTGATTGGATAAAAGAATCAAATGAAATGTAGAGGAGCTCATAATGATGGAGCGAGCGAAGCAGAAGAATGCTGATGACTCTCTGCTGTGCTCTGAGGAGCCTAAAGAAACTGCTGTCAGATCAGATCTCGCAGCAGGTCTCAGATGGATCAATCAAGAGTCCATCCTTTAAATCTGAGTGACTCCCTATTGCATACACTTGCCTGTGTAAATCCGGGAACGTGCACTGCGGGTCTCTCTACAGTCCGGTTTGATTTGTCTCATTGTGACTGAGTTGCGTCAGCCGTGCAGCCTCGTCATCCTAGCCTTGAACCACTAATTGGAGTCACAAACCCCACACCTCCTCCCCCCAAATCTGTAATTATTGTTTTTGAATGAAACAGGAGTTCTTCCACCAGCAGAGTTTAGAAACACTTTCAGTAACAGATTTTTGTTGTTATAATTAATCAATTATTGTTTAATTATGAGCAATTTATCCCCATCTATGGACCAACAAGTGGAACAAGCAGGTTTGCATGCAAACCATACAAAACTTTAAAGTTTAATTTAATCAGTTACTTTTAACAGGCACGCAATGGGGTGATTAACCATATAAAAGCAAATTTCTAAAGCCTCTAAATATATAAATATAAATATCTTTTTCTATAAAGTAAGCTTAAGAATAACTTTTATCCACCTTTTTCTTCAATGTGGAAGTCATGGGTGAGACTTCTGGTTCATTATCCGCTATAGGGATATAAGGAGAATAATAACAAAGTGCAGTAAACTGTTTGTACTACAAACCAGTGTGTTCATAATTACAGATAATACATTAAAATAATATGGTAAGACACCAATTTGCAATAGCAAGCTGAAAAACAAGCTGTTTTGTACAGCTAAAAATAGCTGGACACGGATGAGACTGGAAGCCAGACCCATAAAATGTACAAATGGCCGTGCCCGAACTTATGGGAAAAAAAGGTGGATATTTATTATAAAAGTCAAGTCAATAAAACATACAAACGCAAAATTCATTCAAAATATCAAAATCAGCAATTTACTATATATTGTGCCATTAAATATTTCTTGTGAAGTGAATGTGTAACATTTAAGTTTATCCAGCAGTAATTTACAATCCAATACATCAAAAGCTGAGCTAAAATGATGAAAAGTTATTGTCATCAATCTGTACTAAGCAATCATCCGTCATCTGTGTTAAAGCTATTCCTGTCGAATTTCCCTCTTGATATGCATGCAGAAAATCAGAGAATAAATTATTCTCCTTACAGAAGAATTGAATTTGCTGACAGACTATCATTTCTAATACTTTGCTAAGAGCTGGTGAGGTAAAATTAGTTTCACTTGTTTTACATTTACTTTGTTCAATTCAAAACACAGGGCTGGCTTATCACTTATAATTTTTTCAGTTAAAATTTCATAAAAATGTATTGTACTGAAGCAACTTGACCTTAGTTGATTATCAGTTATTATTTAGAAAAATCATGCTCAAATGTGAATATCAAATATGATATATCAGGCTTTTATCAGGAGGAACATTATTTTTTAATCTCATCATTTATTCATTATTTATTCATTTCTATTTTTATTGTACAGCATGACATTTTGTTTTGTCCCCCAAAATAAAAACTACAGAGCTTTGATAAAACCAAACATTTAAATATAATCATACTACGACATATTATTGAGAGATATAGAGTGACAATTGATTTTTATATGCGTATTTTATACAAGTAGTCTGCTATACTGTCATAAAGACCTCACTGAGTTACATTACAAGCTTCGATAGTTTTATTTTACTGTTTGGCCATATAACTATCAGTAACTGCACCAAATTGCATATTTTACTCTGGGCCTCTGAATACAACGTAGGTTTAATAAACTGTTCCATTTCAGAAAATTAGATTCTCCTGACTATAATTTCATATATCAAGCTTGTAGACTGTATTATGGTTCAGTATGTGTGTCTTATCTCAATTAAATAGCCAAGTGTATTCAGTTTTGCAGGGCTGAGAAGTGCAGATAATTGTCAAGTAAGTTGTTTTAGTTAACAAAATCCAATAATCAACCAAATTACTTGAGCTAAGAGTTAGAAAAGATGCCAGGTAAGCAGCTTGACTGCACAAGGACTCTATATTATTGAGCTTCCGAAGAAAGGCACAGAAAGATCAATGTAATAATGAGGAGCAGGATGAAGCCAGCATTGCTGCACTGACCCCAAAACCCGCTGGTGTCAACAGTGACAACACTGGCAACCTTGCCAAGACCGGTAGAGTCTACCACGAGACATTGGTCTCCAACAGTGACTTTACTGTTGATTAAAAACTACAGTTACTGCTATTGAGTCGCCAGTGAGGTAGGAGGATAATGTCTATCGATACAAGAAAGTTACTGAACCAGTGTTGCAGATAATGCCGATATTGAGAGATTCTGTTTAAAAGAGCGGCAGCCCCGTTTCCTAACAGGAGAGCTCATTATCGAGCCTCCGTCAGGGTCAGTGGTCTAGGTGGAGAGTGTCGCTCATTAACGAATGATTTACTCAGAAGTCGTTTGAAGAATAGGCAGACAGTGTCAAGAGAGTGGCTTATGTACTTTCCCTATTATAAGGACACGTTGTTGTTTCTCCTGTAAACTTTTTTTCCCCTCAAAATCCGGAAGGTTGAAAGGAAGTGGACGGAATGCTTTTATGCACAGAGGCCAAGAATCTCTTAATCCATCCATGACTGCTGATCAGATCTCAGGATGAGCTGACAGTTGATTGGGAGGAGTATTGACAGACAGACTGACAGTGCTGCTCCAATGGGAGAGCAGCTCAGTCTTCACCAAACATGGAGTCTATGAAACCTGCATATGATGTGAATTGATGTAGAGGAATATTACAACACACAACTCATCACATGCATGTGGGGAAACAGCATGTGAAAAATAATGTTTATATATATATATATATATATATAGTTTAAAATGTATGCCACATATAATATTTGTGTTTATTCATTTTGCATGTCCAAATCCATTAATTTTCCAAACTGCTTGTCCTAGGGTTCAGTTTTTGATGGCCATTCCATCACAGGACTAACCAATTTTAACAAAACAGCTTTACTGCTAACTTCGAATAACATCAGTTATGTAGGGTGAATATGAACCAATCAAGTACTTAAAAATGATTGTTGAAAATGATGCTGACATTACTGAAACTGTAGTTCCCAGCATGCTTTCGCAAGGGACTTAATGAAGAGAGTAAAACTGTTGAAATTAGGAATTATTTTAAGTGTTTTTGAGCCAGCTGAGAGACTTGATAGTGTTGAATGTTTCATTATGTTGGGATTTAGAACCATTCCAGTTAAACTAGGTTGCCATTGTGGTGATAAGTGGTGCATTGTCTTTGGAACATAATTATGTTTATGCTGCTTTACTGAAAGGGCACATAATATTTAACATTTTTACACTAAACTAAAATGTGATATTGCTCGCTCATTTGTAACTAGTAGAGTCTTATAATTTGTGATGTGACACCAAAATATATGAAATTGAATAAATGAATCTTGTCAGAGAGCAATATAAAATCACTTTGAGAGTTAATTAGGTCATTTAAAAATAACTTCATTCTGTGATGTTGAAATTCTGTAACTTAATTAATCCATGTAGAGCCAGTGTACATGATTGAATGTAAATATAACACACATACTTATTATGATTATGATTTGAGGACAGCTGTATCACCAAGACAAGTTTGACTTTACACCATTCAAGGTGCTAATAAAATATTATCTTCAATTAAAAGGATAGTTCACCCCAAAATGAAAATTTTGTCATTAATTACTCACCCTCATGCACTGTAAAAAATGCAAATGCATATTTTTCAGTTTACGAAACATTTTGAGTTTCAAATGACTAAAAATGCTATTTTCTTGAAACTACATAAAAACCATGGTCAGACCAACAAAATTACCCCATGTTGTCCCAACTAGTCAAACACAGTTGTCTGAATAAAGAATTTCATATTGTTGAAATGTGAGTTCCCAGCATGCATTGCAGAATGAATAAATTATGCAGTTACTGTTATAGGATTTTGCTGTTTGCTGACTTAATTTAAACGTTTTGTTGTTGTTTTGTTTTGATTTCTTCTATTAGCAACATAAGACAATCAGCATTGCATGAACAAACAAACTTATGTTGTCTAAACAAAGTATCATTACTGAGGAAAAACTAAAACTAATTTTGTTGAGAGAACTCAAAAGTCTTTTTTCATCAAGTTGCCTTCCTTTTTTTAATGTTTTCTCAACTATTTTTTACAATGTGTCATTCAAAACCCGTAAGACCTTTGTTCGTCTTTAGAACACAAATTACAACATTTCTGATGAAATCCAAGAGATTTTTGACCCTGCATAGACAACAACGCAATTACTACATTCAAGGCCCAGAAAGGTAGTAAGAACATTGTTAATATAGTCCATGTGACAACAGTGGTTCAACTGTAAATTTATAAAGCTATGAAAATACTTTTTGTGCACAAAAAAAGAAAACAGAAATAACACAATATGTATTCTTGTAGCTTCATAAAATTATGGTTGAACAACTATATTTAACAATGTCTATACTACCTTTCTAGGCCCTGAATGTGTCAGTTGCGTTGCTGTCTAATGTATGCAGGGTCAGAAAGCTCTTGGATTTCATCAAATATATCTTAATTTGTGTTCCGAAGATGAACGAAGGTCTTGTGGGTTTGGAACGGTATGAAGGTGAGTAATTAATGACAGAATTTTCATTTTGGTTGATCTTTCCATTTAAATTTATTTTTTAATACCCTATTGGCATTTCCCCTTATTGTAACCATACACCTCACCAGGGTGCATGTAAACTTTTTTCTCTTTGTCCCAACTTCAGTAAGGATAACCTAATGTTAATGTAATCTGTTAACAACTCACATTATAAACCTGTCTTTTTAGGCAAGTACTAGATTATGAGTGTCATGTAATTAAACATTTTTAATACGACGGAAACTGTCTAACATGATCACAATTTAATAAGAACATTGTAAGTTAGGTCTATTAATTGTGATATGATTTTACATTTCCACTGTTATTCAAACAATGAATAAGTTACACAGAGAAAGCGAGCAAAGAACACAATATCAACAGGGCTTTTTAAAAACTTCTCATCAGTTCAACCACCGCGTCACAAAATGATTCACTGTTTCAAATCACTCCAATCGGATCGTGCATCATGAAACATTTGATTCAGAACGGGACGTCAAGCGCGTACAGGGAATCATTTAGTTCAGAACGGAACATCAAAGCGTATATCGCGAATCATTTGATTTAGATCGGAAGCGAAGCGGATTCGCGGGATGTTTTATTTATTTATTTACTTACTTTCTTATTTTTCATAAAAAATAATTCAGCAGAGGCAAGGATGCATAGACCAGAAGAGGGGAAAATCCCCCTTCCCCCGCCAATCGCACCCTGCACCTCACTATATTTTATTAGATTTATCCTAAAAACAAGAAACTTCAAGTGATCATTGTTTTTCCAAGATATGTTCTTTAAAAACAATCACATGCAGTTTTGGTTAGATATTTTTACTGGAGAACAAGATCAAAATACTGGCTAAATAATTTTTGCAGTGTAATCCCACAAGGCTCCATATAAAGTAAGTGTGTATAAGTGTCTAGCTGAGAATCCATACAGGGATGAAGAGTCCAATCTCTTGTGGCCACCCAGCGACTGAGTTGTTAAATAGGTCAACAATGTAGGTCAGGTGTCCTCCTAATGCGTGCATGTCTGCGCTTCAAAATTCGGATACTACACCTGCCAGCCCAACTTCTTTTACGAACAAGAATTGCAGTTTATTTTTCTTTACCATTGTATTCCTGTCACATCCTTGCCGTGTCTTAGCGAGTATGTGTCTACATGCGTATGGGCATGCTTTCACATCTGCGCGTGTGTGTGTACGAGCATGTACGTCCAGATCTCAAGAGACAATGTCAGTTTTAGGAAGAATTACACTGCCTGTCAGAAACTCAGACACATTCGCTCGCAAGCTCTATTTACACGGAAAGAAGAAGTACGGATGAATCTGTCATAAAGCTGTGTTCCCATCATCCCCCCTCCTCTGCATCAGGTTCAGACAGGAAATGCAGCATCCCAAACATGGGGAAAGCAGCAATTAGCTCCGTCTGATGGGCACTGCTGGGACTCTTAAACACAGGCTCTGAACAGCCTCGATAGATCTTTTCAAGGTAACATGCTTGTTTGCGGGCGTGTATGTTTGCATTCCCGTGTGAGCTCAGAGTGATTATTTTTCAGGCCTGCCAGAAGCAGAAGAGAAGACAGTTATATAGAAATGACACATGCTGCAAATTGCAATCAACGTTTCTATCATGTCTCCAAAGCAGTCATTTGAAAGCAAAAGAAAAATCCTCAAGGAGAAAAAAAAAGAGCATGCAGTGAAAAGGGGCTGGTGAGGAGCAGAGGACATGGCACAGATCTGGATTTAAATGCGAACCGCTCCTCTGCTTCACTGCTTTTAAGAAAGAAAAGATCAGGCTCTTTACGGTGTGTCCACTCATACACACACTAAGGAGGTGTCTGTGTGTGTGCGTGTAAATAAAATGCCATATTAAAGGTTTTATCAGTGCCACAGCTCAGTGCCACAACGGACATGGCTGAGATGCTTCATTCACGGTGTGAAAAGGGTTTAACTCAGCTTGCTCGTTAAGCCTCCTCCACGTCTTTAAATGCACACACACACTTGCACACACACACAAATAAACAAGGCTCATTGTGTGAGAGCTGAATTTAAATCAATGTGCTCAGACTGTGAAGATACGTGTTGTGTTAATGGTGCTGTGGGGCAGATTAGATTACATCAGGTTTCGCTTAACCTGATCAGAATAGCTGTTTCATATGAGATTTTTGTGTAATTACTCAAGCTCACATGCATTTTTCTGCCAAAATTTTTTCTTTATTTAAAATATTTGATTTAGAGTACTGTTAAGATCTAGATGTTCTAAAACAAGATAAAATCAAAGAAAATCACCTTACTACTGGGTCTTTCTTGCAACGGAAAGCTCTTATGCGCTAAATGCGCAGTTCACGTGTACAAAGCAAATAGGAACAGAGCTGATAGTATCTCAATGAGGAAGTAATAGTACATAATGTAGGCCACTTTGCAATCTGCAATCATTGCTGCTTTTATAGCATGTTCCAGTCTTATCTAATCAATACTAATGTGTTTAGAATGACTTACGATGACTTATTACAACAAATACATTATTATGATCATGATCAAAAGCAATGGACACAGCTAACGGTTCTAAAGCAGTGATTCCCACACACACGTGTGGGCTCACCGGGGGAAATATTTTGTTTGGATGAAATGAAACATTACAGTTCAAAAGTTTTAGGTTGATCAGAGTTTTTCAAACGTTTTTGAAAGAAGTCTCAAGAAGGCTGCTTTTATTTGATCAAAAAAGCAGTAAAAACAATAATATATATGTTTGTGATCTAGATCACAAAACCAATCATAAGGGTCAATTTTTGAAATTGAGATTTACACATCATATGAAAGCTGAATAAATTAGCTTTCCATTGATGTATGGTTTGCACATGACAATATTTGGTCAAGATACAACTATTTGAAAATTTGGAATCTGAGGGTGCAAAAAAATCTAAAATTGAGAAAATCGCCTTTAAAGTTGTCCAAATGAAGATTTTAGCAATGCATATTACTAATCAAAAATGAGGTTTTGATATATTTACGATTGGAAATTTACAAAATATCATCATGGAACATGATCTTTACTTAATATCCTAACGATTTTTGGCATAAAAGAAAAATGGATCATTTTGACCCATATAATGTATTTTTGGCTATTGCTACAAATATACCTGTGCTTCTTAAGACCTGTTTTGTGGTCCAGGGTCACATAGATTATTACAATTTAAAGTAGGCAGAAGTACTGACACAGTGTTTACGAAGTGAAAAAGAAAGTCAAACACCCATTACAGAAAAAAGTTAAACTACGATGGAGTCCTTCAGCCTACCATACCTTTTTGAACTGGAGTACACAGACAAAGAACTAACCGCAGGTGACCTTTCCAACACGACTATTTAATGTGTGATCGTGTTGCTAGTGCAATTTTTTATTTATATTTTATTTTATTATATTTTTATTTTATTTAGAACCTTATTCCTCGGCTGGGATCACGTAGAGCCCTTTGAAGCTGCATTGAAACTGCAATTTGGGCCTTCAACCCACTGATTCCCACTGAAGTCCACTATAGAGAAAAATCCTGGAATGGTTTCCTCAAAAACCTTAACTTCTTTTCAACTGAAGAAAGAAAGACATGAACATCTTTAATTACATGGTAGTAAGTAACACTGGTGTGAATAATATTCAGTATAATATGAGCTTAAAGGAACATATTGGGAAAACCTGGTTTAAACCTGCTCTTATTGAGGATTCTCAACTTGCCTCTGATGAGTAATATTCACCACTGATTTGGATATCGCACCAGATTGAACTCATGTGGGTCAGCGAGGTGGAAAACATTAAAATTAATTTGCGAGTAGTAAGTCTGAGCTTCATCACATAAATTTTTATAATCTCTCAGACAGGAGTATTCCTCTCGACGTCTCTCCCGGCAGCTCTGAGCCGTGTACGCGCTCTCCACCATCTCACATTGGTTCTGGCAGGTGTCTTCCTTTGTATGGCAGGGCATGGTATTCATATTTCATATTACACTCGGTTTGTAATTTCTTTTCCATCCCACTTCATTTTGCTCAGCGTGTGATTCAGTCTCTTTAGCCCCACATGCTGCCCTCTGGATTATAAAATGAAAATGCATAACGGAAATATTGAATTTAGGCAAACTCTGTCAGTCTGTTTTTCGCACTCTTTCAATATCTCCCGCTCTCTGTCTCTATCTGTCAAATATGGATGCTGGCAATCTCTTGCTGCTCTGAGGACACCCACAGAGACAGAAGCTTGATTCCTGTCTCTGGCAGTGCTGTGGAAGCAGGTTTCTGTGTGTGTGTTTGTGAGAAAGGCACACAAACTAGTGTGTACAGACAGGCCGCCATCCTTGTTGTAATGTTGTCCTACTCTAAGAGTAAAGCGGCAATATATCTGCCTAATATGTCCAACTTAACTGCCACATTTCTGTCAGTGTTGTCTTTTTGTTGTTGTTGTTAGGAAAATGAGACCGCTTAACCAAATCCACAGAATGAGTCACAGCGGGTGTTTTAACGGATGCAAGTGTGTTCAAACTGAAATTGCAGGGATTTAAATAACCTCACAGAGCTGTTTGTTTGTGTCAAAGCTGTGGCCCAGTGGGTAATTCTTTTATGACACATAAATAGAGCTGTTGTGTTCGAGTCTGAATGTCCCGATCCTTACACTTTCCTAATTAGGTCTAGTTTGTACTATGTTTAAAGAGAGACCCAAAAAATCTGTCATCATTCACTCATTTGTTCCAAACATGTGTTACTTTCTTTTTCCTGTGAAACATAAAAGAAGATATTTCCTCTATACAATGGAAGTCAGTAGCCCTATTTGAAGGAGACTAGTTTTCTAAATGGCATATGAGTTACAGTTCTTATCATACATCTATTTTTATGTTCCTTTTCGGACAGGACTATCATCTACAAAGGCAGCAGTGTGTGTTCTCTAGATGTGGCCATTATAGGTGGTCATGTGTTGTGGTGAGTATCACATATGACGTATATGTCTTTCAATGAGCTCTTTTTAATATCATTTTAATTTGTTATCAATAAACTTCATATGAGTTTATAGTAGTGGCAGCTTATGTAACTCATGTAAATGAGCAGAGAAATTTATTGACATGTATCTTGCCTGACGCAGAGGTTGAAATGACCAGTCCTAACATTTCCATGCTTTGGCTCTCCTTAATTCATTTTATTACTTTTTCATCAGATGCAGTCCACATCAAAAGGAGCAGCGTGCGGAAGATTAATGTGCAAATGGTAGCTCAGGTTAGTCAGAACCAAATGAGGAGAAGCGCTGGGATAATACACCATCAGCAATTACAGACATTCACATTCAAACTGAATTAGATTCCTCAAAGGACCATTGAGTTTGCTGAAAAAATAATAGGTAATTTGCTGTGGAATTTTTATAGAGGCTATGTGAGAAAAACAGATTTTGCTGATTCAGACGGGATTAAAATCTCAGAGTAGATCTGATCTATTTAAATATCCTATTTAATAATATAAACTCTGATGCACTATTATTTAAAATTGTTGCATTTTCTTGTATTTTATCTCTCAAAATGATAGAAGCAACCTCTCATTTACAAGGCAAACATTTAACTGTTTGGTCAACAAGTAAAATGCTTAGTCATTGCTTTATAACATTACAGTTGAACTACTGATGTCACTGTTTTATCGATGTCCGTACTACCTTTCTGGGCCTTGACTGTGGTTGTTGCATTGCTGTCTATGGAGGGTCAGAAAGCTCTCGGATTGTATTTGTGTTCCAAAAATGAACAAAGGTTTTACAGTTCTGGAACGACACACGGGTGAGTAATTACAGAATTTTCATTTTTGGGTGAACTATCCCTTTAAATTTTATTGTATACCTGTTGCTGGCATAACAGAGGCCCATTTTTTTCCTTCTTAACAGCTCCCATTCACTGTAATAGAGTGGTGACATTATTCTTGTAAACAATTTCCAGCATATTAGTAATAAAAGTGCTCATACTGTATGTAAAATGCATGCACATTATTGCAAAGCACAACAGTTAGCATACAGTGCTTGGCAGTGGCCAAAAAGTACTGACAAAACAACTTTTGGATCGCTCCTGTCTTGTAAACTCACAGATGTGGATTTGGACGACCTTGTGTTTGTTAAAAAACAGTAATTTGGCCAAGATGTTAATTCGGGTGCAGGGAGGAAAACAACATTTTGGATTTAGACAGCAATAAACTTAGCAACTAGCCCTGTTAATGTTGAAATGATCTTATGTTCATGTAAGAAAACAAAATAGGGCTTTTCTCAAACGTCAGAAATATGTCTAATGGTAACCAAAACTGTTTGGTTACTGATATTCTTCAAAAACTTTCTTTTTGACACCTCTAATAAAATCTCGGAACCATAAAGCCTCATTTACCACATTTAAAATGAGTCGAGACTAATACTTAAATTTAAGTTCATTATTGTGTATTTCTAGCACGTGCGCATTCCTCTGGGTTTTTCGTTTGCAGCTTCTAAAACTGACGTGACAATCTTATCTCTTGTACAACACCCCAGGTGTGGGATGGTTCAGGGTGGAGGTCACACACCTTCCAACCTAACCAGCATAATTAGCAAGCGAAGTGTGAGGAACAAGCAAGCCGCACTAATTCTATTAGGCAGTCAGTGTTGCCAATTACCCTGCATGAGAGACCTGATTAGACCACACCTGCCCCTCCCTCCTGCTATTTCTCTTTTATCTGAGATATTACACAAAGCCCTAATAGTTCATCAAAAACATCTTTAAGGGTCTTTGAAAACTAGGACATGAGCCAGTGCTGGGAAGGCTTTTGTTGTTAAGACAACAGCAAATCAGATTTGATTGCATGTCAGCATGCTAATTTGTGTATCTGTGCATCTAGGTGGCATCTCGTTGTTCCAGCTGTATTAATGACAATGATCTGATTCCAGCAAGCCGTGCTTGACTGAGCGTATCCCACATAATGTGGAAGCCTGACAACACAAAGACTGTGATCGCGAACATCTCTTCAAAGTTCCAAGATCAACCGAAGCTACGAGAGGCAGCTCATCGTGTTTGATATGCACAGTGCGGTTTTAACAGCTAGTTCTCCTCTGTGCTTCTGATGTAGGATTTCTCTTGGTAGTTCACAACGAAAGGGCAAAAGTTTATGCGAGGAGTGGTGATCGAGCCATGGAGGTGCTGGCTGACATAGCCTGAGCTGTTAGAGATGGACACAGGGTGCAGAACTGCCACACTAGGACTAGATTTTCAGGCCTGGATGTGGACAGGCGGAGAGAGAGATGGTGTAGAGGTAAAGTTGTTGAGTGTTCCTGACATACTCCATCAACAGATGTCACTTTTCATGGGCATCATGGTTAGTAGTGGAAATGCTCCTGCAGCATATCCAAACACACACACGCGCACACACACACACGTTTGTTTTTGTGAATTGTGGGGACTTTCCATAGACTTCTATAGTTTTTATACTGACCAAACGATATTGTCTATCCCCTAACCCAACCCTAACCCTAAACCTACCCCTTACAGGAAACATGTTTGCATCGTTACACTTTCAGATAAACATCATTTACTATTTTTAATCATTTTTTAACATTGTGGGGACCCCACAAAGTCAAAAATTTCAGGTTTTACTATCCTTGTGGGGACATTTGGTCCCCACAATGTAGCAAAAACAAGTACACACACACACACACACACACACTAACAGTTATGGCCCTTTCACACCAAGGACAATAACTATAAGGTTTTTTTTTGTTCTAATTCTAATTCTTTGAGAATAGGGAAGTCCAGACCACAGTTGCAACAATAACGACACAGAGGAACAATATTGCTGGAATCACTTCCATAATGATTTGTTCCAGCTGATAAAGCGTTAAAAGCATTGGGAGTTAATCAGAATCCACCCAAATTCACAGAGGTCGAGCATTTAAAGCTGCAGACATCATAACAGCAGTGCGTGTTTATAATAAATGGAACATTATTGTCCTCTGGTGTGGATGCTAATATAGCCATCATTAAAGTTATCATTACAGTTGTCATTCTTGGTGCGAACAGGCCTTTACACAGTAAGTGGCGTGCCTGAACAACATGATCAACTAGAACATTCTGTAAATATATACTCTTTTCTTTGAATGCACCTGAATATAATCTAGGGAACAGGCGCATAAATACAATGTAATTTGTCATGATGTTGACATTAGATTACGCTTATGTTACTCTTGAGACAAAAAACCCCATAATTTATCTTCTAGAACCCTGTCCTAAGTAATACTTCATGTGGACTTACGGTCTCGTTGCATTTGTCTGCACATGTCTGTGAGGTCCACAAGACCGTAGGGTGTTCTATTTCTCATTTTATGACTCAAAAGGGTGCTCACAAATAGTCCCTTTGTGGCCACTGGTGCTGACAGACTATGTGATAATAAGTGTGGATTCAAAGGAGCTCTCTTGACAGAAGCCCTTGAAAAACTCATGAAAGAGTCTCTAATACAGTATAAACTCTGTTTTCAGTGAGTTTACACTGTTACATCAGTAGATGGTGACAAGAGACAGTCTTTGAGTGAATCATTGACTCGTTCAAAACTCTGATTCATTGAGGAACTATAATGTCATTTTAATAAAGGAATCGTTAATTTTGTGTAAAAAATGAAAATTCCTTCAGGAATGAAACAAGAGGCGCTGTGTCCGAGTCATAGAATCGTTTGTTCAAACAATGATTCATTCAGGAAGAAACACTGTGTTGATGCGCAAATGTGGCTGATGGGATGCTCTGGCTGAGCAAAACAGACAGAGTACCCAGGCATTAATGTACCTAAAATGTAAGTTGCTCAATACTATATTTTTATTTGTTGAAATAAATAATTTGTTTAAAAGCAATATCATTCGCAATTGTGCAGTTTTCGCTTGCTGCGTCTTTGTGCCGAACAGAGGTCATGTTAACTGAGAATTGTCCGTCACTGACGGAATTTTTTTTTAAATCAGTGACAAAAAATCTCAAGGCCGTCCGTCACGTTGACACTTCACGTTATTGTAACTTCTACGTGTAATTCCCACCCCTGTCCAGTTGGTGGCGAGTGTACTCCAGTGTAGCAGCAGAGCACGGGATCCATAACTAAAATAAAACCAGTGTTGCCAAGTCCGCAGTTTTGCCCGCGGAATTGGGCTACTTTTACACTGTTGCAGTGGGTAGATTTTGATGTCTACAGAATGAAGTGACCCAAATAACATCATACTTAGCCCCTGAAATGCGCATTTACCAGAGGAATCCTGACAAAAAACGTGTATTTTATCTACCAGAACGATTTTTAACGGGGGATCTTCCTCGAAACGCGATTGGGTTTTGAGAAGCAATTAGGCGGGTTTTGTTGTAAAAACCTGGCAACCCGAAACTGTCAGGAATCTTTTGCTAGTAGAGGGTATGCATGTGACGTCACCGTCAACTGGAGTGAGTGCGGCTCTGCCGACTGAGTGGCAAAAAGACTAAGTGGCAGCACTGGTTTCAACATGAATGCTTCGACAGAACACACAAAACACCTCTAAAACCAGAACGAGCTTTGCGATTGACTGTACAAAGAGATTTGACAAGAAACCTGAGGTATATTTTTACAGACTGCTGAAAACAACTGAAAAGAGAAGCAAATTAATTGCTGCAATTCAAAGAAACAAATAGTCTCCAGGCAGCGAAACACGGATTTGCAGTTATTATTTCAGGTTAATATGTTGAATTGTGCAGTAAAATCATATCCTATATATGGTATTATAGTATATCGTATTGACACTCATCAACTAAATATTTACCATCTTAAATTCTGCATAACTGGATGTTTTTAAATAAACACTGACAAAAACAGATATGACGATATATATAAAATTGATATTAGTGATCACCGGGGTTTAGACTAACCGATTTTGTATTTACAAAATGAGTTTACAGGCAAATTTGCTTTATTTATTTTCCCCAGGGTCAAAATCAGACACATATAGTGTTAGAAAACACGATTCCTGGCTGCATCAATATCCACTGACCACAAGAAATTTGTTAAGTTGTTAGGAACATCATATCAAGATCAGCAACCTTTAGTTTAAACTTATTATCGTTTGTTTTACTCACGTTTTCACATCTTCACCATTCACGCTGAAGGCTCTTTTGTCACTCATTCCGGCTGAGGGGGCGTATCCCGGCAGGAAAGTGACGTCAATGCATACCCTCTGTTTGATTGAGCACAGAGGAGTACCCGAAAGCTAAAATGATCTATCACGCCACCAAAACAGTATTTATTGCTTGCATTTTCTTAATGAAATGGATTGAATTTTAAATCTTTGTTTCATATCAAAGTAACACAAAGCTTAGCCTATTGCCATTTTATTGTATGGGAGGCGCACTATGTACTGTTCATTCTGTTCATACTGTTCATACATTCATCAACTGAAAACAGCATAGATCAAAAGATCGAAAAAAGATTGGTTCATAGAAACGATATTTTATTAAAATTGCTGTTACTGCAGCCCGGGGTGTGGTGTTGAACATTAAAAGTTAAGCAGTCTCATCTGTTCTCTTTAAAATAAATGTACATTTACAATCGTCCTGTACGTTCATAATTAGAAAATGTGAACAAAAATAAAAGCAATTAAATGTGTTAATATGAAAATTAAAATTACGGATAATAATAGATTATGACGGAATTTTTACGACCCTGTCCGTCAAAATGACGGACAACGTTAAAGTTTAACGCAACCTGTAAGTCTAACGAAAATCTAACAGTTTATCAAACAATTAATGCTGTATTACAAAAAAACCCAGCGCAAACGCAGCATACGTGAACGGCCTCTAAATGCTCATTTCTGACCATGCACTGGGTGTTGTGCAGGCTACTACTGATGTCTGAATCATGTTGTTCTTCAGTATGAGTGTGTTATTATATGAGCTGGAGAGGAGAAATTCTATCTGGACTGCAGTCTCCTATTCCGTTTGTGAATAGTATAAGCTGTAATGAAGGAGCGGAGGTCCCTACAGAGCACTGGGACTTGAAGGGAAATTTATGAACGCAATTTTCCATTCATTTTTGTATAATTCTGTTTATCCGGCACTATCTCAGTTTTCTCTGTGATCAATTTTCCATTTCAAAATCTGTAAGCAATTTGTACTTGAGTTTTACAAACATTACTGATAGGAACACTCCCTCCAGTTTATGGGACACGCATTCAAGCAGTGTCTATTGCAGTCTAAAAGTCTATCAGTTATATTCAAAATGCTAAATGAAGACTTGATGTGGTTTCTATCTCCATGTATGACTCAATAAGATCTCTTCTCTAATTGACTGTATGAGAATGTAATCAAAAGGCAGCCTGCAGAATACATGCAGTATGCAAAAAAAGAAAAAGAGAGAGAGTGATGGAAAAGGAAAAAATGAGGCAGAGAGAAAAAGGATTTAAAGTGGGGGAAGAAGAGTAGATTTTGAATTCCAGGAATCCATTTTCTCGGCAACAGAACAAACAGACTGAAGAACCTGCATTTCCTCTGTGATGTTCCTGCACTTTCCTCAAACCATTTCAGCATTTATCTGTTTGGGCAGCATGTTTGTGACAGACGCAGATAGCAGAATCAATTCTGATGTACTATAATGTTCATGGTATGATGTTTGTGTGCTGTTTTCTCTGAGTATGTGTTTCTTTCTACTGTCTTTCTGTTTGTCTGTCTGTCCGTTTTTCCCTACAGAAGAGTTAAACACTTTTCAGTCTTCAGAAAGTGTGAATTATAGCCTAATCCCATAATCCAAAAACAAACGCATCATTCTTTTTGTTTCCCGCCCCCAGGCTGGTCGTTCATTCTGCCTCTATCCCTCTTTCTTATCTCCTTTGGTTTTGCGCCTCTCCTCATACCATGCTGAAGTACAGTCCCAATGGCATGAAACATTTTAGAACTCTTTGAAATTCCTACTTATTTCCGCAGAGCTATGTATCCTCTCATCTATAATTCACTGAGATGTTACACGTAAACTACATACTAAAATAAGATGGAGTTAGATGGCACACTCAGAAAATATTTAAGCCTAAATTTGCCTTTGAATTGCATATATTCATCCATTCGGATTACACATTTTATGAAACTAACTAATAAACATAATGTGATACATAAATGTCAGTCATATATAAATTAAAAGGGTAAGATTTCCGCAAAAACATCATGGCATATTTTATTATTTGCATATATTTGCTTATATTATATTTTATTTAAATACTCATTTGAAATGCATTTATTCGGCTTGCTAAAAATCAGGCTCCAGTGTGAAAACAATTACATGTATTGAGTAAAAAAATATGAACTTGATTAAAATATGGCAAGCTGGGGAACAAGCAATATTTGAAATGATAATAAATATATAAACCTGGTTATTGTGTAAACCTGTAAAAAAAATTTTTTTTCTTTCAAAATTATAAATAAAATTGGAATATGTTTTACAAGAAAATACTAGTTTTGTCTTTCTACTTCATGACACTTTAAAAATGTCATTTAATGTCATTTATTTCAATATGGTAATTGCTGTTTCTTTTTGAGCTCTTTTTATCAGCTGTACTATTGCAGAAACCTTCCTGCTTTTATTTAATTTATGACTGACAAATATGTCTCATTGAGTTTGTTAAAGTTAAAGTCCACTTCCAGAACAACAATTTACAAATGACTTACTTACCCCCTTGTCATCCAATGTGTTCATGTCTTTCTGTCTTCAGTCGTAAAGAAATTATGGTTTTTGAGGAAAGCATTTTAGGATTTTTCTTCATATAATGGACTTGGTGGCCCGATTTTGAACTTCCAAAAAGTAGTTCAAATGCAGCTTCAAATGGCTCTAAACGATCCCAGCTGAGGAAGAAGGGTCTTATCTAGTGAAACGGTCATTTTTTTCGAAAAATAAAAGTTTGTATACTTTTTAAACACAAAAGCTCATGTAGCACAGACTCTGGGATGCGCGTTCATGATGCTATGAATTAGTGATGGGTTTTTTGGATATTCAAAATCGGGGCACCAATCAAGTCCGTTATTTGAAGAAAAATCCTGAAATGCTTTCCTCAAAAACCATAATTTCTTTACGACTTAAGACAGAAAGACATGAACATCTTGGATGACAAGGGGGTGAGTAAATTATTTGTGAATTGTTAATCTGGAAGTGGACTTCTCCTTTAAAACTGGTGGAATCCAAATAGATGAAAATTATATACTGCATGCAAATCAAATACATAAATCTTAAGGCCTAAATATTTTTGACTGCAGTGAAGAAAGACAGCCTCCACAGTGGAAAATGTTCTTAACACTCTTTCTGTCTCAATATGTGTGCACAAAACCTCTATTTGAATTGTTTCATGCAGAAATATGTTTGCATTTACATTTTTTGTTCTTTTTCTTTGATCGAAATTCACCTCAATCTCAGTCTGTCTCTGCTCTTTGATGCAAACACAGTGTATAAACTACAGCATGATTGTGTTTTATCCATCTCTGGAAGTTTAATATCAACAATAACCTGTAACCCATATTGTTTGTGCCCCTCTGTGTCTCACTGCTCACGACAGATATGCAAAAAAGCGCTGCATTTGCAAAAACTACAAATTTGTGTGCGCGCGTGTGCCTGTCTAAGGAAGAAGGGCTGCTAGGAACAAGGCTTGCACGGCTGGATTATACTTCATCAGGGCTGTGAGAGATCGTTGAGCTAAAGGTGTCTGACAGCTCTTCCTCCTAATGCTGTTTATAAAGCTTCAAGTGTCACAACATGACATCCATATCCCTCTAGCCCACCCCGTCCACACACACATAAAGCCCCTCTGTCACTCTGCCCTCTCTATAAGTGCTACTCGGTTTGCAGTTTATTTGTCACTATTGACAGTTCCAGCAGTGCAGCGGTATTACGGCTACAGGGGATATCTGTACATGTAAGCTCTGTTTCGAAACCTAGTGAGCTTACTGTCTAGACAGCATTTTAAGGCATCACAACCATGCTCCTGGCATTCCAGAAAGCAGGAAGCAAAATTAAGGACTTTTTGCACGGTACACGGTCAACGACAAGCTTTTCTTGCAGTTTTGCCACATCTCATGAGCACAGGGCTTATGCTTGCAGACGAGATGCAGTGTGGAACGTGGAAAAGCAGCGGTTGCTGTGGCAATGAAAGGTAGTAAGGGCATCGTTAAACTAGTCCATGTTACATCAGTGGTTTAAGCATAAATTTATGAAGCTACGAGAATACTTTTTGTGCACACAGAAAACTAAAATAACGACTTTATTCAAGTTTCTTATCTTGTCAGTCTTTGATTAAAATGATGCATGCGCAAAATTTGTGAAATTGCACAAAAAGTATTCTTGTCCAGTTACCAGCGTGACACTAAAACAGGTTGTAGTAATAGGTACTTTTTACTTAAGTACATGTCTGAGCCCATACTTCTTTACTTTAACTTAAGTAAAAAAGTGTAGTCAGTACTTTTACTTTTACCAGAGTATTTTAAAACATGAGTATCTGTACTTCCTTCTACTTGAGTGAAGAATTTTGTGTACTTTTGCCATCTCTGGGTTTAAGCTGGTCCTTAGTTGGTCCTGAGCTGGTCCTGAGCTAGGGTGCGTTTCCCATACAACAACATATCTCGCTGATCGACAGCCATAGTGCAAAGCATTGTTGTGGAAACAAACTAGCTAGTCACAACTGTTTCCCGAACACGGTCACTTCTCTGTTGTTTGAACCACATAAGTTCAACAATATAGGGCCGTTGTTAATGACGTCTCACGCATGTGGTGTAGTAATAACTTGCTATTTAACTGATTAGCGATCTCTAAAATGCTGTTGAACATGGCACCTGATGACTAATTTACTATTTTATGTTTCCTGTCATTTTGCTTTATTTGATGTTTGATTCATCGTGGATTCCCTTTTACGTCATACTCCGGGGTTCCCTTAGGCATTTATGCACAAGCTCACTCTTCAAAGATGGCGCTTATTGAGGATGTGCAAAAATACATAGATTAAAATGTATTTGTATTTAGATAGAATGGAAGATATAGATTATACAGCATGTTGGCTTGCTTATTGTGGCCAAGAGCAGAATTTGTTTAAGCCCATATGTCTTAACAACAAGAAACCATGCTTCTAACCAGAGGTCAAGAGCTGTAGTTCCAATCACGTGAGTTTGCGACACTGTTTGCGAATGTTTGTTTGAACTATGGTTTCGGGAAACACTAAATCATTAAAGTATGCTGATAACAATGGAACTTGTGAACATAGTTGGGAAACGCACCCCAGGTCCTCAGCAGGAGCTTGTTGCTCGATCAGCACATGACCATCTTAAACCAACTTATGAATGAATGAATGAGGCACTTATATAGCGCTTTCACTGTGTATTGCCGTACACCCAAAGCTCTTTACAATCATATGGGGGGATCTCTCCTCAACCACCACCAGTGTGCAGCATCCACTTGGATGATGTGACGGCAACCACAGTACAATGGCGCCAGTGCGCTCACCACACACCAGCTACAGGTGGAGTGAAGAGAGAGAGAGAGTGATAGAGCCAATTCAATGGATGGGGATTATTAGGAGGCCATAAATGACAAGGGCCAGATCAAGAAATTTGGCCAGGACACCAGGGATACACCCTTACTTTTTTTGAGAAGTGCCATTTTTAATGACCACAGAGGGTCAGGACCTCGGTTTAACATCTCATCCGAAGGACGGTGCTTATTACAGTATAGTGTCCCCGTCACTACAGTAGTCAACATTTGAAGTGGATCAAAACCTTTCATCAAAGTTGTCCTAAAAGCAAAACAATACCTGTTCTAGTTTTACAACAACTTTGATGAACTTTTTTGATCCACTTCAAATGTTGACTACTGTATACTGGGGCATTAGGACCCACACAGACCACTGGGTGAGCACCCCCTGCTGACCTCACTAACACCTCTTCCAACAGCATCCTAGTTTTCCCAGGAGCTTTAGTGGGCAACTGGTCTTGGGCTGCAGGGTGAAATGGCTGTTGCAGGAGTATTTGTAAGCTAACCCAGAAGTTAGCATCACCCTCAGCTTATGACTAGCTATGGGCCAACCAAGGAACAAACCAGCTTAAAACAGCTGCCATGCTTCAAAACATACCTAACCAGCATATGCTGTTTTCAACAGGTAATGCTTTTGGAAACGCACCCCTGGAAAGGACCAGTGTTGGACATGTCAGGGTGCTGTATTCCCACAATGACACTGTGATATGTCTTATCTACGCTATTAATGCTTATTAGAGTGTTTTGTTGTTAGCTTAGGACAGGGGTGTCCAAACTCAGTCCTGGAGGGCCACTGCCCTGCAGAGTTTAGCTCCAAGCTCAATTAAACACACCTGAACCAGCAAATCAATGTCTTTCTTGGCATACTAGAAACTTCTAGGCAGGTGTGTTGAGGCATTTGGAGCTAAACTCTGTAGGACATCGGCCCTCCAGGACTGATTTTGGACACCCCTGGCTTAGAAACATGCTAACATTTTCTTTACACATCTGGCAGATGCTTTTATCCAAAGGGCGTACCATTTCAACAGTTCTTGCATTGTACTGTAGGGGAATCAAACACATGTTCTTGCTAGTGCCTTGCTCCTTTCTTTTACAACAGCACATCAACCTCAGTTAGAATCAGTTGCTTCTCTCATCCTCTTCATGTGACGATCACTATTTGTGCCAGACAGCATTGCTGCTATAGTATGTGGAGTGTTCTAAATGAGTCACTTATGAAGTTCTATTTCGGTTATCATACTGCCTATGTAGGCTGCTGACATAGGGTGACCAGACGTCCTGTTTTCACAAGGTTTGTCCTGGAGTCCTGACAGTTCACTAAAAATGTAAATAGCTTATGTCCCGATTTCAGCTGTTAGGCTGACATGCAAATATCCTCTGTGTCCTTCCAGTTAGCGTTTCTGGTAATATTTGCTGAGAAAGAAAATCTCTTGATTGGCCATTTTTACTGAAAGTGTCCTTTAAGGGTAAGATGGGGTTTTATTAAAAGTTTGCTGTCTATGCAGTAGAAACACTTTTTTTTTTTTTTGATTATTTATTAAATTGGTGCTACGCAAGAAAATGGAGAAAAAAGTCAGTGGGGAAAAAGATTGTAAAATGCCCATGATGAACTGGGCTTGATTCAACTATCTGTGAGCGGAGATGCAGAATTGAAGATGTACGATCTGTAGTTTTTACAAAAGGGCCTGGAGCTGTCAAAAATCCACTGAATGTTGTAAAATGCTGACAAATATTCAGAGATATCTTGATGGAGGAATGGAAAAATACTGCACATTGTTCATTTACTTTTACTACCGACATTGTAACAATACAACACTGCTTGAAAGTGATTGAACTTACCCTTTACCAACACAAATGCATGCAGTGCAAACAGCTCCTCAAGTTAACTAGTTAGCTAAGCTGGAGAAATGAAGTGCCATAGGGTTGATGTATTTGTAGGCTAACCCAGAAGTTAGCATCACCCTGGTTCCTTCAACAAAAAGCCAGTAGGATTGTTTTTTTTTTATTTGGATAATTGCAGATGATTCTTACACATTCTGTTCGTCATGAAATTTCTTTTACAAATGAATACAGCTTTTATTAATTTTGAAATCTCAGAAGTGTAAAGCTAAAGTTACATCATGGTTGCACAACTTCAAACGTCACCAACACTAAGCTGCCAACAACTCTTTAAAAGTCCACAAGTTTAAAGTTTGAAATTGGATGGTTTGCAAAAGAGCAGGTACAAACACAACAAGCTCTCAAAGAGTAAATGAGTTTTCCTGTTCGGTGTGATAACGCTTAATGCCCCTGACAGACTCTGTGATCCCATTCAGCCACTTATTAATAGCAACCACCTTTTTCAGAACACATAAAAGCTTCAAAAATCATGAGTGGGGTGTTACTGATGTATTTTATATCATGGAACAAAACAAAAATATCTTAAAGGGGTCATCAGATTCCCATTTTCCACAAGTTGAAATGATTCTTTAGGGTCTTAATGAAAAGTCTATAATATACTTAGGTTAAAAGTTCTCAATTGTAGTGTAAAACCCCTTTTACCTTGAGTCTGCTTTAAATGCAAATGAGCTCTGCTCGCTCCGCCCCTCTCTTCTCTCTGTGGAGTGACGAGCCTGTTTACTTTAGCCGCATTTAGCTGCAAAAATTGCTAACTAGCACATTATTAGGAAGGTCGATCACAAAGATTCATAGAAAAACCCTTATACTCACTTCTACTGTAAGTGAAGCTGGATCATGAATGATTCGCACGAACATAGACTGATATATGTTGATCGGGTTCCCTTCACAAACAAACGTAATCCACTACATCTTCAGCAGCTCAGATGTCGGGAGTAAATGACGACCACTAAGTTCATTATTGCATCCAACAACACAACACCTCAGTCACTTGATTCTTGTCTAACTTACATCCCCACTCCGGCATCAAAACATGGAGGTGGGACTGTTGCAGCTGATCTGAGGATCGTAGGAGCGGCCTCTGTGGGTGTGACGCCACAATGACAGGCATCTGAGAACGGCTCGATTTGAAAAACGGGATATTATTTTTACAGATTAATTAAAAATCACTGAATGGATTTTTATCATTATAGGGTAGATGTGTACACTGCCAACACACATTAATGTTCAAACAGCATGTAAAAGTGAACTTAGCATCCGATGACCCCTTTAACACAAGCTCAAAACACTAGCCTCAGGACAATGGAACTGGTTTTAGGACTCATTTGATGCTTTATGACCAAACATGTGGAACAGTCCATCTTTTTTTAGACTACCGATATAGATTCTTTGTCTCATGTGAGTGTACGCCATGTTAAACATATTTTTCAAAAGTGCTATTCTCTTCTTTAGGAATAAAACTTTTTAATGAGAAAAAATTGCTGAGCACACAATATGACATTATCATATGACACTATGATAACAACACTGCTAGACACTTTCCCTCATTTCGCTGAAATAAACTGCATGTTTTGCAACTGCAGTTATTCCTGTCATTATTTCAGACAAGAGTAGGTAAACTTCTCCCAGGGTGAATTCACATGGATACTGTCTATAGGTATGTAGTTAAAAGACAGGAAGACAGCTGGCTATGTGTTGGAACAGAGCTTATATTCTTACTGTACGGCAGGACTATACGCCGCTTGAGGTGTTGAGAGAAGTAGAAATGGATAATAACTGTCAAGCAGTGATGTAAAATTTCCTTTTAAGACTTTTTTGAAAGTGGTAGACATGCAGTCAGTGCGATGGTATAGGAAGTCTTTCATGCGCTGAACCAGTCACACCAACAAACACGACGCTAAACATCAACCTAGCCACTCAGACAGAGTCACGTTGGAAGGGGCGTACAGGCAGCGTCTGGCTGCTTAGTTTCCCATAAAGCCATTCAACACACGTTCAGAGCCCAGAAACTGAATGATGCCTTTGCTTATAGAGTTAAACCAGCAGAAAAGGAAGGAAATTAAACGGGGATAATACTTAAAACGCTTTAGCTAAGTGTGTGCAGGCTGTTGACTTTATCTCCAGTCTGAGCTCATTGCTTGGCTGCGTCTGTCTGGCGGTGAAATGCCAGGAAGAAAGAAAGTAAGAGTCACATAACGGCACATATACACTCACTCCAGTAAGAGTGTTATACGCAGACACAAATGCACGCATATATACCCACCGGCACATGCATGGATGCAAAAACATTTGCACGCTGTGTGTGCTGGCCTGCAGGACGAGTCATTATGATTCTGAGTGTGTGAGCGGAGCGGGCCAAACGCAGAGGGTCAGATCTCATTTCCTTTAGAGTGTCTTGCCAATCGATTCTTCTCAGAGAGATATAGAATGAGGTAGAGAGAAATAAAGAGGGAAATAAGACAATATCAGGGAAAAGGGAAGATAAAGGTAGAAAGATAAATATGGGTTCATGTGCAAACACATAAAGATCTATGATATCAGCAATATCACTTTAGTTAGAAGATTATGGCTGGAAATGTACTTGCAAAATATCATTTTTGAACAGTATTTTTGTCATTATCCAGCAAAAACATCTAAATGTGTTTAAAACAAGATTGCTTGATATTTTCAGGGAATATGTCTTCTTTGTATTTTTAATATTTACTGAGGTTTATGTTTACAGTAAAAAAGCTTTTATTTTCTGAAAACAAGTCCTGTGTCTTACACTGTTTTGGTTCTCAATTATTATTCAACCCGTTCTCACTCGTAAGGCATCAAACACTGAATCAAGGGCATATATTGTAGCATCTTATGATGCTAAATGTACTCCTAGACATTACTATATCGACAAATAAGGAATCCTATTGCTCAGTTGTTTCTTTGCATGCATTTGTAGAAGTAGAATTGATTTATACTTTATAGATTTCTTTTTTCTCGGAGCAACCAACCCTACCCCTACACTAAACTTAACCAATTCTCAACAAAAGAACACATATAACTATATCAGGAATGTTTCCAGTGCCTCCTCAAAATATTGGATGAGAAAAAAATCGTATTACAAAAATAAAACTATGTGAATATTACAAAATATAACATTAAAAAGTGTACATGTCACTCGTTTTTCTAAAGAAACATTGTCCAATAGCAATACCAGCAGGTAAAGTTACAGCGGGAGTCCGCATCTTTCTCGCCTCCCCTGAGCCCACTGACTTTTAACAGACTCCCTAAAGCATGCGGTGGGTTTGGTGGGGGGTAATTGAGAATGAAGGGAGAAAAGTTACGTGAGAGGAGGCAATGCCTCCATTACGATATGATTGGATATGATTGGCTGTGACTGGTTCACGCAATAAATCCCGCCTCTTGTGTTCATATGCATTTGACTGAATAAACAATATAATAGGACTATTGGGAAGACTAATTAAAAAAAGTAAGTAAACAACTCACACACTTTGTTATGTCAAAATAAGACTTAAAATGGCCTGAAAACATGATTTGTTGGAATTTTTAATAAGTAATCAGCTTAGTGAAGTTTAAAGTAAATCTCCATGTCTGTGACCAATATTTACCAAGCTTTGATGACTGATGACCTGAACAATTCAAAAATTGTTAAAAGTTAACTATTAAAGGAGAAGTCCACTTCAAAAACAAAGATTCACATATAATGTACTCACCCCCTTGTCATCCAAGATGTTCATGTCTTTCTTTCTTCAGTTGTAAAGAAATTATGTTTTTTGAGGAAAACATTTCAGCATTTTTCTCCATATAATGGACTGCTATGGTGCCCCGATTTTAAACTTCCAAAATGCAGTTTAAATGCAGCTTCAAAGGATCCCAAATGCAGTTGTAAACAATCCCAGCCGAGAAAGAAGGGTCTTATCAAGCGTAACGATCAATTATTTTAATAAAAATAATACAATTTATGCACTTTTTAACGCCAAACCCTTGTCTTGTCTTACTTTGCCTGGACTGTTTTTGTTCCGGTTTGTGACCGTTAGAGTCGAAAAACTCCCATCTCATGTTCTCCCTCAACTTCAAAATGGTCCTATATCGCTTTTTTATTTTTAATAAAAAAAAAATACAATTTAAATACTTTTTAATCTCAAACGCTCGTCTTGCCTTTCTCTCCCTGAACTGTGTATTCTGACTCAAGACAATTAGGGCATGTTGAAAAACTCCAATCGAATTTTCTCCCTCAACTTCAAAAATCATTTCAAAATCATCCTACATTGCTGCAGAAGTACCGACCCTGTATTTGCCAAGTGAACATGCAAAGAAGATCAAGCACCCTTAACAAAAAAGGTAAAACAGCGATATAGGACCATTTTGAAGTTGAGGGAGAACATGAGATGGGAGTTTTTCGACCCTAACTGTCACAAACCGGAACAAAAACAGTCCAGGCAAAGTAAGACAAGACAAGGGTTTGGCGTTAAAAAGTGTATAAATTGTATTATGTTTATTAAAATAATTGATCGTTACGCTTGATAAGACCCTTCTTTCTCAGCTGGGATTGTTTGCAACCACATTTGGGATCGTTTGAAGCTGCATTTAAACTGCATTTTGGAAGTTCAAAATCGGGACACTAGCAGTCCATTATCTGGAGAAAAATGCTGAAATGTTTTCCTCAAAAAACATAATTTCTTTACGACTGAAGAAAGAAAGACATGAACATCTTGGATGAAAAGGGGTGAGTAAATTAATTGTAAATTGTTGTTCTGGAAGTGTACTTCTCCTTTAAAGAGGTTATCGGATGTCCATTTACCATACGTTGATATGATTCTTTAGGGTCTTAATGAAAAGTCTATAACATACTTTGGTTAAAATTTCTCAGTGGTACTGTAAAACAACACCCCTTTTACCTTATCAAAAACAGCTCTGTTCAGAGCAAGCCATTTCGGTGCATGCCCTTTTAATTGCTAATGAGCTCTGCTTACCTCGGCCCTCTCTTCCGTAGGGTGACAAGCTGTGCTTTGAGAGACTGTAAACTTTAGCTAAAGATTCATAAATAAAACTACTTACTACTTCTGTAGGTGAAGCTTTGCACGAACATAGGCAATTAGGTAGATTGGCTGTGCAATAAATGTAAAATGCTTAAAAACACTAACTTGATTCATACTGTGCTTTAATATATATATATATATATATATATTTTTTTTTCTTTTTCTGAGTAGAGTAAGTAATGTTTATTTAATCAAAAAAAAATATTTCAGAACACTACCACACACAACTGAAACATATATATATTTTATAATATAACAGGCAGATAACAACAACAAAAAAAAAACATTATAGAAAGTGTTACAAATTTCTTTAGTTGCTTTCCAAGTCTTGAGGAACAGGGTGAAACTTTTTAATCGCTGGAAATGTCTCGTGAGTCTCATGAGTATGAACTTTAACATGACACAATCGGTCACATGACCGGGTTTTATATTGACAAATGGTTAGGTTTAGGGGTAGGGGTCTGGTTAGGTGCTTTAATAGGGTAATAGGGTACATTTACTCCCAGTTTCACAAATAAGGCTTAAGCCTAGTCCTAAACTAAAATGTAAATCTGAGCTGTTTCAACTGAAAGAAACTTGCACTGACTGATCTTAAAATATATCAGTGCCTTTGTTTTGTCTCAAGATGCACATCAGTAATGTTTTTTCCTAAGACACGTTTATAAAAATTACCTAAATGTCCCAATTGAACTATGACTTAATCCTGGCTTAGGTTAAGCCCTGTCTGTGAAACCCGGCCATAGTGTCTTAATAGTGGCACTTGACAATGCTTCAGTTTTTGACACATGTGGAGTGAGAATTGGTTGTATTATTAGCATTTGTATGTTTTTAATGAACATTAATCTCACTGAACTGTTGTAAGTTTATGCTTAAAATGTATCCAAATGTGTCCTCTGAAAAAAAAAAATAATAAAAAAAAATCTTGCACTTTTGGTCCTTAAGTAAATATATATTTTCAAAGGCTATTTAGATCTTTTTATGAAAAACAAGAATGCTGACTAAGACATAATTTTGTGTGTGTGTGTTTGTGTCTGTCTGTCTATAGCTGTTTCCATCACCTTGTTTTTATGCACATTTTGAAGTATTGCATTAGAAATGAGTGATGAAAATGTCAAAAAAATCTGAAAAAAATCCCTTAATTCGCAAAAAAGTTTTTACGCTCGCTTGAGGTGGTTTTTGAATTGTGTGAAAAAGGTTAATACGAATAACGGGAAACAGAAACGCATTTTGCGAATAAATTCCTCCACTCGCACCAAAAAAGTCATGTGACATTGCATTATGGGACGGGAAACTTTACAAACCAGCAGATCGATCATGTTGCACAGCATCTGAAATGTTGTTATGGTCATTCTTAAATGCCTGAGCAAAGTCTGTCATCAGAGTATTTCTGTATAATTGCCTTCTAGAACTATTTAACAAGACTGCATTCCCAAACAGCAGGCATCTGCCTCTGTTTTATGTCATATTCCAAGTTAAATTCGCAACTTTTAGATGGAAACCTGGCTTATGTTTGATGGAATAATATTTGTGGACTCCACAGCATCTTTGTCTTCTCCCGTGGAACTAAACTTCACGCATATAACTCTCACGGGACAGCATAACAGATGCACACATTTATCGACTGACTTCCTGTTGGTGACACATGAAAAATGACTACATTTCCTGGACCCAGTGGGATTTGGCCACTCAACAGAACTGTAATGGTTTACTGGCTCTCACATGCATTGCACAAATATTGTAAAACACCCCATGTAGGTAGTGGTGCCTTGTGGCTAGGTTTGCAGTGAGGTATCATGTGCTTTCATCTCTCACAAAGCAAGCAGTTTGATCAACTAGGCGCAGCATCAAGACCTGCAGATCTATATACACAAACGTACACTGCATACATGAAACTTCAGGAGAGGATCATGGTGTAATTTGTTTCAGTGGGACCAATAGATGTTCTGAAAGCCTCAGGAAAATAAACGAATTTCTCTTTCACAGAGCTGGTTTTCCACTGTCCTCTACCGTATGCCTGATAATGAAATGCTCTGGTTATCTTTCTCTGTATGTGTGTTATTATTATGAAGATACTGCAATTTAATAATGAGACGCTGATAAATATTTTTGGGCTGTGCATTCGTGTGTCTAAGAGACTGGGTGGTCCACCTACACATGTTTCCTGAGGGGAATAGTTAAATACCAAGCAGATCAATAGTGACAAACTAATTAGATGTATTTGTGTCTGGGCAAGTGGGTGTTTAGACATAGCTTTGAGTGATTTTTTTTAATGCAATGATTTCCATTTAAATGTTAATGATCCAACAGGGTAGTCAATGCTTCCTTTTACATATCAATTAGTTGTGGCTCTCTAAACTACCAATCAATCCAACCCCAGGATTAAGAAGACATCTCAACTTCCAGTAGCAGCCCTAGAGTGTTCTTTACTGCGGGTGTTTAATAACTCTAAGGGTGCTAATGAAAATAGTTATCTGTGCAAGTAATATGTGTGCAGACGGCAGCTATAAACTCTAAATAACTCTAAATAACTATTGTTATTTAGACACAGCACAGCTTCTAAAACAGCATGCTGTGCATTTATTTTTCTCAGTGGTATTCCACCTTGCCTATCTCAGACCATAGCCACAAATAGTTTAGTGATTTGGCTTGTCTGCTGCCATCTGCCATCTGCTATGTCACACACTGTACAATAAATATAACACACACACACTCATAAAGAGGATGCTCTTTTAGTAATGTTTGGACAATTTTGACTAAATATAAATTGTGCCTAAGTATGAATTTCTATCTTTTATTGCAGTGGTTCTCAACTCTGACCCTTGAAGTCCACTTTCCTGCAAAGTTTATGCTGCTTTCGCATACTATCGGAAAATGTTCTCCTTCCTATGTCTGAAGTCGTAATTATGAGTTTGTCATATTCATTTGAGTCAGTTTTTTTTGTAGATAGGAATTTCTCCATCAATCATAACGCCGAATCTGCCATTTTTGTCTGACAAACAAACCAGACAGGAGAGTAGATTAACACTGGTGGACTTGAACTTAAAAAAAGGTGTGTATTGATTTCTTTCAGCAGTTGAAACTATAGCTGGGCGATTTTTTTTTAGATTTTATCAATGAATTTGAATTTAATGTTTCACCAAAATTTTATTTTTTTAAAAATCAAGGAATCACAATTTTAAATAGGAATATTAAAAAAAAAAACATTTAGAATTAGATGCTTTGACAATATGCCAGTATTAAAGGAGAAGTCCACTTCCAAAACAAAGATTCACATATAATGTACTCACCCCCTTGTCATCCAAGGTGTTCATGTCTTTCTTTCTTCAGTCAAAAAGAAATTATGTTTTTTGAGGAGAACATTTCAGCATTTTTCTCCATATAATGGACTGATATGGTGCTCCGATTTTGGACTTGCAAAATTCAGTTTAAATGCGGCTTCAAACGATCCCAAATGCGGTTGTAAACGATCCCAGCCGAGGAAGAAGGATCTCATCTAGCGAACGATCGGTTATTTTCATTTAAAAAATACAATTTAAATACTTTTTAATCTCAAACGCTCGTCTTGCCTTTCTCTCCATGAACTCTGTGTATTCTGACTCAAGACAGTTAGGGCATGTTGAAAAACTCCCTCAACTTCAAAAATCAATTCAAAATCATCCTACACCGCTGCAGACGTTCTGACCCAGTCTTTGCAATGTGAACATGCAAAAAAGATCCAACACCCTTGACAAAAAAGGTAAAACAGCGATATATAGTCCATTATATGAAGAAAAGTGCTGAAATGTTTTCCTCAAAAAGCATAATTACTTTACGACTGAAGAAAGAAAGACATAAACATCTTGGATGACAAGGGGGTGAGTAAATTATTTGTAAATTGTTGTTCTGGAAGTGGACTTCTCCTTTAACAGTAAAGAGAAAGAAACAATCCAACCGCATGTCAGCGCATGTGATTAACCACTCATGTATGATGCGCTCATATCGTTATAGGCGACATTTAAACAGAATGCACTTTTGTGTTGACAAAGATGCAACACGGGCAGTGGAATAGGAAAAACATCAAGAAGATGGTAGTGAACTTTGTTTAACTTGAGTGCCACATTTTTAGAATGCATGTTTTCATGCATGCGATGCTGCAAGAGACGTGACAGTGCAACAGTCAAACATGTCTATGTTTACATGGAAAAACAATGTAAAAGCAGTGCAATAGGATAAAAGAAACCTGTGAAGAGCTTCTACTGTATGTCTGATATATTATGCCAAACAAGCTGCTGTTCATTGTTTTTACAGAACATTTATAGTTAAGAATAGTCTACTGGTGTTATACCTTTAGTCATTTTGAATTTGAATTACCTTGACTTTTTAGATTTTATTTTAAAGCATTTTTCTTGTATTATTTCTTAACATATAATATGTATATGCCAAGTTTGTACAAGATGTAGTTGTAGTTTATGGATCTTTTCTGCAAAGATATTTAACAAGTGTTTTTTTTAACATTGACATAATGTTGAAACTTAATGTGTGGTGCACTTGGAATAGAATTTTCTTTAACTAGAGGGTTAATAAAGAAAAAGATACTTAAATCATGTTATAGTTACATTTTCAAGTTGACTAGTTAAAAATCGTAAAAAAATAGCGATCAAACATTCAGAAAAAATCAAGATTTACATTCTTTTCCATATCGCCAAGCCCTAGTTGAAACAAGATACCTTCTGATGTTCATTCATGTTTATTTCATGCTGTAACTAGTAAAGAGGAAGAGATTATCTGTTTGTGTCCCAATGATCTGTCACAACACATTAAAAAGCCACAAAATGGTATTTATTATTTGAAATGAAAGAAAAAAAGATTAAAGCTAAGCTAAGACTTTGTTTTATACCTAAAGTAATCTGCTCTGTCTTGTCTGTCAGTGCGCTGTCTGTTTTCTCTTTGTCCTGCGATATATATTTTTAAAACATGATGTGAAGTATAAGAGTGCCATAGCTTGTCGGACATAGCAACAGTGACTAAGGGAAATGAGAAATTATTTTATTGTTATACTAAAATGTGGATTTCAGTTACAATGTGATTCACAGTCAACATTTAAGCTATCAGTAATGCAACGAGTTATGACAGCCTGATATGATGTTTGCATCATGACAGTTCTGCACTAAGAAGATTGGTAAGGAGAACAGTCTGTTTCCAAAAGCGAATCTACATTTAATATATAACCTAAAAAAATCACATCACATGGCCTTTTTTGTATTTTTTATTTAATTTTTTATTTTCTGGTGGACTTATATTTGTCCCTGTCAGCTATTTTTGATGTCACAGAGTTAGAAACATGGCATTTACAACTTGATTGATTGGATCAAAAGCTTCTGTAGGCCCATGAGGAAAGATGGCAGATTTGAAATTGCATCCTTTCAGTGGCTTCTGCCGTTGAGATGAATAGGGATACTGGGGGATGGCTTTTCCCATATAGTACAGACCTCCTTGATTTGCCTCTTTCGTACACCCTTTTTGATGCTGTGCTAAAATGCGGCAAGCTTTTTTAGCAGTGCTGAATGAAAGATCAATTAAATCTCCACCATTTAGCATCTACTGAGAAACTCTGGCTCATTTAGACACAACCGCGGAGTGTCCTTCAAACGCTCTGTGATAAAGCTATCTAACACGCACACGCCACGGCTGTGACAACAGCATGGGACAAAAGCCAGCAGAGGGTTTAGAGTGACAATAGAGAGGAGAGAAGGCGACAGTCTCCTTGTGACGATGTCATATGACAGTCTTGTAATGATGATGTTGTCTGACAGGACCCCTGCGTGAGATACTGAGAGGCAGCGTGCTGACACAGGAGTCGTAATGTTATGGATTACTGCTCTGTGTGTGTTTACAGATGGTCCTTCTTACGGTTTCATAGTACTGTGAAGCCTCTGGATTTGCTGTGACCTCTTTTTAGCATTAGTAGCATATTTTTGTTTAGCATTTGTTAATGCGAATGAATTAATTCATTGCTCTTCATCTCATTAGAAGCAGTGTGAAGTGGAATGGGATTAGCTTACAGCTATGTTAACGTACTTGCTGTAGCACATCTTTAGATTCATTAGCAGATGTGCAAGTGTCCGATCAGCGAGTCTCCTCTGTCGTCGTAACTGGATTTCACCATGGCAACGAATCCAGGTCAGGTAAGAGTGCTAAACCCAAGATGGATTGTGCCTGGTGTGCATCTGAAAGTGTGTGTGGGAATGTGTGAACCGCTGTGGACCACCTTGGGAAGCTGATTCTGATTCTGAAAGTGTCTATGAGGCATGGTTAACCATGCAGAGAGAGAAAGATGTTAAGAAGGACAGAAAGTGAAGTCAAAAACACAATTGTTTATTGACAGGGAAAAACTTTTATAAGCTGCTACTAAACCTATCCAAGCAACAACCACAATTCATTAAAACTCTGCATGTACAGACTCTGATTTACTGCTGTTTAGCAAATTCTTGTGGGTGATATCGATTTGTTTTAATTAGGAATCCACAAAATTGTAATTTTACATGGTGAAACCGTTCCACATGCAGATTTTGCAACAGGTTGAGGGTTTTTATGGATTCGCCACATTGACCAACAACAAGCTGCTTGGTTTGAAAGTAACTTTTGTCAGATGTGTTTCATACATCACTGCACTATTGACAATATACAACAAACCTTTTGTTCTGTGAAATTTTACCAATATTTTGCTGATGTGACCACACATTAATGCTAATTCTGTTTACTGTTTGACTTAGCGTTTGAGTGCAACTACAAGGCTTGGACAAAATAATGTGAACACCTGGGAAATAGGCAATATGTATTAAAGGGATAGTTCACCCAAAAATGAAAATTCTGTCAATAATTACACACCCTCATGTCGTTTTAAACCCGTAAGACCTTTGTTCATCTTCAGAACACAAAGTAAGATATTTTTGATGAAATCCAAGAGCTTTATGACCCTGCATAGACAGGTGCGCAACTGACACGTTCAAGGCCCAAAAAGGTAGAACATTGTTAAAATAGTCCTTTTGACATTAGTGGTTCAACTGTAATTTTATGAAGCTACGAGAATACTTTCTGTGTGCAATTAAACATAGTATGAAAAAAGTCATGAAAAACATATATTTGTAGCTTTATAAAATTATGTTTGAACCACTGATGTCACATGGACTATTTTAGCAATGTCCTTACTACATTTCTGGGCCTTGAACGTGGTAGTTGTGTTGCTGTCGATGGAGTGTCAGAAAGCTCTCGGATTTAATCAAAAATACCTTATTTTGTGCTCTGAAGACAAACAAAGGTTATGTGGGTGTGGAACTACATGAAGGTGAGTAATTAATGACAGAATTTTCTTTTTTGGGTGAACTAACCCTTTAATGTATTTTACCATCATTTGCCTAGAATAGATTTATGTATCTTTTGACTAGTCTCCAGATGAATGTCATCTCTCAGAACATCTGCCAATTGCTTCAGTGATGTTGAAAAAGGGTATCAGCTTCTCGCTTATTTCTCCAAAACTGCCCAAAGTGGTTTGATAATATTCAAGTCGTTCAGACACTTTTGCACATTTTAGCATTAGTGTCTCTGAATAAAGTTTTAGGAATTACACCTCTTTCATGGATGTTGGTTTTGTGAAGTTCTCTGTGGTCCTTTTTGACTAAACATGAATATTGAGGTTTGCTGTCACCTGCAGCTAATTCACAACAAAGAAAAATAAAAAGTAATTGTGATGTTTTTTTTTCAAAGTAGCTAACACAAATGATATTAACCCCTATAATCATGGGTGTTTACATTTTGTCTGACCCCATCCTACAACTCTCTCCCTTTTTCTCCCTTAAGACAACATTTCATGTCAAATCAATCAAATTTCAAAAACTCCCCCTGCTCAAATTTTTTGTTTTTGATAATATTTTTTCTTAAGAAAGATAGACATGTATAGTAATGAAAGCCAAAATATTAAATGCCATGGAGGAATATTTACTGAGTAATCCACTATTTTGTGGAGGGAGGTCAAAATGACAATTTTCACCTGAGATTCAGAGCAAACTTACAAGAGGGTAAAAATAACTTCAGAAAGATGGCAGCACCATTATGTTATTTTTGCACAGAGATTGGTCGGTCTGTTAGTAAAATCTTTTAGCTCTAGCCATCTTTGTTGCATTACGCGCCAATGGGGAACATTCAAAAATGGGAAAAGAGCACTTTTCAAGTTTGCATTCTCGTAACTCAAGAAGTATAAAAGATAGCGTAATGCCTTTTTAGATATTGGGTCTTAACAAACTTGGTATCTTCATTTTTAAGGACCTATATGGTGCGCTTCTAGAGATATGGCTCTAGGAGTAAACTTTTAAAATGTACACACTTCCAAAGTTTGCGTGCCTATAACTCAAGAAGTTTTAAAGATATCACAATATGATTTTAGATTCTAGTTCTTAATAAACTTTTCTTTCGGAATCTACATTTTGATCCGCCTCTACAAAATAGCCTCTACAAGGCGTATAGATAATGGCCCCTCTACAAAATACTGGATTACTCAGTAAATATTCATCCATAAGAAAAGATATTAGCAAAACTCAAAAATTTGAGCTGGGGACCTCTGGTTGAGTTGACACAGAATGATGCATTTTGATAATATTTTTTTGGAATGTATAGAACTGAACTGAACAGCTGGTTGTTAATGCAATGCTGTTTTTCCCTTTCCTTTGGACACTGACAACTCATGTCCATTTTTCCTCCAGTTAGAGTGAAGCACATGTCTATATAATGCCTTTCAAATGTTTATCATCTCACATGTTCTTATTCAGAAGAACGAGTGATGACAGATGTGTTCAGGCAGCGTAATAAGATACTGTTCTGATAAGTGATCAAGTACCTTGAAGCGCTTCACATTTTATTCACTGTAAAAGCTGCACCTCATCCGGTGGGATGCATGAGAATATGAGAGCTGAATATATATACGAATAAGAATCAAAATACAGCCAGACTTGGATGCACCTCAAAGCACAAGCCATTATCTATCATCACCTCAACGCCAGCGCTACCCAGTGCATTTAGTTGCAACGGTGAGATTTAAAAGACAGGGTTCAATGGAAAAGTGCATTTTCATTGTTGCCTATAGCAGCCAAAGAGAAATCAATTTGCTTTGAATAATGTTTTTACTTGTCGACTATTTGGTGCAGAACAGGAACTTGACTGGTCAATTACAGAGTTCAGGTAAAAGAATAAAGAGATTTGTTGTAGATATTTATTCAAGCACATGACAGATTACTGATAATCTAAGATTTGTAGATTAAAGACTTGAAGAGGAGGCTCAAAGAAGCATTTCTTATTAATAATCTTGAAAACAGTTGTGCTGCTTATTGACTTTTGTGGATTGGTTGAATAGTAGGTTCAAAAGAAGAGTAATAATTTGAAATCTTTTGCAACATTAAATGTCTTTAACTTTCACTTGTTATCAATTTGAAGCCTCCTTACTGAATTAATTTCTTCTTAATTTGTCTTACTGGCCCCAACATTTGAACACAGTGTATACGGTATATACAAAAACATGTGGCAGTTACTTTTGTCTAAAGTGACTTGCATTGCATTTTTTTTTATTTACATTCCATGTGAATCAAACTAATGACCTTGGCATTGCTAGCACCATGTTCTAGTGTTTGAGCTACAAAAATGCTGTTCTCCAGCAAAACCTTCTAGTGAGGCTAGCCAACTAGCATGTTCTCTCTGGTGTTTTGTCAAGACATCCTTGCAAGTTTAAGTATACAAAGCCTCATGGGGACATCAGAAGATCAGGGTATTTATGGTGCTCTTTTGTTGTTGTAATGCAGCAGTATAAGGCAGCTTGCTCTTGTAGCCCTAAGACGTTATCTCATTACAGAGTGTTTCCTTCCCTCTATGGAGATCTATACCCCTTTCTGTCAATGAAAGTAATGGCTTTCAGAATGGATTGTTAAGGAGTATGTGAACAATAAAAGCAGAGGAGGAGTGCATGTTTGGGGGGGTACTAAGCCATTTCAGCCACTTTGCAAACACCTGATAAAGGACCACACCCTTTCTTCTAGACCACACCCTTTCTTCTAAACCCCACCCCCAAAGACATATCAGCCAATCCAATGTCAGTAAAACCCAACATATAAAAGGTAAAGAGCATTTTCAGATTCAAACCAAGAACTGACCAAGAATCAAGAACTTCAAAAAAGAATCATGTTTATGAATGGGACAATACCAATTACACTGTATTATTGGGATGATGCCTGTGTATAACTTTATAGTAGGCATTTTGCAAACTGCAAGCTCACAGCTCAGGCAGAATTTGTTTGTTTGTTTTTTGCCATGGTGCTGCAGATTCAGCTACTAAAAAGCGCTGCAGGAAACACGAGATTGGCTGTTCCCCTGACTCTGTTTCCTGTTCACATAGCTTAGGGCTGTCGCACAGACAAATATTATTCCTCAAGACACATATTTCATATCTGTTAGGTAGAAGGCGCATTCTATACATAGTATTCCAGTAAGTATGGGAAGATGGTTCTTCTACAGCAGGGGATCACAAACTTTTTTGTCAGCAGAACCTCTCAGACTTTAAATGTCATGGGGTAATTCAAGTAAATATTTTAAGTTAATAGTTCAATAATTTACACACAATTGCAATTGCATGTTTATGGTTCTCTGATGTCTCTATATATATTCTCCTTTTTTTCACATAAGAGTGGGCATGGCCATTTATAAATTTTATGGGTCTGGTTTCTCATCTCATCTGCGTCCAGCTATATTTAGCTGTACAAAACAGCTTGTTTTGCTGCTTGATACTGCAAATTGGTGTCTTGCCATAGTATTTTAATGTATCATCTTACACACTGGTTTGTAGTGCAAACAGTTTTACAGTTTACTTGTTGTTATTCTTCTTGTTATTTCCTGATAGTGGCTAATGAACCGAAAGTCTTACCCATAAGCTTACTTCTGCGTTGAAGAAAAAGTAGGACTGCATGACTTATGTTGTGATTATTTTGCAATTTGAACTGCAATTATGATATTTCTTTGCATATGTAAATGTCTTGCTAAAACTAAAGGAGTGTTCACACCAAAAGCCAATTTAATTATTTGCATGAGTACATTACATATATGTATGCCTGCCTTCTTGTACCTGTCTGCTACTACTGCCTTTAATAAACTACCGCACATGGATTCTAACTCAGCCTCAGCATCCTCTTTACAATACAAAGTCGATGTAAAGATGCAAATAGATGCAAATTTGCACTGGGCCATGCAAATTGTTGCCACTGCTGTCACCACTGTTGAGCTAGATGGGTGTGGTTTCAGCAACCAGCTCCACCCACGTCCCGTCTCTTTGCCCATTTTTGATTATCAGGAAGTGGCGTGTGGTCAAGATGGCGACAGCTAGCTCCACCCTCTTTGGGCTTCATGAAGTGCTCTTCAGAAACCTACGGGTGACGTCACGGACACTACGTCCATGTTTTTTACAGTCTATGCCTCAAAAGTGTCTTCCGCGTAAATACAAATTTTCATCTCAAGCGGAAAATTCACATGACGTGTTGTCGCGTTCCCAAGTTCCCAAGACAATCAGAGTAGAGCCTCAAAGGACCCGCTCCTTAAAATAACTTGTTTCAGACAGAGGGTCAGAATGATGGTTGAAAATAATCATTTTTCCTCATATTTAATTTTTTTTTTTTTTTTTTTTTTTTGTGTGTGCAAAAAAACTTTATTAAGTAAACCTCAAGGAACATAATAAAATGTATTAATTTAAATTAATACAAATCATTTTAAAAATTCATGTCATGACTTCCTTAATTAATTATTAGCTTTTCATCAATTCACAAACTGCCTGCAGTTCTCTCGCACATCCCCGTTTGCGAAACCCTGGTTTGCAGGATCTGTTAGTCTGTCTAATATTACATGCTTTTACTCTGGCTGAGCATATCTGCAAATAGGACATCTATTACTGGATAATGTCTTCGCAAATTTCCATAGAAAGAGTCTCTTATCAAGTAATAATTTCATGTATTCGGCAGTACCTGCCTTGGCTGTAAGCATAAGCAGAAATAGTGGTGAGATATATAAAGACAAGAGTCTGATAAATCTGTGTGTATGTGTGTGTGCAGGTGTGTCTGCAAAGGAAGTGAGAACCAGAAGGCATGAATATTCCATCTGGAGTGAAATAAGGTGATAGTGTTCCTGCACACACAGTGAATACACCCGTGGCATAAGAAGGCATGCTGCGAACTGTCTTAAGGAAATGTTGTCTCTAAGCTTGCCAAACCGGTACAGCATCTCCAAAGGAAGTTGTCTTCTGCCTATCTATCTATCCCCTTGTCTTTCAGACCCCTCATCTGTCCATCTTTCCGTCTATGTGTCTGTCAGGGTCCTTCCATGTTTTTCAGCGTCTGTCTAGCAGACGCATGTCAGATTCTCCAACCAGTGAAAGAATTTAAATATCAAAGCATCATCCTGGGTAAAGTCACATGCTCCTGAACCCTTCATGAACATGCTCTGTTTTTTCTTTCTGTGTACTCACACACACCATTCAACTGAAAGTAGTTTCATTGGCATCACTGTGAAAGGGGATAATGTTGCCAAAGAGTAGTGTCTACAACAATAATCATGCAAATATGTTTCTTTTTTCTTTTAGAAATTTTTAGAGAAGGCTATTTTCAGAAGAGATGGAAAAACTAAAATGTAAAATTCAGTTGTTCCAATATTAAATAACGTAAGTCACAGCTTGGGAGATGTTCTTCACTTAATATAAGCTTTTCAATTTCTTTTTTTTTTTTTTTTTGAGTTTAGTTTGAGTTTACTGCTCAAGGGAAGTCTTAGAGGGATCAAGACGAGCAACATACATTCCTGGAGTGTGTTCAGCATGCTACAGCCTTGCTTTATCAATTGCGATGCCCTCTTGCATTATGAATTCTGCCTGATAACACATGAGATAGCAACTATGGGGAAATTGGAATTGCAGTGGTTTTTTTTAGTGTTGCTTAGACTATCAAGACTTTCATTTTTCATTGTCCAAGTTTATTTTTTGCTGTTGTTTCGTCAAGATTTTTATTTTAACATTTTTAAAACTCTTATTTGAGTTGTGCATTATTGCTGTCTTCACAAGTTCTGTACTCGTTTGTGACTTATGTGTTTTGTGTTTGATTGATATTCATTGCATCTCCTTTATGCAAGTCTAATGCAGTCGTTTACGTTGATTTTGATTCAGTATGCATATTTTTCATTGGACATTTAAGTGGTGATTCAACACAGCACTGAAACTGCTTATTGTACAAAACGTGAGCAAAATGTCCTTAAACTCTAATGTTGAAATGTATTATTATTATTCATTATATTTACTAAACCAATATACTGTACAAAATACACTGTGGTCAGCACAAAACTAGTTTATCCTTATTCCAAGTGAACCCATATTTAATATTTAACTTAAAGGTTATATAAAGATGTTTTCTTTTTGAAACAAATACATAATTTTGAAAGTATTTAGCATTGTTTTTCACAAAAGGCCACCAGACCTGAACAGCTGGACATCTGCAATGATTTCTGCCTCAAAATTAGAGTGTGTTTTCATGAGGCAAGTCATCTTCAAACTAATGTTGAGTGCCATTAGACCACGCATATCTCATAAGTGATTGCAAAGTTTTAAATTGTCCTAGAGTGCATGAGTTTTAAGAGCTATTTCCAACAACTTTCCAAGATGTTTAGTGTATAACTTGAATGCTATCATGCTTTAGGAAACTTGGAGTATAGCATGTGCCATATGACAACTTTGTAAAAAAAAAAACTTTTATTTTGCATGCTACCCTCTGATCATTACATGCTTTAATTGTAAGAAAAATAGCATCATTTGCATTCTTCAAAATTTTTCCTCGCATATCCCATTAGAAAACAAAAGAAAATTGGATTTGGAATGACATTCTGTTGAGTAACATGACAGAACCAGAATGTGTTATAAGTAATCCTCCAGTTCGCTGGTTGTGTGACTAAACCTGGAACCACTGTGAGGGATTCTTTACTAAGAGGTCATAACACCAGGTTTTAATCACAGTGTATGTGGGAATGAGGATTGAAGTTCTTCATTAACATGGTCAGTTGGTGCGAGGTTTGCTTTGGGATGTTAATTATAGACTATGGAAACTCCATCTCTTATCACCTCTTCTGCCAAATTCATTAGAACCGGAACTGAGTGAGCAGCTGCTGTAGCACCCCTGGTGCACCTGAGAGCAAGGTGTTTACTCCACTGACTAATTAACATAAAATCCAGAATTTCCCATGATACATTATTCATTATAACTGTTAAAACTATGCCGTTTAGACATTTTGTTCTTATCATATTTTGCCTCATTACACAGTTAATGGTAAGGTACAAAGGCATCCAGGGTGTTCTAATAAAACAATTTCACCACAATACCATTATACCCAGTCTTCTGGATTTGATTGCACATTGGGATTCTTTAGTTTCTCTAGTCTCCTAGTTCCTAGTCTCCTAGTGAAGTATTATTTGTCAGTTTAAGGCGTTAAAAATAGTGCTTTGAATATGCAATCAGAGATGAGTGTAGAAAACCTCTCTGGCCAGTGACGTAACATCATATGGGACCCATTGCAAAAACATGACTACTTCCAATGTGGTATATGTAGCAAAAATAGTGAAAGTCAGAGGCAGTGCCTCCTCAAAATATTGGATGAGAAAAAAAATTGTAACACAAAAGTAAAACAGTGCCAATATTACAAAATATAACAATAAAAGGTGAAAAACGTAAGGTTAGCGGGAGTCCATGTCTCTCTTGCCTCCCCTGAGCCCACTGAGTTTTAACAGACCCCCTAAAGCGTGCCGTAGGTTTGGTGGGGGTAATTGAGAATGAATTCAGGAAAGTCACGTGAGAAAAGGCAATGCCTCTGTCATGATATTACTGGATATGACTGTTATGATCAGCTGTGATTGGTTCAAATGATAAATCCCGCCTCTTTTGTTCATAAGCGTTCCGCATTCTTGAATCAGTCTGAATGAACAATATAATGCAGTTAATGGGAATACTAAGTTTAAAAGGTAAGTAAACAACTCACACACTTGTACATATTTGTCACATCAAAATAACACTTGAGAGTATGAGGCGCCACGTAGGATTTAAATCAAAGTTCGGTTATCAATACATACATAAAACACGTGCATATACACCTAGAAATTACTTGCATATACATTTATACTGTTGGATATTCTAAATATATATATGAAATACACATGCACACTAATATGAAATCCACACCAATACATCTTATGTTAGTAATGAATACATATACACTTGTGAATAACTTGTATATACATATAAACTTAACGCATGTATACGCTATATTTCCTGTGACGCTATATTATTATAAAATATTGGATTCAATCTTTTTATCAACTTTATCAAACATTACTGGTCAAAAATGGCCAGTCTTGCTTGTAAATGCTTGTAAATCTCTCATTATACTGTGTTATCATCAAATCTTGGACAGGTTTTGTATTTCTTTTCTGAACTGTTTGATTGTAGGCCTCAATGATTTGAGCTTTGCACCTCGGTTTTTGAGTGAACATAGCTAAATTTATCCACAAATAATTACATTTTTAGCTCAGAAACTCAGGTGCATAACTCAGATCAATGAGACCTACAACCACTCAATTCCAAAAATAAATACAAAACCTGTGCAAGATTTAATGATAGTATAGCATACAAGCAATTGTTAAAAGGCCAGTCAATTTTGACCGGGAGCACCAAATTAGATTAGATTTTTAGCTCAGCACAATGGATAATAATAATACTAGATTTATGCCGGCCCTTTAGTCTCTCAGCATTCTTCTCAACTCAGAGTTTCTCTGTCAAAATAATAGGACGCCACACATTAATCTACAAAGCCTGACTCCTGGTTGCTTCATTCTCTGTTATGTTAGAAGTGGTGTAAAATTTTAATATTTCTCACCTTTGTTTTCTTATTTCAGCTCAAGGCTATTTACACATGTACTGTACGGGTGAATTCACCAAGTTGTAGTGCTCAAAAACCTCAAAAACCTGCAATCGCATGCACTAACCGATCACACTTCAGTTTAACCTGGCCCTAAATGCTTTAAAATAGCATTTGTAGCCATACAGTATATCCAGATGCAAAGTGTAAACGAGCACATTACAGTATAAGCATTTTAAAGAGCCGATTCAGATGTCTGGATCATAGTGCCAGTTCCAGTAATGTTTACCCAGATCCCTGTAGTCTTCTGCATCCTTTAAAACCATGTGCTCAAAAACCGGCCTGCAAGATGAGGAGTTTTGTCATGCAAATTGTGTTGAGCACAGATTTGCGGTGTTACCTGATTTGCATAATTCCTTTAGTGAATTGGGCACTAAAACAACGCAGCCAGCACATGCAAATAAATGCCGATTTCAGCAGCCGCAATTCATTCCTAGCGAATTCACCCATTAGACTTTTACCTGGTACATTTTTACTTTTCATTTTTCAGACCTGTATGACTGTCCCTTAGTGGAACATAAAAGAAAGAATTTAGAATTTTCATTTCTCCATACAATAAAACTCAAAGATTTTTGCACACCACTCACTTTCAATAGAGTTTTCAAAAAAAAGTGGTTGACACATTCTTCATTCTATGAAGTATTTGAGTCAGATCAAGAAATACAAATTCTCATCTAATGTGACCTCTCACAACTTTCATGGGAACAGTGTCTTTATATTTAAGTACTTTTTTGAAAACTAGACTGAGGTCACTGGTCCTTGTACTTTGTGAAGATCTGCCTCTTCTCCGTGTCTGGCAGTAAATACATACTTCTCGTTTATGGCTTATTTATAGGGCCCAAGAGCTCCCTAACTGACTGTGACGTGTAAATTCATTATCCTTATCGTCGAAAAAAGCAGGTTTACTGTTTTTATAGCCTGATTTACGGTTTAGTTAAGAAGGATCACTGCTGTGGACAGGTCTTTCAGGAGCGGATTCAGACAGTAGCAGTCTGACTGATGGGAGTCTCTTTGGGCATCTCTGATATCTATGATCCCATCAGTGGGTCAGGCTGAGGTGGACACAGAGACAGAGTGGGCACACTCAAGTGTTCTTACCAAAGACAGTCATTACCTCAGCATGGATGTGGGGGTGATGGGGTTGTGTGTGCCACAAATCTTCAGGTAGAAACTCATTCAAACGCCAGGACCAAGATTTAGGCGCTAACCTATCATTACCAGCCATAACTTGGCATGCGGCAGGGTGTGGAAGCAAATCCCAGACCCAAAAGAAAAACTCAATTTTGCCACATCAGTGCAGAGGTTATATTTCCAACTCGCAAGAAGATAGAGCTGATTTTTGTTTGGCAGAATAACAAAATAATGTTATTTCTGTACCAGTATTCAAATGATTCTCAACTGTTTTTTATTCCTCACAACATTTCTGGTATTTCTGCTGTAATGACAAAGCAGCTAATTTGGAAACATTATTTATAGAAACCAGGAGTGCTAATAATATTATTAAAATAATTAAATATTTGTTGACGCCTATATAGCCTTGTGGGCACGTGCACCGACATATATAGCGCCATTGCGCTACGGGCATCCTTTTTAGGATTTTATTAATTTCCATGGTTTTTCCTGGTCTAAAAATCACACATTTAAAATTCCCTCATACTGTATATCCAGTTTTTCAAAGATAGCGGAAATTCTGATTTTAAGGAAACAAATTAATGAAAAAAGAAACCAGTAAGCATCTTGATTTTTAATTTTTAGCTTGTTAAAATGCTTATTTTGTCTTATTTTACATGTTTTAAGTCATCCTATAGACAAATTCTAGGTTTGTAAACTTTCGGGATGCGCACACAACATGGTTGCAGAAAACCCCGGAGCTTGAGAATTACAGGGATACGGTACAAAATAGTTACATTTAAAAAGAGTATAGATTATATTGATTAGATGTCATTTTCAAAATGTTCTCTGCATATTACAAGAGCTTGTCACCCAGCAATAAGCACTGTCATTCAATGAAATTGACTTTAGACAGTGGAATAGACTTCAGATTCCGAAAAAGGGATGATGTTTTTAGTGGGCGGAGCCTATCTGGTGACAGAAATGTAAAAAAAAAATTCTGACCTTATTCTTGCAATTACGAGGTTAAACCTCACAATTCTAATAAGGAAAAACTGCTCTTTTCCCCTCAGAGTTTATATCCCACACTTCTGGCTTTTTTTCCCCTCAGAACTGACAAACACTATTTTTGAGTTAAATCAAGTTATAACGTTCGAATTAGGAGATATAAACTTGCATTTGTGAAAAAAAAGTCAAAATTGTGAGAAAATAAATAAATGTTATGTAAAAATATTAAAAGTAATAGGTTTAAATAATATTTTATGCTGTAACTGTAGGGATAATACAATATGTCCCCTATGGACAGCATATGTAAATATTATGTAGACCTATTGTTTAAATCAAACTGACACTTTAAAAGTAGAGTAATCATAGCAGTTTTCACCCATAGTATGTACGTTTAACCGTATGTGTTTAGCTTAAATTTTTATCAAATTTTTATACATCAAAAAGCACAAAAATATGTAATTTTTCTCTTATTCCATTTATTTTACCCATTTTCCTCCACTTGTTACCAGTGTTTTTCTGCAACTACTATGCGTGCGCAACCGCAAGTGACTGCGACATCTACTCCAAATTGGTCTATGGCCCCCTTCAAAGTTGTCAACCTGCCTCCTGGTTGAGAAACACTGTTGTGTTCAGATAAAGTAGCACTGAATATTTTCCGTGTAGCAAATATGCCTTGTGGAATTCAGAAAATTGAATAGTTGAGATTCAGTGTGAAGTGCTTCACTTCAGTGAAGAACACAAATGACTCGGTTTACAGCCAGTTGAAACAGCGCTGATAAACTGGAGAAACACTGTGCGCAATGAAAGGCTTTTCAGTCTAATCGCCATAATTTACCATGGATTTACTGTAGTAACACTAACTGCACCATGGTATTGTGTCAGAAATGTGGGTATTCGTATCAAATTGTATTATATTATTAATGTAGACATGCATTGAAGGAGTAATGGAATTACAGAATTTTTTGTGATTAAAGGATAGCATTTATGCATTTATACTAAATGTATTTAGACTACTGATTTTCATACATATACCTAGAAACCATATTACATTTTTACGATGATACTGAGGTGCTGTATTTGTGGTTTTAACTGTGGTTATCATGATCTAAATGCATGCTGTGGAAGACACAATGGTAAAAAAACAAAAAACATTCAAACAGTCAAACAGGCATTTCACCATATAAAAATGAGGTTGCTACAATTTTTACAGACATTGCTAATTTTGATAATAAACATAAATTTACATCTGCATCCTAACTCAAACTACTATCAAATGTGTATTTCTAAGAGACCAAAAAAGTAATATTGTTATTTATATTATCATCAGTTTTTTTATTTGACACAGTATTAGTCATTAGAACATGCAGAAAATATTTTTTCTATTAACATTTATTTTGTTAAGGAAAAATGACTGGAAAAGTCCAAAGAATTCAAAAACATGAAGTGTTCGTGTTATTCTTACTGTAAGGAGTTTATAACTGCAGTTAATGGTCTGGATTATACAAATTTCACTTTTGAGCAAAAATCTGGCTTTAAACTTGAAAGAAATAAAAATCTGACAGTTATTATGATAATTATTAATATTGACTGACAGGTAAAAAATTATCATGATAATTGTTTTGGCCATATCACCTGGCCGTATTTGTGCAAAATCCTAGTATGTGATGTTGGACTGGTTGAAAGCATAAAGTAGGACAGATCGCCCACTTCGCTTTTTTGTTTCTCAAGGGAAATTACAGGCTCAGATACACATATATTCAGAAACTCCCCAAACACGCACACACTTACCACCCGCTCTCTTGTCCCTCTCAGACCTCTTGGAGATAGAGGAGCTCCTACATTCATATCCCTTGTGGTTCAAAGTCGGAAAAGCCTCTCTTTCAAAAGCTTTTCCTGTCCGTGAATTCGCAGCACACAGTGTGACACTGATGGGTCTCGCTCTGCATTACATTTAAACTTTAATAATACTTTAATCTTTAAAATGAACTCAGTGCAGAGTTGACCTCATATGATAGTGGGTGACTGCAGCTGCCCGATGGACCACAGTGCCGCTGAGATGAGAGTTTGTGGGGTGCACGTCAGAATGGGTGTCAGGAAGGAAGTGAAATGTGACCACGAGCTGAATCAATTTGCTTCTCGCAGCAGAAATGAGCTGAAGTGACTCCATCTTTATTTCGGCTGTCAGCGCGCTCACAGGCCACTCAGACTCTTACAAAGCATACCAGCATGCAATTTCTTAAAAGAAATGATCACAGCTTTAAAGGGATAGTTCACCCAAAAGTGGAATTTTTGTCATTATTATTTAATCTTATTTTACCTCATATTGTATTCATATGCAAAAGTTGTATATATATATATATATATATATACTTCCAAAATGCAGTTTAAATGCAGCTTCAAAGGGCTCTAAATGATCCCACCCAAGGAATAAGGGTCTTATCTAGAATAAAGATTGGTTACTATTATTATTATTATTATTATTATTATTATTATTATTATTATAAATTACAATTTTTAACCTCAAATGCTTGTCTTATCTATTTCTGCGTGTGCTCTGTGTTTTGGTTCAACTAGAATAGGTTGAAAAACTCCCATCTAATTTTCTCTTCCAACCTCAAAATCACCCTACATCGATGTTTTACCTTTTTTTTTTATTGTAAAGTGTGTTTGATCTTCTTTGCACTTTGACTTTTTAAACACTGGGTCAGTATTTCTGCAATGATGTAGGAAAATTTTGAAGTTGGAGAAGAAAATGAGATGGGAGTTTTTCAACCTACCCTAACTATATTGACCCGGATTACACGTAATTCACATGCACTTCACAGAGAACAGACAAGATGAACGTTTGAGGTTGAAAAGTAAATAAACTGTACATTTTATTTAGAAAATAACCAATCGTATCGCTAGATAAGACCCTTCTTCCTTGTCTTGGATCGTTTAGAGCCCTTTGAAACTGCATTTTGGAAGTTCAAACTCACAGGCACCATAGAAGTTCACTAGAGAAATCCTGAAATGTTTTCCTCAAGAAACATAAATTCCTTACGGCTGAAGAAAGAAAGACATAAACATCTTGGAAGACAAGGGGGTGAGTAAATCATCTGTAAATGTTTGTTCTGGAAGTGAACTACTTTAAGTTGATTATGCGTGACAGTAAAGATGTCTATAATCAGGGTTGCCAGGTTTTCACAACAAAGCTCGCCCAATTGTTACTCAAAACTAGCCTAACTATGTTTCCCCCAGTAAAAATCACGTTTGGGGGGTAAAATACATGTCATATGTAACAACTGCATTCCAGGGGCTAAATATCATGTTACTAGGGTACACTACAATCAAACAAACAAGACAAAAATATATACTTTGTCATTTATTGAGAAAAATGACCCAGTGTTAAATATTTGCGAGGTGCAAAAGTAAGTGCTTTCAGTATCTGTTGTGACTCCTTTTTGAAGCAATAACTGCAGGTAATATTTTTTTGTAACTGCTGATCAGTCCTGCACAACAACTTGTAGGAATTTTAGCCCATTCTTTAGTACAGAAACACTTGAACGCTGCGATGTTGGCGGGTTTTCTCCTAAGGACTGCTTTCTTCAGGTCCTTCAACAACATTTTAATTGGATTACTTCGACTCTGCCATTCCAAAACATTACCTTTGTTCTTGTTTAACCATTTTTTGGTAGAATGACTTGTGCGTTTGGGGTCGTTGTCTTGCTGCATGACCCACTTTCTCTTTAGATTTTAGTTCATGGGCAGATGTCCTGACATTTTCCTTTAGAATTTGGTTGTATAATTCAGAATTTATTGTTCCATCAATGATGGCAAGTCATCCTGGCCCAGATGCAGCAAAACAGGCCCAAATCATGATACTACCACCACCATGTTTCAGAGATGGGATAAGGTTCTTCTTATGATGAAATGCAGTGTTTTTCTTTCTCCAAACATAACACTTTTTATTTAAACCAAAAATTATATTTTGGTCTCATTTCTCCAATAGCCTTCTGACCACATGTCCACATGATCTTTATCAAATTGCAGACAGACAGCAGTGTTTTTTGGAGAGTTGTGGCTTTCTCCTTGTAACCCTGCCATGCACAACATGGTTGTTCATTGTTCTACTGATGATGGACTCATGAACTTCAATATGTGAGAAAGGCCTTTAGTTGCTTAGAAGTTATCCTGGGGTTCTTTGCAACCTCGGAAACTATTCTACATCTTGCTTTGAAGTGATCTTTGTTGGTTGACCACTTCTGGGGAGGGTAACTGTGGTCTAGAATTTCCTCCACTTGTACACAATCTGTCTGACTGTGGATTTGTGAAGTCCAAACTCTTTAGAGATGGTTTTGTAACCTTTTCCAGCCTGATGAGCAACAACAACTCTTTTTCTGATGTCCTCAGAGATCTCTTTTGTTTGTGCCATAATTCACTTTCACAAACATGATCAGACTTTAATAGATCCCTGTTCTTTAAATAAAACAGGGCATAAACTGACACCTAATTGTCAGCCTATTGACTGAAAACACTTCTGAACAGACTCTAATTTCACCTTCAAATTAACTGCTAATCTTAAAGATTCACATACTTTTGCAACTCACAAATATTTAACGCTGGATAACTTTCATAATAAATAAATGACAAAGTATATATTTTCATCTCATTTGTTTAACTGGGTTTTCTTTGTCAATTTTCAAAACTTGTGTGAAAATCTTGTGTTCACAAACATATATATGTTTGTGTGTGTGTGACCCTGGACCACAAAATCATTCGTAAGTAGCACAGTATATTTGTAGCAATAGCCATAAATACATTGTATGGGTCAAAATGATTGATTTTTGATGCCAAAAATCATTAGGATATTAAGATTATGTTCCATGAAGATATTTTGTAAATTCCCTTATTTTTTGATTAGTAATATGCATGGCTAAGAACTTATTAAATATTGTCCAATTTAAAAGAAAAAAAAAAAAACAAAACCTTATGACTGTTTTTTGGTCCAGGGTCACATATATAACTGTATTTCTGATAAATAAATGCAGCCTTGTGTGCATAAGAGACTTCTTTCAAAAACATTAAAAGTCTTTCTAACCTCAAACTTTTGAATGGTAGTGTATAATTGTATTAATTGTGTAATTAAATTATAATAATTTTAGTCTTAAATCTGCTTCTACTTAAAATCCTGATGGGTTAAGTTTCCTTATTGAAAAAAATAAAAAAATAAAATAACAGCATGCAAGGAATAACATGAAAGTGAGTAACTCATAAATTTTCATTTTCATCTCTTTAAGACTACTCAGATCCCACTGTAACAGGGAAAAAAAAGATTGACCAGCATTGTAATACTTCTGTTAGGCAAGACATCAGCTGTAAATAATGAATTAAAGTATAAATCTTCCGGCAGGCTTTGTGTTCTCAGTAAAGCTTCATCCAGCCTCAGAGGTCTGTTGCACGTATTGCAAAGACAGATGCTCTGAGGAAGACATCTCAATAATTTGAAGAGCATCAAGTAAACAGCGACAGTTATCATAATTTTCTGGGCACCTCAGGGGGGTGGGATAGGGCGTACGGATGAGAGCGAGCTTTTGCACAGACTAAGGAAATTCCTTCGCCTCTGGAGTCCGCTCAAACAAACAAGCAGATGATGTCTCCAACAAGAACGCTTTATCAAAAATACATACGGACTCTCCAGGGTGGTTTTTCGAACATGTCTACAGAGTTTGAGATATTCACTGTACAGTCATTGTGATACACGCATACTTGTGCCTTTCTGACAGAACGTGATGTTTTCGCTTCAAGCGCAGATAGTCTTTGGAGAAAGGAGGGTGAATGAGGAGAAAAGATGAAAGAGGGAAATGTTTTCAGATAGTTCTTCATGTGGCCCTTATCTTGCAGGAGGTAAGAGGCTTGTAGATGGAGACGGATAAGAGAAGTAAAACTGGAGTGATTTCATAAGCGCAGTGGAAATGGTCGGGTCACTTCAGTACAGTGTCTTACGTGTGCAGACACAGAGCAGGAACTCTGATTACTCAAGAGCCTCATCAAAGAGAAGGAGAAAATGAGGAGATTGTGTAGGAGGTAAGTTAAAAAGACCATTTGAAGGTTGATTTTTGTTAAACACAGTGTTAAAGTATTAAATACAAACTATTCTTCTTGGTATAGCTGGGAGTGTATACCAAATGACTTTACTGCTCTTTTTACCTTTGGCTTTGAAAGCAAGCGCGAACTCTTTGCTAGCGTGTGTTTGTGAGTGTTAATTAGGCCTTCGGCGTCTTTCTTTATGGACCACAGCATCATGGATGAGATAATTACCTTGAGGTTGATTATTTACACAGAGACCCATAGAGCTGTATGGTGAATGAATGTGTAATGCTTTAAACATCACAACAAAAACATATTATAATGAACTTACTTGTGATAAATCACTGCATGGACTAGTAAACAGAAAGTACCCTGGTGAAAAACCAGCATATGCTGGTAGGCATGTTTTGATGCTGGGATGCTGGTTAGGTATGTTTTGGTGCTGGTTTATGCTGGTCCTTAGCTGGTTTATGCTGGTCCTTTGCTGGTTTAAGCTGGTCCTTGACCAGCAACATGACCAGCAAAAACCAGCAAAGGACCAGCTTAAACCAGCACCAAAACATACCTAACCAGCATCCCAGCATCAAAACATATGCTGGTTTTTTCACCTGGGTACAAGCAGCACACAGATAAAAATCAATAATTTTCTTTGACCCTTTGAAATACAAGGGTTTGATGTACTAGGAAAACGTGTTCTTCCCCCATCCATGAAGTCCATTTATTGAATCATGGCGTCTGTGATAATTTGACATCAAATTAATGCATTAATAAATGACCATCCAAATATGTGACCGTGGACCACAAACCTCTGATTAGCCTGGTTATTTAAGTTTGGTTCTGTTCCCCGTTTGTTTGTCGGTTCTTGTAAGTCACTCCATGTCTTAACGTCTTTTTAGTTGTGTTGCGTGTGGATTCCCTGCTGTTCCTGTTTGTTCCTGTTCCATTTTATGGATTATTTAAATAAACTGTGTGTTCCTGATTTCCTCGTCCCTACTCCTCATTCCCGCACACGACGCCTGTGACAGAAGGACTGACCGCAAACATGAAGGCTGAGGAAGCTTTGTGGCATTTGCAGCAAGGCGGCCGGAAGTTAGAGCGGTATGTGGAGGAATTCCTCGAGCTAGCTAACCAGCTGTGCTGGCATGACGCTGCCTTAGGTGCGTGTTTTCAGCTGGTGTTGGACGAAGAGACAATCTGTTGCGATCTTCCCGTTTGTGAGTATCCCCTGAACGAACTGATTAATGTAGTTCTTTATTTGAATAGATCTGATTTCGAAGTCGAGGAGGATTACATGTCTCGTTGTCCAGCCCCCTCTGAAGCACGCCGCGTCGTGTCAGCTCACACCAAGCCGAGAGCCCCCACATGCCACGCCAACGGCTCGGACCACCTGCCCCGCCCCAAACAAACCCCCCTGGTCCAAGGCTCCATCTGCTTCCTCAGCCCCGAACTTGCGGCCCGCTCCTGGACTCGGGCCACGGCCCGTTCACTAACTCGCTTGAGTAAGCCTGCAACCGCCCCGCGCTCTGGATTGACAGCGGATAATATGGCAAGCCACTTATGCCATAAGGACACTATGGACCAATTCAGATTACTCTCTCCTTCGTCTCTGCTGGTCTCGTACAGCCCTCCTTCGTCTCTGCTGGTCCCGTCCAGCCCTCCCAAGTCTCCACTGGTCCTGTCCAGTCCTCCAGAGCCCGCGCCGCCTGAGCCACCTCCCGAGCCCCCCGGGCGGCCTCCGAACACCCTGTGCCTGCGCCTCCAGAGCGCCCTCCTGTGCCAGTGCCTCCTAAGCCCGGCCCTCCTGTACTCTCCCGGGGGCAACCCCCCTGATCCTCCATGGCCGCCTGGACTGGACTGTGGCCATGGCTCCCCGAGCTCCCTGATCAACCATGGCAGTCTGGACTGGTACTGGCCATGGCTCCCCGAGCTCCCTGATCCACCATGGCTGTCTGGACCGTGTACGCCCATGGCTTCCTCCCTGATCTGCCATGGTCACATGAACTGTATGCTCCGCCGTGGCTCCCCGAACTCCCTGACCCGCCATGGCATCCAGGACTGTATGCTCCGCCGTGGCTCCCTGATCCGCCCTGAAGGTGTACCTCCTCTCCCCCCTGTGTCTGCCCTGCTCGAGCCTCCAGGGCGCCCACCCCCCTGGTGTATTTGTTACGGCGCGAGTCACGCCTTATGGAGGTGTCATCACAGCCCTGTGGACTGTTTCTTTGGTTTTCCCTGTGTATGCCCTTATTTGGTCCTTCCTGTTCCGTTTTCAATTATGATGTCATTGTCTAATCGATCACACCTGTCTCCCTCTGATTAGCCTGGTTATTTAAGTTTGGTTCTGTTCCCCGTTTGTTTGTCGGTTGTGTTGCGTGTGGATTCCCTGCTGTTCCTGTTCCGTTTTATGGATTGTTTAAATAAACTGTGTTCCTGATTTCCTCGTCCCTACTCCTCATTCCCGCACACGACGCCTGTAACAGTAAATTTTCTACCCTACATATATCAAAACTTCATTTGGACAAATTTAAAGGCAGTTTTCTAAGTACTTTGATTTTTTTTTGTAGCTTCAGATTCCAGATGTTGTATTTCGGCCAAATACTGTCATATCCTAACAAACCATACATCAACGGAAAGCTTACTTATTCAGGTTTCAGATGAAACTGGACTCTTATGACTGGCTTTGTGGCCCAGGGTCACATATATATGAACTAAAAGATTATTTATGTGTAATTAAAAAGATATTATATTTAAATTGTGGCGGGGAGAAGAATCACACAACAGGTTGTCTGGTGCAAAAATCCCCGGAGGGTGAATTTATTGACAATCGAAGTGCAAAATAACTCAAAGTGGGGAGCTCCGTGCGGTCCTTTCAGTGCGCTGTGCTCCAAGTCTCTTCTTCCCGTGAACCGTGAGGGTGCGTGGCCGAGCCGTCACAGGCTGCTGTCTAGGTAAGAGAGAAAGAGAGGTTAGCGTCTGCATTCCAGGAAGGAGCTTCTCCACTGGCAGTTCAAGGTGCTGGATTTTATGAGCAGCGGTAACGAGCGGCAGCTGTGACGGCTCGGTCCGTGCTGAGTGGTGCCAGCTGATCCTTGTATGTTTCCAGGGCGACGCTGAAGAGAGCTCGGGCGGCCTGCCACACTCCCCCCCCCTAAGCGTCGCGCTGGTCCTGTAACGAGAATTAGGACAGTAAAACGGGAAAGATAGGGGTGGGTGGGGAGTGCGCCCTGACAGACCTGCGTAAGCTGACCATAGCCTGGAGAGACCGTCGGCATTGGAGTGGGCTGTCCCAGCCCGATGTTCTACTGTGAAGCTGAAGTCCTGGAGCGCTAGGAACCACCGCGTCACCCTGGCGTTGGTATCCTTAGCGCGAGCCATCCACTGTAACGGAGCGTGGTCAGTTATCAGGGTGAAGCGGCGTCCCAGCAGATAGTAGCGGAGCTCCAGGACCGCCCACTTAATGGCCAGGGCTTCCTTTTCCACTGCCGCATACCGGGTCTCTGCCGGGGCCAGCTTACGACTGATGTAAGTTACGGGGTGTTCTTCACCGTCCCGGACCTGGGAGAGGACCGCCCCCAGGCCCGTGTCTGAGGCGTCCGTTTGTAGCAGGAAGGGGCAGCTGAAATCGGGAGCCCTCAGGACGGGCTCGGTGGTGAGCGCGGTTTTGATGCTTTGAAAGGTCTTTTCAAGCTCGTCGTTCCACATCAGTTTCTCCGGCTGCCCCTTCCTGGTGAGGTCTGTCAGGGGAGATGCTAAGGTGGAAAAGTTAGGGATAAAACAGCGATAGTATCCCGCCAACCCCAAAAAGGCTCGTACCTGGGTCTTGGTTGTTGGGCGGGGCGCTGACAAGACGGCGTCGACCTTTTTTTTCTGCGGTTGGATCAGCCCTCGTCCAACCCGGAATCCCAGGTACTGAGCTTCTGCGAGGGCAAGATGGCATTTCCGGGGGTTGGCGGTCAGTCCAGCCCGGCGGAGCTCCAGGAGCACCCTCCGTAGCCGCTCTAGGTGGTCCTGCCAGGTCTCAGAGTGGATGATTACGTCATCGAGGTAAGCTGCGGCATAGCTCTGATGGGGACGCAGGATAACATCCATCATTCGTTGAAACGTGGCTGGGGCCCCGTGGAGGCCGAAGGGGAGGGTCCGGTATTGCCAGTGCCCACTAGGGGTGGAGAAGGCTGTTTTTTCTTTTGCCGATGTGGTGAGAGGGACTTGCCAATATCCTTTTGTGAGATCGAGGGTAGTGATGAACCGGGCCCTCCCCAGACGTTCGAGTAGCTCGTCAACACGGGGCATCGGATATCCATCAAACTCTGAGACCTCGTTGAGCCGGCGAAAGTCGTTACAAAAACGGAGGGTGCCGTCTGGTTTTGGTACCATGACGATCGGGCTGGACCAGGCGCTGCGAGATGGTTCAATTATCCCTAACTTGAGCATCTCGCTGATCTCATCTTCGATGGCCTGTCTCCGAGCCTCTGGGACCCGATAGGGACGTTGCCTCACGATGACTCCAGGTGGCGTGCGAATGTCGTGTTGGATAACGTTGGTCTGCCCGGGACGCGTTGAGAACACATCGGAGAACTGACTGACCAGATGGCTCAGCTCGGTTTTCTGGGCGGCCGACAGGTGGTCCCCCACGTCGATGACAGCGGGGTCAACCGAGGCTAGGGCAGTGAGTTGTTCCCGGGTCCCCACCCATCTCTTAAGCAGGTTAACGTGGTAGAGCTGTTCTTCACGCCGTCGGCCGGGCTGACGCAGTCGGTAAGTAACCGGTCCAATGCGTTCAATTACCGTATATGGGCCTTGCCAGGTGGCGAGAAATTTACAAGCTGAGGTGGGGACCAACACCATGACCCTATCCCCGGGCTGGAACTCTCGTGGCTGGGCCGCCCGGTTGTATATCCGCTGTTGGGACTGCTGCGCCTTCGTCAGATGTTCCCGTACTAATGGCATGACCCTCTCAATCCGCTCGCGCATTTCTCTCACGTGTTCGATCGCGGAGCGGAGAGGGGCCGGCTGCTGCTGTTCCCATGCTTCTCGAGCCACATCCAGTAATCCCCTTGGCTGACGGCCAAATAACAGCTCGAACGGTGTAAAACCGGTGGAGGCTTGGGGAATTTCACGGACACCGAAGAGCACGTAGGGGATCATCAGATCCCAATCCCTTCTGTCTTCCGCCGCCACACGCTTCAACATTTGCTTTAATGTTTGGTTAAACCGTTCTACGAGTCCGTCTGTTTGCGGGTGGAAAACCGTCGTTCGGATCTGTTTTACTCGCAGCAGCCGGCAAAGGTCAGCTGGGATGCCGACTCGGGTGCAGAGCAAGAAGAGTTCTTTGGCGATGTTCTTTGCTGTAGCCTTCCTCAGGGGCATGGCTTCTGGAAACCGGGTGGCATAATCGACGATCACCAGGATGTGCTCGTGTCCGCGGGCAGACTTTGGCAACGGCCCCACCAGGTCCATTCCAATTCGCTCGAAGGGTACCCCTATTATAGGAAGCGGAATGAGTGGACTGGGGGGAGGTGCTCGTGGCGAGGTCTTCTGACAGGCCGGGCAGGCTGCCACAAAATGTATATATTTTAAATGTACTAATTTGAGAAGAGACGGAGAGGAGAGAGTTAGAGAGTTGAATTAGAAGTACAAAACAAGGATTTGTAAAGAAAAATGTCCAGTACAAGCCAAGAGGAGACTGGTTTTCCTTTGTTGTAAACAAAACTCGGTTTTAGCAAGATTAGCAAAACAAGATTAGCATATTCTCACGGGAGCTTATGCTACGCCTAAGTCCTATGTCATCTGATAGAACGCCACTCTCTCATGAACACGTACGACAGTTAGCAGAAGCTAGAGCTAGAGAGAAAGTTTTAAAGGGGTCATCGGATGCCCATTTTCCACAAGTTGATATGATTCTTTAGGGTCTTAAGGAAAAGATTATAATATACTTTGGTTAAAAATTCTCAATGGTTGTGTAAAACAACACGCTTTTTACCATTTTTAAATCAGCTCTGCAAAAATCATCCTATTCTGAGGGATTGTTCCTTTAAATGCAAATATGCTCGCCCCGCCCCTCTCTTCTCTCTGTGGAGTGACGAGCCTGTTTACTTTAGTCCCATTTAGCGCGTTTAGCCGTGAAACTTATTTCACAGTCCAGACTGCCAGACTGCCATAACTTATTCCTATAACATGTTATTAGGAAAGACGATCGCAAAGATTCATAAAAACCCTCTTAAACTCACTTCTGCTGTAAGTGAAGCTGGATCACGAATGATTTATGTGAACATAGACGGATATATGTAGATCGGGAGGCGCATTCCCTTCACAAACAAACTTAATTAACTGCATTTTCAGCGGCTCAGATGTCGGGAGTAAATGACGAACACCATGTTCATTATTACATCCTGAGCGTGACAGAACGTCCGACCGAAACAGTTTTTTTTGCGTGTTTCCCCCGTTTTGTTTTTCGTCAGTTTTTTCCAGTCTTTTGGTTCCGTTGTGTTTCCCCCATGAATCCCCTACTCCGTCCAGAATTCATCCTCCTTCGGCTGAAGCAGGGGGATTTACCGCTCGAGGGATATACCATCATGTTCCAGCTAGTAGCTCACACCACCAGCTACCCGGACGACGCGTGTTTTATGACGCGAGTTTAAATGCGTCTTGCAGAGCGCCGTCGTCCGAGGATGGCCCTCGAGCGGATTTCGCCGCGTTTGTGGAGTGGACACTGGCGAGAAACCGATCCTCGTTCCCCGCCTGTTCCATCGAAAATCTCGCCGGTGCCACTCCGGACCCAGATCCCAGCCAACCACCACCCCGACACGCGGAGCACGCGCACGAGCCCACCGTAGGCGGAAAGCCCGAGCCCAGAGCGACAGAGCTGCCGATCACCATGGAGTCTGAGCTGCACGAGCCATCTGATCAGGTGCGAGAGCCGGCTATTGTGACCGCGACGGTGGGGATTTCAGTGGAGCGTGAATATGCTGAGGACAGCATTACCCACTGCACCACCGCTGAGGGTGAGCTAAATTTGGATCTGGGACAAAATGTTATGGACTTGAATATTGAACTGTCAGCCTGTTTGGATTTCCCACCCACCCTCCCTCAGTCACCTCTGCTTCCTGTCAGCACCGCTGCTCACCCTCAGCTCACCATCTGTGCGATGGGTTCGCCGCGGGTCTGCCAGTCTCCATCGGTGTCATGGCTGGAGGATCCCTCATCGTCGCCTCCAGCCTCAGAGTCCTGGACTCCGCCTCGGCCCTCCGACCCTGCGGCTCCACCCCGGCTCTCAGCTCCCTCGTCTCCACCGTCGCCCGTCGGTCCACCAGCTCCACCGAGCTCCATCGTCCCTCCGGCTCCGCCCTGGTCAGTCGTCGCCCCACCTTCGCCTCTGGACTATACTCCTCCGGCTGTGCCTCGTCGCTCCGTCCCACCGGCTCTGTGGACCTCCTCCCTCCCGCGGGCACAGCCTCGGCCCTCTGTCGCTCCGGCTCTGCCGCGTCTCCGCCTTGGTCGCCAGAGCCTTGGGCTCCGCCTGGGCCCTCCGGATCCTCGGTGTCGCCAAGGATCATCGGCTCTCCGTCTCCGCCTCGGGCTCTACCACCACCTGCTCCGCCTCTGTCGGTCGGCCCCCGGGAGTCGTCAGCCTTTCCTCCACCATGGCTCCTCCCTCCATCGGCTCCACCGTGGGGTTCCATCATGGCTGCGATCTGGGTCTCACCTGGCTCCTCCTGCTCCAGCCCCCTCCTGTCACCTCCTTGGCTCCTCCCTCCATCATCACCTCCATGGAATATCACGTCATCACCCTGGACTCCATCTTTTGCCCTCCTCCCGGGAGTTCGTCCTCCACCGAAGCCCCCTCCTAAGACTTTGTACATCTTGTTGTCCCTGTTTGTCGGCGCGAGGACGTGCCTTCCGGGAGGGGGAGGTAATGTCACACCCCTGGACTTTCTAGTTGGTTTCTCCCATTATCTCCCCTGCAGTTCTGTGTGTTTTGGTTTCTCCCTCATTGTCTACACCTGTGTCTGTAATCAGTCTGTGTGTATATATAGCGTATGTTTTGCTTGCTTCTCTTGCTTTGTCGGACTTTGATGTGACTGCCCTGTGTTCCTGTGTCTCCTGTGTTCCCCATGGATTTATTAAATACCTTTCGTTTATTTACGTTGTTGTTCGTGTGCTTTGTCTGAGCGTGACACTAACTTATATCCCTGCTCCGGCATCGAAACAATAGAGGTCGGACTGTGACAGCTGATCTGAGATAAGAAGCTTATTTCAATCAACATCTCGTGGGAGCAGTGTCTGTTGGTGTGACGCCACACCGACAGGCATCTGAGAATGGCTCGATCTGAAAAAGGGAATATTATTTTTACAGATTAACTAAAAACCACTGCATGGATTTTTATCATTATAGGGTAGATTTGTACATACACTGCCAACACACATTAATGTTCAAACAACATGAAAAAGTGAACTCTGCATTTGATGACCCCTTTAATTATGGATTTTTCTTACATAAATGCATCGATTCACTTCAGAAAGCCTTTATTAACCCTCCGGAGCCGTGAGGAGTACTTTTTATGATGGATGGACGCACGTTTTTTGGCCTCAAAATCTTAACCCCCAATCACTGCCATTATAAAGCTTTTAATACAATGCTGATTGTATTTGTATGAAAGAAGAAAGTCGTATACACATAGAATGGCTTGAGGGTGAGTAAATCATGGGGTAATTTTCATTTTTGGGTAAACTATCACTTTAAATCCTGTAAGTGAGTCAAAAAAGGACTTTCTGGTTCAACTAACTGCATTTAATGTAAATTTAAACTATAATATATAATTTATTTCATTTTTTTTTTCCAGTCCATATATTCTTTTATGCTCCACAAAACAGAGAGAGTCATACTGGTTCAGAAAGAAATGAATGTTAGTTGCTGTTATATAAATGCTTTAATGTATATTAATGTATATAGTATACAGTATCTATTAGTGATAAGAGTATCCTTCTGAGGGATTTCAACATATTGTACGAGCAGGTGAAGGTTTTGACAAGTCAGTGATGATTTCAGTCTGACCTTAAGAGTTTGTATGGCACATTTCAGCACTGATTGTTTTATGAACCTGTCATGTAATGCAGGTCTGCAAAGAGGGTTGTATTGATGGACAGAGCCACACAGAGCAGGTAAACTTACAGCAGCCTGCAAGCATTGTTAGTCATGTCAGATTCAAAGTGGTTCCTTTATGTAATACTTACAAAGGTACCACACACAGTAGAAAAACAGCCATTTCAGAGCGAGCAAGTGGAAACGGTCATTTAGAATAAAATTGTGTCTATTTTTGAATGTGAAACTTTGATTAACCTCAAGGACAAAAATCTAAAGACTTCAAAGTCTGTGCTATACAGTATAATGCAAGGTTTTTAAAATCGACAGCGTGAATGTGTACATGCATGAAAAATGGCTCCATTAAGGTTATGTTTTAGTCCTACGAGTACAGCTAGATGCATTTCACAAGCCTGGCAGAAACCGAATGAGGCACGAAAAAGGGACATCGAACAGAATTTGATATATTAACTGTTAGCTTGATGGAACGTCTCAAGCTCAAACCACCATCAATGTCCCATCTATCCGTGTCCCCTCCTCTGACAGCCAGTTGATATCATCAGCCACATTCTCACTTCATATACTGTAAATCCAGTCCAGGTGGCTTAAATAAATGTTTGTTTATTTTTTTGCAATTCATCCTTTATGCCAATACCGATAATGACCATCTTTATTTGGCTACAGTCATTAATGGTTGTCTACCTTTACCAAGGACAAACAATATTACACCACACAGATGGAATAACCCATTACTTTGCAATTCAATTTGCGTTTAATTGCATAAGTAGGATGCGTGAGTGTGTGTTTTAAGCCCATGTCTCCAGGGAATGTCTACCTGAACGAACTCAGCGTGTTGTCGAGGTGGAATTAAAAAGCCCTTCTGTCACCCAGCCAGTACTCAACCAGGAGCTGCTTAATTATTGTGTTTGTGTCTGTCTCTGCCCTTCCATGCTTGGCTGCAAATGTGTGTGTATGAAATTGTTGAAGTCTTTGGTGTGTAATCCATTTAACAGCTGTTTAATGGTATCTCGCTCATCCCATCTTCTCCCTGCCAATCTCAACTCCTTTCACCTCTATTTCTCAGAGATACAGATATGAAATTACCCCGGTACCCCAATAAATTTGTCTCCGCTTTAATTAAACTCCCTTAAGTGTGGTCCAATGCCCTAGTCTTCATTAAGCGCTACTGAGTTTGATGAATTCTAAACTAATGTCTCACAACGGCATCCAATTACATTCACAGTCAATGAATCAAGCGAAAACCGGATCAATTTAACCCCACACCACAATTACTGTATGTCTTTAATGGCACTGTGTTGGGAGGAAGCCCGACCTTGTTTGTGTCAAACTCGGTTTGTTGTCAGGGGATCAAACCCTTGACGCGCTTTAAGAGTTGCCACAAGGAATAATAAAAAGAAGATAAAAAGAACAAATGGTAAATAAACAGAGAGAGAGTGGAAGAATGAAGCCTACGGCTTTATTGTGCTCCACTTTGATGATGCTGACAGATGCAATAAAACACTCATATTAAGGGAGGAGATCAAAGCAGGCTCACAACGGCTTTAAGAGGCTCAATAAAATAAAACCACATTTTGTACCTCAGAATGAACACAGAGAGCAAGGTGTGGGAAACTCCGCTTTAAACATGTGATTGGTGAAAAAGCATGTTTCATTTGCAGCATGACTTGATGAAAAGCTACAAAAGGATGGAGGGGTGTCGGCTGGACGTGATAAACGGCGCTGGAGTTTTGACAGAATCGTACGGTTCAGAGGGTGTCATTATTTATCCATGTTCCCTCTGAGTGTTGGCTAAAATATGGTCTGTGTTCAGATTTACCTTCCATCTGCTGCACACGTCACTGCTAACAGCAAACAAAAACATAGCCCTGTCATGTACATTTTATCCCTTGGTGCATTAGTATCTTATCGCATCATTTAAAGGGATTTTTCACCTAAAAATAAAAATCATTTACTCACACTCAAGTTGTTCCAAACCTGTATGAATGTCTTTTTTTTCTGCTAAACACAGAGGATATTTTGAAGAATGTGGTTAGCCAAATACTTGATGGTATCTGTTGAATTCCTTAGTATTTTTTTTCCATACTATGGAAGTCAATGGCTACCATCAATACAAACTGTAACAGAAAATTAATTAAAAGCATAATTCACCCAAAAATGAAAATTTGGTCATTAATTACTCACCCTCATGTCATTCCAAACCCCTCAGCCAGACTGAGTGGCAAAAGAGCCTTCAGCGTGAATGGATTTAATAGGGAAGATGCAAAAACTCAAGTAAAACAAACCATAATCAGTTTAAACTAAAGTTTGCTGAACTTGATATAATGTTCCTAACAACTTAACAAATATCCAGTGGTCAGTGGATATTGATGCAGCCACGAATCGTGTTTTCTAACACTATATGTGTCTGATTTTGACGCCGGGGAAAATAAATAAAGCAAATCTGCCTGTGAACTCATTTTGTAAATACAAAATAGGTTGGTCTAAACCATTTACCATAACTTATATTAATGTTATATATATCATCATATCTGTTTTTGTCAGTGTTTATTTAAAAACATCCAGTTATGCAGAATTTAAGATGGTCAATATTTAGTTGAGTTGTCAGTACGATATACTATAATACAATATATAGGATATGATTTTACTGCACAGTTCAACATATTAACCTGAAATAATAACTGCAAATCCGTGTTTCGCTGCCTGGAGACCATTTGTTTCTTTGAATTGCAGCGATTAATTTGCTTCTCTTTTGAGTAGCTTTCAGCAGTCTGTAAAAATATACCTCAGGTTTCTTGTCAAATCTCTTTTTACAGTCAATTGCGAAGCTCGTTCTGGATTTAGAGGTGTTTTGTGTGTTCTGTCGAAGCATTCACGTTGAAACCAATGCTGCCACAGTATTTTTGCCACTCAGTGGGCGGAGCCGCACTTACTCCAGCTGACGGTGACGACACATGCATACCCTCTATTAAACCCATTTAAAAATCATAATAAATCATAACGCTATTAATAATTAACAAACGCTGCGATTTAATTAAATAATTATATGCGTTGCAGGTTAAATATATATATATATGCGCTTTAATTATTCAAATGCTTGTAGGTTACGTACATGCATCTGAGTGGCTCCATTCATACTGCTCCACATAGTGTTATCATTTACATGTGTGGAGTGTCTCAAACTCCATCTCTGCATGTTGTTGTGAGATGGATTTATTATAACGTTCATCTGGGAATGCAACGTGCGCTACTTCATCAGATTTGTAAGGTAAATCATTTATGAATGTACGCAAACACAGGAGAATACTAAATATGATTTCAAAATAAAAGTTTAAACCCTCACTCTGAGTTTACACATTTTGATGTCCACAAATTTAAGAAATTACAGTGGCTGTAGCATTTCTATCATAAAGAAATGACCCAATATTAAAGATTAAGTGGAGATTTGAATTAAATGTTTTTGAGTCAATATTAAACACGGATTAGATTGTGCAGTAAAGTGTAATAACAATTGTCAGGCTGTTGGCGCCCTCTGCAGGCATGTGTTATAATGTGTAATGCACATTAGCTCTGTTGTTTATAATACATTATGTATTTTAACAGTCTTGTTCAATAAAACCATATGATTACTTGTTATTGATACTTTATTTAAACTAATTATTATTGCCTCATTGCTATTATATGTGTATTTTAAGTAATTTTAAAGGCTATTGTTCACTTAGGACTATTTTTATTGTTACCAAAAAACTAATTCTAATTATCCGATTACTCGATTTATCGTCAGAATATTCAACAGATTACTCGATTACCAAATTAATCGTTAGTGATAGCCCTAATCTGAGAGCTTTCTGACTCTGCATAGACAGCAACGCAATGGACACATTCAATAGTCCATGTGACATCAGTGGTTCAACCGTGTCATATGTGTGCATTTCTCTACTTGTAAACAAGGTGCAGATTTTATCAAAAATATCTTAATTTGTGTTCCAAAGATGAAGGAAAAAGGTCTTACGTGTTTGGAACAACATGAGGGTGAGTAATTATTGACAGAATTTTCATTTTTGGGTGAACTATCCCTTTAAATTGAATTTAGATTCCATGACCATGGTACCACCACAGAATATGGATGAGAAATGGATGAGGACTCATGTTTCAGTAGACAGTCATATCTTGGGGCAACGTTGAGGGTGGGGACTGTCATAACCAGACTTAAGCAGCCATATCCAGACAATTATGATCATAAGTGATACTGTTAGTCCAATTCTTCATCCATTAAGGACAAAGTAGCAGCCTATCAAGATAAGAAAAAAGACAGACCTCTTAATTACACATTTGAGAAACAACCTGTTAAGTTAAATCAACAAATAACCATTTAAATAAATAAGGCAGACAGACAGTGGCCATCTGTTTCAACAGGGAGAGTGGTAATGAAGGCACGATCGTGCTGGAGGATCGCCTTAATGAAGCTGTATAATAGCAGATTTTGAGCTCATAAGTTTTTATTAAGCAGCCAGTGCCACTGCATGATGATGAACATATTCCCAGTGTAAACTGCAGGTTTGGAACTTCTTGTTTTTACAGATACGCAATAATTCACAGAGCACATTTTTAGAACTGTTCGATTTTCTTTTCCCTTTTTGCCACTATTTTGCCAAGCGTTCCTAGTTCACGTGGACTCAAGGGAGTTCTTTTCTTTGCTTTCCCCCCTTCTTCTCTGACATGCAAACATAAGGGGCTTGAGGCACAGAGGATGCCAACGGGCCCCCCTCAAGAAATATCTCACTGGCAGTACTGAGAGATGGCGCTGTATGAAACACTTGAAACAAAGTCACGCACAGTATATTGATGTACAATGTCAAATAGATTACTTAGAAACTGTAGTCTGTCACGATTACAAATTGCATGACAAAAAATTTAGCTAGTAACGTAATATATTGGATTACACATTTTTGGTAATGTATTCTGACTACTTTTTGATTACTTCTGACATAACTAGTTTATCACATAGATTTAAACAGGAAAATCAAACCCAGGTGACATAAAAATTCAAAAGAAACTAAATATGTTCTGTTATTTATTATCAACAACCTGAAGTGAATTAAATGACATGGTTTGTCAATCTGGGGTTTACAAAGGAACTGCAGGGAGTTTGTGAGTTGATGAAAAGCAAACTAATTCAGTCATTAAAACATAAACTTAAAAAAAAAAAAAACGTTTAAAATAAAAACAAAATTAAAAAACTAAAACTAAAAAATAATTTTATTATAAATCTCTGGGGGACATCAACTATGCATGGAAGGTTAAAATAATGTGTGAATAATTTGTAATTATGCAATCCATAAAAAGTAGCTGATTATAAACATTTTACATAATATGTAAATATGTTTTACATATTAAACATATGTTCCAATTATGAGTACTTTTAGAATCTGATGTAATCCAGATTACATGTAGTTAGTTATTACCCAGACGTCGCGGAAATGTCGGGTGCAAATGCTATTTTCGTGCTGTTGCATATAATTAAAACAGGTCATGTATGAGTCGATAACTATGTGCCTGTTGCAGTTTAATCAGGTGTAATAATCTGCCCTTGTGCACACGCACACACACATGCATACACAAACAAGGGAAAGGCAGGTTAATTAGGGTAGAACTCGGATCAAATGACTTCAGTTCTTGTCTTGCATGCTGATCATCTGCATGCTGTATTATCATGAGCGAGCGTGAAGCCGTGGCAATAACCCACAGTCTATATGTCTGATTTCATTATCTGATGAAATCCAATTTATGAAGTTCTAGTGTTTGTCCTGGATAAACATTTCATGGCTCAGGGAGAATTAAGACAGATCTACAGTTTTCAAAAGAGTGTGTGCTCTGTGTGTCTCGTTCAGATAGCCTATTTCACAGATTGTTAATAGAACTTTCTGTGCTCAACAGAAAGAGTGGTCATTAACAACTACTGATCACAGAAGTACTAATGAAGTACTAATGAATTTATTTACTTCATCAGCAACACTACATTTATTAAATAATAACTCAAGGCAGTAAATTTAAACAACATATTTTATCTGTGAACTTATGAACTTTTAACTATTTTTTTTTTTTTTTTTGGGTCATCAGTTGTCAAAGTTTGGTAAATATTGGTCACAGACAGGGAGATTTGCTTTAAATTTCACCGAGCTGATTCCTCGCTAAGAAATCTCAAAGATCATGTTTTCATGTCATTTTAAATCTTATTTTGAAGTAAAAAAAAAAAAAAGAAAAAAAAAGTGGTGTTATGCTTTTATACAAAAGTTTGGGAACCCCTTGCAGAATCTGTGAAAATATTAATAATTTTAACAAAATAAGAGAAATCATACAAAATGCATATTATTTTTTTTATTTACAGAGATGGCAAAAGTACACCCATCCTTCACTCAAGTACAGATACTCATGTTTAAAAATACTAAAAGTAGAAGTACTGATTACACTTTTTTGCTTAAGTTAAAGCAAAGAAGAATGAGCTCTGACATGTACTTAAATAAAAAGTACCCATTACTATTACCTGTTTTAGTGTCAGGCTCGTAACTGGACCTCACATCATATTGACACATTAATACAAAATAACTTGCATTTAAAATTTGTTAGCTAATGAATGTATCAAGGCTAAACATCCTCCATGTAGAATCGGGCTGGACTGGAACAAAATTTCAGGCTGGGAAATCTCACACTCATCCAGGTCATCCAATACACCCACAACAAATTCTGAAACCATGGACAACCCTATTTTTTGTATGGGCATCAAATTTAAATAAATGTTTAAAACCTTGGGCTTGTCACACACATACACACAGGAGGAGACGAGAGGTAAGTAACAGTTGAGTGTAAGATTTATTTCACAGTTAAGGATGAACAGAGCGGTAGTTTGAAATGCAGAGAAATAGCTTAGCTGACTGTCCTGGTAGTGATGAGCAGATATAAGTCCGATATTGAGCCACAATAAGTCCAGCCGGAACACGGAGAGCAGAGTCCAAGGGGAAAGCATAAGAAGCCAGGAGCTGACGTAGGAGGTGTAAACGGTAGACCCGACAAACTGAGAATGGAACCAGTGCTCTATATAAAGGGTGGAGTTAATCAGCTGCAGGTGTGCGTGATCAAAACTCCGGTGATGAGGAACGAGTGGGCGGTGCTCCGGGTGGTGTGGCAGGTGAAGGTGGCTGTGGTGAATGCCTGACAGGGCTAGGGCTGTGCAAAATAAGAAAAAGGCTCTCTCTTGAACTGCACCTTCACTTCCATTTTCCTTTTCAGCCTCTTCGTTTTCTGTGATATCTCTCTGCGTCTCACTTTGTGTGTGTTTGCTTTTTTCACTAATTTTCTTAGTGAAACCACCTCATTATATTCTATTTGCAGTAACAATTTTCTTTAAGTTCAATTTAAAGTATCACATCATGACCAGGTGTTGTTGTTTTATCTTAAAATGGCTGAAATACTATAGATTTAAGAAAACTATATTTTCTAAATTGCCTAAATGTCAAAATTAATACAATAATGATTACATCATGACAATATCTTTACAGAAAAATCCTAATACTGAACATGTTTTGCATTATCATGAGTCATATTTTTCTCTTACCAAAATTAACCATGGTTTATTACTGTAAAAGTATAGTAACCATGTTTTGTTTTATTTATTTATTTATTTTTTGGTAACACTTTAGAATACAGTTCCATCATTAATGAATAACTACACAGGAACAAATGACTAATGCACAATTAACATTATAGTAACTACTATTAACTAACAAGAAACTCTGATTAATGAATCAGTAAGTCATAGCACTCAGTTGAACATAGTAGTTCACTATTAACTAGTCAGTAACTACTATTTTTTCATATCTCCCGGAGAACTACTAAGAACTACCATATACATGTTCATAATTAATGTAAAAAATGCAAAACTATTTATCTAATTAATTCTAAAGTGAAGATCATGGTAACCCACTAGTAATGACTCGGGTATTACCAAATACTTCAGATGAAATTACTAATTATTTGGATTATTTCCACTTTACAGAGTAAAAGTAAAAAGCAGTCAGAAAAATAAATAGTGAAGTAAAGTATACCAGAAAAATCTACTTAAGTACAGTAAGTATTTGTACTTAGTTACTTCCCATCTCTGTTTATTTAGTACTGTCGTGAGTAAGATACAGAAGGTAAATTGTACTTAATTTGTCTTCTGTATCTTCTGTTGCTTCCAAAGGGCAGTACTAAATGGAAAAAAATATATATACTTCAGCGAAATAAGAAGAATTTGGACATCTTTACACTGTTCAAAAGTTTTCACCCCCAGCTCTTAATGGATTGTGTTTCCTTCTGGAACATCAGTGAATGTTTGAACCTTTTTTAATAGCTCTGTTTGAGTCCCTCAATTGTCCTCAGTGTGAAAATATGAATCTCAAAATCATACAGTCACTGCTGGAAAGGGTTCAAATATGCAAAAGATGCTAAAGAATGGAAGAATCTGCAGGACCTGGAGGATTTTACTGAAAAACAGTGTCAGTTTAACTGTTCAGAACAAACTAGAGACTCATGAACAACCCTCACAAAACAAAACAAAACAAAAACAGTCGTAGATCATCCAGCTAACCACACACAGTGTTAAGAACCAAGGGTTCCCAAACTTTTGCAGGGGGTTATTTTAATAACCCGAGCTATTTTTTGGTCTTGTGGACTATATGTAAACATCTTTTATGTAAAATATCTTACTCAGGACAGTACTAAATAAAAAATAACATGCACTTTGTATGATCTCTCTTATTTTGTTCAGATTATTTCAGATACTGCAAGGGGTTCCCAAACTTTTGCATAAAAATGTATATAAGTGTGTGAGTTGTTTACTTTCTTTTTTAAATTAGTTTTCCTATCAACGCCATTATATTGTTCATTGAGACTGATTTGTGAACGTGGAACGCACACAAACACAAGAGGCGAGATTTATCGCATGAACCAATCACATCCGAACATAACCGGTCATATCCAATCATATCACGATTGCCTTCTGCATTGCCTTCTCTCACGTGACATTCCTCCAATAAAGATATTTTGAAAAATGTTTTTGATCGATTGATTGATTTTCATAGAATGGAAGTAAGTGGTCACCAAAACTGTTTTTCGCAATATCTTGAAAAAAAAAAGGTCATAGGTTTGGGGCAATTTGAGCAATTTTTCAGTCATTTTTGGGTAAACTCTCCCTTTAAAACCAAACAATATAGGAAACAAATATAAAAGCACAGGCTTACAGCTCTAAATGCATATCCAGAATGAGTGTGTATGTGTTTGTCTCAGAACTGTGTCAAATGTAGGTCTAGACATTGTCCCATTTTGTACAATTTTAGTGAGTTCAGAGGAAGTACATAAAAGCAGTGTCAACTTTCTCTGTCTGCTCAGTCATGATATTTCCAGCTTTTTAACATCAAAAAAGCTTGAAAAGCTTGTGTGGATGTTACATAGATGATACTAGTTCTGCCATTCAACATGACTGCAAATCACATTTTACTTTCTTACCTCAAATCCTTGCAATAAACCAACTAAACCTGTCGGCTAGTGATCACCTGCTTGGAGATTTGATATTTTGGTCCTTTTGTTTTTGCGTTTTGCATTCTATGAATCAACAGAGAAATAAAATCATATGAGTTTGAAAAAATGAAAGGTTTGGATGAGCAGGACGCCTCTAAACATATAGCATTACAGGAGTGCTTTGGTGTGAATTTAGCTATTTTCCAATGCTCTAGATGAAAACATGATATCAGCAGCGAGAGGAATTTTGCTTTTATGTCAACAATCATGTCTAAATATGATGCTAAGACAATACCTGCTTTTCTGAACTCACAGGTACAATCAAATCCCTCAGTAAAGCTGTAACTTGATTGGTAATAGCACGTTTCCTTGTTCTCTATTTGCGTTTTGATTCAAATCCTTTGAATCCAAGTAGTGCTGAGCAGCAGCAAAACGTCTGCCGACCCTGAGCAATCACCCGCAGCAGCATGACCTCTCTCAGCCAATCAGCCTTAATCAGCAGGTACAGAGGCGCATTCCACTCCCCCAGCACTCCTCAAACCCCACGACAGGAAGCCAAGGCCAGAGCATCCGCTGGTAATGACCAGTTGGTTACATAATGCAAGCGTGGAGTAAGTATCTTGCTATGCTTAGCATAGCGTCATGAATATAAACAGGTTAGCTGTAGGAGACGGAAAAAGGCTGGAATTATTTATCTAGGGCTGGAAAAGAGACTTTGAGAGCAAAGGGCTTCACCGCTGAAGTATGCTCACTGCTGTAGGTCGAATGAAGTCCTGCATGCCTGTGAGTGAATGAAAAGAAATGGCATAATTTAGCATAGCAGGAAACGCTAACTTATTCAACCATGCGGCGCAGCATCACACAGCAGGAGAATATTTGCACAGGCTTGGCACTGACGCTGCATGCTAAACCCCTCTCACTGGTGCAGAGACCACACGGATACGTGAAATCCTCAGACCTTTGTGTGTGATGGTTTAGGGGGCGGAGAGGGGGGTGAGAACAATTTGGTTTGAAAAGCAAGGCACCGTGTGAGCAGAATGCCTATGCAAAAATCTGGAAGTGACAACAGGTGCCATCGTAGATCAAAGTGGCCAGACCAAGACAGCTCGTGCTCCCGCAAAACAATTTATTGCCAGCCTTAAAGCATCCCGTAGCACACGCAAAGCTTGAAGAACGCGCGCAGTGATAGATTTCCTCATGCACGCCCCAAAAAAAGTGTGCTTAATTGTACTGAATGTTCACTTGAAGCGAGTACAGTGTTGCGAGAGTAACTAGTTACATGTAACGGAATTAAGTAATTTAATTACAAAATAAATGTAACTGTAATCTGTTACAGTAACTGAGAAAAAAATGTGTAATTAAATTACAGTTACTTATGAAGATAGTTAAAATCACAAAGTTAAGATATAGCTTAAGCTAAGACACAGATAATTCAGACACCAGATTTTTGATATTTTTTAACTAGTGGGTGCAGGACACTATAGTTCAGGTATGTAAATGAGAACAGCAAAATAAAGTAAACTGTGACGTGTTATACTTAAAAATTCTTCATACAGTGCGCTACCAGTAAAATAGCAAAAAATTTGGGACCAAAAATTATTCAGACACTTTGACCTGACCAGTGTTGGGGGTAACGCATTACAAGTAACGCAAGTTACGTAATATTATTACTTTTTCCAAGTAACTAGTAAAGTAACGCATTACTTTTTAATTGACAAGAAAATATCTGAGTTACTTTTTTCAAATAAGTAACGTTAGTTACTTTTCCCCCATTTATTGATTAAAAGCTCTCCTGTCCCCATGTTGAGAGAAATCGGGGGTAAGATGTTAGTTATGTGAACATGCATTAATTCATCTCACTCACAAAAAAACAGATTCGGTATTCCTCAAAATGAAAAAAAAAAGTGAAATTCAACTCAGAATATGACGCAAACCTGCAATAATTAAATATGTTAAATAATACAAATATACTTTATGCATTTAATACCATTTTATTAACCAGTGTCTTTGCTGCCGACCTTCGATGATGCAATTCAAAACATACTAGTAAGCAAAAATTACTTAAGATAATCTAACATTTCTTTTCCTTTTGTTATTGCTGAAGAGTTGACATTTTTTTCTTCTGTGGTCTACTGTACAGACATGAATTTACTTTTCTCAAAGCCTGAGGCTTTTACATTTGCCGAAAATAGAACTTTTTATATTAAGAACAAACAAGCAAGCCCTGCCCAGATTTAAAAATTAACGTAAAAGTAAAGTAACGCATTACTTTCCATAAAAAGTAACTAAGTAACGTAATTAGTTACTTTTTTTGGGAGTAACTCAATATTGTAATGCATTACTTTTAAAAGTAACTTCCCCAACACTGGACCTGACCATGTTTTGCTTAAGTGTTTTTTCTTTAATTGCTAATGCAACCACATTTTTACACCACAGACTGAACAAAATGAAGCATTGCTTGATAATTGGTCAACAAAGAATTGATAGTTCTATAAATATTGTCATACTAACAGTTGTCTGAATTGTAGGTTGATTGTAATCAATTACCTTTCTATCAAAGTTATCTGACATTATCAAGATGAATTTGTTCTGATACAGGTAAACTCTGAGTTCTTGTCATATTTTATTACCATTTTCTAAACTATGTGAGAATGTTGAAGGTGTCTGAAGAAATTTTGGTATTTGACTATATAGAATAACTATTAAACTATATCTTATGAATTTATATCTTTATTTAACTTAAGAATGTTCTTAACATAAATAGAGGTGCTAAAGTCTGATTTTGTGGTGGCTATGCTTTAAAATTAAATTATTATAATCTTAATTGAAGTGATAAAGGATTTTGAAAGTCTAACAGTAATCAGTGTTGAGTGCTACTGTTAACCCTGTCTGCTTTAAATGTTTCAAAATAATTAACAATTTAGAAACATGATTAACAATTTAGAAGTTTAAAAAGTAATCAAAAAATAATCCAATGTAATAAGTTACATTAATAAAGTAATTGAAACAGTATACTTATTACATTTTAAGTAACTTGTAATCTATAGCCTATTAAATTTATATATATATATATATATATATATATATATATATATATATATGTGTGTGTGTGTGTGTGTGTGTGTGTGTGTGTATTATAGATTATTGGAATACATTTTACAACAAAATACTATTTGAGTATTTCTTCAAAATTTCAGATTTCAGTGTTACTTGTCATTACCTGCCATTGTAATTAATCATGATATTGTAACAATTTCTGAGAGAAAAAATGTGTGCTTTGTAATAATGTGAAATTAGTTTTGCATTTTACATCATGTTTTAATAATAATATATAATGCAAGTACACTTATTCTGGTGTGTGGACTAACATACTAAACTTTATGTTAAGTACTTAATTATGATTTTAACTGATGATTTTTACATTCAAAGTTAAGATTTAAAGAATGTTTTAAATTGCAGCTTCATCATTACAAATGTGAAATTACATACATATTTAAATACATGACAAACAAGTTTCAATATAAATTACAACATCATTATTCTTGTTGTTCTTCTTTTTTTCTTCTTCTTCTCGTTATTATACCATAAATGCTTGTCAGTACATTCGGCAGTACACTTAACTAAATAATAATAATAATGCTAATTGTAGTAATTATGAAATGTGTACTACTTAAGTGGGTCAAAGAACACTTCTAGGTTAATTTAATTGAAAATAACAATTAAATCTAATTTATATCATAATGCATTTACATTAAATGGCAAATAACATGCAATTATGCAGTCATGTAGTTGTCAGCATTACATTTAGATTGCAATTAAGTTAATCATTTCTGTAAGTTCTCCTTTTAAAGGTATGCTAATATCTACTACTACTTTATAAAGAAGAAACGTTACATGCATGTTGTGTGTTCCCCTCTGCGTTTACAGTCTGCAGTAAAGCATGCCAACGCAAACAATATTCCTACATCAGCCTGATAAAGCAGAGCAATCTAAATATGCAACTGAACATAAAATCGTAAGTGTCAGATGTTAAGTAGATGTAATTCATTACAGCTGATGCATGTATTCCAGGACTGAGAGCTTGAGAGGGCGGCACGATTTGTGAACGGTCCTGTAGCTGCTTACGGGTCGATATTTTATTTTCCTGTTTAGCCATACATATTTCACGGCGTCTTACGGGTACGCGTGTGTATATGTGGTTGCGTGTGTGTTAACCTGTATTATAGCTTGTGTGAATAAGTAATAATGACGAATGGGTTTAGTCCCCTGACAGATGGTAATAGAGAATCATTTATTCATGGCGGCCATGCTGAGCGTTCTCCTACAACCTCAATAAAACCTCAATAAAACCAGAGCCCGCCGACATCATCTATCACCTTCCCACCAGCGACATTTTCCTGGCATCGTCTCCAAGGCTGGCCTGCGAGGGTTATTAAGGGATTGCACCCTCAACCTTGTGTCCTCTAGGAGGCTCTGGCCCCATTTAGACAGATGTCTGCGGGACCCCCCTCCACCGCTAACTGCTCCTTATAGACCACTCCGGTCATTTGACCCTGGTAATGGGGGCAGTGGCCATTGACTGCTTTTCTTGACTCAGCATTTTCAGCTGGCCATCAAGTTATCTGACAGGATAATCAGTGTTTGACCCTGAGTGAGGCAAAGCGAACGCGGCCTGCTGCGAACTGCTGGTAAATGTGTTTCCAAAGCATTTGTGTTTTATGAGAGAGAGTTACTTTAAGTGGGTTTTGTAAAAGAGCTCAGATCAGGCTCTAAAGAGGAAGCTATGATTACAGTTTAAGGTCAGATCGACCGTTTATGTGCTTCTATACATCCAATCTAAATGCTCTTAACGTAAGCTCGGACATAAATGGAAGACACTTCCTAGAAAAGTATTAATCTTGAGAATGTCTCTTTTATAGAGGCCAGCAGCGCTACGGATTGCTAGAATGCTGAAGTACAACTATTCGGGTTTGAATGCATCACTATCTGCGGCATGCTGGTGATTAGCTCAGAAAATAATTTAACTTGTATTGAAAGCTCAAATTAAAGACTGCATTTTTGTTAGCACATTTAGCTGAATTCCTCTGTAAAAATGTTCCAGATGTAAAGTCATCTAAATTATCCTGTTAAGATGGGTCTATTTTCTAGGTGGAAGAACTTCCGGTTATTGTATTTATCCTTTTTTTTAAATGCTTTTTTTGTTTTTTTTTTTTGTAATTTTACACATAAAAATGTAAAAAATGCTACAGTAAAAACCTGTTAAATGGTTTACGGTAGTGAATAACTGTAAATTGACATTCACAGAATTCCCTGTGTTACATTTTTTTAAATTTGTTTTTTAAAAAATGTTTTTTTGTTGAAATAACTCTTTCTTCTTAGTTTTTTTCTTGAAAGTTTTGTACGTGAGGGTTGTATGTTACATCTAATGTTGTTAAATGAATGTTCATTGCATTATTTCAGTTTCATGTATTTTACCATGATGGTGATTAGTGTTTGTGTGAATGATACTGTGCACCTTCTATATATATTAATATTTAAAAGCTGTTGTGATGAGCTTTGGTTCATCATGTGACTTTCTCATCACCACCTGCTTTTGGTGGTTATCAGTGTATTACAAAGGTACAAAACAGATTTCAGTACTTCAGTAGGTTAGTACATTAACATTATATCAGTTAATGAAATTACGGTCTTTACCTGTAAATTTAAGTGAAAACTGTAAAATGTTGCTGTAATTTTTACGGTAAAGTTCTGGCAAAAACATCTGCAGGTTTTTACCGTAAATTTTACGGATTTGTCATAAAAGACGCCATTTGAAGCTAAATGCTGACATTTAAACAGACAAATGGATGAAACCTGCTATGATTACTCTACTTTTAAAGCATACATTTGAATTGAATTTAAGCAATAGATCTACATAATATTCATATATTGTATTAGCCCTACAGTAACAGCATGAAATACTATTTAGACCAATAATATTTTACATTTATCAATTTTATCTCACAATTCTGACTTTTTTTTTTTTAAGTTTATATTTCGCATTTCAGACTTTATAACTCGACTTAACTCAACAAAAGTGAGTCAATTCTGAGGGGAAAAAAATGCCAGAAGTGTGAGATATAAACTCATGGTTCGGAGCTGAGGAAAAGAGAGAATGACGAGTTGATTTTTCTTATCAGAATTAAAAGATATAATCTCAGAAATGCGAAAATAAAGTCAGAATTTTAAAAAATAAACTCAAATTTATCTTTTTTTTTTTTTTTTTCATTGCTTCTATAGGCTGCTACTTGAAATCTGTCACTTTCTCCCACCAGATAGGCTCCGCCCACAAAAAAAGCATCATTGTTTGCAAACACCGGATTGGTCTATTATACTATAATCTGCCTGAATACTCAATTCTGACTGGCTGGCAGGTATACATTAAAACCTTTAATGCACAGGTAGTTCCAAGTCAGACACAGAGACATTCACGCATTTTTTTAAAAAAGTAAACTTCATTTTTTGTTTGTAGAGAGAGACGCACAGATGCAATTAATTCACACACACAACTTTCATCACTCTCTCTCTCTCAATAATTAATTAAAATAAATGTTATAGTTAATTCAGATAAATATGGTCTTATAGCGCTATTTCATCTCTGTGTCTGATTTAAAGCTGGCAGAATGCTAGCGCTAATGAGCCGCAACTGACGAAAACAACCGTCATTTTTACCCTTCTGATCAAATGTTGCGCTGCAAACATCCTGAACGGCTTTAACTTGTCACTGCTGGCAAATGACCATGGTATAAGCGGGATAATGCACAGCATTATGCCTGACTTATTTTACTGAAGTGAAAATAGACCTAAAGACTTAAAAATATTTTGATATTAATGTCACAATAAAAATATTAAGTTATATTGTTTTACTGCTCTGAAAATAGATCTAACAAGGACTAAAACAGGTCTTGTAAAGAATGTTATTGTGTTATTAATATTACAATAAAAATATCAAGTTATTTTATTTTACTTAAATGAAAACAGACCTATAGACTAAAGACAATCTTGTGATATTGTCACAGTAATTTTACTTTATATTACTTATATTACTAAAATAGTCCTTAAGACTTGCAAAAGACATTCTTGTGATATTAATGTCACAATAAAAATTAAGTTTCATTATAATGATGTGAAAATAGACCTTAAGACTAAAACAGTTCTTGCAAATGATTCCTGTGACATTAATGTCACAATAAAAAATATGAAGTTACTAATGGATAAAAATAGAGCATGACAGAAGATTTTAAACCCAGTCAAAGTGAGGCAGAATAATAATTATATTGTAGCTTTTACCCAGAAAATATCAACTACTTGTTATATTATGTTATGGTTATACTTTCAAAACAGAGTCACAGTTGCATATTTAAACTTTTATGCTATACAAATGCCATATGACTTCCATTACTGTACAACAGCTTCCCTTCGTTTTTACAAATTGCATGCCACAGATGCTGTTGAATGCTTAAATTGCATTTAACCAGGCATATGGCTGTAGGTCGGGAGCATACAACCCTGTTCCTTGCGAAGCTCCTCCCAGCCAAGTTTAGCTCTAGCTCTAATTAAACACACCACACACCACACCTGAAACAGCTAAACAAGGTCTTCAGGGTCACCAGAAACTACCAAGCAGGTGTACAGGGGTTTAACTTCAGGATGGCGGCCCTCCATGTTCAGGAATGAACATCCCTGCTGTAGGTAAAAGGCCTGGGTCAAATCTGAAGCTGTCAAGTGTTTGTAGCCCACTGCTAAACAGCAGAAGGTCTTTGCCTTTGTCTGCAGGTCCACCTAGGTAAGCTATGGTAAAACATCTCGATTTCAAATCATCACATACACACACAGCTGCAGCCCAGTGGAGTCCATTGACCCCAACACTCTAAGCTGAGGATCAGAGAGGAGGTGAGTAGGAGGAAAGTAGACATTTCTCATTATGGTTCAATCCACTAAAGCTCAGCTTACAGCAGCCCACCTGTGGTTACCCAGCCAACAGCAAAACACTAACTACACAAATACACGGCAGGATCTGTTGCCCAAATCAGTTCATGGCTACAATCACCTGCTATATTTTCTAAGGCTTTCCATTGAATGTTAAATTGAATTAATTACATGCCTGTTAACTTAGCAAATTAGCATTTGCTCTAAAAAAAAAGATTCAAAATCATTCTATTATTGTAGCAGATGAAGGTGGCTTTTGAAATCAATACATTGTTTTATTTCCATATCACTGAACATGAGCTGCTCACTGGCTGTAGTCCACAGCAATCCATTTTGTACTTGTTTTCAATCTGTCTAGCATCCATGTTGATTTCATTTAGATCTATACATGTTCAATATAACTTGTCAAATCTTCACTTAAGAGTTAGGACTGAAAAAGCTTCAAGGATTTACGCTCTACAGTTCTTTCAGGTGTACACACACATTCACAAGCATTCAGGACAGAGGCTAAGGGATTGATTAAATAGAGAAATTGAATTTTGGAGCAGAAAAAGGTGAGTGTTACAATAACCTTGTGCCCTTAGATCAACGTTAAAGACGGAAAAAGAGAAAATGAGGTAGAGAGAAACATGAAGATGGGGGAGGATTTTATTTTGACCTGATTTAAGATGCCAGCGGTTTGTCCTCTCGTTTTACTCTCCCTCTGCTGTGTCTTTATCTCTGACCCGTTCTGCTCTGCGTTGTCCATTTCTCTTTTATACAAACCACGTTTTACCACCCACATATAAATATTGAATGTAAAAAGGACGTCGTCCTCCTACCTGATACCATTGTATTCAATACAAAAGCAATTTAAGCACAAAGGAAGACAGGTAAAACTGTAATATGTGTGAAGTGTTATTACAATTGAAAATATCTGTTTTTTTCATTTTAATATATTTTAAAATGTCATAATTTTAGCAAAGCTGAATTTTCAGCAACATTACTCCACATGATCCTTCACAAATTATTCTAATAGAATTATTGTGTGGCCAAGAAACATTTCTTTTATAAATATTGACTTGATATTATAATATTGATTCTTTGATAACTAGAGTTCAAATGAGCATAATTTATAGAAAACTTTTGTAACGTTATAAGTGTCTTTGTTACTTTTGATTCTTATTTTGATTCTTTTTGGAATCTTTTTCAAACAACATACATATTTTATTTTATACAACAGTTCTTTCTGGTCTTCAAAGGAGAGGAGTGTGATATTCTAGTGATAACAGAGCTTCAAACGTTTTCATCATTTGTTATCACTCAATTTGTGATATTTCTCAGAGCAAGTGGAGTTTAAGAGTTTTTCAGATGAGAATATACTGTCTGTTAATAAAGAAAACATCTATTTGAATATTTGCTTTGATGTTTTCGGGGATGTGAGCTCCAGAGCGTCAGCACCCATTCACTGCTCATGAATATTATTATTCAATAAATAATGTTTTATATTTATAATAGTAGTATTTAATAATAGTATTTGGTATTTAGAAAGGGTGTGCTTGTTCCTGATAGTGATTAGATACATTGTTCCGCCATTAGATGGCAATAAGAGATTTTTTTTTTAAATGAGTTAGCAGTAAAGATTTTTTTTTTTTAATTAGTTAGTAAAGACTTTTATATTGAAAGAGACTGAAACGGCTGTAAACAAGAAAGTTATTTTTATTTTCATCAACATTGAGCAGCGTTGTCATCAGAAATCAGATGAGAGGATAGTACGACAAAGATATTGCTTTCTTCAGTGGACATTCAAACTAATATTTTACTGTGAATATCAGATTGCTATGAAAAATGAATGCTGTATCAGATGCAGGTAATCACACTCACTCCATCTCAGTCCATCTCTCTCTGTGTAATACTCTACATAATACAGTGAGATTTTAATACAGCAATACAATAAGCTTTCAGTTAAGCAAATCATTGTTCCTTTTTTAGTAGTTCTAAAGTGATGTTTTTGAATTGATATACAGAGGCTTTGGAAGGTAGTAGTTTGCACAAGAGGGTTTTATAAGACACTCAGTTGATGTTTCTTACGTATTTACACAGTTGTGCTACTGAACTGTTGTATAAATGCAATATCACACTCATAGCCTTGCTATATGGCTGTATATTGGCACGATGTGCGATACAAGTGTGATATTGCTCATATATCATAGGGGATGTTTTACTAGTTTCCACATATTTTGGAGAGCTTTTAAAATTGCAATGCATATTTTTCCTTGTCTGCTTTTTTGCCACAGCTCAGGATAGTCTTTAGTAAAAGATTTGGGACTGTGCACATTCTTGTGGTGGCATTTGGCTATTAATTACTGCTATTAATAAAAAGAGACCTTTGATATATTATGCCTCCTTGATGTTTCAATAGTAAATGCATCAACCGATGCTTCCATGCTATTTCACAGTGTTTTTAAAACATTAATTTTAACGATGTGCCATATTTTCAGGCCAGCAGAGGTTTTGAAGTCTATCATATGGAGCTTTATAAAAAAAAAAACACAGGACCCACTTTGAGTCTCTGATCTGCTATTCTCTTATACAGTACATAAAGACTGTCATTGAACGTGTTTAAGGCTTTTTCAAAGTGGAATGAAAATACTGAATATTGATCATTTCACAGGAGCAGGGATTGCTGGCAGTTTCTGTTGGCTGGAGTGAGACTGTGTTGGCGACAGGATTCAGATTGGTACGATGAGTGTGACTGCCTTTGATGCTAAAGTGTTTGCGTACCTGTAGGTTTCTGTGCATAAGCATACGTGCCGCTTTTTCATTGCGTTCCCCTCTATTTCTCTCCCTCCTGCTCTCGTGCTCTCTCCTCAATCCTGTAAAACACTTCAAACCAATAAAATGCTGTTGCGCTCCTGTCTAGTCTAGATTGAACAGGAGAAACAGGTGTGGTCTGTCTGTGATCAGCCTTGTTAAACACACTGCAGCTCAGAACACAGGCACTGTCTGCACAGACAGAATATCTGATTAAATCCCTATTGCCTCGCCACACTAGAATGCACCACAGTACAAGATATACGCTGCTGTCCTTTATTTCTTCACCAAAAGTATCAACATGCACTAGAAAACATGAAGATTTGTGCAGATGAAAAAGTGCAAACATAAAGGTCAACACAATTAAGTGGATTAGTCCTGAAAAAGCTGCAGCTGATTAAATCATTGCATTCTTCTCCTCCCTAAACACCTGGCACGTTACAGCAGGTGGTCGAGCTGGAGGTGCTAGCCAAAAAATGATTAACCAATATTGCTTGTGACTGTATTAAAAAGCTACAGCTGTAAATTTTTCCACGGTGTTCCCAGTATTACGGGAGATCAGGGCGAAGGGAGCCACGGGGTAAGACAAGCCATCACTTGTTTCTAGGCCGCCAAACACAAAATAGATTATGTAAGAGAATTCTATGATAGAAATAATCTGTTCTTTTGGTCTGTGGTGAAGGAGGACGTGGAGGGCTAATTTGTGTTAAATTTGTGGCCGCCACACCTCAGGTGTGCATTATTTTTTTAATAATTCAACAGCCTGGAGTCAAATATTCCACTGTTACCACACCTGAAGACACTGTTCAGATGATTTATTTCAAGATATATGTTAGGATGTTGTCTTTAAAATGCCCTTGCATGTAATTTATTATGCATCTCATTCCAAGCTTCTATTGCAAATTCCAAAACATCATTTTAGAGCTAGTAATACAGGCTTGACTCATTGATAATGCAGTTATTAGAGATAAATAGATTATCTGAGTCTGTCTGTCTCTCAACAGTGTTCAGCAGCAGCATCTAATAGCGAAACTTTGAGTTCAGCTGCTTCAAGAAAGACGATGATACTTCTGCGCTGCTAAGAAATATGTAGCTTTTCAGCAGAACTACTTCAAAGGAGGAGGTCAGCCCTGACAAGAAGTTTCTGTGCATGTGTGCATGTGATCTTGGATCAACATTATTCTCCAAAAATATAGACTTAACCCAATCCTTACCCCTAAACCTAACCCTAACCATAATTTACTCCTAATACCAGAGGGAAATAATCACTGATTAAAAAGGGTGTAGAAAAATCTAACTCTGATCATAAGCCTAAAACTGACATTTCCTGAAAAGTTATTCCTTAATTCTTATTGGTTGATTGAAGGATGTTTCAGGATCAACAAGGATGTTGATCCAGGAACATGTTGTACTTGGTGAAATCACGTTCACCATGCCTGTACTGTATTTTTGCACTTTCAAATAAAAGAAAACATGATTTTTGTTGATAACAATTTCAAGGGAAAAACCGGGAAATAGTTTGTTGTTTTTGTCCAAAGTTCTGTCATGAAACTCTAGACGCCACAGTCCGATAGGTTCTAATTGACATTATGACATCATTATTCACATGGCGCAGCTGATTGGTTCTTTTTGTATCAGCAGCCAATGAGTTTGCTGCTCAACATTCAACATTCATTCACGCTAGTGTTTGCTGTAGCAGTTGCACCACGCTTCGGAAACCCTCCACCTTCCCCAGCTCCACCTGTATAGATCTGCTACAGGGTGATTTCATACATGTTATATATGATCTACTGTAGCTGATCTACTTGAATGCATACGTTGTCATGTACATTACCATGCTAAATTCTCTGAGAGTTGTCATGACAGAAATTCTGTGGTATTTTAGTTCTTTTGCTGGTCTTGGCTGTAAGAACTTTGGCTGAATTCCTTTATGTCCAGAGTTACAATGACGCAGAGAAAACTGATGTGGGAGACTGTTCAGATACAGTACATGCCACCTAGCATTATCTTTTGGGGTAAGGCTTTTGTAAAATGCAGGCTGTAGGCTAAGATGAGCCACCAGTGCCCATATGATAAACAGGCTTGACGGAATGGAACATTATATAGAATTACAATTACAAAAGTTTGGGCTCACTAAGATATTTTTAAAGAAACTAAAACTTTCAATCAGACAAGATGCATTAAATAGATCAAAAGTGACATTAAAGACATTTATAATGTAAAAGTTTCCACAGTTTCCACAACGGTACTTAGCAGCACAGCTGTTGTTAGCATTAAAAAAATAATTGGAAATGTTTCTAGAGCAGCAAATCAGCATATTAGAATGATTCTTAAGGATCCGGTGACATTAAAGACTAGAATAATGATGTTAAAAATATAGTTTTACATCACAGGAGTAAATAACATTTTGAAATATTTTAAAATAGAAAACAGTTACTTTAAGTTATAACAGTAATTCACAATATTACTCATTTTACTTTGTATTTTAGATCAAATAAATAAAAAATCTTACACACATATGTGTATGTGGTTAAGTTTATATATACTGGCAGGGACTTAAACCTGAATACACAAGAGCCAAAGGGACTTGTGTCACCTAAATTGAGGTCCCCATGGGTACAAAAGCTTATAAATCATACAGAATTTACAGAGTTTTTTTTTTTTTTTTGAGAAACTAAAAATGCAGAAAGTTTCCTGTGTAGATTTAGGTGTAGTGTTGGTGTAGGGTGATAGAAAATATGGTTTGTACAGTATAAAAACCATTACGCCTATAGAGAGTCCCTACAAGGATACACTCTAAAAAATAAAGGTGCTTAAAAAGGTTCTTCACAGTGATGTCATAGAAGAACCAATCAGTCAAAGGGTCTTTAAAGAACCATCTCTCTCTTACCCTTTTATAATCTGAAGAACCTTCTTTTGCCACAAAGAACCTTTTGTGAAACAGAAAGGTTTTTCAGATGTTAAAGGTTCTTTATGGAACCATTTAGACAAGACAGGTTCTTCTATGGCATCGTGAAGCACCTTTTTAGGGGTGTAGCTGACCAGACTGTGTGTGTGTGTGTGTGTGTGTGTGTTACATAACACACCAGTCCAGTGAGAGCAATTATGTTTTGACCACTGCTTGCTGGGAATGTGGCAGCATCTCTGCAGTTAGCCATCTGTTGAGTGGACACGACTTAGAATCAAATCAAACGGTGCCGCCCACATGCTGTGATGGTATCGATACTCTCACCTCCCGATGCTTCATCTATCTCTCCAGAACTCCAAAACAGCGGGAACATCACTCTGCGTCACACTGACTAATGAACATTGATAGCCCTTGAGGAGGACAGTGGGTAATCCCTGGAGCATGTTGAGGAGACGGGGATCAATAAACGCTGCTTAATAACTGTCCATCTCTCCAGCCGCTAACACTGATGACCATTTGGTCAACACAATACTCCCGCCCTTTGTCTTCATTGTCACGTTTAATTGATTTTAAATGATGATTGCTAATATTTTTGTTTTGCATTTGTGCATGCAGGAATGTGCCTTTAAAGTGTGGACCCACTACTGAAAACGTGCATTTACAAATTGATTATCTGAATATCAGTTTGTTCCCATTTTGCTTTAATTGACTCCATATATTTGTGTCAAATCTCATAGCTATAGCATAGTATCCAACATGATTTCAGAATTTAAGATTTTTTTTTTTTTAATTTTCAATATCCTTTCTGTTTATTTCTTTCTGTTAATTTCTTAAAATTTTGAAACCCAAATTTTCATTGTGACCCCAGACTTTTAGGTCCCACTCTTTATGTACAATTGTATTGCCTTCAGCAAAGACCACGCAGACTTAATTAAACTACTTTGTACCCTTCAGTGACAGCCATCAAACTCTAGCACCTGCATAATGAGAGACTCAATATTGATACCGTTTATCTCTGTTCTTTAACTCAAAAAGTTAAAACACGAAGACAATCCAGGTAGGAGCAACAAATTCACTTTACCTACAAACCATACTATTCTGGTCAATCTATACAGTAGGCTCTACAAAGACAAGCTAGAAATGAGTTTTATTGAGTAAAATGGAATGGGGCAGTAAGAATGAGATTGAGAGATCAGGGGAGTGAATTGCCTTGTAATTGCAAACAAACCAACAGTTGAGTGCACGTATGTGAGGCTGTGTGTGAGAGAGAGAGGGAGAAAGAGAGAGAGGTGCATGCTATCATAGTGATCTGACTGTCATGTAAACATGCTGTTTGCTCTGATGAGGTGCTGTGCAGCATGGGACTAGTACACAAAACTACTAAAGCATTTAACTGTGAAACAAACATGCACATGCAAATATTTACCTAGTTATAAATTAAGACATGTACACTACACTACAATAAAACTATTGCAGTTTCAATAAATAAAGCAAGCAAGCTCTAGCAATCAAGCTTCTGATTAGTTAACACTCTAATTAATATAAAGTATGGGCAAGCACAGTAGAAATAGATTGAGAAATGTGGCACTATTGATCAGGGCAGCTGAACAAAAGTCCAAGTTCATTTTAAACACTTTGGCATTCTCCTTACCTGCCCTGAACTTAGCTATGAAGCTAATGATAACGGTATCACACTGAGTAAAACTACCCAGCCACAGCTGGTTGTACAATAAAAAAAACTCTTTTCCTTCATCTTTTATGAATAAAATGTGACATAAAATGTAAGCTCAGTGTGACATTTTGTAACTTTCAGACTTCAAACCTCTGTATGAACTATATTGTTCCCAGCTCCAATCTGCTGAAAGAAAGAAAGGTACAAAAGGCTGTCACTGTGGCAGCACCTAAAGGTAAAAAGGCTGAAAGTTACATCTTTGTAACTTATTTACCCATAGATGGTACATATTAGTACTTTAAAGGTACTTTTTCCAGGATTTTTCTCCATTTTTCTCCATAGTGGACTTCAGTGGGGATCAGTGGGATGAAAGTTCAAATTGTAGCTTCAAAGGGCTCTACGCAATCCCAGCCAAGTAATAAAGCTCTTATCTAGTGAAACGATCGGTCATTTTCTTAAAAAAAGACAAATGTATATACTTTTTAACCACAAATGCTCATCTTGCACTAGCTTTGCAATGTGCATCTGCTGTTTTACTAACAGCTTGCAATAGCACAAACTGTCTTTTGGCATTTAAATTGTACTGTCAGGTTTTACTAAAGATGCGCAGTGAAGAATTAGTGCTGAAGAGGCATGGACAGTTATTTTTGTGCCTGAATTTCCCTTTCAGATGCAAAATTTATGGGAGGAGAGTATTCACACACAACACGTTTTACTAACATTTGTGCTCGTCAAATTACTGGCATTTGTGCCATTATTTAATGCCCCAAAAAAGAATGCCTTAAACTATTTTGTGCTTGAAATGGCTGCAATTATTGTTGCTAGGAGGAGGCACCGCAGAGAACAGAGAGGTAGAAGGCAGAGGATTTTTTCCACATGTATTAATTTATTTGGAATGCCAAAAGAACACATTTGAATACATCATTTGTCAAGCCATGTTATTTTTAATTTGCTTCAGGAAATAAAAGATGACTTTGAACACTCACGTAGAAGTCACGCAATACCAGATCTATCAAAACTTCTAGCAAACCTTAATTTTTGTGGCTTCAGGTTTTTTCAACGTACTGTGGCTTCTTTATTCTTTATTTGCGACTGCTTTAATTGGCGCTGCGCTTGGTATGTTAATGAAATGTTGCATCTGTGTTTTTTAATTTGCGCATAGTAAACAATGTTGGGGGTAACACATTACAAGTAATGTGAATTATGTAATAATGTTACTTTTTTCAAGTAACTATTAAAGTAACGCATTACTTTTGAATTTCTAAGAAAATATCTGAGTTACTTTTTCAAATAAATAATGCCAGTTACTTTTTTCCCTATTTATTGATTGACAATTCTCCTGTCTGGAAACTGGGAGTAAACATGATGTTACTGTATTCTAGACTAAATGTGAAGATGCATTAATTCATCTCACTCACAAAAAACAGATTCAGTATTCCTCAAAATGAATAAACAGTGAAATGCAAACGCAACCCTGCAATAATTAAATATGTTAAAAAAACAAAACAAATATCCTTTATGTATTTAATGCCATTTTATTAACCAGTGTCTTTGGTGCTGACCTTCGATGATGTAATTCAACCATACTAATATGCAAAAAATACTTTTAAACTAACATTTGTGCTTCATTTTTTAATAGATGAAGAATGATCTCCTGCATAAATGTACTTTTCCTCCAGCCTGAGGTGAATTCATTTCATATCACTTTTGGTGTAAAAGGGCTTTTACATTAGAATTGTTTTATATTAAAAACAAAGAAGGCTCAGAGCTTGGTATTTAGCCTGGACCCAGCGTGCTCCCCCTGTATTGAGGTAGTAATGGGCTGATAGTGAGGAGTGGTAGTGGAGGGTGGAGGTGGTAGAGGGATGCTGAAAGACTGCAGAGAGAATAAACGTAAGACGGTTTAGCCATTTATAGAGGTTCTCTCTCGAGCTGATAGGATAGATGATGTAATTGCTGATGATGAATTGGCCAGGTTAATTATCTGAAGGTGCTCCTCCTGAACTTTGTTAATAAAACATCATTTTTGGAATTGTATTTTCACGCTAATTTGCCCTGTTTAGTAAAACTGGCCCCAAAATCAACATTGTTGTTTTACCTTTTTTTTTGTAAAGGGCGTTTGACTTTCTTTGCACGCTCGCTTTGTAAACACTGGGTCGGTACTTCCACCTTCATCACGTGTGACCTTTCCAGAGTGACTTAGTTCACCCTGTTACAGTAAGTAATGAATAATACCTTTATGCTTAAATACCAAAACAAGAAGATTCGAGTTGTTCTGCTCCTAATCATCAAATCTCATGTTCAACTTTCTAAAGAGTTTGTGTGGAGACTTTGCAAAGTGGCTGTTATTGAAAAATGGAATATAAGAATCAACACAAAGAGGGCATTCCCTTTAAAGTCTTAAAGGTACAGCTATTGCAGCAGCAAAACTAAACCTATTAAAAGTCAGAGAGAGTCAGAAATTACCAACTTCGGTGCAAACCTTCACAAAAAAGATTAATGGATGTCAGGAGAACAATGGAATGATAAAATAAATAAATATTTTTAATGACCCATTTACAAAGTTGCATTCTCTCGCTGTCTATTTTATCTTCCACTGCTGTATTCTGTATTGCGATGTGTTGTTTGTCAAATATTGCCTTTTCTTTTGTAAAAGATGAAGCAAAAGATAAAGGAGCTTTTTGAGAGTTCTTTGTGAATTGCATTCCAAAGCTAAAGTGCATGTTTGAAGCTTCAAGAGTCTTTTGTGAGCTGTTTTTTAAAACAGAAAATTATGCAATCATACAGAATAAGCCGATAGCTTGCCTTCTTGTCAAACTACAAAACTGTGCTCTCTGTTTAATTTCCAAACCAACTTCGCAGTGCTTGTTCACAATAGACACCTGCACTGTTAATGACTGGTTTATCAGTCTCCACCATATTTTGTCCTCATTACGAGCCAATCAGCATGGTGTATTTTGTCAGTCTGCTAATTACAGGCCAATCAGCTCAGTGCATTTTGGTGAACCGCTCATTAGGAACCAATCAACTCAGTGTGTTTAGCTGAACTGCCCACAGATTCTGCCACTTGTTGCCCTGATTTGACCTATCGGTCCTTTCTATTAGCTCCCTTTCCACGAAGGGATCAAAGGCAGAACTATGTGAGGCATATCCAGTGTGGCCTAACCTAATTATGACTGATACCATGCCAAGCCTGCTGCCTTCAGCCTTTGACTGTAATGAGCATGGTGACAGCTGGCAGTACACCATGTATGTTACACATACAGGAAGAGTTAGTCATGTTACACCAGAGGTGATGCCCCTTTTGTCTTCACATTTATATGCAATGAGTGGCTTTAATCCATGTGAATGAGGTTTAGGCACACCGTTGCTAGAAAGAATGCATGCAGGTTTCATTAGAACTAGCAGAGATAATGTTAAATACAGTGGTAAATACAGGCAACTTTTTATTGTCTACTGTGAGAATTCACAGGCGCCACATCACTGCAGTTGATCTGTACACACACAGTCCAAATTTAACACTCGCCACACACCAAATACAAGTAAAAATAGATTTAGTGAGTAAACAGAGTTTCTCTCTAGGTGGTCGGTAACTTTATTAAAAAGAACTGCATGAATGTTAGCTTTAGCCTTGCTGATGTAAATGACAACTTACCTGTCAATCTGATATGCTTTGCCTATCTTCTAACAGTGAAAGATTCAGCATCATAGGATTTTTTTTTGTTTCCAGAAGTTCATGATGCAACATAGTCCTTGCATTACACTACAAAAGTGAAAATTTGAGAGTCAAAATAACAATATCTTCACATTTTTGTAGTTTTATAAAGAGAGACAGAGACTTAGCTTAGCTTATTGATGCTGCAAGTGAGACAATGACCTGTACTGTTTGCATTACCACAATCAATGAATATAGACTAATAATCTGTTTGATCAGCTTATTAGCTCTTTAAAGTTGGAACAAAAATTTACAGATAATTTACTCACCCCCTTGTCATCCAAGATGTTCGTGTCTTTCTTACTTCAGTTGATAAGATGTTTCTTGAGGGGAAAAAAATCAGGAATTACCTTAATAGTGGACTTCAATGGTGCCCCCCAAGTTTGAATTTCCAAAATGCAGTTTAAATGCAGCTTCAAATGGCTCTAAATGATCCCAACGACGAAGAAGGGTCTTATGTAGCAAAACGTCAAACGCTCGTCTTGTCTAGATCTGCGTCAACTCTTTTTTTTCTGGTTCAATACAATCAATACATTCGTTTTCTTCCCCAACTTCAACGTCCTACATCGCTGCAGAAGTACCAACTCAGTGTTTACAAAGTGAACATGCAAAGAAGATCAAACGCTTTTCAGAAAAATGTAAAACAGCGATGTAGGATGATTTTGACATTGAAGAAGAAAATGAGACAGGAGTTTTTCAACATACCCTAACTGTATTGACCTGGATTACACAGACCACGCATGTGCATCGCAGAGATGAGAAAGACGAGCATTTGAGGTTAAAAAGTATAACTTGTCAATTTGTTTAGAAAATGATTAATCATTTCGCTGAATAAGACCCTTCTTCCTCGGCTGGGATTGAAGCTGGATTTAAACTGCTTTTTGAAAGTTCAAACTTGGGGGCACCATTGAAGTCCACTATATGGAAATAATTCCTGAAATGTTTTCCTCAAAAACGTTTTCCTTTTTTTTATCGACTGAAGAAAGAAAGAAATAAACATCTTGGATGACAAGGCAGTGAGTAAAATCTGTAAATTTTTGTTGGCGGTGACCTTCTCCTTTAATATCTTTTTACCAATCAGGTAAGTCTTTAAAAATAACACTTAAAAAGTCACTGTGCAATTGCAAAAACAGAAAATGACATTTACAAGAAAATTATGCTTTGTAAAGTATGTTTTGTAAAAGAGTAATGTTAAATGGCCACCAAAAATAAAATTAAATTAAATTAAATTAAATTAAATTAAATAAACCACCCACTGAAAAAAGTTAATTTTGGACCCTGAACACACACTCGTTAAAGCCAAAGGCACATGTTGGCTCTACAGGGGTTGAGGTTTAGACATTCTCCAAGCTTGAGTGTTCTGTTCTTCATGAACAAAAGTCTCTCGCAGACAGAAGGGACAGAAAGGCTACAGTAAACAGAACAAAACGTGCCACAGTTCACACATCACTTTATATCCCCTCCCAAGCAGAGACCATGAGACCCTGCATTGTTGATCTGTATTCTTGTGGTTGCGGCACATGGACTCGACAAGAGTCTGAGCCCTGTTCATTTGTATTCACGTGACTGTAGCTCAGGCTCAGTTCCCTCTTATTCGCGAGCAGCCGCCGTAGCACTAACAAGAAGTCTCTGCTTGTGAGCAAGGTGGTGGCGTTCTTCAGCACCCTGCCGAGATAAAATCACTCCAGACAATCTCCGGCCTTTCCCATTCCGCCTGTCGGCATGCCGCATGGAAGTCGTAAAAATGCCAGATTCTTTTATTGAGGCTCTGGTAATTGTCCTGGCAGTTTAATCGTGCCTTTACAAAAGACGGCGGAATGACGGGCCGTTAACATAATGAGCGGCTCTGTCACCTCCTCCTGTGCTTCAGTCCTTTCTGCCCGCTCCACAATTGCGTGTGTGTGCGCTTTCCTTTATCTAAATCCAAAAAAGGTCTCCATTTCTCCTCTTTTCTTCTCCACTCTCTCCAGATGATAGGGGCGGATCGGATCCTGTGCAACATCCCGACTGAATGGATGACTGACTCTAAATGAGCTCCCACCAAGGGTGCATATTTCAGACCTGACCTCACACATGCACGCACACACTCACACACTCACACACTCACACATATAGGTCTATACATATCGTCAGGTGTGCTAGTTACAACACCATACTAGGGCTAGGCGGTATGATGGCAGAAATGTGTCATCCTCTGAAGATCTGCCGCAGTACATATCCATGCACAGGGCATGAGGAGGGACAGCATGTTCATTTTCTATTTTTTTGTCTTGTATTGTTTAATGCTGTTTGCAGCATTTCTGTGGGTCTCATGATGTCTTAAATCGGCCCTTCCACAATTTAAGGGCTTAAAAAGTTTTAAATCATGGCAGAAAGTCTTAAATTCTTACAGCTATTCAATGTTGTATGCACTGCTAAAAATAAACATCTTACTCAGTGTTTTAGTCTTGTTGTCCACAAAGCCTAAACATAAGCAAACATATTGATGTATTGTGTTCCTTTAAAGGGATAGTTCCCCCAAAAATGAAAATTACCCCCTGATTAACTCACCTTTAAGTCATCCTAGGTGTACATGACTTTCGTCTTTTAGATTAATACAATCAGAGTTATATTTAAAAATGTCCTGGCTCTTCTAAGATTAATAAGGTCAATAAACAAAAACCATGACTATATCAACATGCAATTTTGTTGGCGAAAAAAGACGAGACTAAAATGTATCCAAAAAATTTAAACTTTACCAAAAAACTCTCTTTATTTTCATGTGTGGTTGCCAGATAACAAGAGGTAAAATCCCCGGATCAGAGCATCGCTGTTACAAGTATACATTTTCTGCCTGGTGTTTTGCTTATTTTAAGCAATCTGAAAACACAGACAAACAAGCTGGAGTTTAGCAATCTACAGTAAATGAAAGCATCATTCAGCCATGTCTGTGTTCTGTCATGAAATCTCGACTATTTTGTTAGCGATTGTGGTTGCTGAATAAATGCACTTACTCAACCAATGTTGTATTAACACAGACTATTGCAATTTGGAATTAGTGGAATTACTAGTTATAATATTTTTTGTTTGTTTTAGCAGTTTTCATAATGTAGACAGATAGAGTGCATAAGTCTTTATGCCTATAATAAAAAGCCTATAATAAATCAGTACACTAGATGAGGTAAAATAAACCATGTGTATGAGTTTACATTCTATTGATTTGTGCTTACTGGTGAAGGTACAATACCTAAAATGCAAAAGTAAATTTATCAAATAACAACAATCGATTATAATTTTGAGCAAAAATATTTTTTTATCAGTTTTACCATTTTACAGCATGCCAAAAATGTGACTAAGATTTCTTTGACTAAAATGCTCATACATTTCAAAATGCTTGCTACAGATGTGAAAATGCAGAAAATCGAACCTGATCCGAACTTTTTTATGATGGACAAAATTTTCGAACACAGTGTGTAAACTCGATTGACACAATGTGAGGTTGTATTTATTTTTTAATGTGCGAAAATTTCAGACGGAAATTTCGGACTCAGTGTGCAATGACCTTAAGACTAAATGAAAAATGGCTGCCAAAATTAATTAATTAACAGCTAATTAATAATAATCGTATTGCAAAAATGTCAAATTTTCATTGACTAAAACTAAACTAAAATATTGAGACTTTAGTCGACTAAAACTTGACCAAAACTAAATAGCATAAGGTTCACTAAATATGATAAAAACTAACAAGGACATTTAACACGGGACTAAGACTAAGACTAAAATTGAAAAAAGCTGACAAAATGAACACTAGAGAGAGCAAAACAAAACACACAAAACAACTAATTAGAAGTACAAAATGAGGATGTGTAAAGAAAAATGTTAGAGAATATAAGAGGAAACTGGTTTTCCTTTGCTGTACACAAAACTCTTCACCAGAGCTTACGCTACTCCTACTTGTTATGTCATCCGCTAGAATGCCATGTTCTCATGAACGTGTATGACAGGTAGAGGAAAGGATATTTTTCTTACACAAATGGATTGATTCACTTCAGAAGGCCTGTATTAACCCCTTTGGAGCTGTGTGGAGTACTTTTTATTAGAGATGGATGTACTTTTTGTTGCTTCAAAATCTCGACCTAACTCACTGCCATTATAAACCTCGGAAGAGCCAAGATTTTTTTTAATATATCTCTTGATTATATCTGTATAAAAGACAAAAGTCATATACACCTAGGATGGCTTGAGTAAATCATGGGTCAGTTTTCCTTTTGAGTAAGCAATCCCTTTAACTGTTTTACTTTATTTGGTCTTAAGCCCAAAACACCCAGCATGATTTTCATCTGTCCCAGATAAAAAATTGGCATCGTGAAACAATCGTGGCGATTTCTGTGATCGTGGCTCCTAATCTGTGGTCCTGTGTCGTACAGTGAGAGAGATTCAAAGACGGACGTTGTCATGCTCATGAGACCAAAGATAGTCTACGGTCATTTTCTGACAGTGTCAGAAATTCAGCCTGATGGTTTGTTTGCTGCCACATCCCACGTTTATTGACCAGCCAATAAAAATGCGACATGAAACCAACGTGACATGGCATTAAAACTTAAAACAGCTTACCTCAAGCTCTTATTCCTTCCTCTTTCACCGCTTCCACTTTTTTCAGCACACATAAAAAATTCAGCTGCCAAAGTGTGATTCCCTTATGTACTTTTTGTTTACCACTAGCGCATGCTGATGAGGTTTTATTCGCCAATAGTAACGAGTCAATAGGTGTCATCGTATAGTCTACATGCATGTCGTGCATGTTTATCAGATCCATGTTGCACAGTGTGATTGGCAATGATCTTATAGTATTGCTAAAATCATGCAGTGTGTAGAAGGTTTTAAAAAGGTCTTAAATTTACCTTAATCAAACCTGCAGAAACCCTGTTTTTATGTTTTTATGTATAACAATAAACACGCATATGAATTGGAGTCTCCACTTTGGCATGGAGAATTGTTAGGGTGTGTTACAGTATTGAACACAATCATGACTTGCATAAACCCTAGCATAAAGTATTGACACATACGATTTTGGGTCTGTTAGGAAAAAAACAGAGCTGCTCAGCAAAACAACAATACTGCCAGTAAATGGCAGAACTCAAGAGCTATAATTAAATAGTTATAATGAAAAATTGTACTGCAATATGCTCAGATCTTGTACATGGGTCTAAGAATAACTTAAATGTCAGTGAATGTAATATTTATTAGCTCCTCCAAAGAGGTGAGAGCTTATTGCTCAAACCTTGCTAATAATTTTACCAACACACTCTCATGGAAGTTCACACTCTGTTTTTGGCGAATCGGTGTGTTTTTGTATGATCTTATTCTCATTTGTACATTTTGCCAAAATCAAAACATAAATTTATACGTAATCACAAACTTCATTTTTTATGAGATTGGGTTGATTAAACATTAATAAGTAAAGGCAGCAGGCTTGTTAGTTACCAAAAGATACAAAGACACACTAAAGTTTTAAGTTGTCCCAAAGACAACAAGGATGAAGTTAAGTTACAAAATGTTGGTTAAAAGGATAGTTAACCAAAAACGAAAATTCTGTCATCATTTACTCACCCTAATGTCATACAAAACCCATAAGACTTTTATTAATTTTGAAAACAAAGTGGAACTTTGACAATTTGAAAAGTCTTCCTAAAAGACATAATCACTTTATATGATGAACAGATTTAATTTAGGTTTTTGTTCACATTAAAACAATTGATCAACACAAAGCATATCAAATATGGTAAAAAGAAGCATAGATGTTTGTTATTTTTGATATTGTATTTGCAAGTATGGTTGAGCTTGTTTTCCATATTTGATGTGCTCTACAGTATGTGTGTGTGTTTATCAATTCTTTATGTGTGAATAAAATCCTTTTTACTGTGTTCCTAAATTAAATCTGTTCATCATATAAAGTGATCGGGTCTCTTCAGAAGACAGCTCAATTTTCTTTTGAACTTCTGAAAGTTTGTGGCGAATTAACTTTCAATGGAGGGACGGAAATCTCTCAAGTTTCATTAAAAAATATCTTCATTTGTGACGAACAAACGTCTTATGGATTTGGAATGAAATAAGAGTAAATGCTGATGAAATTTACACTTTTCATGATTACTCATGCCCTGATAAGATTTCAGTCATAGCTTCCGATGAGTCCTTTATTGAGACACATAGCATCGCTGTCTACTTGCCGCACATTAATGCTCATCTATCCCGCCTACTTATCCCCGGCTGAATCAAGTCAATCCCAGTCAATATTCACTCGCAGGGACTGCTAATTAAAAAGTCACCCCAAAAAATCATGCCGAACGAATAGACTAAGAGATGTATGCAGAGGATAATTAGCAGGGTGAAGACAGAGAACCTGGACAGGCCAGTAGGTGAGGGGAGGGGCCATTCACATTAATGCTGGTGAGAAACAGCAGCCGTGCCAGAATAAATTTATATCTCAGCGTGGCGCAATGAACAGCACTGCATAATGTAATCTGCCACAATTCAAGGTTACTAAATGTGTGGCTAACAAATTTATTCAATCCCCTAAGAGCTTAAAAGAGCTAAATGAGCATTAGTCTAGGAAAGGTGGAATTCATTTGCCTCACATGCGTGAATCTCACACTATTGTTAACTGTTGGAAATTACGTAATAATCACTCGAATTAACACCTTGAGAAAGGGTAATTCGGATTTGCTCAAAGAATAACTACACAAGAAGTGAAAGAACGAACACTTCAAAAGGTATGAAGCAATGTAACATGAAATTACAGGCTAATCATTCTGCTCATCTTTATTCATTCTTAACTTAATCATATTTTCTTCCCTCATGTGACATGATTATGTTGTAGACTTGGTAGCAAAGTTTCTCTAAATGATTAAACTGCAACAAAACAGTGGACGAACCCCATTAACATTTCTCCTTGGACTGGAACCGTGATGGCTGTCAAAGTGAAGTGTGACACAGAAGGACACAAACCAATCATCGCTCACATTGGTTGCATCTCCCCTGAAGGAGAGGACGCTTCATAGACTGACCCAAAATATTTGCTATTATCAGTGTATTTTGTTCCTAAAAGAGGCAAAATGAACACATGCTGACTTCGAAGTACTAAGAATAAAATGTCCTCACAAGGATAGTAAAACCTGAAATCACCTCATGTTGAGAAGCAAGGAAAACAGCTTAATAAACAAACTGAATGTGTCTTAATGAAAATGCAAAAAGGTTTGTGTGAGGGCTAGTTTTGTGAAAATATCATTAGACAGAAGTCTAAGGAAATTCTCAACCATGCACCACCAAAACAAACGTGTTCGAAAATCAGTGCAAAAGTGTCACTCTCCGTCAATGACTGTATAACATGTGCCTCTGGCTGTCTAGCTGGTGGCTATATGTCTTTCGTCCTCTGCTTGTGAACCTCTGTGGAAAACCAGTATGTGTCAAAAAGAGAGAGAGTATATACATTACACTGACAGTATGCTCTTATTCTCAAGACTAGCCCGTGATTCAGTGTCTGTTCTGGTTTTACTCCTGTTTTTAATCCTGTCCCACTTGTGGCTTTGGGTTATTGCTCACAATCCTATTAAGAATCTGTTGTGGCCTTTTGCTGTCTTGACAACAAGGGGTATTATGCACCTTTTTTATATTTGATGCTGGACCAGTGGCAGTCTTGGTTTCATTTGTTGCCCCAGGCTAGATAACAGCATAAATCAGCTTAGCATTCATTATGTAAGTGTTACACATGTTTTGGCTGATACAGTTTTCAGTGATACCTGTGGTAGAAAGGAAACCCAGGTTCAACATCCCGACTAAATATTGAATCTTTTTGAGAGAATCAAGTAAAATCACAACTGAACTTTACAGGCGATGCATCCTTGTTGAATGTAAAAGAAAGCTTTGACATTTTGATAATAACTATTTATGTGTTCCACTGAAAAGTGGCATATGTGCATTGTTGCAAACTGGGTTGCTAGATGATGACATTTTTTGCACTGATCATTCTGATAATTATCAAAGATACCTTTTTGGGTGAAGTTGTAGTCAAAAAAACAACTCGGAAATATGAGGGGTGCTTGTTTTAATGAAATGACGCTACTAATGACAACAACACCTCGCATTGACTTTCTCTTTGTTTCTTTTTAAGTTTGTGCGAACATTGTGACAGTCACATTAATCTCATAAATCTAACCCATTCGTGTTCCATATTCAACGTGGAGATTTAAATCTAAATGCAGTAAATGAAGCATGGCTCCTGCAGTAATTCTTCAGCAGGGCTATTAAACATCATACAATCTAAGAGGGTAAAACAGGACCGTCATCATCAATCTGAACTGTTTTTTCTCCACTATGGCATGCCAGGAAAGCTTTCCTCAAAACGTCTGCTTTCAGCCTGTTGCCCAATGCACAAGCGCTTCTCTTGAGACTGTTTGACAAAACTAAGTCTCAGTGGAATACACAAATGGAACGACAGGACGACAGGAGCCAGCGGCATGGGGTCTAGTTAGGAGGTATCCCTCGCAAACGCTTTTGACAAGAGCTCATGACTCCACAGTCTCAGACTGCTGGCTCTTCATAATTCTTTAAAGACATTTGCATAGCTGCAGTAGGATGCGTCCTGCGCTCTACCTGCGGACAGCGCGAGATGCCACGATGACGCGCACAGCTTGACGGACAGGGTGTCAGGCTGCTGCTTTAATGATGGAGCTAATGTGGCGTGAACAAGCGCATTAAATACAAGCGACAGGTAATTTTAACACACAAACATAATCGCATTAGCGGGTCGTCCGATCCGTCTCATTTGGTGTGCCAAACATGATAATGACACTTAGGTGCGCACTGACAATCTAGCGTAATATTAATGTCCCAAAAGCTGAGACACTTGAACTTTCGAATAGAACAACTTATAACAACATTGCAATCGCGAAAGAAACAAGTTGAAGTTAAAACGCAGCGACAGAGTACAGATGATTCGTGCGTCTGCAGGCAAAGAAGGGATTCATCATTCCCTTCACATCCGCAACAGCTGCAACTGAGCTCATCCTCCGTTCCCCTCAAATCAGCAGAATTAATCGGAGGAAAACTCACCAAAAATTGCCAGCTGGAACAAGTAGAGCCCGATGAGGTCCATTCTGCTTAGAGCCAACAATCTCGAGGCAGTAAAAGACTTTCGCGACTGCCCGTGTCCACTGGCACCAAAGTTGCCCAGAAAACGTCGTACTGCGTTCAGTGCTGATTTCCTCCAAAAATGCGAGACGCAATCCAAATCATTTCATAGGAACAGAGCACGTCGAGAATCATCTTTTATTCCCCAGCAAATCTGGCGCCGGATCGAGGGAAACAGTTGCGCAAAACCAGTGTCACGAAACGGCGCTATTTCATTAACAAGTTTGGATGCTGCGTTAAGAACCTCATTAGCACTCAAGACACTAATTGAAGAGCGATGCTGGTCTTCGGGAGTAAATTCGGCTGTTTTTCCTGTGGTGCTGCGTCTCTGTCTAACTCCTGAGCGCATGAGAACTGCACTGACACCAAATCACTGGACGCGTAAGAGCACTGCGCTCTGCCCTCCAACTCTACTGACAGCAGAGAGGAGCAAATGTGAGGAAAGCGAATGCAATTAAATGTCATACTGTACGGAATTGCGGATGCCTAAAAAGTAAGAGTATAGTTAAAAAGAGAGATTTTTTTTTTTATTTACAAATGTAGAATTTCATCGCGTTTTTGTTACAAGATTAGGGTTTCGAAAACAGAGAAATAGCCTAAAAATTCAATATTTCTAAGATTAGCGTTTGCTAAAAGGTAACCACTTCCATAGGAAGAGAAAACATTGTTTTATTTGTAAAGCTTTCAAAAAGAAAACCAGTTCTGTTCATCATTTGAATTCTACACTTGAAACGGGGATAAAACATGTAGTCTAGCAACAGTCGCACTGAAACGAATCACTGATAAAGATTTTAATAATAAAAAAATTACATTATCACCTACAACCCCTAAAGCCACCTGCACACAAACCATAACTTAATACTTTATATAGATACATATAGTTTGTAATACTTTATATACATACACATATATAGGTACATATAGATACTCACAATTTAAATAGACGTAAACAGAAGGATAAATGTGTCTAGAAATATTACTGTACTGACATATGGAAGATATAGCTTTTTAAAGTCAAATTTCATACTGAAAGTCCATATTTTACAATTTTTACAAGTTTAACATCACACCACAATGATTTATGGTGTAATTGTATATGTGTGTGTGTGTGTGTGTGTTTGTGACCCTGGACCACAAAACCAGTCATATGGGTCAATTTTTTGAAACTGAGATTTATACATATATGACAGCTGAATAAATAAGCTTTCCATTACTGTATGGTTTGTTAGGACAATATTTGGCCGAGATACAACTATTTGAAAATCTGAATTCTAGGGTGCAAAAACATCTAAATATTAACATTTAAAGTTTTCCAAATGAAATTCTTATGCATATTACTAATCAAAAATTAAGTTTATATATATTTACGGTAAGAAGTTTACAAAATATCTTCATGGAAAATCATCTTTACATCTGATTTTTGGCACAAAGAAAAATCGATAATTTTGACCCATACAATGTATTTTTGGCTATTGCTACAAATACACCTGTGCTACTTAAGACTGGTTTTACAGGGTCACATATATATTTGTAACAGCTAAGTCAAGTCTGTCACATAATATAGAAATTGTTTTATTTTCAGATTTTCAAAATGTTGGTTATTTTGCTGTCTCACAGAACAAAAACAAACAAGAACAGTTGAGGGACAAATGCATACAACTATAAATTATAAATTGATCATGTTTATTTTGAAATGTGTTGTTAGTTTGTCAGCAAACATAGAAGAAGCCATATGCACTCAAATATAGGTGAAAACCTCTGAACACGTTGTCCACATTAATCCAAAATATTTCCGTGATACATAAACATTTATTTTTTTAAAGTTGTGTAGACATTTCCCCAAGAATGAATAAATATTTATTTATTTACTTTGTGTACATGCCACTGTAACAGTTTCAACAGAGAGAAATATTCATTCAAGCTGGGAAGCAGAGCTCTCAGCCTCAGTGTAAATAAGAAATGAGTGACATTTCCATTAGGTTTGGCAAAGGTTGAAAATGTGTGCGTGATTGCTTGAGCTGTGTTCGATCTCACTGTATGTTTCTTCTTTTCATCACTTTTGTTCTCAGTGCTGGTGGCACCTTTGAAGTGTGGATGTAATAATTATGACATAATACCTGCTGCAGGTATTTTGACTGACAGGGAAGAGAGAGTGAACAAGTGAGAAAAAGTGAGAACGATAGATTGCTTGAGAGAGTGTGAGAGAGAGAGTTTGGCCAGTAAAATGTTTGCCAGCAGGGGTTTGGCACAGCATCCTCTCTCGCATGCTGGAAAACTGTGGAAACAGGCATACTAACGGCCCATCTGTTGAGAGAGAGAGAGACAGAGAGACAGAGACATAACAGAAAGTCCTTTTGCGCAGTGCTGACAGGTGATGACTCTACAGCACGTCCTCTTTAGTTTCATTCTGATTCATTCTGAACTTCTATAAAAGACTGATGAAATGTAAGTGTAACGTTTATGCAGTTAGAAGCATAATAAATGTCAAATGTGATTGTATATAATAGCATGTTGTGGATTTTGAAAGTTGGCAGTTACACTTTTCATATTAAGTCTATTTGAAAGCTAGAAGTTATTGTACAAAGAGTTCCTAGGAGAAAAGGTAAAGGTCAAGAGGCAAGTTGTCTCACCAGAACCATTACATTTTGTCATTAAACTGCCTAAATGTAAAAGGATAACTATGGTAAAAGAGTGTAAGATTTCTACAGTTTAAAAAAAAAGGTTAATGGTTAATGGTAAATTCCCTTACTGTATTTGGTGAAAATTTTTAATGTAATTTTTAGTAAAATGCTGTTAAATTAACAGATTTTGGAAGTGATTTTAGATTTTACAGTGAAAATGTGCAAATTGTCATTTTAATGGTTTTTCATTGAAATAACTACACTGTAAAAAACTATTTGTTGTCAACTTAAAATAATTTGTAACCTGGCTGCCTTAAAATTTTAAGTTCAGTCAACTCAAAAAAGTTTATTCAACTTGAAATGTTAAATTATACTAAGTGACAACTTAGATATTTGAGTTGAAACAACTTAAATTTTTAAGGCAGCTGGGTTACTTACCCATCTGTTAAGTTTAGCAGACACAAATATCTAAGTTGTTACTTAGTACAACTTAACATTTCAAGTTGACTAAACTTATTTTAGTTGACTGAACTTAAAATTTTAAGGCAGCAGGGTAACAAATTATTTTAAGCTGACAACAAATAGTTTTTTACAGTGTAGTTATTTCAATGAAAAAACATTAAAATGACAATTTGCACATTTTCACTGTAAAATCTAAAATCACTTCCAAAATCTGTTAATTTAACAGCATTTTACTAAAAATTACATTAAAAATTTTCAATTTTTCAACAAATTGTGTTTTTTTATTTTTTACAGTGTTTTTTGTTCTTAGTTTTCTTGTGTACATTACGGTTTTATGTTACATCTTGTTGTTGAATTTATGTTTATTGCAATATTTTAGTGTCATAACCCTAACCATGATAATTACCATGATGGTGTTTTATATCCATAAATTTCACGTTTAGAACTCTACAAAAACATTGTTAAAGAAAGCAAGCAATTAAGTAGCTGTACACTGACCCAAAAGCTTCTACATACAGCCCTTGTAACAAGTTTCCCATGTGTATTTATAGCCTATGTCACATGATTCATATTTTCCTTTCTATTGAAATCCATGGTCTGGAATGACAAGTTGTTATTATACAATATTTTGATACATTGCCGTGGGTTATCATCTCAGCCATTTCATTTCAGCTTAGTCTGAACTTTAATCTCCTGTAATTAGTTCATCTATCAAACGCTTGCACCTTTGGGTTTTATTTGAATACATAATCATGCAAAGTTCATACATACATACTTTGAATTTGTCTGTGGCCTCAACTATCTTTTATTCATCTTTCATCCATTTTCGCCCCCAAATTCTCTATTCTCTGTCATATGATCCTCCATCTCCATCTCATTTGGCTGAATTGAACTAAAGTGAACATAAATAAACTGGGATAGACTGGGATTGTTCAGAAGGAAATGTAAAGCAGCAGAGGCTACAGGAAGAAAATAGTTTAGCAACACTTCCACACATATTACTCTTATTATTAATTTTTCAGGTGTTTAGGAATGATGGTAACCTACAGTACTAATCTACTTCCTTTTTATGACCTCAGGCCATCACTATGAATTGAGTTTCTGAACACAGAATAGACTTCATTAACATGTAAATGTGGCCAGTCAGTGATTGAGTTGGAATCCAAGGTTCCCCTTCAGTCGTTTCACTACGACGTTACATATGGGAACTCGCTTGAGAGTCCAATCATCTCCAAGCCTTATTCAAAAGGCCAATGAACATTCATGAACATTGGCGAGTGGTATTTGCATGCCGAGCCACTCCCCCGTACATACGGGTATATAAGATGGCGGCGTGCAACCACTCATTCAGACTTTTGCTTTTGGAGCCTCGTCTTCTGAGCCATTTAAAAAAAAAAAAAGAAAAGAGTTCCTGAGTTCACACTCTCTCTGCTGGCGTGCTGCCGAGCTACTAAAAGAGCTTCATCTAAAAGAGCGTTCGGCAGCCGCCAGCCTAATCCTGCGGGCTGCCGTTTTCACGGCATTCAAGCCTCCCGCACTCCAGCGAGCCCCGCCCGTTTGAGAGCACAGTTGTGCCGCGGTTTCTCCCTGGGCGGACCGGGATTTCAAAAGAGTGAATTTCTCGCGGCTGTCGAGGACATCTTCCCGGTATGTATCTCCGGCCGTGCGCTTCCGGGTGCGGTAGTTTCCTCGCCTCTTTGGACGGACATGATCGCTGTCTCACGTGCCTGGGCCGAGAGCACGCTGAGGCAGCGTTCACGGATGGTACGTGCGTTCATTGCGAACGTATGTCCATGGCTGCGTTAAAGTCCCGCCGCTCATTCATGAGTAGGCACCCCTTGTTGTCTTCCCGCGGTAAAAAAAAAATAAATAAATAAAAAAATAAATAAATAAAAGCCGCGATGAGGCACTTGGGGGACATTCAGGTGACTGTGCAGAATGTTCCGTCGGCCCCCAAAGCCCCGCGGACTTCTGCGTCACCGCGCAGTCCCGTTGAGCTGCCAGAGCAGTATACCTCCCCGTACAGCGGGCTGGGTATCTCCTTTGGCGCTCCCCAGGAGATCGAGATGTCTGCTGCAGCATCAGAGGGAGAGTCTGACGATGAGGCTGACGACTCGGCGGGTCGGTACCCCTCTGCGGTTGCCGCCCCGTCTGAGACGGATGCTGAACTGTCGGCTATGCTCCTCCGAGCCGCCAAGGAGATCGGTCTGGAGGTGCCCAAAACACCTCCGGCCGATCCCTCTAGGCTGGATGATTGGTTTCTGGGGAGGGCTCCCGCGGCACCGCCGCGCTCTCCCCCAGTGCCTTTCTTCCCGGAGGTGCATGAGGAGCTGGTGAGGACTTGGCGAGCCCCGCACTCTTCTCGTCCACGTCCCAGCTCCTCTCCCCTCGCCTCTCTCGACGGCGGTGCAACCCGGGGTTATGAGGCGGTCCCTCAGGTCGAGCGCGCTGTCGCGGTGCATTTATGCCCGCCCGGCGCTGCCACCTGGCGGGATCGGCCCCATCTCCCCTCCAGGGCGTGTGAGTTCTCGTCCGCTCTCGCGGGCCGGACTTACCGCGCCGCTGGACAGGCTGCCACCGCCTTGCACGCCATGGCCACCTTACAGGTGTACCAGGCCAAGGTGTTGAAACACCTGCACGAGAGGGGTTCTGACCAGGGTGCAATGGAGGAACTCCGCGCCGCCACTGACTACGAAGGTGACGGCGCGTTCCCTTGGTCAGTTGATGTCCACCATAGTGGTCCAGGAGCGACATCTATGGCTGACCCTGGCCCAGATGGCAGATGTCGACAAATCACGGTTTCTCGACGCTCCTATCTCCCAGGGCGGCCTATTCGGCGACACCGTCGAGGACTTTGCCCAGCAGTTCTCGGCGGTTCAAAAGCAGACGGAGGCGATTAAACACATCCTGCCCCGCCGCGACATTCCAACCACGTCCGCAGGGCCCCAACCTCCGCCTGCTCGTCGCCGAGGGCGCCCTCCCGCGGCTTCCAAACAACCAGCTCCGTCCCCTGCTAAGGTACATGACACCAGATTGGCAGCCCGACGTCGAGCTGGCCGTGGGAGAGCGGCGCCGCCCGCGTCTCAGGGGCCGGTCACCCACAAAAGATCTGCGAAGCGTCCCTGACACGGGCAACCTGGAGGTGGAGGGAATCGCTCTTTGGGGGATAACAACATCAACGTCCCCACTCCCGGTGGAGGGCCGGGAGCTGTCACAGAAAGAGTCAATTCTCTCACCTCCGGGGTTCAGGCCCCGAGTTCCATCTTTGAGCAGCGCCCAAGAAGTGTCTCCTCGGATTCGGACTCGGAGCCTGATGTCGCCAGCGCGGGAACCAGGGAAGAAGGTAAGCGCTGCCCAGTGCAGTCTGACTTTTCTCCAGGACGTTCTTCCTTCTGGGATCAGTCCCTTCCCCTTCCCCCCCCCAGGCTGCCCCACTGCGGTCACGTCGGTCAACGTCCCTTTGATACCCCTGGCGACCAGGCTGGGAGCCTGGCTTCAGCTTCCCAGCCCCTCGCGGTGGTTGATTCGGACGGTACGTCTCGGCTATGCGATTCAGTTCGCCAGGCGTCCGCCCAGGTACAGAGGCGTCCTTTTCACTTCTGTCCATTCGGACACACATGCCGCTGTGCTTCGTGCGGAGGTTGCAGTCCTACTGGCGAAGGACGCAATCGAGCCTGTCCCTCCAGCCGAGATGAAGTCAGGGTTTTACAGTCCTTACTTCATCGTGCCCAAAAAGAGCGGTGGGTTAAGACCCATCCTGGATCTTCGAGCCCTGAATCGGTCCCTTCTCAGGCTGCCGTTCAAGATGCTCACGACGAAGCGCATGCTAACATGCATTCGTCCCCAGGATTGGTTCGCAGCCATCGACCTGAAGGACGCGTACTTTCACGTCTCGATCCTGCCTCGACACAGACCCTTCCTACGGTTTGCTTTCGAGGGTCGAGCGTATCAGTACAAAGTGCTTCCATTTGGCCTCTCCCTCTCTCCCCGCGTCTTTACGAAAGTCGCGGAGGCTGCCCTGTCCCCTCTTTGGCAGACGGGCATTCGCATCCTCAACTATCTCGACGACTGGCTTCTCATAGCTCACTCGCGAGATCTGTTGTGCGAACAGAGGGACTTGGTGCTCCGGCACCTCAGCCATCTGGGCCTTCAGGTCAACCGAGAGAAGAGCAAACTCTCCCCAGTGCAGAGGATCTCTTTTCTCGGTGTGGAGCTGGACTCGGTCAGTATGACAGCCCGCCTCACCAACGAGCGCGCGCAGTCGGTGCTGAAGTGTTTGGAGTCATTCAGACACAAAACAGCGGTCCCTCTCAAAACATTTCAGAGGCTCCTGGGGCATATGGCAGCCGCAGCCGCAGTGACGCCGCTCGGCCTGCTTCATATGAGACCGCTTCAGCGCTGGTTACACGATCGAGTCCCGAGATGGGCATGGCACCGTGGCACACTCCGGATTGGCGTTTCCCCGCAGTGTCGCCGCCTGTTCAGCCCGTGGTCAGACCCGGCCTTCCTTCAGGCCGGAGTCCCCCTGGGACAAGTCTCCAGGCATCTTGTGGTATACACGGATGCCTCTTCCACGGGTTGGGGTGCTGTATGCAACGGGCAAGCAGCATCGGGCTCCTGGACAGGACCTCGACTGCAATGGCATATCAATTGCCTAGAGTTGTTGGCTGTGCTTCTGGCCCTTCGTCGCTTCCGACCGACGTTGCGTCACAAGCACGTGCTTGTTCGCACCGACAGCACAGCGACTGTAGCCTACATCAACCGTCAGGGTGGTCTACGCTCCCGTCGCATGTCACAACTCGCCCGCCATCTGCTCCTATGGAGTCAAACGTGGCTGAAATCGCTACGTGCCGTTCACATTCCAGGAGAACTCAACCGTGCAGCCGACCAGCTCTCACGGCAGTCCACCCATCCTGGAGAATGGCGACTCCACCCCGAGACAGTCCAGCTGATTTGGAGCCATTTCGGGGAGGCCCAGATAGATCTGTTTGCTTCCCCGAATCCTCCCACTGCCAGCGGTTCTACTCCCTCAACGAGGCTTCCAACAGCCTCGGCAGGGACGCACTGGCACACAGCTGGCCTCCGGGGCCCAAGTACGCCTTTCCCCCAGTGAGCCTCCTTGCACAGACACTGTGCAAGATCAGGGAGGACGAGGAGCAGGTTCTGCTGGTTGCGCCATACTGGCCCACCCGGACCTGGTTTCCAGAACTCATTTCCCTCGCGGCAGCCCCTCCCTGGAAAATCCCCTTGAGGAGAGACCTTCTTTCTCAGGGGATGGGCACAATTTGGCACCCGCGCCCCGACCTGTGGAACCTGCACGTCTGGTTCCTGGACGGGACGCGTCAGACCTCTCCGGCCTTCCACAGGCCGTGATAGAAACTATCACTCAGTCCAGAGCCCCCTCCACAAGGCAGGCTTATGCGCTGAGATGGGGTCTGTTCGTCGACTGGTGTTCCTCTCGCGGGGAGGACCCACAGAGATGTACGATTGCAGTAGTGCTTTCCTTCCTGCAGGAAAAGTTGGAGCGCAGGCTGTCCCCTTCAACTCTCAAAGTGTACGTTGCTGCCATTGCAGCGTACCACGATGCAGTGGATGGAACATCCCTAGGTAAGCACCAACTCATCGTGAGGTTCCTGAGGGGTGCGAGAAGGGTTAATCCCCCCAGGCCGCACCCCATACCCTCTTGGGACCTCTCCGTCGCCCTCCAGGGCCTGCGGGAGGCCCCATTTGAGCCACTTGCGTCGGTTGAGCTAAAATATCTGTCACTTAAGACAGCGCTCCTGACTGCACTGGCCTCCATCAAGAGGGTAGGGGACCTACAAGCTTTCTCTGTCGACGAAGCGTGCCTAGAATTCGGGCCCGGCGATTCTCACGTCATCCTGAGACCCCGGCCTGGTTATGTGCCCAAGGTTCCCACCACGCCTTTCCGCGATCAGGTGGTGAACCTGCAAGCTCTGCCCCTGGAGGAGGCAGACCCAGCCTCTGCGCTGCTGTGTCCAGTTCGCGCTCTGCGTGGACCGCACTCGGCACTTCAGACGCACCGAGCAGCTCTTCGTCTGCTTTGGAGGTCAGCAGAAAGGGAATGCTGTCTCCAAACAGAGGTTGGCCCATTGGGTGGTAGATGCCATCTCCCTGTCGTACCAAAACCAGGGAGAGCCATGCCCCTTAGGTGTTCGTGCCCACTCCACACGGAGTGTTGCCTCATCCTATGCGTTGGCTCATGGCGCCTCACTAGCAGATATCTGTAGAGCTGCGGGTTGGGCGACACCTAATACCTTCGCCAGGTTCTACCTTCGCGTAGAGGCCGTGTCCTCCCGTGTCTTAACATAGACATCACAGGCGAGCGGGAGTCCGGCTGGTGTCGGCTTGCTGCGCCATTCCTAATGGATCCGTGCGCTATTTCCCTCAGTTGTTCCCTCCGGCGAACCTGGGTCCTCCATGCCCCGCAGTCAGGCCTAGTGCGGAGTAGTGCTTGTCTGTGCTCCGGTTGGGTCTCCTTCGCCCAGCAGGTTGTGGCAACATGTTTCAGTATTTTTCCACGGTCAGCCAGAAGGCCGATGTTTCCCTCATATATCCCTAAAATCTATGGATATATTGAATTTCTTGTGTTCCACATGTAGAGATTTCATGTGCTCCGCCCCCCCAACTCCTGCTTCAGTACAACTGGCATCCCTGTGGGGCCCCCTATTGGCCCCCAGGGCGTTGGGAAGGTTACGCTCATATCCGTCTGCTGACACGTCCGCCTGTCGGCACGCTGTGTGTTGCGTAACGCGACGTCTGGTTCGTGGCCTGTTCCATGGGTCTGTTCCCATATGTAACGTCGTAGTGAAACGACTGAAGGGGAACGTCTAGGTTACGTACGTAACCCTCGTTCCCTGAAGGAGGGAACGGAGACGTTACATCCCCTGCCACGACCTGACGTCGCGCTGACGCCGGGCTGCAGCTCGGCTCCTCAGCAAAAGCCTGAATGAGTGGTTGCACGCCGCCATCTTATATACCCGTATGTACGGGGGAGTGGCTCGGCATGCAAATACCACTCGCCAATGTTCATGAATGTTCATTGGCCTTTTGAATAAGGCTTGGAGATGATTGGACTCTCAAGCGAGTTCCCATATGTAACGTCTCCGTTCCCTCCTTCAGGGAACGAGGGTTACGTACGTAACCTAGACGATTTTTGTAACAAAGATGTTCTGCAGCTTATTTTCAAAATTGTTTATTTTTTGTTATTAGGTTGAGTTCTGAAAATCATTTCCTTAGTTAAATTAATTCTATTACTTAGAAAAATAGAGAAACTTGATACATGATTATATGACTTGAATACATAACAAAGTAACACTTTCGTCAATAACTACACTGAAACAAATGAGTAACACAATATTTGTAATAACTATTATTAACTAACAAAAAACTGATGAACAAATCAGAGTAACATAAGTTATGAATTGTAAAAAGATTCAATACTTTAAGGTTAGGTTTTCATTGATAACTATTAAAGTTAGAATCATTGTAGCTTAATGACTTTCTTTGAGAGGTATGAAAAAATAAAAGTGAACTGGCACATTCAACAGAGTGCTATAACTTACTACATTGTTAATCAGAGTTTCTTGTTGGTTAATAGCAAAATGTTAATGTCTTTATGTTGCTAAATGTTGCTCATTTGTTCTTGTGTAGGTGTTAACAAGGAACAGCATTGTAAAGTGCTACCCATAATAGAAATGAAGCTGGAACTGAAGCTGAAGGAGAAAGAATTGTCAGAAGACAGAGGTAAGAGGCTATTTATATACCACTGTGTTGTGATTGACAGGATTCAATAAACATGCTATTTCTGAAGTCCATTTAGTTCATATGGACATCATTTTCTAAAAAGGCTTACATATTATCCTGATCCAGCAAACATTTATCCAGAGCAGTCTAACTTTATGAATATAATTACATGCGCATGATAGGAATAAAGTATTCAAAGTAAACAAGACAGGTGCACAGGTTGATTTCACTGACATGGAGTAACATCTCTAATGGAGCATCACATAAGATCTCTTAGTTACACTTTAAAATATTTTTTTTTTCTCTTGGAATCACATACATGGAATATAAAACTATTATCATTCTCTCACACCTAAGAGAATATAACTGGTATTATTCATTCATTCCATCGTTCATCTACTAATGCATTAATTCATGCAATTACCTCAAAGGAGATTTATTCTGAACCTGAGATGCAAATGACTTCATTATGTTTTTTCAGGGGGGAAACGTTGACTAAACTCACCGAACGACCCTTTCTGTCCTCACCAATCATCAAGCTCCGCTGACATGACACTGTCCTAATTTATTGACTCAACAGACAATTATAACGCAATAACAGGACTCATTTTCCATTAATTTATAATGTCATTCTATTTGCGTAATTGCTGTCATTGTTGTAATTGTGTGGGCTTACAGAGTTGACCTCCCTGTCTGTGAGTAGAAGGAACATGTCAGCAGAAACAGAGGGAGTTGACAACGCTGCTTTTTACTTATTATACCAACTCTATGAGACATTAATATGCCACGAGTCAATGGAGTCACAGGAGGGTAAAATCTGTGCGTGTATGTGTGTGTGTCTACTATATGTGTGACAGATACCGTTTCAGCAGGATGCATCTGATGTGAGACTAATTTTAATGTGCACAGGAAGAGCATGTGTGAATCTGATGTGTGACTTTTCCCGGGAAGTGAGAAGACAACAGGTCACGCTTTCACATCCGTCCTTGAATATGTATGGTTTCATCTCTTGCTGACCTGGAGAGCAGCATCTCTTCATAATATATATTACTTGAAACACACACAAACATACAAGCACATATACAGCACATCTCCAGACCTAGCCAGGCATAACAATCCTTCCTGGAATTGATTTAGAAAATAGTATCTCATCAGCCCCACCTTTCACACTGTCTATTAGGTGACTCTACAATGTGACTCATTTATCTCTCTTTACTGAGTAATGACTATTACTGTCATCTATTTGCAATGTTCTGAAAGATCAGGACAGTGATTCTCCTCATAATGAAAGCCCTAAATTCTCCTGAAGTCCAGTTTTTACTTTTAGCTATTAATAGGCCTATCTGAGATGAGTTTGTTTTTATTCTCAAGAAAGCTATGAGAAAGAAAAAATCTTATACCTCTTAATGCCTGTTTGATATCTTCTTTAAGCTAATTAACCATTTAACTACCATTTAAGTTATTTAGCTAAGCAGTTAGCATGCTAACTGAAAACACAATTAAAAGAAAGTTTAATTTAAATAATTTTAGCTTCTGTAATACAATACGTAAATTAAAATGACATTAATCAACACATTTTCATAATTCAAGCTACACTGTTCTGTTTTTGGCCCACTAGCGGTTGAAGCATAAATCTACATCTGCGCCACACATCATGTTCTCACAATGTTACAAATACATTGTGGAGCAAAGACTAAATTGCCAGCATGCCAACAGACAAGACAGAGCAGTGTTCTTTTGTTCTTTAGTTGTGCTTTGGCTCCTGTGTTCTGCACAGAAAAATCTGATGGTTTGAGGCACATACCTTATTGGTGATAATTGCCTTATCAGTGGCAGTGTTGTGACATCAAAACTCCATCCAATAATTAAAAAAAAAATGTCTTATGAGCAGGTAAGCATGGCCACTGCGGTTTTGCCTTAAAATGGAGTGTCTATTTACATTAAGTGCAAATAGCCCGCCTTGTTGGCAGAGGCTGTTTACACTAACTCCGCCTACCAGTGTGTGATTGGGCTAGTCAACACTACAAAAGACGACTGTTAAGCATCAACACCAGTGGCACAGATAGTAAAGCATGTGCCACAGTCTTTATTTACACAATCTACCTAAGTTTGAATCCTCCTTTAGCCAAACGTTTTTTTTTCTGTATTTTTTTTTCCAAATCTCATTTCACATTGGAAAGCCATTTATTTTCAATAAAAATGAAGGAAATAATCAAAAAGTTGAAAACGTAGTGGGTAGGGTCGGTAGCTGCAGGGAGGGCTATATTGTCCCAATAAGGTGGCATCCTTTTTAATAATTTGAATTAACATTATAATTTACACTCCATATGTTATTATTTCATACTGTTTTAAAAATATACTACAATACTGAGGTGCAGGTAATTGCCACTATTTGCAATAAGTAGTATTAATAGCAGAAAATCCTTTTTTTTTAACAGTGTAAATAGAATATATAGCTATTTGCGCTTAATGTAAATAGCATATTGCTAAAAATACTGCTGTTTTCACAGTGTAAATAAAATCAGTTGCTATTTGAAAATAAATAGCATCAATCGCTATCTGCACTTAGTGTAAATAGCATTGGTTGCTAAAAAAATATGCTATTTTCACTTAGTGTAAATAGCCACTATCGCAAATAGCAAATAGCCATTTTTTGCAAATAGCCGCTGCCTATCTTAAAATAATGATACTTGCCATTAATGTGGACTATTGTCAAAGCAGTTATAACTGAATTAACAACTGCTGTTCATATAAGTTCATATAAGAAACTATTATATCTTGAGTAGAAGCCTAGTTGGTTAATTATAGGCAAACAGACCACAATAACTGGTTTAGAGGTTGGTATTGTTACCAGCATAAACATTGTTTTGTTAACCCAAATGCACAGCTAATGTGCTGCTATGCAAACGTATTTCTTAAAAGTCAAGCCAGTGCTGATTCATGTTTTATTAATACAGGTTTATTTGTTGTAGCTTCGAGCTACTAGAACACCTTCCGCTGCATATAGTAGTAGTCATGACCTTCTTTTCTTTATTTAGAGATATGACTGAATGACAGAAACATGCAGTTTCCAGTGAAATCCATCCTGACAGCTCTAAAATATAAATTATAAATATATGCTTACCGTACTAATTTAGGGTAGGCAAAAACAGGGTTTGGAAAATGGTTTAATGATGTCCTCACTGTTTTTTATAATTATTGTTATTTTGTTAATTTAGAACAAAAAGCATAAATGGTATATCTTTAAGAATAAATACACTGCTAAACTTTTTTTTTTTAATCAGGCACTGAATAGAGTACCCATAAAAAGTTTTTTAGCAGTGAAGCAGGTGAATAGGATATTGCATGACACACAGGCCTTATTGATATAAAACGCTAATTCGCATTAGCTTGACCAACCTGAAAAATACAGTTTTTAAACCTGATTTTGATTAAAAAAGATCAAAATTTATGGTGTCATTTTGTCCAATTTTATTGGTGATTCGAAATACGTTACTGAAATGTAATCTTGACAAATCGTTTTGGATATTTCATACTTGACCCCTTCAAGTACACAGAAAATAGCTGCCTGGGGGTGTTGCAAAAAATGGCCGCCAAGTGAACTTTTGCTTATGGTCATGTTATGTAATGATATTGCACAGCATGCAGCAGTGGGTGTGAGTGGGGGGATTGTGGAGCAAGGTGAAAAAGATAGGATTCACCTAGAAATTGTCCCACAGGGGCATCCTTGGATGAATTACTGAACACAAGGCACAGCACAAGTGCCCTATATAATGAGGGTGAATAACTTAACGTCTGACCAAGTGAAGGAGCGAGAGAGCGAGAGAGAGAGAGAGAGAGAAACTGAAGGTTGGGGTTGCAGGCTCACTAACAGTGACAAGAAAATAGACCATTTTGCCCCTGTATTTTCCACCCCCTTCCATGCTTTTAAATACTAGGAGGACAAACCTCATGCTGTTGAGGTAGAAAAATGCATGTTTTTTTCACACATCTGTCTGCAGCCACCCCGCCATTTGATAGAGTTAGTAGTTAATAGTGTAGCATTAAAAAGCAGTTCGTTTGAAGGAGTGATTGTAACTGTATTCTTCATCAGATTGTTCCTTTCCTGCTGTGGACTACAGTCAAAATGCTGCATGAAGTGTACTGTGTTGGCTGAGCTATTTAAAATTGTAGCATGTCAAGCTACAAGGTACTCCTAATTGAAAGTATTTGCACTCAAGCTACTCTTTTGAAAATGTAGGTAGAAGCTATAGGAGGATCTACACTGAAGCTATTAAAAAGAGCAATGTGTGTTTAGAAAGGAGCTTGGTGAAGGTTGTAACACTTTTGCTCTAACATCTGTGCTCTGCATCAAACCTTTACATGCTGAAAATTAAAGTCATTTATATGCCAAGAACAAAAAGTGCTGCTTTTACAATGTACCCCACAGGGTGAGTTGTACAGTACTGGGTGAGGTGGGCTGTAACACTAATAGAAAACATGGACATCAGTTTAAAGTCCCTATGTAATGAAAGAAGCAACAACTCTTTTCTTCCATATTGTGGCATACATCTGATTGAAAATAATTACCAAAAAGGAAAAAGGTAGGATAGGACTTTGTTTTAACAGCTGGTTGTTGACTAAATGGAGATACAGTAGATCTGAATGCAAGGTTAAGTGTGAATTTAAAGGGACAGTTCTGTCATTATTTACTCACCCAAGTTGTTCCAAACATGTCCAAACATCTTATGTTAAACTCAAAATATTTTGAAGAATGTATAGGGAACCAAACAGTTAATGTTAGCCACTGATTTGCATAGACTTCCATAGTCTACCAGTGTCATTTCAGCATAAGATCCAGTTTTGACGTTTTGAATTAAAAAATAATAGTTAATTATAATGAATTAATCATAAATTAATCATTAATCATATTCACATTAAGATCAATAAGTTGCATTAAAAAAGGGTTTCCATTTCATGCTGACTTTAACAAAATAAATGTATGGCACACTCTCAGAAAAAAGTACCTTTAAAAGGATCATAGTTATTATTTTTTGCCTTTATTGTGACAGGACAGTTTAGAATTGACAGGAAATGAAGTGGGAAAGAGAGGGGTGGGATCGGGAAAGGTCCTTGAGTCAGGATTCGAACACGGGACGCCTGGTGCGCAATGCTGCCCACAAGGCTATCGGCGCAGATGGTCATACTTTAAAGGGTTAGTTTAACCGCAAAATAAAAATTATTTCATTAATTACTCACCCTCATGTCATTCCAAACCCATAGGACAACACAAATTAAGATATTTTTGATGAAATCCGAGAGCTTTCTGACCCTGTATAGAGAGCAACACAACTTCTACATTCAAGGCCCAGAAAGGTAGTAAGGACATTGTTAAAATAGTCCATGTGATATCTGTGGTTCAACCTTAATACCTACAAGAATACTTTTTGTGTGCAAAGAAAACAAAAATAACTACTTTATTCAAAGAAATTGTTGAATAAAGACATTATTTTTGTTTTCTTTGCGCTCTCGTAACTTCATAAAATTATGGTTAAAACACTGATGTCACATGGACTATTTTATTGATATCCTTAATACCTTTCTGGCCTTTGAACATGGTAGTTGCAGTGCTGTCCATACAGGGTCAGAAAGCTCTCGGATTTCATCAAAAATATTTTAATTTGTGTTCGGAAGATGCATGATAGCTCTTCCAGATTTGAAACGACATGAGGATGAGTAATTAATGACAGAATTTTCTTTTTTTGGTTAGGGTACAAATTACTACTCCAGGGTACAAATATGCACCTTTTAAATGTTAATAAGGTACAAAGGTGTCCTATTAAGGGTACTTTTCCAGTGTCAAACTGTTGTACCTCAAAAGATAAAATTTTTGTACATGTTTTGACAGTGTAGGTGGAAAAATTTAATATTAATTTGATTTAATATACACTGATCAGTCATTGCCATTGTCATCAGTCATGACCACCTTCCTAATATTGTGTTAGTCCCCCTTTTGCTGCCAAAACAGCCTTGACCCATCAAGGCATGGACTCCATTAGACCCCTGAAGGTTTGCTGTTGTATCTGGCACCAAGATGTTAGCAGCAGATCCTTTAAGTCCTGTAATCCCACATACACTCAATTTGGATTGAGATCTGGGGAATTTGGAGGCCAAGTCAACACCTCAAAATCGTTGTGCTCCTCAAAGCATCCCTAAACCATTTTTGTTTTGTGGCAGGGTGCATTATCCTATTCCATGAAGGGGTGTTCATGGTCTGCAACAATGCTTAGGTAGGTGACACATGTCAAAGTAACATCCACATGGATGGCAAAACCCAAGGTCTCCCAGTAGAACATTGCCCAAAGATGACTTGCCTTCTTCCCATACACTCTTAAAAATAAAGGTGCTTCACGATGCCATAGAAGAACTTTTTTTGTCTAAATGGTTCCATAAAGAACCTTAAACATCTGAAGAACCTTTCTGTTTCACAAATGGTTCTTTGTGGTGAAAGAAGATTCATCATATTATAAAAAGGTAAGAAAAAGATGGTTCTTTAAAGAACCTTTGACTTAATGATTCTTTGTGGTACCAAAAATGTTTCCTCTATGGCATCGCTGTGAAGAACCTTTTAAAACCCCGTGTATTTTTAAGAGTGTAGTGCATCCTGGTGCCATGTGTTCCCCAGGTACGTGAAGCACAAGCACCCGCCCATCCATGTGATGTAAAAGAAAACATGGTTCATCAGACCAGGCCACCTTCTTCCATTGCTCTGTGGTCCAGTTCTGATGCTCACATGCCCACTGTTGATGCTTTCAGCGGTGGACAGGGATCAGCATGGGCACCCTGACTGGTCTGTAGCTATGCAGCCCCATACGCAACAAGCTGCGATGCACTGTGTATTCTGACACCTTTCTCTCAGAACCAGCGTTAATATCCTGAGCAGTATGAGCTACAGTAGCTCGTCTGTTGGATCGGACCACACGAGCCAGCCTTTGCTTCCCACATGCATCAATGAGCCTAATATATCCCACCCACTAACAGGTGCCATGATGAAGAGATAATCAGTGTTATTCACTTCACCTGTCAGTGGTCATAACATTATGCCTGATCAGTGTATACATTAAAAGACAGAACAGACAGTATGTGTGTACATATTAGCAACTGTTTCAAATGCAAACACTGGCTTCAACAATGTCTTCTTTTGTGGCTTCAGCAAAGTAAATGAGGAATGTAGTGTTTTTCCTCTAACCTTCCTTGCCTTCTCAGACATGGATATTTCGGTAACACTTTACAATACGGGTGCACAAATATGCATTAATTCATGCTTAACTAAAGCAGAGATAATCATGAGTTAATATTTAACTCATGACCCTGTTGATAAAACCAGCATATGCTGGTAGGTATGTTTTGATGCTGGTTTATGCTGGTCCTTAGCTGGTTTATGCTGGTCCTTGACCAGCAACATGACCAGCTGACCAGCAACATGACCAGCTAAGGACCAGCATAAACCAGCAAAGGACCAGCATAGACCAGCATAAACCAGCAAAGGACCATCTTAAACCAGCATCAAAACATACCTAACGAGCATCCCAGCATCAAAACATGCCTACCAGCATATGCTGTTTATTTCACCAGGTGAAGAACTAGACCATTTATTAATAATTACTTCATCAGCAACAAATGAACACTGTATATGATTCATAGATTAAGTAATCAATTAATTGTTATTAGTTAAATGTGTCATAATGTATAAATTCCCTAATTAATTAATAGTGTAAATTCATATATTAATTACCACAATGGGTTGAAGCCATGCATTTCATCTTCCAGTTGGCTGCTTTATTTAATCATGAACTATTAACTAATTGTTAAGTAATATGTCATTGTGGTTATGGATTTAGAATTAGTTAATAATTCTGTGCCTCAACAAGTAAAGTCATACTTTATGGACTTTTCATGGAAGTTGAAGTACATAACGTTGACCACTGTGGTAATTAACATATGAATTTACATCGTTAGTTGATAAAATAAGTTATTAGGGAATTAATAAATTATGACACATTTAACTAATAACAATTTATTGATTATTTAATCTATGAATCATATAGAATGTTCATTAGTTGCAGATGTTGTAATCATTAATAAATGGCTTAGTTCTTTATGAATTATACATTAACTCGTGGTTATCTGTGCATTAATTAAGCATGAATTAATGCATATTTGTGCATACGTATTGTAAAGTGTTACCGATATTTCTTTTTCTGTTTCTTCTTCTACCTTTTTTACCTCTAGCTGAAAGTTTTGAAGAAAATATCAGTAAAATTAAATAAGAGAATCTGCTGATTCAGATTATCCAGTTCTGTAATTTAATATCCATAAACCTGATTAAATTATAACCCAGGAGTGAAATGTTGATTTTCTATTTCATAGAGTGCATAGAGTCTTCTACAGTCACCTCAGGAGGAAGGTGGTCATGTAATGTGTAATGTATGATGAAATTTCATTCCCACAGCACAGGGACTCAAATAAGTGAATCATTTTTGGTATTTGAGTTTTTACATACACTGTCTGAACGAATTAATTCACTAGAATGAATTAGACTTTCAACTCCTACATTCTACAAATATGAGAGAGAGGGCATTTAGGAGGGCATGTGTGATTACTATATCAGCATGCTCAGCAGTAAAACTGCTTACACAAACAATGTGACGTTATAAACAGCAATGTAGCATTTTGACACACTACATCACTACTCAAGAAAAAGTAGTTTCTTACCATTAAACTATTTTGAAAGCTACCTTCACGCTGCTAAAAAAAATGTTAAATGTCTCTACTAAAATGGTGTGAGAAAGACTTCGGTTTCAGTAGTGAGAATCGTCATGGAGAATTGCTATTTCTGCTCCTTTAGGAGAAAATTATTTTGTCCCATGACAGCACTTGGGTTGTAAAAGAAGTAAATGCAGAAAAACGTTGGAGAAAAATGAGATAGTCCTGTGGCTACATCACAGACTGTTCATTTCGCTCGGCGGAATCAAAACCTCAAACCAGCCGCAGACTTATGCCATGCTTCTGTTGCATCTGCTGCCCCTCGGCACTGCAGCGGTTAGATAAATGTGTTAGTGAAGTTCCTGCGGCAGTAATGCCAGCCTCCAGCGTCTGGCACAGGTTATCAGATGTGACATGATGCATAGACAGCAAATGCAAGGGAGGAAAAAAAAGATGACTGAGTCTTCTATGGACCATGAAGGGCATAAACAGAAGGAGTGAGAGGTACATGTAATAGTGAGCTATGATGACAAGATGAGACAATTCAACATCGTGTTCTTGGCAAAGCAAAACATCTAAACAGCGTTCTGAGATTTGCTCTTAAGACCGTTAGCTTACCTTTAGAAGTGCTTACAGAAAACAGAAGGCTTAACAGACTTATGGGAGATCTTTTAAAGCCCCCTACAGCACAAAACATCCAGTCCACTCATCAGACTTTAGGAAAAACTGCTTACACTGTTACTCACCGTAAGGTACTGATGAAACACACAGACAGGAGAATGGCAGGGGCCTGCCTACGGCTAAATGCGTAGGTAAACTGAGACCGTAATCTTACCGTGGTAGAGATGGCGCAACAAGGCACAAGCATTATGGTTTCTTTTTAGGAATCAGCTTGTTTTCCTTTAGGACCTGTTGTGTGAAATTATGCTTGTAAGGTATTTTTAGCATTTGATGAAAATAGAATTGTTGAAAGTCTGTGGTAAATCAGATTTTTTTTTTGTTTTTGAAAAAAGTTTCAAGTGCTCACCAAGGCTGGATTTATTTGGTGAAATATTATTACAATTAAAAATAATTAAAACTGCAATTTGGACCTTCAACTGGTTGATCCTACTATATGGAGAAAAATCCTGGAATGTTTTCCTCAAAAACCTTAATTTCTTTTTGACTGAAAATAGAAAGACATGAACGTCTTGCATGCCATGGGGGTGAGTAAATAATCAGGAAATTCAGGAGTGAACTAATCCTTACTGGTTTGATGTAACTAATCTAAATTACATATTCAAAAAGGCCTAAATGAACTTGATGAATTCTCTTCACACTACTGCCAGTTTATCTCATAGGGGAACCATGTTGTTTACCATATCCTTTCACAGTGTGTGTGAGCATGTCTGCAGTACAGAGCGGAATGGACCGGAGTAAGGAGAACCAATCAAATGACCACAAGAGGCCCATCAGAGAGGTCAAGAGGCTGACATGGCTCTCGTCACAGAGGTCAGCATCAGAGGGCAGGGAACTGTGTATCAAATGAATTAGTTTACAGCGTGTTCTATAACAAACAGACGCCTCACCAATTACAGTAACTCACTCACTGTGAAAAGGTCAAGTACTGTATCAATTCAGGCACACTGTAGAATCATTTTGACAAGAATATCTGTACTATAAGTTTTACTGTGTTTTCAGTATAATTTACCGTACAGTATTAAAGGAGAAGTCCACTTCCAGAACAAAAATTTACAGATAATGTACTCACCCCCTTGTCATCCAAGATGTTCATGTCTTTCTTTCTTCAGTCGTAAAGAAATAATGTTTTTTGAGGAAAACATTTCAGCATTTTTCTCCATATAATAGACTGGTATGGTGCCCCGATTTTGAACTTCCAAAATGCATTTTAAATGCGGCTTCAAACGATCCCAAATGCAGCTGTAAATGATCCCAGCCGAGGAAGAAGAGTCTTATCTAGCGAAACAATCTGTTATTTTCATTAAAAAAAAAACAATTTAAATACTTTTTAATCTCAAACGCTCATCTTGTCTTGCTCTTCTTGAACTCTGTGTATTCTGGCTCAAGACAGTTAGGGTATGTTGAAAAACTCCAATCGTATTTTCTCCCCCAACTTAAAAAATAATTTTAAAATCACCCTACATCGCTGTAGACGTACCGACCCTGTATTTGCAAAGTGAACATGCAAAGAACATCAAACACCCTTAACAAAAAAGGTAAAACAGCAATATAGGGCAATTTTTCGACATACCCTAACTGTCATGAACCGGAAAAAAACAGAGTCCAGGCAGAATAAGACAAGACGAGTGTTTGGCATTAAAAAGTATACAAATTGTATTATTTTTATGAAAATAACCAATCGTTTTGCTAGATAAGACCCTTCTTCCTTGGCTGGGATCATTTAGAAATGCATTTGTGATCATTTGATGCCGCATTTAAACTGCATTTTGGAAGCATTTGGGGATTTCAAACTTCCAAAATGTTTCGATTAAACATGAGCGGCTAGCTGGGTTACGATGCTTGGTTCTCACACACCATAGAAGTCCATTATATGGAGAAAAATGCTGAAATGTTTTCCTCAAAAAACATAATTTCTTTATGACTGAAGTAAGAAAGACATGAACATCTTGGATGAAAGGGGGTGCCCTGGTGAAAAAAAACAGCATATGCTGGTCCTTGACCAGCAATATGACTAGCTAAAGACCAGCTTAAACCAGCATCAAAACCTATCTAACCAGCATATGCTGTTTTTTTCAACAGGGTGAGTACATTATCTGTAAATCTTTGTTCTGGAAGTGGACTTCTCCTTTAATACTATACTTTGCTCTCCTGTCTGATATGACACATCTGTCATTGCCTTAAGTGATAACACAATGTTACAAGTACTATAGACATCATGTCAGTTTGGTTTGGTATTTTAAACGCATTTCCTAATGTGATGCCTGTATGTTAAACTACAGAAATGTAACATTTTCCATTTAGCTCCTGTGAGGCTGATTTGAAACATGTCTCTTGCATTGTTTGCTACTGAATTAACTGACAATTAAAATGACTAAACAGAAAGATCATTCTGCTGTGTTTTGCTGATTTAATCAAATGTTCTCATTATGTTTGAAACAATGGTTGCGTGAAAGGAAACATTTACAACCCTAATGAAAGCACAATAGCAGGTTTTGAATGAGCGGCTAGCTGGGTTACGATGATTGGTTCTCACACATTCTTGTGAAAATAGCACCAAAGTGATTACAAAACTGTAAAGATTACATTTTCAGTTCAATTATAAATGTTTTATTTCATATTTGATGTTGCTCTCAACCTCACAGCCACGATAAAATGTTGTTGTTATAATATGTTATTCATGTTAGCTCATAACCAGAGAGAAATTAGATATTAATTTAACTTCAAAGGCATAAAATGAAAAGGAAAATATTGGATTTCTCCATCCCAGAAATTTTTTTTGGATCATCTTTTTCTCAGGCTGAGGAAAAACTAAACTGAGTATGTGCGTTAGAGTTAGTGCCTCGTATTTTTGATTTAAGAAATTTAGTGTTACAATTGCTCCCGGTCTCCCCTACAGTACAGGGTCCCGAAGCAAGGCATCATACACGGCAGCCAATCAGTTTTGATGAAGACAAACAGCAATAAAGTGATTTTTCTGAGACGCTTTAGGTTTTATGTCTTTGCTATCTGTGGAGTCTAATGGAATGCTCTATATAGATCATAAATGATAGTGGAAAAGGTGTGAAGACGGATGTGTGGATACTGTGTCCTTCATGGCAATGTGCTTTCTCGACTCATACTAATCATAATCATACAGAGGGCTGTGGCCTCCACCACCAACCACCCACTCCACACAGCCTATAGGAGATGACTTGACCGTTCTGCCTGCCTGCCCCTCCTATCGCATCCGTGTGTGCGAGAGTAAGAAACTCAACACATAAAGAGGTATTGTCTCGCCGCGAGCCACAGAGTGGACACTGAGTGAAAATCTCGCCTCGTTCAAGAGTGTGTGAAAGCGTCTGTGTGTATGTGCACTCTGTGGCCCTGGCCTCTGCATTCCCTCTATGAGAATTACAGCAGCACAAACACACTCAATTTCGCACCGACATTTAAAGGAGCAGTTCAACCAAAAATGACAGTTCTGTCACCATTTATTCACCCTCATATCATTCCAAACTGGACTTACTTTCATCTGTGAAACATACAGTTAAAGCTACATTTTTAATGAATATCCTGGCTGCTATTTTTCATATAGTGAAAGGGGACAGGGGCTGCCAGGCTCCAAAAAAACAAAAAACACTATAAAATGATACAAAAATAAATCATGCACTGCATTCCAAGGCTTTTGAAGCCCTTCAAAATCAAAGGCTTATGTGCAAAAAAGGCTGAAATTTGAAATCTAAAATCAAATATAGAGCCATTAACATCTGACATTTGATCACAAGACATGTGAGCATGTCAATAAAAGTGTTTGGCATTCCATGGCATCAATATGCCCTTTTTGAAGTCCATGTGACTTTTATAAGTCCACTTCAAAGAGGAAGGGATGGTTTATCCATTAACAATGAATCAGTTATTTTTAAAGGTAACCCCAGGTCTTAAGACTTGTATAGCTTAATATAACGTAAATTATGTCTCTTACTGAAATATGAAGATTTCATTTGCAAAAACAGATAACTCAATCATGGTTTTTTTGCATTGTGCAATCCGAGTTGTCTGTTTTTGCCAATAAACTCTTCATATGTAATAGAAAACCCATGAAAGATTTATGTTATTTAAAAAATCCACATTGTTTTATACATATTTTAGACTATAGGGGGCGCCGTTGTTTTGATTACATAGAACAGTTGCACTCTGTGAGCTACTGGCACTGAGCTATGCTATTTTACCGCAACACAACTCGGAAAATAAAATACTGATCAGATGACCACAGCTACTGAAAGAGCTAACAGGTATCAATGTATATAAGCATAGGCTCAAAAGTGAAATCCGTGCAGAGAAACTCCTTCAGTGGCTCCAGTGTCATGATAAGCATCTGCACGTTTACATCGTTTGTAAGCTTTCAGTAGCTGTGGTACTAAAAGCCTCAACGGCATAAGGGCTAAAGTGGAGAGAACAAAGACACAGGTCTTTAGGAAGTTTTATTCATCCACAGGCATCTTCCCATTCTTTTACCCTCTTCTTATTGCTAACAAAGCAACGCAGACTTAAATCGCTTCTCTTCTGGAAAATTACAACCAAAAGTCGCAAAATGTGGCATCGTATCTGTATTTTATTTTCCAAGTTACGTTGCAATAAAAATAGCAACAAATAGTGCTAGTAGCTCACCAAGTGCAATCGTTCTACTTAATCAAAATAATGGCACCCCCCATAGTCCTACATACGTCGAAACGATGTGGATTTAAATATATTTAAAATAACGCAAGTCTTTAAAGGAGAAGTCCACTTCCAGAACAACAATTTACAAATAATTTACTCACCCCCTTGTCATCCACAATGTTCATGTCATAAAGAAATTATGTTTTTTGAGGAAAACATTTCAGGGCTTTTCTGCATATAATGGACTTCATTGGTGCCCCAAATGTAAACTTCCAAAAATGCAGTTAAAATGCAGCTTCAAAGGGCTCTAAATGATCCCAGCCAGGGAAGAAGGGTCTTATCTAGCAAAACGATCGGTCATTTGTATACTTTTTAAGCACAAAAGCTCATGTAGCACAGGCTCCGGGATGCGCGTTCTTGAACGATTCTTTCATTTTGAACAAATATTTAATATGACTCGGAAAGAACGAGTCGTCTTGGGGTGTGATTCATTCAGTCGCGCATGTGCAACTTCCTATTAGGTTCTGTACTGGAATTAGTTCACCTGTTTCAAATCTTCTGGTTTTTTGAGTCGTTCGTTCATCTTATGGGGCTGTCATGTGATGCTGATTTTTCTAAAATGAACGAAATGACTCGAAAAAAAGATTTGTTCATTTTGCTGAACGAGACTCAAAGGTCCGAGTTGGTAAAATGATCTGAACTTCCCATCAGTACTACGAATCACGTCTTCGAATCACCACAAGTTCATCGTCTGTGTACTCCGGCTCAAAAAGGTAGAGTATGTCGAAAAACTCCATGTTATTTTCTCCTACAACTTCAGAATCGTCCAACATCGTTGTACATTTTTGTTTGTAAACAGCGTTTGACTTACTTGCGCTTTCTTAGTCTTTGCACGTTCGCTTTGTAAACACTGGGTCTGTAGTTCTGCCTACGTTCTGCATGACCTTCCGACGTGATTCAATAGTACGTGAACATGCATCCCAGAGCCTGTGGTACACGAGCTTTTGTGCTTAAAGAGTAAACAAATTTTTTATTTTCCAAAAAAATTACAGATCGTTTCGCTAGATAAGACCCTTCTTCCTCGGATTGTTTAGAGCCCTTTGAAGCTGCATTTAAACTACATTTTGGAAGTTCAAAATCGGGGCACCAATGAAGTCCATTCTTTTCAGAAAAATCCTGAAATGCTTTCCTCAAAAAACATAATTTCGTCACGACTGAAGACAGAAAGACATGAACATCTTGGATGACAAGGGGGTGAGTAAATTATTTGTGAATTGTTGTTCTGGAAGTGGAGTTCTCCTTTAATAGGTTTACTACTACTTATTTTACTAAGAGACATCATTTTACGTTATGTTAAGTCATACAAGTCTTAATACCCAGGGTTCCCTTTAACACTACACAGAATAAAATATAATCTGTAATTTTTCATTTAAAAAATAAATAAATAAATAAAACAGAAGATGACAACCCATTATCCTCTGTTGGGATTTGGTTAATTTTGCAATAAATATCAACAAATGATGAAGATTGTCAGAAGAAGAGAGAAGAACTGCACTAAAAAGCAAAATGTAAAATAAATGTATAATAACTGTATAATAAATAAAGAATGCAATAGCAATGATTACTGAGTTTAATTTGCATTAGAACTCACAAAATGCATTTTTAGAATCATATTTTCACAACTGACTCACATGCATCATTCACTTTTATGTTGTGGTGTGAATAAATACGCCCTAATCGCATACACCCTTCTGCTGAAGAAGTTTTCTAATTGAAAGAAAGTTGAGTGAGAGTGAGTTTTCATCAGTAAGACGGGTTAATAGAAAGATGTACAACATGGTTCAGAGAATAATTATAGAATTTAATCAAACAGTTTTGTAGCATCTCTCTAATTGGTAGGGAAGTAATTAAAGTGACACAGCCTTTGGGGACTCACTGCCAGACTCTGTGCTGAAACGGGAGATGAGAATGTGTGTGCTTATGTGTGAGTCTGTGAGAGATAGCGATTAGGCCCCACTTCAGTTTAATTTATCTGTCTGATGTAATGGACAGACAGGTAATTTAAACATCTCCATCAGCATGGTGTAGAAAACCGCATGATACCTCTGATTATGTACACGCATACAAACACAGACCTGCTGGTGACGTCATCAAATGACAAACGCTCAAGATTATTAATTAGGTTATGCACAAATAACTTTACATTTTTACATGAATATATATACATATATATATATATATATATATATTTCAATGCTTTCTCTTGCAGTTATATTGTTGTATATAAATGATACTGTATTATTATACTGTATATAAATTGGGGGCATCAGAAAGCCGCTGTTAGTATGCAGGGCACTGAAATCGCTTTTGAATGTGCGAAATTTGCGATCACAACCCAGATAGCACACGTACGTCTGCAAGATGTCTGTTAAAGATCACTTGATCTGGAAAGCATCTGCTGTGCACAAACATCTGACAGACGTCTGTAAAAAGTCAGTTTTACGTACATTCTGTTTGATATCTGATAGGAAACGTCCTATAGACGTATTGCAGATGAGCAAACAATCTAAAAAATATGTCTTCCAGATGTAAATGCAGACGTCAGATAGACGTCTCTGTGATGTATGTGTACTATCAGGGACCACTCCATAGTAAACACAAAGTACGTTTCTGATAGCACAAGTACATCACGGAGATGTCTGCATTTATTTTTTAGAGTGTTTGCTCATCTGCAATACGTCTATAGGACGTTACCTATCAGATGTCAAATAGACGTCTATTAGATGTCTTTAAGATTTAGAATGTATGTAAAACTGACATCTTACAAATGTCTGTCAGATGTTTGTACACAGCAGATGCTTTCCAGATCAAGTGATCTTTAACAGACATTTTGCAGATGTACGTGTGCTGTCTGGAGCAGTACATTCCACACATTTTACAAGATAAGATGTTTGTTGTGCGAATCATTTGCCATCATCCCATCAGTCATCTTTCCTTGCTCTGTTTATGTAGTAAGCGAAATTTTATGTACCGTAATATATCAGGCTACTGCTAGCAAGCAGCTAACCATGTCTCTTTAGTGGCTCTCATAGAACATGTTATTCATTTTCCATGCCTTTAAGAATACAGATTCTTTGTTTTATTTACAACTTATAGTGTTTTATGGTTTTCTTTTTCTCTGGAAGAAAGAAGATGTTTCAAAAAATGTATTTTTATATGTTTCAAAAAATCTGTATTTTTATTATGTCCGCAATGAAAGTCAATGGGATCTAATTTGGCGTTTGGCGAAGAGTCATATACAAAGTATGTACAGCTTGAGATAACCTTGTTAGTTTTTTGTTTTCCTTTCCATTCGTCAGAATGCCACGAAGAGAAATCACCTGTCAAATCCACGTGTACATTTCCATCTGTGATGGGTCAGTGCCTCGGGCTGACAGCATGGCTTGGTCAGTGAAACAGCATGATTCACTTGTCAGTATTTCAGGGTGCTGGTGTCCCTTATTTTACTAAAGCACTGAACAACCCTAACAATAGCTATTACTGCTCTTTAACAATTACTGCAACATTTCCTAGAGCACAAATCAAACATGGAGATGGTTAGGGGCAATTTCCTCACTAAGTTTAAACTGTGGCTTTAGGCAGTTTTGTCCAGCACTGCACACCATTGAAATGCATTATCTTCGGCCTACAGGTCCACATTTCATCGCGCAGACTACTTATGGTGTAATGGTGGGTATTGGCTGTTTGCTGATGGTTAGAATCCTAACAGCGCTCTTTAAACGGTTCACTGACTGTGTGGGCGCTTTATTTGACTAATGCCTCTTATTTCACTTTCAAAACAGGACGTGCAGTCTGTGGAACACTGCTTTGCGGCTCAGCGTGCGAGGTGTGAATGGAGTCACGCTGCATGTGTGCGTGTGCACTTGCAGCTTGAAGATTACAGAGCTTGGTCGTTTTAGGGCTCAGGTGGCCGATCACGGTATATGCGGTGGGCGACTCACACTGATAGCTGGCATGCCTGCATGTGTGTGAGGGAGTTGAGAACAAGAGCAGATCTGCAGATGCTTTTCAACTATGCAGCAAAAGGCCAATCTCATAATGATGTTGTACTTTTCTTTGTGGGTGCTTTTTTGGCAGAGATCAGAGTAAACACATTCTGTGCCACCTCAGAGCGCCAGCGGTACTGTAGGGGACAGCCGACCAAACTGCAAAAACACATCAGTATGATGATGATCATTTGAATAGCTTCAATAGTTATTGACTAGAGCGTGTCTTAAGATTCTCCTCAGCTTCACACATAATTACAGAATAAATGAGGGGTCGGCCAGTGTGCACCTCCCTGGAGTTTATTGTTTATTAAAAGCACGAATGATTATTATTGGAGAAATGTCAACTGTGGCGAGTTGAAGAGCTGTTATCCTATTTGATGTTTTATAGGCTCCACTCTCACCCTCATTAGGCATTTCTAGAAAGTTCAGTAAGTCTCATAATGTGCCTCAGGCTGATGTTAACTCCTCCCTAGTGTCTGGTTAACTTTGCGAATGCTAAAGTTTGCAAATAACCCAGACTCTGACCCTGCTGATACTGTGTTAAACCGTTGATTGTATTGGAAATACAGTATTGTTTTTAAAAATATCAAATCAACTTACCATTTTACCATTTAAACTTACATTTGTCAAGGTGATTTTTAGTGGATATATGATGATAATTCTCCTCTAAACTGTATTATTTTACACACTATATTTATTATTTTACCACTTAACACCCACCTTGTGCAATTATAAATAAATGCTCGGTATGATATTGTGAAAATGTGGCCATCAAAAGAGGTGTTAGGCAGACTGTTAATGGTTAACAGTCTTAGAGTGTGTTTACATTTGTAGTTTGATTCTTTTGGTCCAGAACCATAAAAGTAAATGATGCCTTTAGCTGTGGTTCGCTAGTGTTGGGAAGGTTACTTTGGAGCTACCCTAAAAATGTAATAAATAAAAGTTACCCTATTTAAAATGCAATAGGTAGTGTATTTTAATTACTTTATTAAAGTAATGTAGTGTACTTTTAGTAAAGCAATGTAATGTAAAGAAACTGATTAGATTACTTTTTGATTAAGTTTTTCAATTTATTAATTTTCATACATTTAAAGAAGGCAGGGTTATGCCAAGAGTACATTTTACTTTTTATGCGTATGCGAAGGTCAGCACACAAATTTCGTCACCAGAATAGTACACAGGTACTGTATGTGGACCACACGATTTTTGTATCTGTGTGTACTTTGTACATGCACATTGAATTTGTTTTGCAGTAATCAGTTGTTCCACAAGGTGGCAACACTGTCTTGGGCCGTTGTTTCACAGACAAACAAAACTAAAGAGATGGAACAACAACAACAAAAAAGCAGAAACTGCAATAACAATAGATGGTCACACTGACAAGAGCTGAGAGGGTATGAAATAAATCAGCTTTGGTTTAAAAGAGTTTTTTTGTTACTGGTCATAACTTAAGGTGGAAAAACAGAGCAGACACTGGACATGAATGAAGCTTTCAAGAGTGCACGTGTCGTCTGCCCCCCAGATAGCACACGTACATCTGACAGATGCCTGCAAGATGTCAGTATTACATGTCCTGATAGCACACAAACATCATGGAGACGTCTATTTGACATCTGCATTTACATCTGGAAGATGTATTTTTTAGACTGTTTGCTCATCTGCAATATGTCTATAGGACGTTTCCTATCAGATGTCAAATAGACGTCTATTAGATGTCTTTAAGATGATTTAGAATGTATGTAAAACTGACATCTTACAGACATCTGTCAGATGTTTGTACACAGCAGATGCTTTCCAGATCAAATGATCTTTAACGGACATCTTGCAGACGTACGTGTGCTATCTGGGTGAATTCTAAATCATAAACATCTTAAAGACATCTAATATGTCTATTTGACATCTAATAGGAAACGTCCTATAGATGTATGTGTGCTATTAGGGCCATGTTCACTCACAACATCAAAAGGAGTATACTTTGAAAGCCTATGCATTCGACTGTATGTATGCACTAGCGTATGTGGGAAAAAGTATACTTTGGGCTTTAACCTTACAGTAGTACTCAACACTGACTGTCAGACTTTTAAAATCCTTCATTACTTGAATTAAGATTATAATAAATATGCAGTATAACAAATTTATTTTATTTTAAAGTTTAGCACCTTTTTTTTTACTTGGAGATCGTTCTGAGTTTAAATACAGACATAGTTTAATAGCAAATCAAATCCATAGCTATGACAGGAAACACTAACAATGCTTTGAACTGAATGGAGGCTAAGGCTGTCGGTCATCTATTCTTTTTATCATCTCCTTTTCTGTTCCACAGAAAAAAATATCATACAGGTTTAAGACAACAGGGTGAGTAAATAATGACTTAAACTTTCATTCTGGGGGAACTACCCCTTCAAGTATGGTGTTAGTATCTAAATGCTTTTAGCATAATAAATATGAAAGAATAAAAATTACAAAAACAAGTATATATAGTGTATTGTAACAAAAAAGAAGTGTTAAGTATTGCCCATAAGTGCTTTAACTAGTATAACTGCACATATTTTCATTTCCCATTTTTCATTTCCCATTAGCAGTTTTACCTGTAGTCTGATTGTGGCATACATTTCATCATCTGTAATCATCTATAATTGACTTTTTATGATTTGATTTTAAACCCTGTTTGCTTATTCTGAGTTGGTGGGCTGTAAGAAATCAGCTGTTAGACTGCAAATCAGAGTGTGTTATCCAAAGCTTACTGAGACGATGGAGGGCAAGCCCATTAAACTAGAACTGAATGATATGCATTAATATTTATCATTTTCTGAGTTCATGCAGAGAGGCATTAGTCCAGCAGTCATGAAACTCATCACGACAACATTTCCCATGTCACGACTTCATTCGTACCATTCTAAGAGAGGGAGAAAACAGGAAATGTCTTGATCGATTCCCGCCCAAATCACATGTGCTTGAGGGCAGCTTGATTATACATAAATGGAGCCCCATTTAGTCTGATCACTAGCAGATTTGACCTGTGAGTCTTTTTTCTTCTGAGTATATTTGCCTGGAGTGATGCCAACCTCTACCACGAGCTGATCCAGCTGAGGCATCTGTAATTCACCGGGTAATGCTGGCACCTAATGCATTTTTAGGTCTGGCAGGAGGCTGAAAGGCTTCTGCCATGATGATAGCAACATGTTTGTGTGGTGATGTAGGCTTTAGGGAAAAAAGATTTCAGGTATTGCTTGATGTCAGTGGAATAATTCATAGAAAAATGGCAGTATGTTGACATCTGCCTGCCCTTGTGATTGGGCATTTGAGCCTGTCTCGGTGGCGATGAGCAGCACTACCTGCCTCCACGGTTCACAATAACAGCCTGAGATTGATATTCGGGGTGTGGTACTTCTGACTGCCAAAAATTGCATGTCTAAACAAAAAATGCGACCTATTAAAATTCAGATTCAGTCCTGGCCTAGATTTGGCTCATATACATTTATATAGTTTGGGGGAGAAGACGTGTATGTGCGGGGACTTTAGATATTATCTTATAAGTAACTATAAGGCAGGCAGCACATCGTCTGTTCTACGGAGCTGTGATATCAGCACATAGTGTCAAAGACAGGCAATCTAGATAATAAATTCTTCCCAGTAATCAGCTATTTGTTTTCCAGGCCCGATAAAGGTTCCAGTGGTAAGGAGGTTTTAATACAAATCAAAAGATAAAAAGCCACTTTTATTGAGAGGGCCACTTTACTCCAAAGTGAGAAAGAAATGGTTGTGCCAAGTTTGTGCTGGGGAAAAAGGTTCCCTGATTCAAGTGTATTGATATTTGTTAAGGCATAGTGCTGTTGATATCTTGTTTCATACAAAAGCTTCTTACTTGAGTGTACAAGTAACTCATTACAGCCTGCAGAAGTCCAGTAAGTTGTTGGTTAAGTAAATGATTTCGTACAGATGACAGTGCTCATCGTCAAAGTGTGACCTTTTCTGGTCAGTGTGAGCAGCATATGGAGTGTGAGAAGGAGACTGTAGGGTGTTTTCATCATGTAATTTGTTTTAAGATGTGGGTGGGTAGCACAGGCATAGCTTGACATTTGGGCTGGGGGTGCCAGACCATGATACTAGGTATACAAGTTTCATTGTACATTCATACAACCTGTTTAAATAACATGCTTTCTTGCTCTTGCATATTAGTTGCACCTATACATAGTTGCATGTACCATCCAGTTTAACAGACTTCTGTACTACTGTAACAGTAAGATTAAACAATTAAAAATTGTATATTTTTAGGTCCGTGTGTGTCCATATCTGTTTGATATTTTGATTTTTTTCTAACACTGCATCATTCCACACTGTATAACTTTGGCACCGCAATGAGGGATTAATGGACAGAGAAAATGACAGATAGAACAGTAGAACTGTAGGTACACAGACACACAAACAGACAGTCTTAATTTTGGCCAACACTGGTATTGGCAGCGTGTAATGTGTTGTTTTGGGCAGTTTTGGCATGTGTGTAGGTTAAAGTATTGAAGTGGGTGAGAGGCTGGGGCCATGTTGAATGTATTGTGTCTGGGATCATGTGTAAGGGGTCTGAGGTTATGTGTATGGCATCTGGGGTCATGTGTAGTGTGATGGCTTTCTGAAGTCATGTGTAGGGTATCGGGAGTCATGAGTAGTGTGTTGGTTTCCTGGGGTCACGTGTAGAGTGTAGGGTCATGCCAAGTGTATGGTGTCTGGAATCATGTATGGGGCCTGGGATCATGTGTGGTGTGATGGTTTGGGGTCATGTAGTTTGTTTGGAGTCATGCCAAGGTATGGTGTCTGGGATCAAGGTGCCTGGGATCATGTGGCGATGGATTTCGGGGTCATATGTAGGTGTCCAAGTCGCCAGTGGTATGGTTCTGGGATCATGTATAGGGTGCCTGGGATCATGTGTTGTGATGGTTTTCTGGGTCACCTGGTGAAAACAGCATATGCTGGTAGGTGTTTTGATGCTGGTTTGCTGGTCCTTTGCTGGTTTATGCTGGTCCTTAGCTTAAGCTGGTCCCTTGCTGGTTTTGCTGGTCATGTTGTAAGGAACATACCTACCAGCATATGCTGGTTTTTCCACCAGGGTAGGGTGTCTGGGATGATGCCAAGTAATGTGGATCAGTGTGGTGCGGATGTTTCCGGTGTCACGCAGGGTGTCTGGGATCAGTGTATGGTTTTGTTCTGGCTCACATGTAGGTGTCTGGGGTGATGCCGTATGGTGTCTGGGATCATGTATAGTGTGATGGTTTCCTGGGTGTCACGTGTAGGGTGTCTGGGATCATGTATAGGGTACCTGGGATCATGTGTAGTGTGATGGTTTCTTGGGGTCACGTGTAGGTTGTTTGGGGTCATGTTGAGTGTATTGTGTCTGGGATCATGTATAAGGTGTCTGTGAGTCATTGAGTTTATAGTGTTTGGGGTCATGTGAAAGGTGTTAAGGGCTATGTTGAGTGTATAGTGTATAGGGTCCTGTGAAAGGTGTTTGGACTCATGACTATAGTTTCTGGAGTCATGTGTAGGGTCTTTGGGGTCATTTGGTGGTAGGGTTTCTGAAAAGTATTTAGTATGGTCATATATAGGATGTATATGTAGTGTATAAAGTGTGTGCAGTTATGCTGAGTGTATGGTGTCTGGCATCATTAAAAAGGGCGTTTGGCTTCATTGAGTGTCTTGAAGTCATGTGGGGTGCTTGGAATAATGCATATGGAGTCAGGGATAATGTGTAGGGTGTCTAGAATAATGTCTAATGGGGTCATGTGTATGGTGTCTAGGGTCATGTGTAGGGTGTGTGGGGTCATGTCAAAAGGAAGGTGTCTGGGATTATGTATAGGTTGTTTACAGTCATGTTTAGTGTATGGTGTCTGGGGTTTGTGTAGGATGTTTGGAGTCATGTTGAGGTATGGTTTCTGGTTTCATGTGCAGGGTGTCTGGAGTCACGTAAGGTTTCTGGGGTGTGAGTGTGTAGGGGGTGAGAGCTGTATATGCAGTGTAAGATGCTTGAGGGATGTGTGGACTGTGTGGGAATTTGTCAGCATAGCATGAGTGCAGCAGGTTTCTTGGCAGACGGCCTGCTCCTGTGGGCAGCTCCCATTCAGGCTTTGTAATCCAAAAACCCATTGACTCACATCACCGTCAATGTGTGTGTGGTGAAGGTCGGGTGGTGGCATGCTTGTGTGTGTGCAAGTGATGATGCTAATAGCGGCGAATGAACCCTTGTCATAAGCAGCCACAACACTCGCTGCCATCCCTCATTGCTCACGCTGCCTCACTGCATCTCACACACACTCCATTCTTCATCTTGGACTGCTCATCTAACACTCTCTCCCCAATTCAGCCTTGACCTCTTGACTCACACGGCTCGCTGACATCTTCACGTCTATGATATGAGGTGGCTGAATGACTAGTGCGGGAGCTTTGGACTGTGTAAGGACAAATGAATCAATGCCCTTTCCACCTCTGCACTGACAGATCAGCTGATGTTTTATCCACCTGCCACATGACCAGCAAGCACTGCAGAGATTAACCAGGCCAAACAACAAAGAGCAGCCAGAGAGAATACAAAGCCATACTCTATAGCACTCCCTAACCTCTCCCTCTCTCATTTTCCTTACCTATTTCAGAGATTTATGACCCATGAATTTTTACTGCCCCATTTTGGATGACGTAGGGCTAGTGTTTTTCATTGTGATTCTCTCTGTGTCTGTTGCTCTCTTTTTTTTCACTTGCTTTTATTATTTTTTTAATAGTATTTCATGATTGTTTTGCATACAAGATTGCTATTATGCTATCATACACATAGTGATGGGATTAAACATTAAGATTTTAAAATAATAATACAGTTTATGTTACAAGTAAAATAAATATTAGACATTAAAACTACTCTGCACTATTTGCACAGATAGTGAGTATGCAGATCAGAGCGATGGTTGTTTTCTATGTGATACCTTAGAACTCTCAGAAAAAAAAAAATTGCAATAATAATAAAATATTAATAAGATCTTCCCTCTTATCCCCCACTCTTTCCTGCAGTCTTTATAAATCGTTTCCTTTTCACTTAACTTTCTCAAATTCTCAAATATGCTAAAACAAAAATGTATTCTCTGTTAATGATGTCTACCGTCAAATGATTAAGTGTCTTACCTCTATAGGGGTTTATTATTCTGTCAGCACTAGCAGAGCTATAGAAGAAGACCTCCTTGTCTCCATCATTCATAATGCCACAGCAAACTTATATTTTCAGTTCTTTTCATGTCCTGCTGGAAATCAAAGCGAGTGTTGTACACTGCAGCATGTTGGGGATTCTGGGATTAGTGGCAAATTCTGGATGCAAGAGGCTCAGTCAGAGAGGTGAAGACTGCAGCGCTGAAGCTCACAGCAGAGGTGAGGTGATGAAACCTCAAGATAGATGAGAGAGACAAGGTGGGACTTAAAAGAAAGAAAAAGAACAGGGAAGATGATTTAAAAGAGACAAATGATCAGTTCCTAAAGCCTGTGAGCTGCCTGGCGGAGACAGCATTTTAAGACATCACAGATGAGCTCCTGCCCAGTTATTCCAAAAGGTAGGCAACAAATATTCTGACTCCTAAAATAACTCATTTGCATCTGTGCTCCACTGAGAATATAAATCTCATAATGCATTGCATAATAAAAAAATTCTAAGATGGTAGACAAATCAGGAGAAATGTCCCTTGCATATATGCATTCAAATGAGTACATGAACAGTATCAATAAAGACTCCATAGTGAACAGCGTAGATAAAGTTAAGTGCAAATGAGTATATTTAGGGAATTAGTCAAATTTAACAAGCATATTAATATTTATAAGATTCATAGGTTTCGCATAACCTATTTTTTGAAAGAGTGACCAAATGTTATTGATTGACTATATGTGATTTGATTTAGTTTAATTAATAGTTTAATTAGCGTTGTGGTATTTTCATAAAGTGTGTCGAAGACTGACAGGGAGGAGAATAAATTGTTGAATAAAGTCATGTTTTTGTTTTCTTTGTGCACAAAAAGTGTTTTCATACTGTAGCTTCATAAAATTAAGGTTGAACCCTAGTTAAAAAGTAATAGGTTTAAAAATACATTTGTTTTATACTAAGTATAGTTCAAGTCTATTAGCATATTTACTGACATATCACTAGACTTAAAAATTGTAATTACTTAACTTTAATTTGCAGTACTACTTGTGCACAATGCACATTTCTTAATGTTAGACCCAAAGTATGTTTTAATGTCACTATTAATGAGTATTGTATGATCTTTAAATAAAATCGGTCTTTAAATGCAAAATATTTAAAGTGAAGAGTTCAGATGCAAAAGCCTCTTAAAGCCACTTTGGTCAAAAATGAGATAATGATACTGAGTGAATATTCTCGACACATAGTATACATCCATCAAATACTTTTACTTCAAACTCGTAAAACATCAGATGGACTTAGAGGCTTTTGCATCTGAACTCTTCAAGTATACTTGCAATAGTTCCACTTTAGCACAATCAAATATATGTTAGTATATCTTTAGTTGGACTTTAGCACTACTTGCACACAATTAAAGTGTGTTAAGTGCAAAATTAGTTGTGCCAATTTAGCAGACTTTAAATATACCAGTTTGGTATACTAAAAGTACAATTGCAGGGTATTTTTAGCATGAAATAAATGTATTTTAAATACATTTTAGTCTATTACTTTTTCACTAGGGCACAGATGTCACATGGACTACTACCTTACTACCTTTCTGGGCCTTTTGGGTCAAAAAGCTCTCACTTTTAATCAAAAATATCTTAATTTGTGTTCTGAAGATAAACGAAGGTCTTATGCATTTGGAACAACATGAGGGTGAGTCATTAATGACTTTTCACTTTTGGTGAACTATACCGTTAATAAAGACTTATTTTTGAATGGTTCCTTACACAGTACTACTGCATGTTGTGATCTTCAAAATTTTTTAACCATAGTGCATTATTTGTAAACAAAGGTATATTGACGTTTGCAAGCTCTATATGTGTGGCGTTTCATCATAAATGTGCTTGGTAGCTCACCCGGTAAAGCATTGCAAAGACTTGAAGAAACAAGCTAAAATGGCATGTTTGTTTCAGTAAATGTGGTTTTATCTTGCGTATGTTTTTGTTAACACTATTGTTTAGGTTTAGAGTAGGGATTATTGTAAGTGGTATGTTATTTTTAAATGCAATAAGGCATTAACCTTTTTGCAACACTTGACAGACATTTTATTTTTAAACTGACGCAATATGTACAACTAATGTAATAATGTTGCCGCATCTGTTTCAGAGAAAATTTAATGTGCTTTAGTGCCACTCATTGGACATTTCACATTGAAAGTGTTGCAAAAAGTGCCAGAAACAACGTAATATTATTTTGCCAGAGGCAGAGTGAATTGTTAAACCCCTAATATATTTGTATAACAGTATTTCTGTGTGCTGTATATTTTTGCTTATTACGATATTGTTTCATTATCTTAGCAACACAGAAAAGTCAAACTCAGCCAATAGTGAGCCAAGTCTCTCAAACTGAGCACTGTTTGTGTGATGTCCAGAGTTGTTTCCATATGTAGAGCATTACAAATTATTCACTTAAGGAGGTTCGTGTTAGAGTATAATTTTAAAAATAAGTACTGAATAATATGAGAGGATGGAAAATGAAAATGGATGACTGAGCTGGCTGAAACATTTACAGTGAATTAAGGTGGAGCAGGGAGAGCACAGAGGGTTAGATGGAAAGGTTGAAGTGAAGAAGATGATAATGGAGACTTAGTTGCTCTCCGCAGTCTTGCTCTCCCTGTAGGAGAACTGAATGTCAGATGGTTGAAAGATGGCAGCCACCAACGGCTCAGAGGACAGCTTCCTCTCTCTCTGCTTTCACCCCCTGCACCATCAATCAGCCCAAGGTTCCCCAGCTCTCCCACCACAGGACCAGCTCACGATTTATCTGTCTCACATAAAGACCCAGCTTCCAACAAGCCCTACTTTCACCCTTCCTCACAAATTTATGAGCCCCTTGCTGTCTGTATTGTCCATGTTAACATACTCCCTGAGGGGACATAAGTGGAAATTATGCACAGGGAGAACATATAGACTTAAATATTTCTATGTAAAAAAAGGCTTTTTTAGTTAGTAGAGCCAAATTGATCTATCCTAAACTACGTAAACTTAGTGAACTAAATTTATATTAAATAATGTGTGCCGTCCTCAGTTGTTTAAACTTAGATGTTTATACAGGATAGAGGGGCCAGGAGCCTCATTTATAAAACATGTATCTGCACAAATGTGATCTTCTAAAATGTATACACTAAAACCCCAATGTTCAGATTTATAAGTCTGTGACTGGGAAAGGTGCTTCGTACCACATTAGGTCCTAAGCAGGAATACACACTTTTCCTTGTGCCAGAGTAGGTCAAATGCTGGATGGTTTCACCACATCTTCCCATGAAACAACAGGTTTTTTCAGGTGATATAGACTTAAATTCTCCAGTCACTTACCCTGCATCCCAGTATTCGTACTATTCATCCTAAATAGTACAGTATGTGAGATTACATTGCCCCAAAGCATAGTATGTTGAAAAGAGTCCCCAGATGGTCTACTATTTTAGGTTGATTTTTGGCAAAGGATATGCTTTAGAACTACAAACATGCATAAAAATCATTAAAAAAAACTACAAACATGGAGGATGTGTGCAAGTGTTAAGTGTGTTAAGTAGAGATAAAGGAGTTTGAGTTACTAATAATTAACATTTAACCCAGTAAAAAAAATATTTATTTAATGTTATCTGTGTTATATTTCATTTGCAACAACAATGTAAACTTTCATTTGGCCATTAACTTTTAAATGCATCATTATGCAAAAACTATGAGCAGAGTTCTCCACACAAAAAGCCATGGCTGGCAGATCAACACGTTACTTCTTTACTCTCCAATATAGTAGGAAGTTAAATTAAATGAAATAAGGAAGATGTTAACTGTGACAATATGATTGAAATGCCAGTGGTGTGATTGTATGATGTTATAGTATGTCCCAAAGCTTGCCTATACTACTTACAGAAGAAGTCCACTTCCAAAACAAAGATTCACATATAATGTACTCACCCCCTTGTCATCCAAGATGTTCATGTCTTACTTTCTTCAGTCGTAAAGAAATTATGTTTTTTGAGGAAAATGGACTGATATGGTGCCCTGAGTTTGAACAAAAATGCAGTTTAAATGCAGCTTCAAACGATCCCAAATGCGGCCGTAAACAATCCCAGCCGAGGAAGAAGGGTCTTATCTAGTGAAACAATCTGTTATTTCATTAAAAAAATACAATTTAAAAACTTTTTAATCTCAGACGCTCTCCCTGAACTCTATGTATACAGTTAGGGTATGCTGAAAAAATCCAATCATATTTTCTCCCTCAACTTCAAAAATGATTTCAAAATCATCCTACATCACTGCAGAAGTACCGACCCAGTCTTTGCAAAGTGAACATGCAAAGAAGATCAAACACCCTTAACAAAAAAGGTAAAACAGCGATATAGGACGATTTTGAAGATGAGGGAGAACATAAGATGGGAGTTGTTCGACATACCCTAACTGTCATGAACCGAAACAAAACAGTCCAGGCAGAATAAGACAAAATGAGCGTTTGACATTAAAAAAGTGTATAAACTGTATTATTTTTATGAAAATAACCGATCATTTCACTAGATAAGACCCTTCTTCCTCAGCTGGGATTGTTTACAACCGCATTTTAGATCATTTGCTTAGATCGTAAGCTGCATTTAAACTGCATTTTAGAAGTTTAAAATCGGGGCACCATACCAGTCCTTTATATGGAGAAATATCCTGAAATGTTTTCCTCAAAAAAAAAAAATATTTCTTTATGACTGAAGAAAGAGAGACATGAACATCTTGGATGACAAGGGGGTGAGTACATTATATGTGAATCCTTGTTTTGGAAGTGGACTTCTCCTTGTACTTTTTCTTTACCAAAAGAGTACATACTTCAAAGCGCACTTATTATGCCCCTTTTTACAAGATCATAATATAATTCTCAGGCGTCCCCAGAACATGTCTGTGAAGTTTCAGCTCAAAATACCCAACAGGTAATTTATTATATAATTTAGAAAATGCCTATTTTGAGTGTTTTCCAGGGCAGTGCCTTTACAGCTCTTAGCTCTTAAATCTGTTTGGTTTTGATTATCATGTCTATTGCGCTGACATGCGTTTTAAAGTCATATCAGTTGAAACTTCTGCCATAGGGTTTTCTAAGAGCATGTGCACAGAAAGTGGCTGTCACACGGCATGTGAGTACTAAACTAAGTTCTCTTTCATGTCTTAATCCCTATTCGTAAGGATTACTATTACCTGGTGACCTCTAGTCATTTGTAACAATTGCAGAGGTTGTCTGTGATCTTAATCCCGTGTGAATCAGTCTGTAATTTGTAAAGTAAAAATTCTCCCACAATTGACCTACCATATTTCGCTGAACACAGAGGTCCTGTAATAACGCAAATCAGCATCTCTGCTATTTGACCGGGTCGTATATCATTTTTTTCAAGGTTTTCGTTTCCTGTGTACCTTTTTATTCATCTTTCGTGAAGGATGAAAGCTGCAAAATGTTTTGAAATTATTTTGGTCCAGGGTCATATATCGCTATACACTGTATTTTGCATAATAGGTGCCCTTTAAGGGCATAGTATAAGTAGGCAGACTGGGACACAGCATCAGTCAGCTTAAACCTTGCCTCTTTCTTCCAAATCAACAAAAAGCATGCATTGAAATTCGCCTCTATCCAATAAGTGATGTTTTATTAACAAATTTCGGGAGAAGCTCGCACAGATAATTAACACGGCCAATTCACCATTAGCAATCACACTCCCTATCCAAACACCACAAGCGAATCCCCTTAAATAGCCAAGCATTCTTACCTTCATTCATCTCTAGTTTTTCAGCATCCCTCCACCTCCCCGTCTCCTCACCTTAAGCTCGGGGGGAGCGCTTATTGGGTTCGGGCCATGCCGAGCTCGGACCCCTCTCCCTGGGCAGGGGGAGTGCCCCGGGCTCGGGAATGATTACCGAGCTCGGAGCCCTCTCCCGGACAGCACGCCAAATACGCTTAACTTTTACGCTGTTTATTATATGTAAGCGCGAACTCGTGAAACAACCAATGAACTGAATAACTAATGGATAGAAAGTCTGTGCCCTATACCTGTTTTCCTTTTTTTTTTAAATCAGATATATTTGTATGTACGTCACAATACAGAAGAAAATATTTGTTGCTATTTCCAGTACATTGCACTTTAATAAATATTGTTTATTGAAAATAGCTTGGATACATAGGATCTTTGAACACACCACTAGTAAAATCTAACTTAAAATAAACAAATTAATGATAATAAAAAATTTGTGGGCAAATTTGTTTCGATGAACTATTACTTTAAATTACATACACACACACAATGTTTTGTCAGGCAACTTAAACTTAAATTATCTTAATAAACTTAAAAAAGACTTTTTAAATGTCAGATCCGGTCTTGCTCGTCCATTACGGGTTTTTAAAGTGCACTTTGTTTTGGTGATCAATAATATAAGAGCATAAATAAATAAATACTTCTGTCATTTGTGAAGAAAATAACTCTCAATATTGGAGCAGGAAGCAACAGATGTAGTTCTCAATTTAGTTCTATTAATAGGTCAAAGACACACGTAACCCACCCACTCTCATTACTTAAGGAAAGACAAGATACTCCTGGTTCTTCATAGACGGAAAGACATTTATGTCTATAAGTGAATGCCAGTTCAAAACATTTATTTATAGTACTCAAACTAAAAGCTAAGACTAATTATCAGGATATAGCTCAACCTAAAATAGCTCACACTAATAGATCAAATAAAACTCTTCTCTTCTCTTCTCTTCTCTTCTCTTCTCTTCTCTTCTCTTCTCTTCTCTTCTCTTCTCTTCTCAGTGTGACATGACAGGCTGAAGTTCACACAGTGCTGTAGTATTGATTGTACATCCTCAGTAATGCGGTGCAAGTCAACTAGATAATTGAAAAACATGAGATTACACATTCAATACCTAGGGATAACAATCCACAGACACAGTGTATAACAGACATCACAGTCAGTCTGCATGTTTTGATGGTTGGCGTGAAGCTGCAAAACAAACAATATAAAATCTTTCACACAGAGCATTCTAGGATGGAAATTGATTGGCCACATCGTAAGAAAACAAAGCTGTGGGGGAAAAACAGCTTCCACCCCTTTCCATCAACCCTGCCTGCCTCTGTGATGGTTTCGTTCACTGGCTCTTTTCCCACACTCGCTCTGTCTCCCACAGCCCGTTCCCTTAAATTCTCCTTCATCAAAACCATTTTATCTCCCTCTCAGTCTTTCTCAGAGAATCCAAATCAATGCATTCAAGCATTCCTTCTCCATAACCTTCATATAGGATTGGTATTTCAGTCACAAGTAACCTCACAGATGGAGCTTTCTCCCAAACCTCTCCGGGCCCCAGTGTGGTGGAGCGCTGAAGCTCCGAGGCTTATCCAATCAGCTGTATGAGGCATCGCTCTACTTTCCACATCCGTTTTGTTTTAATCCTGATTTCGGTGAGATGAGGAAGCGCAGAATGACATGACACTTTTGCAGACTTTAACTTGTTTTAACATTAACGGGCTGAAGAGCAGGGGTGAGAAACGAGGTGCTCGCCGAGGGAAAGCCAAACATCATCCCTCCATCGCGCTCGTTTAGCGCTTACACTCTGGGTCCCTTTATTCTGCTGACTCCTGCCTTCCTCTGCACTCTCTTGATGCAAGTACGGGCCAGAAGGGGGGTCAGGGTGTGCTGATACCTCTCGCTGATCAAAGTCCAGGATAACAAGAAGAAAATGAGAGGGGGCAGAATGAAAGATAGCAGAAGCGAGAGAGTGATGCGAATGCTCTTATCCTGCCTAATGCTGCTTCTACAGCAAAGTATGTGTGGAAAAAGCCTAGAATTTATGACTCGCGCATTTATGTTTGTTCACATGATATTTACCTGAACATTTCTTTTGTTCTTTCCCGCTGGTTTGTGTGTATATCACAGCTCTTGTCTACCGACAGGGTGCCAGTACCCAATCTGGAAGCGTTCCGCACATTTCCACCACAGAAATGGCGGTTCTGGGTCAGACAAATTGGCTTCACACAGGCCCCAAAAAACCTGCTGGTCTCAAACCAAAAACCGCTAACAGCAGAGTGGGTGTTATAATGTCCTTTCCACAACATTTTTCAACAAAAACTCAAAATGGAATACAAAACTTTTTTTTCCCCAGGAGACTAAAAGTATTTCCAAGAGTCCAACAGTTTGTATCACTTTACCTGTGTGTGTTTGCATGTTTCCAGACAGATTGTCAATATGTGTGCTAGTGTTTGGGATTTTTCAGTAATTTTTCAGCCATTTACTTACACAAGTGGCTACAAGTGATTATCTTTGTAGGTGAGTCAACAGATTTGTTCAAAAACACTTCATTTAGATTGTGTTTACACAACACCATTTTTAACTAAAAACGCAAAACGTTTAATGCATTTTGACCAGTCATGTATGTGACAACTGCATTTTAGGAGGCTGAAAAGGCTTTTGAAAATGGGTTTAAAGTGCAAGTTTTTGAAAATGATATCATTATCATCTCTGTGCAAACTACAAAATCACAAATTTTCACGTGAATGGGGAATCCCCATGTAAATGGCGATCATTTTGGCATTGTTTTCATCCATATGAAAAAAAAATAAAGAAAAGCTAAAAAACATTTTTAGTTCATTGTCGCTGTGTAAACATACCCTTAGGGATGGAACAAGTGGCTTGCCTTATGACTGAGTCATTGGATTATTCATGTGACCAATTTATCAAAAAACATTCCTTAATTAAAGTGCCTCTATTATGCCAGTTTTAACGTTCCTAATATTGTTTTGGGAGTCTCCTAAAATAGGTTTACATGCATGCAAGGTAAAACAACGCTTCCATTTTCTCAAAATATGTATGTGATATCACATTATTTTTCAGTGATTCTCAAACAATTTGTTTGAAGCAGTTCAAAGATTCAGTCTCTCCAAACCCCTCCTTTCTTTGAGCCTAATCTGCTCTGATTGCTCAGATGGCCCAGTCTGTTGACATTGGTACAGCGCATGTCAGAAATGACACTCCTATTGCCATAGTTCCATATTTTGAATGCTCAATAGAACATAAACACCTATTATTTATCAAACTTACAGTTTAAGATTCAGTGGAGTCAGCTAGTCCGAATAGACTGGGTACTGAGCCAACTTTTGTTTTGTGAATCCCCGAAATTAGAAAAGCAGTCGTCAGTAAAATATCGTGTTTGAGGGTGGGTCAAGTTGTTCGCAGCTAGCTAACATAGAACATAGACAGGCATTATGCAAATGTTTAACCCAGTGAAGTGGGATTCGAATTACTAATGACTCCTTTAGGCTGTTCAGAGTCAATTCTTATTTTGGAAGACAATAACTTTATTTATTGTGCACTTTTGATTTTGTAATATTCTGGACCATTCCAAATAAACATTTGCATGAATTCGAAAGGTTACATCTGAACGGCTTTATGAATGATTTACACAAAAATTTGTTATGCTCATGCTTCATAAATGAGTCCCATTGTGTCTAAAATGTAAGTTATACAATATTACACAATATGTTAAACCTCTTGTTTTTATTCTGAGAGATTCTGAAAGATTCCCTGGCCAAGAACCAGGTCCAGAATGAGAAGTAGCACCGTTTCGCCGTAAAAGGAGTAACGGAGGAGTCATTGCAGCCTTTGATCTAGGAGCAGTGCTCGCAAGAGGCATTTTAAAAGTTAAAATTATGGAATATGCTTGACAGAGTTCTTATTTCATCATAATTTGCTCTCATAGTAAGTTTTAAAACATGGCATTTAGTGCTAAAAAATATCATTTAGGAGTATGACAGCTTTTCTCCAGGTGTATTCAGTGTAGTCTACTGTCAGTTGGAAGAATGCTAAAAGAAAAGAACTTGCCTTCTCTGAGACAAAACACTGCTCTAAAAGCAGCTCTCTGTTATAATTTAACATCCTTTTAGTGTAGTTATGAAAGTGATAATGGTCTAGAGTGCCTTCTTTGATGAGCTTTTCTTTTTGAAACACTCTGCATGTCGCCACTCCAGATAAGCAGATAATTATGTGAATGTTTTTTGGGACAAGGATTCATTTAAAGCCGAAAGTACAAAGTCAAAGTCATTTGACGTTTTGAATCATTAGCATTAAAAGCATTTGAGGGACAATGAATGTTTGCCCACTAGGAGAAGATCACAGCACAAGATTCTCATGAAGATGAACTATTTTGTCTGTGAACTTCCACTAAAGAAAGGGTCTGTCTAGTGGTCAGGGAGGCTGATATGAGCTATTTCTTTCATGTATCATGTACTTAATACAGCGTGAATACAAATTTAGGGATGAACAATTTAAAACAATTATTGTTAAAAAAAATCATCTTTAAACAGATGTGTTATGTTCTCTTTGTATATGCCCACTAAATTGAAAATGTGCAGGACTGAGTCAGATTTGACACAGGTCACCTGTACACACAAGTATACTGTTTTACAGTTTTTCTTGATTGCTAACACACTATAACTGATTCATTTGACCCAAGTTTCCAAACCATTCACACAGTTCTCAAAAACAAATAGCACACATTTATCCATTAAGTAGCAAAACTGATGGCACACCAGTCAGAATCTTAGGATGATATGAACAAGAACACAAGTGATTGTGTGTTTTGGAAAATAAATTCTGGTAGCGGGAGGCAAAAAGGAAGAGGAGGCGAAAAGAAAAATGAAGGGACGAAGTCAAAGGTCATACGTTCCTGATTAAATACAAATCATTATAGTTGACCATGTTCTTGTGCATGGAATGACCATTAGGAAAGCTGGTCTGCAAGTCAATCTACAGGGATTTTAGAATACATACACATTACATTTACAGTACATAGTAGCAGTACTGATGAGAGAATGTTCACTATTCTTTGTACTCCAAATACTGTAGCACACACCATCAAACTCGTAACTGTTGAATTGATTTGTAGCCAAGTATATCTTACATGTACTGTATTTGTGTAGAACTAAGAGTCAAATGTCTAGGGGAGGCAGAGAAAGTCTTTTGTCAGAAGACCAAGAAATGGCTAGTATAACAAATAAGGATATTATAAATACTGCAGTGCAACTTGGCAGAGAATGTTGAATTTATTTATTTAGTTATCTATTTATTTATTTATTGCTGTACAGTAACTGACAGTATATTCCAATGTGTATTTACTGTATATTCTGTTGTTTGGTCTTTGAACTTTTCTCTTCTATTGCTTTCCATCTACTGTAAAATCACTTTACAGTAGTGTAATGAAAATAAACTTTTCTTAAAGTTTATTGCTGAATCTGCACCCCTCTATTTATGGTTTATACTGTAAGAGACACTGACTAGCAAAAGGATTCCTAATTCACGTTTCTGTACACTGTAAAAAAAAAAAAAAGTTGGTGAATATATAATATATTTTTAAAAGTTGTTTCAACTTAAAAAAAAAGTAAGTGTTCGTGCTGCATTAAAATGTTAAGTTTAGTCATTGTGAAATGTTAAGTTGTACTACGTGGAAATGTGGATATTTGAGTTGAGTAAACATAACATTTTAAGGCAGCACAAACACTTAATTTTTTAAGTTGAAGCAACTGTGTCAGTGACACGGATGCATGCTGTTCATTTTAAAAAAATTGATTTCATGCAATGAAACATTGCAGATAAATTCAAGAAATGTGTTGCATAAACTAATGTTCGTTAACTAAACTAAAGAAGGAGTAAAATTTATTATTTTTTTCTTTCTTTCTTTCTTTCTTTCTTTCTTTCTTTCTTTCTTTTCTTTTTTTTTTTTTTTGGATTAACTACAGCTAATACTATTCTAATCTATTCAGCACATTTGAACCAACTAACTTTTATTCTTAGCACCTCTCACCAGTGACAACACATGAGCAGATGGGATGCGTGAGTCCACTTTATCATCTTTTATTTGCTGGAAATCGAAAGGTCACAGAATCAGCTTCATTATAAAATTGTCCTTGTGATACCAGTGAGCAAAAAAGACCTGAAGTTTAGACATTGCGAGCATTTTTGCTGTACAAGGCAACAGCATTAGAGAAAAATCCCCAGTATCCTTCCCAGTGGACATGCAAAGCAGACAAACTTGTGGAATAATAATAATAAAATCAAAACAAACAAGCAGTGAAATGAGCTAAATGGAACTTTGTTGGCAAAGAGACAAATCCATTTGTGTATGTGTGTTTCCTGCTCACTTTTTTGTTGTTTTTGTTTCAGTTTTTTTTTTTTTCATCCTAACTACATATTGAATGTCAGCATGAAAAATAAGTATTTTCATTCTCTTCTAATCATAAATTCTCCGGGTGTTGTGGGGGGTGAGTGGGGCTATTTCACAAACACAGGCAGCAGATTGTCTCAAGTCATTTTGGAAGGAAGCTGAAGCAGGTAGCTCAGGATTAAATCCCTCTGAAGAGGCCCTCATAAATATTCATGCCCCACATTCCTTCTCTCTAACGCGCTTTGACAGAGACGCTTATTAAATTCTCATATACTTTAAAACCACGGTGACATTCAGCCAGCCAAAGCTCCCAATAACCTTGTTAGCTTATGTAAATAACAAGCCGGTGAGCACATCTTTAAACAAACCTCTCAGAACACACACCACGTTCCTCTGGCACAGATTAGCTGCTCACTCAACTTTCCCAGGACAAACAGATGAGAAAACTGGACCAAAATGACAGATTTTTGTATTCACTGGGAAAATTATAGACACTGTACTTAAACGGCAAACCTCGGGGAAAGTTGCTAAAAGACAAATAATGTGCAAACACCCCCGCACATGAAAAGCAGAATAGGTAAAACGAAAAACTCAGAGACAGGTATAGGGACTGATGAGGTTTTCTGTTTTATACACTCGTACAAATCCTCACCGGAACATTTGCACGTTTGAAATGGTATTGAAATGCAAAGCACTGTTTTTGAGAAGGGCACTGTAACATGAAACAACAAACGATAAGCATCACTGACTGAAGTAGCACAACATTCAGCGTTATCAGGTGCCCTTTTAGTGCGGCACGAATATGTGAATTGAAACTGTGACCTGTACCCCACCTTTTCCAAAGTCTTCCAGGCTTCACTAACAGATTAAACCCATGGCACATGCCTCCTATGAAATGCACTGAAAGCATTTTAGGGGTTTTCCACAATCCACAAGCTGTCATTCACTTACGTGTACCTGGTGGGTGCTCACCAGGTAACTATAGCGGCAGGCTAATCAAACACGAGTTATGCTGGGGAATAGCAGTTGTGCTGGCAAGTTCTTTGTTGGCAGGTGTCCTCAGAGCAGCCTGATCTTAATTAAACCAGAGTGACTCCTCAGCCTGCCCTAGTTTACAGATGGATTCTTTCTGTCCTGAGATTTCAGAGGGCTCTTATTAGGACCTGAACACAAAAGCTGAAGTCTTCAAACTACTGTACCTGCAAAGTGTTGACAAGCATGTTAACAAGCTTCAGCTTTTTATTAAAGATTCTATTATATTTTCTAGATTAAATCTTGACTGAGAGGCCGAACACACCTGAATAAATGTTTCTCACGCAGAAGACCGTAACATTTCCAATGGCTGGTTCTATTTCTCACAAAAGTTATGGACAGAAAAGAGAATTTTTGTGTGTACTGTCTGTTTGCAAGGATCATAGCTACTTAATTTGGAAATTAAGCGTATTATGTTTATTGCGCTGAAAATAAAGATAAAACAGGATTATTACTGAATCTCATTAGGGATATTTTGAATCTCTTTATGCATGCGTCTAGGTTTTTAGGTCATATTTCAGGGTTATACAGGGCTACATGTTTATGATTTCACAACAATATGAAAACATAACATGATAATAAATATAATAATTTAATCAAAAAAAGTACAAAAAATATACTAATACTAAGCTTTTATGTGAGAAATGCCCAGAAATCCCCAGAAAATCCTCCTTTCTGACATGTTTTTTTTTTTTTTTAATTCCTTCAAAATGATATGCTACAATTTAAAATTTTTGAGGTTGGCAATTTTTAAAAATGTTTGTTAATAAGTCTTTTTTGCTTACCAAGGCTGCATTTATTTGATCAAAAATACAATAAAAACCGTATTTGTGAAATATCATTACAATTCAAAATAACTGTCTTCTATTTTCAGATTATTTAAAAATGCAGGATGATTTTGAAGTTGGAGGAGAACATGAGATGGGAACATACTCTAACTGTATTGACCTGGATTATGCAGAGCTAGACAAGACATATGTTCAAGACAAGCATTTGAGGTTAAAAAGTATATAAATTATATATATATATATATATATATATAACTGACTGTTTCGCTAGATAAGACCCTTTTGAATTACCAAATTACTCTTTTGAATTACCAAAATGTAGTTTAAATGCATCCAAGGATGGCTAGAATCATTTAGAGCCCTTTGAAGCTGTATTTAAACTACATTTTGGTAATTCAAACTTGTGGGGAGAACAGAAATGTTTTCCTCAAGAAACATAATTTACGACTGAAGAAAGAAAGACATGAACATCTTAGATGACAAGGGGGTGTGTACATTATTGTTCCGGAAGTGAACTTCTCCTTTAAATAAACATTACTTACACTATCAAAAAGGAAGGGAAAAAAAGAATTAAAGAATGAAAAAGAATGAAACAAATTCTATTTTTATATTTTTACATTAACAATAATCAATAATAAAATCAATAATTAAATAATCAATAATCAATAATTAAGTAATCAATATTAAAGCCAAGTATGAATCGTATCAAGTTAGTGTTTTTAAGCACTTTACATTTATTCCAAAATAATAACTTAAGGCAGTAACAATTTAAATAATATATTTTGTTTGTGAACTTATGTTCAGCTATTCTTTTTATTAGTTAACTTTTAACTATTTTTGAATTTTTCGGATAATCAGTCATCAAAGCTCGGTAAATATTGGTCAAAGACAGAGATTTGCTTCAAATTTCACCAAGCTAATTACTCACTAAAAGCCCTCACAGTCTTTTCAGGCCATTTCAAGTCTTATTTTGATGTAACAAAGCATTTGTATCCAAGTGTGTGAGTTGTTTACTGAATTTTTTTAATCAGTCTTCTCTTTAACCCCATTATATTGTTCATTCAGACTAATTCGTGAGAAACACAAGAGGCGGGATTTATCACATGAACCAATCACAGCCGATCATAGCCAGTCATATCCAATCATTTTGCCAGGCACTGGCACCTCTCATGTGACTTTCCTCCATTCTCAATTACCTCCCACCAAACTCACGACACGCTTTAGTGGGTCTGTTAAAACTCAGTGGGCTCAGGGGAGGTGAGAGAGTCGCAGATGTTTTTTTTAGAAAAATGAGCGACTTGTAAATTTTTTAATGTTATATTTTGGAATTTTGGTGTTGTTTACGTTTTTTTTTCTCATCCAATATTTTGAGGAGACACTGCTTCCCTTGCCTCCTCCGAGGATATGCCCCTGATGATAGATAGATAGATAGATAGATAGATAGATAGATAGATAGATAGATAGATGATAGAGTACATTCAGGGAATAACCAAAATATTTGAATCTGTTCCTCAGACTTTTTGAAAAGAGGTGATAAAAGAGTGTTGTTGTGCATATGGATAAAAGTCAGTGGATTGACGTGTCCTTATTGAGAGTGTGTTGCTCTAAATTCTGTGGTGGCTGAGAAACCTTTCAAATATGAAGTGTTTTCCAGTACACACTGCTCTCCTTATGAAACCGTATCAGTGTGGCTGATCTCTCACAGTCCCTCTTACAAATGAGATGCTAATTTCCTCCCGTTTGACTAAATTGCTTACAATTAGAACGCTCACTTTTATATCCTCTCAATCTCATCTGCAAAAGTGGAACATCAGAATCGCCTCGAAACGTTTCAAAAAGGTCAAATACATCTAGGCTTTTAATTTAGGCAGAATCCCTTAATCACGCACTCCTCTCTCATCCCACCTTTGTGCATCCGTCGCTTATCCGCTTCTCATCTTTTCCTTTTCCTCACATCCTTTTACCTTCCCTCTTTCACGTCCCTCATAAATCCTGTCCCAGGGGATAAACTTGTGACAAACACTTAGAGCTCTAGATAAAACCCCTGCTATTATGCCAGAAGCCGTTTGTGAATGGTAATAACATGATAACAAAAGCATAATTACACAGTAATGAAGGAAGAATGCCTGCCAGAGGCTGAGGTAGACCTGTCTTCTGACTTTGACCTGTCAGTACACCAGGCTTGAATGGATATTCACAGATCCAAAACGATGTATCAATCAGACATGACTAAAACATTTATTGATGAACTCAAATATAGTAATAGTTCATTTATGAAGCTTAAATGAGACTAAATTACATCCACGATAAGTACAAATAGTTCTTTTAGAATTTCCCCTTACATTTTCAAACCCTTTTTTGTGTACATTTTCAATGGGGAAAAAATAGCTTTTTAAAAAACCAGATGGTGTCGTTTTAACATAATGAGGCCGTGCTAACCAGCAAAACCTTAAGCATTTGTTAACACCCAATGAGCACATATTACCATCAAGCTTTTAACATGCAAATGTTTTTTTCTTTTATAAGCTATATGTCTCAGTGCTTGTTATTATGTTTTCTAAACGTCTACTCAATCCAGGTCACCTCACAACTACATGTCAATTTTAGGAGAAGAACCCTGAATTTGCTCCTAATTTTGCATTTGTTATCTAAACACATTGTAGTTTGTTTCCTTACATGCCCTATAGTCCACTTTGCTGGAATATCTAATAAAGATTTTTTATTTTTTTTTTGGCTGTTGTTGTTAGCCTTATTTGGAAAAAAAAACATACAACTGTTTAAATTTCATGAATAGCCAATAAAAGGCTGTTTAATGGCAGATTCTCTTGTGACGACATGCCTCACTATTATGGCATGTTCTCACAGGAACAATACACTTTCTGGGCGAGAACAGTGGACATTCAATTGCTTTTCAGAGCCAAGACTTTAAAGGGATAGTTCACCCAAAAATCTTTCAGACAAATACAGTCAGAGATATATTAAAAAATGTCCTGGCTCTCCCAAGACTTATAATGGCAGTGAATGGGTGTTGAGATTTTGAAGACCAAAAAAGTGCATGCATCCATCATAAAAAGTGCTCCACACAGATCCAGGGGTGAATAAAGGCATTCGGAAGCAATCCAATGTGCTTGTGTAAGAAAAATATCCATATTTAAAACTTTATAAACCGTAATCTGTAGCTTTCTCTAACTGACATATGCACGTTCACGAGAGAGTGGCGGTCCAGTGGCAGGAGTGGCGGTTTGTTTACAGAAAAAGAAAATCAGTCTCCTCTTGACTTATATCGAAATCCTTCAAAATTGTTCATTACAAATCCTCAATTTGTAGGGTACAGCGGGGCTAAAGGCGCCCATTGGGTAGAATGGCAGAAAAACGTAGCGTAGCACTTTCCTAAACATCCGCTTTCCAAGATACACATACAAATTTGGCTGATGCTTAACACGATCAGCGATATGTCGATTCTGTGCTTACTTGATCTAATATTTGATGTTTTAAAAAATGTAGATTTAAGTAGCAAATGAGAATCACTAAAATTCTTGAATATATCTTGAGACAAATGTCTTCTTAATGATTTTCAGTTTTGTTTAAGATAATTAAAGCAGCAGTTCTTAAATAACGAAAGAATATGTAAAATTATAGTATTCACGGTAAAAAGCACCCCTGCTGTTGGGGATAAAAGGCACAATAATTAACTTTGTAATTAATCGAAGGCTGACTTTTCCATTTGTTGACATGACATTGTTAGATTCAGATGGTAAATATAATATATTATGTTGGGTGTCCATCTTAGAGATAATTACCATGTTTAGAATCAAATCATCATTTTAAAACATTAATCATATCATATAATGAAATATAATTTGTTGTTACTACTATATTCAGTTACTGTGGGATCTCATTCAGTGCTTTCAGAATCTTTACATTTTAAAATGATTTTGTTTCTGTATTTTAAAATATGTTTTATATTAACATATTGTAAAGACAGTATATTTATTGAGCAAAAATCTATTATTTTATTTATCAAAATAAGCAGAAAAATAGTGCAAGCTTTGCTAAAGTGATTGTTTTGAACAAGTATTAACTTATTTAAAAAAACATTATTGTGCCTTTTAACCCATACTGGTGAGCCTTTTACCTCGTGTGGGGGGTAAAAGGCCCCCTTTGCCACCTCATACATTTATAAGATTTTTATACAATTTGTATGATTTATTTTCATACAAAATATGTTGCTCCATAAATGTTCAGCACAAACGTATATATTTTTCTTCAGTCATATACTTATAGTATAGCAGTAAAAAGCATATTTTTTCTTAGTGGGTGCCTTTAGCCCAGTTGTTCCCTATTTCTAATTCATGACTGGTATTTTGTTTTGCTCTTTCCTACGTCCTACGTCCAGCATCATCTGCTGGAAAGCTACTCTCTCATGAACATGCATATGACATTTAGCGGAAGCAAGAGATTACGGTTTATAAAGTTTTAAATAGGGATATTTATCTTACACAAACGCATTGATTCACCTTTATTAACCCTCCGTAGCCATGTGGAGCACTTTTTATGATGGATGGATGCACTTCATTTTGCTTTCAAATCTCGACCCCCATTCATTGCCATTATAAAGCTTGGAAGAGCCAGGATATTTTTAAAATATAACTCCGATTATATTCGTCTGAAAGAAGAAAGTTATACCCACGATGGTCTCTATACTGTGTTCTGAGTTGTGTATCCTTGTGTTTTTTTTGTTTTTTTTTTATAATGGTACTTTCCTACATTTAGTATAGTAGCTTTCCTTCTTTAGACTGCTTTATCAAACCTGTATGACAGGGTATTTTATTTTTCCGGGACGTCTATGTTTGGCTTGATATTATGTGTGTTAGTTACGTTAGCTGCTTGTGTGAATTGTGAGCATGTGTGTGTCTGAGTGTGTGCTGCCATGTGTGTCACGTCAAGGCTGCAGTTATTCGCCAACACCGGTCTGACCGGCAAGAAAAAGATGAGCTAATCAATCATCTGTCACACTGTGCAGCAGGGAACAGAGCGAGCACCTCATGCCAGGAAAACAGATCAGGAACAGGCCCAAGAGCACCATCCTTTACATCAGTCTGGGAGGAAAAACCCTAAAGATGTACGTTTAACCTTTTAACTGCTAGCTGAAGGAACAATACAGGACTAAAGTATTTCTTCATACATCTTGAATGAAAACTTCAGCGTGATCTTTTACATTACATAAAGACCTGCACATAGAGGGTATCATTTGATATATAATACATTTGGGATTGCCTTTCATTTTGATGATATGTATGCAGGCTATCTTTTTTTTTTTTTGACAGGTGTTCTTTGAAGGGACAACATATGTTATGTGCGTGCAAAAATAAAACAGTCAAAACAATATGTAAGTTTCCTTGGAAACCACCGTCTCCCTAAGACTATTTCTCGTTCCCTCAATCCTTTTATGAAAGAGCTTAAAGTTTGTGGGTGAAAATGAAAAACTGAATTTACTTTCCAAACCTTGAAGATAACGTGAGAGACATTCAATCTCTCCGAAGAGCAGCATTAGGTAGTGTTTGAATAATATACTGAATTAATTGTATTCCAAGAACTTTTTTTAAGTGTTAAAATAAAACCACAGAGTGCTATGGATTACCCTGGATGAACAATGTGTTTAATATGGATGAACAAAAGTTATTGCACTCTGTAAGTTACTTTTTTTAGCATAAAGATTGTAGCATATACAAATAACAAACCTTAATGAAAAAATGAATCCAAGTCATTTAAATCTCTAACTTTTTTCTTTCTGCCTTACAATACTATATATAATGCAAGAGATATGTGTGGGAAAAACAGCCAAAAAGTTCTCAAATGTCATCTGGCATTGCAAATGTAATTTGCCACAATCACTCACATGACTTGCTATCAAACCTAGTGTGATGTAAACAAACAGGCCATTTTAAAAAATGAATACTAGTCAATTGTGACAAGGGTGATTGAGATATAAGAGCTCCAGCGGTGGAGAAGATAAGTGAATAAAGGAAGAATTTTAGCCTGTTCATCACACAAAGCTAGCACAGTTTCTCTCTCTTTTTTCTTTCTAAAGATTGCTAATATCACTCACCACCACTGTATGGGAAAAGAACAGATCTGAAAGAAAGAAAGAAAGAAAGAAAAACCAATCAATCAATCAAGGCTGAAACAGCATGAGGGCTAAAAATGATAACCAAATTGTCATTTTTGGGTGAACTATCCCCTTAAGCTGAGCAAAGGTACATTTATTATATCTGAAAATATGATCAGCAAATAAGAGAGACAGAAAAAACCCCTCTCTAGCCTTGTTAATTTAAAACATTTACAAATGTGGTAATGGCTATTTCCATACAGACTTACAAAGAGCACTGCCTCAGCAGTTATCTGGGTTTAGAAAATGAATAGAATATCAGATAGAAAATCCCAAATGACATATACAGTGTGAAGGCACAGTAAGCATCGAGGCGATTAGCAGTAAATTGCAGATGGTGTCCATTTAGCATATCTGTACTGCGGGGAACAGGGTGCATGTTTTAAAGAGACACTGTGAGACCATTTGATTGTGTTTTTTTGAGAAGAGCAGCTGGGCCATTCCTACAGTTTAGTTGATTTTGATATGAGCAAGCTTGTTAAAAATAAAACTAAAAAAAATATATATATATATATATATATATATATATTATTTAAAAAAATAAATAAATAAATAAAAACAACAGCATTTTAGTGCACACTGCAAATAACGAATGCAATCGAAGACATGAAATATTATTTCCAAGCATACGGTCCTCGCGAGTATAACACGTGGTATGATTTATGCTAGTAATCCCCCATATATTTGTAGAATTAAAAAGGGTTAAATAAGAGAGCTACGGCGCCCCCCAAAGGAATGTCGACTGGGTGTGTGAGCTGATGTTATGATAAAAAGTTGTTCCTGTTCAGTCTGTTAAAACATATCATATTGTTGATATTAAGCTGTTTCTGTTAGTCCTTAAAACTGACTTTTTCTCATCCCAGTAAAATGACGCAGCCGCTCGGATGCAACAATGTTTAAATAAATTCCAGTGGCCTGGCAACTTCTCCCGGTGCTCTCAATCTGGGCCATTTGCATGTGCAATATAGGCTATACTCTTAAAATATTTTGATTCTCGTAATATTCTCGTAATTTCAACTTTTTTTTTTTTAAATGCCAAAATAAAATGCCATTGTAGGAAAAAAATGTCTGTCTATCATGAAAACACACTGGTCATGCTCAGGCTAGTAAAATGTTGTTACTGTTACATGACATTTTGTACAGTGCATTGTATTTTATGTTAAAAGGAATAAATGCATGTATATACTAATCCTCAAATTGCTAATTTAGTATATACATATGTAACATTTATTTTAAAGTCATGTTGAGGAAACTGATCTGATGACCTGTCAGGGTTTATACCTTTGTGTTATAGGAATAGTTCACCCAAAAATGAAAATTCTGTTCTTAATTACTCACCCTCATGTTATTCCAAAACTGTAAAACCTTCATTCATCTTTGGAACACAAATATACAACCTGGCATATACAGCATCGCAACTGACACATTCAAAGCCCAGAAAGGTAGTAAGGACATTGTTAAAATAGTCCATGTGACGTCAGTAGTTTTATGAAGCTAAGAGAATACTTTGTGTGCAAAGAAATAACAAAAATAAACCAATAATGTCACATGGGCTATTTTAACAATGGCCTTACTACCTTTCTGGGCCTTGAACATGTCAGTTGTGTCGCTGTCTATGGAGGGTCAGAAAGCTTTTAGATTACATCAAAAATATCTTAATTTGTGTTCCAGATAAACAAACATCTTATGGGTTTCTAACGACATGAATGTGAGTAATTAAATGATAGAATTTTCATTTTTGGGTGAACTGGGTATATCTATGCATGGAAAACCATGTGGCATGACAATTGATTAACATTTTCTTTAAAATATTGTTTCATGGGGACATAAAATCCACTAAACTGTAGGAATGACCCAACCAGTGTTTGTTTGACAGTTCTCTAAATAAGAGAATGAAATGTTTGCCTGGGAGCTTTCAGGCTTAAAGTGGTAAGATAAGATTATACAGGAGGTTTGATTGAACAGACAGCCCATTTTGAGCTAAATGGATGGCTGGAGGAATTGTACTTCGTGAACAGATGATATTTACAGGCTCTAGCTTTGCTTCAGCAGAGAATGATAAATGTTCAGTGAAAACGTCTGAATCTGCAGACATTCATATAAAATGCATTTTAAAAAATTACTAACATTTTTTTTCCTGTGTTGCACTTTGAAACGATTAGCCCCAAGCTGAGCTACAGAGAGCCAGAGAATGTTGTTAGACCCAACAATGCTTAGAAACATTAAACATCATACTGTGTATCTATATATGTGAGGTAATTTCACTCCTGATATTTTCATTAACAGTCCTCTGAACCCCTCATGCTCTCAGATATTGTACAAAACCTATGTTTTAAATGCACACTACATAGCCATTTATGTTTCCTTTTAGCAAAGAGATTAACTTACTAAACCCAACAAACAAATACTGGGCTTTCGGCCCATTTCAAAAGCTGGTTACTTGAACTGAGTATTTCTTTCAATTTAAATTAGCAAACAAGCTCTGTTATCAGCCTGAGCAGACGAAAAGACCTTATGGAGCGTTTAACACTTAAAAGCAAATCTAACACTATCACCATGTATCATAAATTACAGACAAAAATATCTCTGCAGAAAGCAAATATTTTTCATGACACTAATTTCAACTTGAAAGGAACACGGGCGGGGGAGGCTAAATGGAAGACAGGGAACGTGAGAGAGTGACTAAGTGAATAAGGGAGGAAGGAGCGAATGAGCAAGGCTATGAGAGCGAAGTGTGAGCGAGAAAACAGATGGATGTGCTCCGTCCTTGTGTTTGAAGTTGTGCCTTTCCTCACGGCGGTGCAGGGTGTTGTTCACTCTCTTTGCTGAGCTCCCTGATAGAGGACGGGACTTGTTATATTTGGAGCATCAGACGTTTCACTGGAGAATGAAGAGTGACTGGCGGATGCATTTTTGGACAGGTTTTCGTTATATTTCATTTACATTTATGCTTGTTTTTTACAAATTAATTACGGAATTGTATCATTTACCCCAATACGTCTAGTGACGTGCGTTTGTATAATGAACATCTAGAAATTTCCTTCAGCTTTCCCATTTATCTCAATGAATGTTGCTCAGCTGGCATCCAGGTGCACAATTTGAATTTTGAAAAGTCATGAATACATTTCATGCATTTAGGAGCTCCCTAAAGAGAATTGTTAAAACACCTACTAGTATTATCTACTGATGACGTAATCTCATTAAGTACACAAATAACTGGCCGTCAGTGGAAAAATTTGCTATTTGCATCCTGATGGTGTGGTATAACAAAATCTACCGTGAATCCTTTATATCTAGCTTAAAGTTTGTGGGTATAAAATGAAAAATTTAATTTACTTTCTAAACCCTAAGAGATAAGGTGAGAAGCATCCAGTCTCTGCAAAGAGCAGCATTAGGTGATATTTGAATAATATACTAATTTAATTGCATTCCAAGAACTTCTTTTTAAGAAAGTGTCAAAATAACACCACAGAGAGCTACGGATTAACAACTGGATAAACAACGTGTTTAATATGGATGAACAAAAGTTACTGCACTCTGCAAATTACTTTTTTTTATACATTAAGTCTTAAAGAAAAAGTTCAGCCATTCAAACTCCCTATAGTTTTCTGTTTTGCATTATATACTAACAGAGCTGTGTAGATTACTTACAAATTATATGATTACTTTTAGTTTCTTTGTTAATGATAGAAAGATTACAGTTGTGTCAAATAAACCAACGGATTCAAGTAATTTAATCATATGTGCATTATTATATATGCTGTTCCAAACCTCTCTGCATTTTGAAGAACATTGGAGTCCAAACATTATTAGATATTGCATGAATAAACATTTAAAAAAAAAAAAAATCTCCTCTTGTGGTCTCCTCTTGAGGTGAACTAACTCTTTAATTTTGCACTTTTACTAAGAATACATTCAGCTGAAATGGATGAAAAACATATAACAAAATATTGACTACCAGAGTTGGGTAAAAAAATCAAGTACTCGTAATTAGAGTGTGTTACATTTTATAATGCTCATCATCAGATTACAGTTACTTTTTATGGATCACATGATTACATATTGCTCACACAATGAAAGTAAATAATTCAAAATTTCTTTTAAATGGATTCACAAACATTTTTTGTCAGCCAAAATTACTTTGACATGAAATAGTTTCTTGAAATATGTCTGAGAATAAGGAGAACATTAATATGTAACCCAGAAATAACCTCTTAACAAAACCAGTCACAAGGGTCAATTTTTGAAATTGAGATGTATACACATGAACTCTGAATAAATAAGCTTTCCACTGACGTATGGTTTGTTAGCATAGGACAATATTTTGTCAAGATACAAATATTTGAAAATCTGGAATCTAAGGGTTCAAAAAATTACATTTTGAGAAAATTGCCTTTAAAGTGGTCCAAATTAAGTTCTTAGCAATGCATATTACTAATCAAAAATTAATTTTTGATATATTTACAAAATATCTTCATGGAGCGTGACCTTTACTTAATATCTTAATGATATTTGGCATAAAAAGGAAAATGGATAATTTTGAGCCATACAATGTATTTTGGCTATTTCTACAAAATTTACTGTGCTACTTAAGATAGGTTTTGTGGTCCAGGGTCACATATTTCAATAATTTAACAACACATTCAAATTTTTACAGTTCGATGTTACTTAATGGTCACATTGACATGCAAGTTAACTAATTAAATAGTGTTTAATTAATGATTAGCTTGTTATCAACTCATAAACCCACTGCAGTGTAATGTTTAATGCATTTTATGATGTTGAAATGAAAAAAATGAATATATTTTCTTTTTCTTTGCTTTTTATATCAATGTGGTACATTCAATGGTAAGCTTAAAACAAGTTAGAGAGAGAGAAAAAAAAGGTAACCTAAAAAGTAGTCAGGATTCATTACCTAAAATAAGTAGCCTAGATTACATACTAACTACAGATTTCATCATGATAATTGTGATAATTCATAATGTGTAACCAGTAATGGATTACAATTTGTATGTGATCTCTTTTGACTACATTTAGACAAATAGTTCACCCAAAAACTGTTGGCTACTCACTCTCAGGCCATTCAAGATTGTTTTTAACAAAAATCAAGTAATTCTCACGACTGCAGGTTCGACTGATGGACTGGATTCGTCATGTGGCACCCATTCACTGTAGAGGATCTATTGGTGAGCAATACTAATGTAATTATTTTTGTCCAAATCTATTCAGATGAAGAAACAAACTCACCTCTATCTTGGATGGCCTGAGGATGAGTACATTTTCAATTTGAAAATGTAAGGGGATAACTCTGAAACAACAGAGGTCTATGGAATGTCCCTATTTAGATAGCTAAGTAAATGTGTGTGTCTGAGCAGACTTGAGACGCAGAAGTGGGGGCTAATAACCCTGATTATAACAGTAATTTCCCTTCAATCGGTCCTCGACCCATCAGAGCCACAAAAAGACACACATCTGCTTTTACGATTTGATTACAGAGAAAGCAGGAAGAGATGGCAGGAGTTCGAGAGAGAAAGAGGGGGTGAGGAAAGAGGATAAAAAGGAGGTAGAAAAGCATGTCGGAGATAAACAAAGGACTTAAGGGAAAATTAAAAAGAGAGTAAGACTAATATTGTCTGTCACTGTCCTCTTTATAAAATGAGACAAGATGAAACAAGATGAGACTTAACTGAGTGGCATGTTGTCAGATGTAGATTGGCTCTGCTTCTGGGCTCTTTTCGGGGTGTGAAGAAATGAGCTTTTCTCCAGTAGTCTGAGAGGTGTGCACAGCTGCCTCCGTCTGTTCATGACACTTGTTAAACTTTTCAATATGAGACTCCGAGCTTTACAAAGAGAATCTTTTCCACCAAGGGAAGTAGCACTTTTACTTTACTAACTTATTCTATTAGAGCCAGACAGGCAGGCGAAGAGAGAGAGAGAGCGAAAAAGAGAGTGAGAATGTATTTTTCTCAGTAGAGCTTTTGAGGTGATGGATTATCCTGTCAATGAAGATATTTATGGAGGATATGTGACAGTGAAACCAATTGTTTATTTGCAACATTTCACTTCTGACATCCTATCTTTTTTAACTGCCAGACGAATCCACTTCTTAAACCTACTCAGCACTCTTTCTCTCATACATACTGTACACACACCACTGTATAAAACAATAATTTATACAATAGGTATAGACTATACCTGGAAAAATGACAGTTTCATTTTGTTAAGCTTCTTCTTCTTCTTCTTCTTTTTACTAAAATTACAAAAAATATTGGGGCTGTCAAAAAAATGAACAATCTTTTTTTTGTTTTGTTTTGTTTGTTTTAATTAAAGAAAAAACAATTTTGTGTGGCTGACACTTGTAGCAGACACACAAAGTATGCACTTATACTATTCAGTTTTTTTCTTTCTTTTTTTTTTTTAAATAATACTTTTATTCAACAAAGATTAATTAAATTGATCAGAACAGACAGTTAAGGCTTTGCATTGATACAAAGACTTTTATTTCGAATAAATGCTGTTCTTTGTGTCTTTCTTTTAATCAACAAATCCTGATTTGTTGATTAAAATATTAAGCAGCACTTTTTTCAGCATTAATAATAATAAATATTTCTTCAGCATCAAATCAGCACATTAAAATTATTTCTGAAGGATCATGTGATTCTTAAGACTGGAGAAATGCTGAAAATTCAGCTTTACATAATAGGAAAAAATACAATTACAAGCTTAAAATACACTAAAATAGAAAACAGTTCAATTACAATAATATTTCACAATATGAACATAAAAGACTTTTTTCCAAGGCATTATAAAATATTACCAACCCCAAGGTTTTGCATATATGCATGTTAGATTTCTGGAAAACTGATCTTTGCATGTCCACTCACACTGTTTTTTTTTTTCCCCACATGAAATGTCTCGGCCAATCAAACTGACATAAAAAATGCCCACCTTTTTTCTTTCCTCATTAAAAAGCTTTCCACATAAAGTGAGTTGTGTAGTACTTTAAAAAGAATATTTAAAATCTTCTAGAACTTCTTTTTGCATGATGCTGCATCCGCAGCACTAAGCGTCAGCATTTAAGATGAATGCCATATCAGCCAGTACAACACAAACAAAAAATGACTGAGTGCACTTTTAAAGCAGTTATTTAAAATAACATATTATATTTCTTCAGTCTAAAAGCAAGCTACTTAGAGTCGGCTTTCCACCCACAGCCACTGATTACTTTAAGTTTAAACGTGACTCATTGTGATTTAATACAATGATTATGCTTAATGATAGCCAATACAATGCAAGTTAAAAAGACATATTTCTAGAATACCTCACTGGAAGCACAGAAATACACAAATTATAAATGCATGTACTTCTAGCTGGAATAAAAACATCTTCATAACAGGCAGTATGTTTATTCAGGAAGTTGCAGTAAGTGAAGTAGGCAATGCCGAGATTAATATCCACAGATGAATACGAATATTGCATAAACTTGTGGGAAAATGTTTCAGAATGGGAGTGGTTATACATAAAAAAGCAGACATGGCTGTAACAAACATCTGAGACAGATACGTTCAGGCATGCTCTCCAGTCTTCATAAAGCATCAGTGGCTGTGGTCTGACAGGAGCATGATTTTCCGCTGATGCATGTTCATAATCGGACAGGTTGACATGCATTTTGACTTCTATCTAGTTTTTATCATGCTGTATTAGATCTATAGCCAGGACAAAGAATTGGCCTGCTGAAACAGTATATAATCTGACTCAAAAGGATTACTGCACAAATATCTTATACCCTTTCAAGGAAAAGATCAAATCCCAGAAGATCAAAACTGAGGGGACCACACACACATACCACATACGCACACACCAACCCAAAAGCATTATATTAAATTCGGTCTTTGCTCTTGCAGTTTGATTTATGGGATGCGAGTCATGGGTTGCCATGGGAATGTGTTTGAATATCAGGGGTACCATGAGCTCCTACACAGCTTTAGGAATCATAGAGCCGGTGAACCAAAACCTGTGTGTGTGTGTGTGTGTGTGTGTGTGTGTGAGAGAGAACGAGAGAGAGAACGAGAGAGAGTTTGTTTGTGTGTGCTACCTGCTCAGAGTTGATTCAAGCAAAGAACATTTTATATTGTGGCTAGCTTTCATGATATTACTATTTCTTCCAGTTCATTGAGGTCAAAAAGAGGCCTTTACTGAAGCTGAACACATCACATCTTCTCTGTATTGCTTCTTCACTTCTTTTCTCACTATCTTTCCATACACTGTCTCTAACTTAATAAAGTTTCTCCATGTGTTGGACTGTCCATTTTCACTGATAGCTGACGTAACTGACTTCATTACTACTGAACCTGCATGCAAATAAACAGCACATCAAACTGTTTTAATAACATGATTTGATGCAATAGTCAATAAATAAAAAATAAATAATCACATACATCACCCTAAACCCTAAACCACAAAACCAGTCATAAATAGAAGAGGTATATTTGTAGCAATAGCTAACAATACATTGTATGGGTCAAAATGATCGAATTTTCTTTCATGCCAAGAAAAAAAAAATCATTAGGATGTCAAGTAAAGATCATGTTCCATGAAGCTATTTTGTAAATTTCCTACCGTGAATATATCAAAATGTAATTTCTGATTAGTAATATGCATTGCTAAGAATTTAATTTGGACAACTTTAAAGGCGTTTTTATATTTATTTTGCACCCTCAGATTGCAGATTTTCAAATTGTTGTATTTTTGCCAAATATTGTCATATCCTAACAAACCATACACCAACGGAAAGCTTATGTAGACTTTCAGATGATGTATGTAAATCTAAATTTCAAAAAATTGACCCTATATGACTGGTTTTGTGATCACATATAAGTTCACTCAAATTTGTAAATTACATTTTAATTTCAAATTGTGTACAAATTTCAATATTTTTATGCAGTTATTTGTATAATATTTACCTAAGATACAAATCATAGTTTGGGCTTGGATAATATTATTTATATGTTTTTGAAAGAAGACTATTATGTTCACCAAGGCAGCATTTATTTAATCAAAAACACAGTAAAATAATATTCAGATTTTTTTTTACAATTTAAAATTATTTTAGCAACTTATAATTTCTATTTTAATATATATTAAAATGCAATTTATTCCTGTGATAGCAAAGCTGAATTTTCAGCATCATTACTCCAGTCTTCAGTGTCACATAATCTTTCAGAAATCATTTTATTAATGTTTTTATTAATGTTCAAAAAACATAATTTATTTGAAACAGAAATCGTTTGTAACATTATAAATGTCTTTCCATCACATTTGATTAATTTAATGCATCCTTACTAAAGAAAAGCAATCATTTAATTATTTAATTATAATTTAAGACAGGGAAAGAAAGAATAGGTACTCTGTGCATATAAATATGTGCTTGTGTGTACATATGCACTATAAAAATTTAAGTGTTTACAACTTCCATTTCTTTCAGAATTATTCATGAAAAGAGCAACATGATCTTACAAACATGCACGGATACATACGCTATATTTAGAAGAACACAAGGTGAGAATTCAAGGAGAGAAAGTGAACCTAAATAGGAAATGTGTGTGAACTTCACTATAGTTTGGGGGCAAAACTGTCTTCAGTAAGCAAAATCTGACAAAGCCTCCCCCTGGGGAAATCTAGGGTTAAGCAATAGTATTACGCTTTATTTAAAACCTACAGACCTACAGACATCTACTCATAACCCGCCCTCCGTGTGTATGTGTGTGTGTTTCTGCTCAGAGAGTTTCTGCTGAGGAGATGGGAGATTAAGTAGGCCCAAGAGCTAAGGATGATCACTTGGCTTTACATCAGTGGCCACTTAGACACAGTATGTTCCTTGAGAAACACACACACTGCTCAAACATGTTGAAATGCAGATGTTTGCTTCTGGCAAGCATGCTTATAATGTGATCAGTACAATCGTTGATCTAAAATGTGGTACGAGTTTAAACTGTAATTTCCATGCCCTGGGGAAACTCTTAAAAGCAGCACTTAAACTCAGAGACCAGGGCAAAATCATCACCAATTAAGGCCCCTCATTTCTGTCCCGTTCTTTCACCTCCTTGTCCTTCTTTAATCTGTTCACCTCAGCTCCTCTGCAGATCTCCTTCTCCCGGTGGGGGGTAGGACTGACGCATGTATGCCTGAGTTTGGAGCTATTGAACTGGGACTGCATTATTAATGATAGTGTGCCAAGAAGCTTGGCAGGCCGCTGAGGGCACCGCGAGAGTTAGAGGGGTGGATTTTTGCCCACTTTCATCTCCCTGTATATATGGCTCTTTCATTCCCGCTCCGTCTTTGTCCCTCTTTTTTCTCGGTCTCGATTGTTCTTTCAACCTTTCTTATTTTTCCTGTCATATACTTACTCATCTTCTCTTTGAAACTCTGCTTTCAGTTTGCACACATCCAGAAGCATCATGCCTTTTGTAAACTGACATATGCCAGTTTGATTATTATGCATTTTGAATAACAGCACAGAAACAGAAAAGCATTTGTACCTTTGATAAGGTCAACTATAAATATAGGCAAAATGTGCTTGTATAAAATAAGGGTTTTGCACACCCAAATATGACGATCTTGCATGAGACCTGCTGTACAATGCATTTAGAATGATATACTTACACATCATACTTATTTACAAATCTTGTTGAAAGGTTTATATATATATATATATATATATATATATAAAGAGCAGGTCATATGGGTTTTCGAAAAATAAACTTTTTTGCAGTTTGTAACACAGCTATCCTTCAATGCAAACACTCTGCAAAGCTGTTAATCAAAAGAAAGTGCATTATGCATAAAAGATACCATCTCTCAAAAGAAAGAAGTGACTCAGAATCGCTTTAACAAGTCGTCATATTTTCGAATCTTCTGCCTATTACCGATATCCATCACTAGGTAAGACATTAGCATAATCACCGCCTGCCCGCAAAATATGAACACTTTGACCTGCCCACAAACACTTCTGCTAGTTAGTGTGTTTACATCATGTCGGGAAGACGCTGTGTTCTGCACTGTGAAAGCAAGTTTTCATTGCTGAAAGATGATGATGAATCAGTAGTTAAATTTTTTTTTTTCTACAATACCACAGCAATACAATTCAAACCTTTTGTTGTGCTTGTCATTTTACCGAGAACTGCTTCTCGAATCTTGGAGAGTTCATTCACTAAACACTTGTCCATGAAAGATAGGTCTGTACCTTCTTTATTTGGACCAACAAGCATCTCTGAACCACAACCTGTAAGTACAATTGATACGTTATGTGTACACAAGTGTTGAAAATAAGTTTTTTGTGCTAAGATGTGATGTATACATAGTGCAGCTTTAGGTTTCAAGGTAAACCACAATATTACTGCTGAAATAGTTCTGATAATTTGCTGTGATCACACTATTTCCTAAGAATGTGTCGATTAATGTAGACTGTCGTTGTTCTAATTACTTCATTTAATAATAAAGAATGTAACAGACATATTTTGGTTTACAACTGTTTTGTTTCATCAATTACTCACATTAGCACTCAGCTAATGCATCCACCATTATTGTTTTGTTATATGTTTACAGTTCAGCAGCTAAACTGTAGCTGTGGGCACAATTCACTTGCATAGTGTTAAACAAAATATTTTTATGTCATTTTAAGAACGGATTGAAGCACTTTATTGTTCTTTTATGTAAAGGTGCATGCTCAGGGTTGCCAGGTTTTAACAACAAAACCCACCCAACTGCTACACAAAACTAGCCCAACTGCATTTCGAGGAGGGTTCCCCATTAAAAAAAGGTGTCCCGGGGTGTAAAATACACACTTTTTGTCAGGGCTCCCCTGGTAAAATCACATCACAGAGGCTAAATATGATGTTATTGGGGTCGTTTCAACCGTTGGACATCATAAACAACTGCGGACTTGGCAACACAGATGGTGGCTCTTGATAACTTGCTTAAGTACTTCTCTCTGTGCCAATCACAAAAGGCTTGGCCAGTTGACCAATCAGAGCAGAGTAGGCTTATGGAGGGGAGGGGTTTACAGACATTACGTTTAGAACTGATTTGAATGATCCGTTTTTTGAAATTATTTACAAAAGACTCTATGTGTGAACATATATTCTGAGAAAATTACAATGTTTTCTGACCTTAGATGCATTTAAACCTGTTGTAGGGGACTCCACACAATATTAGGATACTTTAAAAAAAACATATGACCTGTTCTTTATGAAATTAATACTGTTATTCATCAATGCTTCTACATCACTGCCTGTTTAGCTCCGCCAATTCACACACTTAGTGTAAATACCAAGAGAGGCAAACGCTGCTTTATGCAGAAACCAGCCGATGAAGATGGGGCAGAAGACAACAAAACGCTGTGCAGTGATAGTTAAGGGAGATGTTAGACTGTGGTCTCAAAAGATGCTGTCTGTGTGTCTGACCTGCCTTTCTCCCTTCTCTCTCTCCGTTCTCCATCCCTCACTCCGTGCAATGTTTTGGTGTGCACTTGAGATAGAACATGGCGGTTAATTATCTCTGATTGGCTGGAGAGTTGAGTACCTGCCATGGTGATGAACGCTTGGTTGGCTGAGTGGTCTCTCTTGTTTCCCGCAGTTACAAGGCTGGACTCCTTCAAGATCACTGCCACAAACTCTAACAAACCTTTTCCATTAGACAGCCTACGACAAACATGCACACAAAAATAGCAGACGCATATAGATGCACGCAGGTCAGAGATGAAAAATCAATCAATTGCTTGTGTATTCACTGACGATATAGTGGGGGTCTGCGACTGGGAGGGGTCCTGACCCTACTGCACCCCTCATGCAGTTATGAACCAATATTATGGTTATACTGGCCCACCTAGAGCTGTTTTTACACCACACGGAAGCCACATCTAAGCTCTAAATATAATATGCTGGAAACAGTGGATCCCGCACAAACGTTTGTTGTTTCACCGCGGGCAGAAAATAAGACGAGCACTGATTGGCATGACAGAACTGCTGCAGATCATCAGTGTAAAGACGCTGTAGGAGCAGATTTTGCCAGGTCAACGGCTTCGAGCTCCATTCTAGAGCTTCTGCTGCAGGAATCGCTTCCCTCTCATTTTTGTCACGGTCAAGTGTTTACTGATTGGTTCAAATTATAAATCTCCAGCACTAACCTGCTGTAGACTTGCTGGAGTGAATCAAACATGCACTTTTTTAAAGGACAAACATCTATTTCTTAAAAAGGACAGAAAATATATCAGCAGCAAAAAGGTAAAAAGGCTTTTTAATGCTCTCATATTAGAAAACTTCAGCCAGTTTTCAGTGTACCTGGTTCACTTAGTCTTGCTGGTAACCTGTGACTATATATATATATATATATATATATATATGAAGAGTTCATAAGAGATATGGTTCAGATGCAAAACCAGCTAAATCCATCTGACGTTTTTCTTTAAAAAGAGCGTTTCTTTCTGGCTATTTTGTATAGGTTTCTATGTAAGTACTGGTACTTCTGATTGGGCTGAGGCTGGAATTTAGCGAGTTTGAAGTAAAAGTATTTGATGGACGTATAATATGTGTCAGGAGCATTCACTCAGTATCATTATCTCATTTTTGACTGTAATGGCTTTTAGCTGGTTTTGCATCTGAACTCTTCATATATACAGAAGTTGCACATAAGTTTTTATTCTTTCATTTTACAAATAAGCTAACTAAATAAAGTGCAATAATTCTGAAAATTCTTCGTTTTTTTGTACCAAAAATGTATTTTTTAATATATTTTGGCACTGGAAGGGTTGAAAAGAAAGCAGCGCTGTTTACAACATGTTTTTAGTGTAACTAAACACAATACTAAAAGGGAAGTGAGGAGAAGCATACAAGTGATGAAATCACGCAGATTTAATAACATGAATGTCAAACAACAACATACCTGAAAAAAGAAATAAAGCAGTCCTTTATCCTGTGTGAGTTTGCCCTTTTCATTTCTGTAAAATAAATGTCATGTGAAATGTAATCAGCATGTGCTTCAAATTCACTGACAAAAAAAGAAAAAGTGAAAACATGAAAATAATAAATCATAGAGGAAAAAATAATGTCATAAACAAAAAATTCAAGAATGTTTTTTATAGCTACGATGAAATAAGATTAATTAGAGCTTAATATAAACCTACCTCTCCCACACAGACACAGTGGCAAAGAGGAAAAGGAGGAGCCAAGGCAAGAAATTAGTAAGATTGACACATTGCAGTCAGGAAGACACACACACATCAAGTATACAGTTGAACATTTTGTCTACATATGAAATGTGTATAATACTGTACATCATACCTGTTAAATATATTTTTAAAAAAGCCACTTGGGAAAGTAAGTCTGAGTAACAGCTTCTAAAATAAAATATTTACTTGTGACTGTCTATGTTGGTCTTTTAAACAAAAGGTATTAAAGAGAGGGTGGCATTACCCAAAATAACTGTCTGCCAGCGTTTAAATTTGCGATACACACTGGGTGTTTTGGATCTTTTTCAGCTTCCACGAATGAAATTATTTGCACAGTTGCTGAACTGAGATGTGCCTGGTTTAAAAGTATAATGGAGTACAGGGAATTCTTGTTCTTTTCTTGCACAGGTACATTTCAAGAGGGGATCAGAGCAGAGGGTCAGCCATGCAACATTACTCTCAGAGCAAAATGGGATTTAAGTGCCTCGTTCAAGGACACAGACACAGTCGGCAGAGGAAGGGGCTAGCACGTCTGACAAGCCTACCATTCTCACAAGGGATCAAACCAACAGCCATCTGGGACGTGGTCCATTTCCCTAACAGCCAGGGTTCCATCAAACCCCAGTAAACCAAAGGCCTTTGCTTTTTTCATTCTGGTTTGGGCCTGCGTTCTGCCAGCCTCCCTGGAGCTCTGAGCTGTATGTGCTGTGGAGACTAAAGGACTGGCACCAATGTTTGAAACGGGAATATCACAGATCTCTCATTATTTTACCAAAGGAAACATGCCAGAGCTTTGTTTAAATACTAAAATCTCTCTCTAGACCACATACACACATCCCATAAATATTAAACAGTCATTTATCAGACACTTTTATCAAAAGGGACATTACTCTTATTATAACAACATTATATGCAGTAACCTGGGGTTAAGTGTCATACACAAGGGTGCAAAAACCAGAATAGTTCACCCAAAAATTAACATTCTGTCATTAATTACTCACCCTCATGCCATTCCAAACCCGTAAGACCTTCGTTCATCTCTGGAACACAAATGACCAAGCATGGACAGCAACGCAACTGACACGTTCAAGGCCCAGAAAGGTAGTAAGGACATTGTTAAAATAGCTAATGTAACATCTGTGGTTCAACCGCAATGTAATTAAATGTGCAAAGAAAATAATGTGATTGCACCTTCGATAACACATATTATGTGATTGCCACTCACAAGAACAAGCACTGATTTGCCCCTGGTTTCATAGCATATGTCTGTGATTTCCACAAAACTGTTAGCAAGTGAAAATCGGGGCTAAAATCATGCAGTGTGAACCTGTGCCTGTGTTTATCAAGCTTCTAAAAGTGCCATTTTAGTCTTAAGTGCTGAGAATTCATGGAATTTACTCCTACTTTAGTATAAAAGCAAGTTATCAAATTTCTTAAAGCTAAGAATCACTCTTACAGTTATTTAAGATAGCTCAAGAGGTCTCTCAAGTGGTTAGGAGTTGACAGTAGGGGCTTGTGATGGCACCGAGGAGACAAAGACGTGCGCGTACTTGTCTTATATAACATGTTTCCATGTCTACACCGGACGTGAGTGGCGTGACAAAATACTATAGAACCCATTACAATCAGTTAATCTGTCTACACTGGATTTGGCGCAACACGACAAATCTCCGACAGTAAACTGCTGCCTCGTTCTATTTATGAGGACTAACACAAAGTTAAAATTATTTTTAACAGATTTTTTTTGTTGCGTCCAGTGTAGACCGGCTGTTGTGGCGCGACACGACAACTGTCGCGTCCTGTGTAGACAAAGTGTAATTCAGCAAGAAGTAGCGCTTCTTCCTCCTGCCAGTTCGGTTTTCTTTTGGAATCCATGGTGGCTGATTATATCATAAAATCTAGGCTATGTATAGGCAGGTCAGTTAACAGCACACTGGTTTAAAAATTGTAATTAAGACACGGTGGAAAATGTGTTTATCTTCCATTTCCAATGTATATATCATAATGTACTCTTTCAAAAATTCTTTATTGTCAAATGTGTGTTGAATGTAAACTTCTTTTCTGAATTTCACCATAAAATGTGAATTTATCTGAGAATAATTTTAAATAAGGAAATCCTATCAGTGATTATTCCATGCCTATATTGTCGTCCAAATTCCCTTTTGTGGCAAAGCAATGTTGTAAATCATCTCTAAGACTGACATTTAAGATTTAGTCTTACGCGTCACTGAAATTACGACTGAGGTGCTTGATAACTAACTTTTAAGCACAGCTTTGAGCCAAGAATTTTTTTTTACTCTTAAGTTAATTCTTAGCAGTGTTCTTGTGAGTAATTCTCAGAGGCTTGAAAAATATGGGCCCAGGCATAAGCAATAATCAATCTTACTTTTTATTCCCAAACCCAGCTAACAGGGAGCGTTCTCAAAACTTTGACTAATAGTCCAGTTATCAACAGACATTGTTCCAGTAATGTGTTTAATAATATTCTTACCTGGTCTCATGGCAAAAATGTACCTGGGGGCATTTTTTCGCGAGACACGAAATATGTACCAAGTGCATATCACTGCAGTTTCCAAAAGAAATAAACACTAGAGGCACTAAAACTCCGACGCCTTTTATTCCTTTTCACACAATGTATGATTTACAGAGTTTCGATTAATAAAGCGTAATTTTCATACAATTACTTGAAGAATATAATGTTATGACTTTAAAACAATTTTAGCATGCTGGGACATTTGAAAACTGATGCTTTTGAATTTTAGCATCACATATCCAGCTTTATATCTATGGGTTCTCATAGGCGGTAGGTTTGTTCGGTAGCTCACGCAACACGATAGAGCGTTACATTTTAGCGATATTTGAACTCTGAACCGCCGCAATACATACCTGAAGCACCGTAATAGAAACACAGCAATACGTACCTTTATCAACGTAATAAAAAATGTGCCAGTGTTCACGTATTGAACCCATGTTTTAGCGCCACTCAGTGGACATTGCTCTTTGAAACTGCCGCAAAACGTACAATAAGGTACGTAAAAACGGTGTTGCAGAAAATTACCCAGAGGTACGTTTTTTTATGAGACTGGAACTGCGTCCGAAATCGCATACTTCCCTACTATATAGTACGCGAAAAACAGTATACGAGGTGAGTATGTCCGAATTCATAGTATTCGAAATTCAGTAGGCGAGAAGTACCCGGATGACCTACTGCTTCCGCCCGAATTCTGTAGTACGCATACCATGGACACTTTCCTATCCCATGAGGCTCCGGGAGAGGAGGCGTCATATTCGAAAAATGCCGGAAAGTGGAGACGCGGCTCATTTCAAGTGTAAGTACCTCAGGAAAAAACGTTGTTTATTGTGATTAAATTACACTTGTTTAACACAATCTAAATAAACGGATGACTTATTGAAAGTTTAAACATTGTAAATCGAAACGTTATTTGATAACTGATCTAGAAGCTGTCTACGAAGGCGTGATCTGCGAGCAGCTGACCGACGCCTTCTCTGAGCTGTCTGTCCAATCAACGTTAAAACGCCGATCATTGCCGGTGCCGGTGTTCGTGCAGTGGAGCAGTCTCTTTAAATTTTCGCGCTGTTGTGACGACGCATGACACGTGACAACATCAATATGGCGGATGTAGTACGTCCGAATTCCATTCATACTACCCACATTCATACTATATAGAACGTACTTTTTAACGGTCGGGTAGTACGTTCATATTTAAATGTAGTACCTACTTAAGCAGTATGCGATTTCGGACGCAGCATGGGTTGTAATGTTCTCAAATCATTAGAATAATAACATTATTATACGTTGTTCATGAAATGTTTTATTACTATGTTTGCAAAATGATAAAATGAAATGTTGCCTCAATGTTTGCTAAACCACAAAAAAAAAGAGGTTTTTAAACATTTAAAAAAATGACGTTTTGAAAATTGAGAACATTCAGAAATAATGTTTTGATCATTTAATAAGAATGTTAGCAAAATGTTCTTAGAACATTTTTGATAGCTGGAAATTTAAGCTTGGTGAAGTAAATGACCAGCCATAAAGAAATTATGGATCAGATTTACTAGACAGGGCAAATTAGCATGAAAGTGGAAAGTTCTAAAGATGATTCACTCATCCACTGTGTTAAAAGAAACACAGGCGCAGTCAAGCGCATCTCCATAATCATCTACCAAGACCAGCACATTAGTGCAAACAAGCCAGTGATAATCAGGTCTGTGTAAACAACCTAGGCGCAAAATAGTTTAAGACATACTTTTTTGGGTGTTAAATAATGCACAAATACTAGTAATCTACCGCAAACCTTAGTAAATCAGTCTTTCACATGATTAATTTAAATACTTTCCTCACATGAATTTTGCATCTGAAAGGAAAACTACAAATGCATATGCAATAAGGTTAGTCATAAAAATAACTGTTTTAACTGGCCCTAGATTACTAACACTAGTATGAACAGTTTATGCAACAGGCCTCTCCAAGATCTGTCGTCTTTGAGACCATGGAAAGTTTTGAGCCAATCACGCAACTAATCACCGTGGAGTTCCTGACGATGCTGATTGGCTGATGAATGTCACATGTACTCATTGACAAATCTTATACAACATAATGCAATTGTTTCTTTGCACTCAAATGGACTAGGCACAAAACCCAGTACAAAAGTACTGGATGATTACTCTTTCTATAGTACCAGACAGACAATGTTTCATTGTCCTTTTTAATGTGAATATTTTGTTCTATTGCAGTCCTTTGCAGGCTATGTTTGTTACATCTTTCTAATATGCCTTTCATTTGAAAGCTCTGATATAGTAATAAAGGGAAGAAAATGGAATTTTCCACTAAGTCAAGCAAAAATTCATATAATCAGGAAACAAAAGATGGCAAATGATCGTAGCTTTGATGCACTTTTGTACCTAAGGGCTTGGGCAGGGCAGGAAAAACAATTTAGCAAGTGTTTTTTTCTTGTCTTGTGCTTTGATAATAGACACAGAAACGCTTTCAGAAGAGGGAATAATTTTCATATGACCTAAGATAAAAAGAAAGAGATTATCAGAGCTTTTTTTTTTTTCAAACTTTTTGAAAAGTCTTTAGTTCACTGCGTATGCAAAGGCAAGAGGTCAAAAAAACAAAGTTTAGTTAAAAGACAAAAAGTCAGTTTCTTTCTCTCCCTCTCTCTCTCTCTCTCTCTCATACACTTTATCTTTTTAAAGTGGCATTCCTGAGACAATTAAAAAACACTTTTTATCTACTTTATCAAATAAATCTTTAATCATGTTCCCTTAACGGAAAATAGCGAATATATCGTAAGTTTATTCCCTTATACTTCAGTTAAGCGTTTTTTAGTTGATCCCGCTATAAACCACCTAGATGAGATCCTTACAGGATTTCCCAGTTTGTGGAAAACATACTCTTCATGAAATCTAATTTCACATTTGAGTCTGAGAAGCTGTGTTATTTCAGAAATGCTTTCGAAGCATCTCATAAATAGCGAAGTGAATCTTGAGCCAGTAACAACAGATCAGATGAGAGCAAACAGAGAGATAAAGCAGTAGATGGAAGTGCTCTATGCAGTCTGGCAGGGGTTCATACATTATGCATGTGTGGATCAGTTCTGTTGTACTTAGAGCTAATGCGATTCTGTGTATAATGTCCATTCAGAGACCAATTACATAATGTTCACAATTAATTACGCTCGCACTCATTTCTCTCATTGTTTGAACACTTCTTTGTGAACTGATTTACACACTGTACAAGTGTACTTGGCCTGTTCGCAGTGAAGGAGTTGTGATTCACAACAGCAGCGCTAAATAAACACATACATAGATTCAAATAAACCTAAACATAACATAAAACCATATATTTTACTCTTTCCTGTCCCCCTTTCTCTGGTTCCCCTCTGTTCTTTGACATTTGTCAGAGTTTATATTTCCCTGGAGGCTGACATGTGCTCAATTTAAATATTATTCCTAAACACAACATGAAAAGAACACAAACTCAGACGAGACAAAAAAAAAAGAAAAATGAAGTGCGATACCACAACAACATAACATATTTTGGATCCTGAGAACATCAGAACATTGTTTTTAGAGAGTCTACACTCTGTTCAACAAACACAACCCAGTCACCCAGGGTGCAGTGAAGGATCATGGGAACTGTAATGAAGCATCACGTTGTCATCATAGTGCCTGATTTGTAATACTTTGTGCCGTAGATTTAGCAGAACGTTTCAACCTTTGGCCCACTGCGCTAAATTCTCTCAGTGACTTTTCAAGGCAGCTTCTCAGAAAAAAAACAAGCATTACCCTCTCTGTCAATCATTATTAGCCAGATGATTTATTGCTTGTGACAAAAGCAGAATTAAATGGTCACTATAAATATTTTTCTAAATCAGTGGATCTCAATTGGATTTTTTAAGGTCAACATGAAATGAAATTTGTGACCATTTTTGTGACATATATCTGAGTGAAATGGTTTCTTAAATGAGAAAATACAACTTAATTTTGTAATTGGTTGGATTGTTGCAAATTGCTGCGACTGAAGATTTGAAACTCATCTAGTTATTTGACAACATTACTGTCCTGCCTACAGGGTGCATAAAATAAAATAAAATAAAATAAAATAAAATAAAATAAAATAAATGATTAATATAAGTCATGTTTAATAATCATTGTAATATTCCATAAAATAGGAATTGTCCATTTTAATTTTTGACTGTAAGACATTGTGCCAGGTGAACTATAATAATATAATATAATATAATATAATATAATAAATATCATATCATATAATATCATATACTATAATAAATCTATAATCATGTTCTCTTAGTGTAAAATAGTGGAAGTGCCAGGTGACCTAATATAATATAATATAATATAACATAATATAACACAATATAATATAAAAAATCTAATAAGTCTACAATCATGTTCTCTTATTTCAAAATAGGGAAGGTGCCAGGTGACCTAATAATGTAATATAATATAATGTAATATAATGTAATGTAATGTAATAGAATAGAATAGAATAATATATTTAAATATACTATATAAATATATATTATACTATATATCATTTTCGTAAGAGAAAGCGTATTTAATGCAGTCAGGTAAAGTTTTGATCATGTCATGTAACCCGTTTGTAACCTACTGGTAATTTGGCTATTTTTTAACATAAAGGTATTTCAGCATTTCAGCAGGTAAAAAGAAGGTAGGAAGCCAGTTTATCATTAGGATCCAGATTATTATATGATTATTTACAGTAATTATTTACATTTAGTGGAAGCTGTATAAAGCCGGCCAATCAAATCAGAGTTTGAGATTTTTTTGTGATTAGTGTGCATTAATCAGTCAGTCAGCAGTCTGTGTTTGTGCTGTCTTAGACGACCCAGTGCTGCAGACACTTGATTATCCCTTACATGAAAATGAACCTTTGAAAATGTCTGGCTGAAATGTTTTAGAACTTTAGGGAATTACATCATATTTTATATCATTTCATATTCACTCTTCTCCAACAGTTTTAATATTCTTTGTGATGCTATAATCATGATTTGTGCATGGGCTCTAGACTGATATCTTATGGGTAAGACCAACAGAGATACCCTCTCTAAATCTCTCCAACTCATCCCTGTTTCGCACATCCTGTGACCGCAGTGCATAAGAGTTACTGCTGCGTAACTGCACCAGCACACTCACATCGTGCTTTGACAGGACCAGCCTTCCTGCTGTGTAAAATAAAGTGATTTCTGGGTTATTACATGGCATATTTCCTTTAATAACAGGCATAAATTATCAAATAGTTATCAGGAATAAGCTATTGAGAATTATTGCAAGATTGATCCTCATATCTAATTTACATGAGGAGAGGAAAGCAAATTAACTTTCAAAATTAATTAATTTACACAGAACCCAAAATCCCAGTGTGATAAAATCATTTAGTCAGATTTAGTGAATATATAAAGTGCTGTTTGTGCACCTGTCAATTCATGATGAACTTGAACTGCTTCCCATAGATGTTTTGACAAGTGTATTTTAATCCAGTATTTTACGTTGCTTTATTAAAGCCTATATTGCAAAAGATTGTGTTGATAAATTATTTTATAGTGTGATTTCAACATGTTTTCTACTCAGTGTCAACATATTCAGCATTGTATCTGGGGCTCAGAAGCCATGCTGCTCAGGTGTACAGTGTGAATACTGTAATCTCTATGAAAACATAGCGCAGGATGTGCGAAACAGGTGATGAGAGCACAGGCTAATAAACAGGGCAAAAACAATACAGAAAAATGCAGCGTTTGAAACATTCAGTAACCTGTGATGATAATGTGAGAAAGACAGGAAAAAGTTTTTCTTTCCAAACCACAGGACAGTCAGAGTGGCACTGTTGCTCTCTCTCCTTCCCTATTCCCTTCCCCCTTCTCTTTGACAGACAGGTCTTTGATGTCTGACACTATTGATGAATATAAAATTTCTGTATGAATGTCTGTCATTGTCTTCACTCTGGGAAACATTTGTTGAAAACTAATGCGATGCGGTGTTGTATGCAAATTAATTCGCTCCCAGTGATGTGGTGTTGTCTGCAAATTAATTTGCTCCCACATACCAACACATACCCACACGCAAACAAACACACATTTAACCATTGTCACATACGCCCATTGAGGGTGAAACCTCTGGAAAAGGGCTATATCTAAATTCACACCCTCCTTCCTTCTGTTCTGACAATATTCAAATCATCTAACACCTTTATTCTGCTCGGATGAGATAATTCACACACACACACTCAGACAATCGTTCTCTGCTCTCTGCGGAGAATGACTACTTTACAAATATGAGCCAACACTGGAGGGAAATGGACGTCAAATGGTTCACAGGAGCGAGGATTTGAGAAAAAAAAATCTGTGAGAAAAACCATCTGAGGTGAATTCAATAAACATTTGCACCACTTTGGTGTGTGTGGCAGTTTAGCATGAGATCATATTGACTAACACATACTACATTTAGCCGGGCGCTATCTGTGCTGCTCTTTGAGTATGTAAATGAGATTGAAATTAAACATGAAATCCTAATTAAATTTTTACGTTTTTGCTGTCGTTTTGCTGGCTCTTATTTACCTCAAAACCAGTGGTTTTGGACTCTATACCAACTCCTACTGGCCTGGATGCATTAAGTCTGCTTACGCTGCCAGTTTTTAACTGCTGGCAATTTATAGCAGCGCTGTTTATTAAGGATTCAAGCTCGTAGCACTGAAACCCTATTGTAATTGTTAGAATGATCACAGATCAGACATCTCCATGTAAAACTTATTTTGCAGACCAAACCGTAAGTTGTAGAGACTTGAAACTTGGAGGGATGGTTGTATTCACACTGCCTTCAACTTGACCAAGGCTCGCTCTCATTGGACTGACGGGGACACTACAGCAATTAAAAGTATGAAATTGCTCATAACTCCTAAATGTCAGTCGCTCAAGTCTCTTATGTCGTTGGAATCCTTGGCTCACCCTGGACAAAATGCATGCCTCAGATTTGATTGTGAGACTATGAAATTTTTCAGTATTTTGCATTTTTTAAAAAACTTACTTTTGCAAATTCGTCCTTTTCGTACAATCGGAATCAAACCAGTGCAGAAAGATTCTCTGGAGAGTGAATATCAATAATTATCAAAAAAGTTTAACTTTCAACTCTCCATCGCAAAGGGACGGGGCTTGGCCACTTGGTGGCGCTATTTCTCTCTCTCCTTCGGCTTGCTCCCTTCGTGTTTTACACCGGATGCCCTTCCTGCTGCAACCCAGCCCTGAGAGTGCACTAACTTGTGCTGGGACACACTCACTCACTCATTCACACACTACGGTCAGTTGTTCAATTCACCTATACTACATGTCTTTGGATTGTGGGGGAAACTGGAGCACCCAGAGGAAACCCACACAGACATGGGGAGAACATGCAAACTCCACACAGAAAGAGACTTGAACCAAGGACCTTCTTGCTGTGAGGCAACAGTGCTAACCACTGAGCCACTGTGCTGCTTATTTGGTGGTGCTATAAGAGGGAAAAAAAAAAACATAATAATGGTTATAACTGCACAGCCATTTTTCCTGTCAACATAAAAATTGTTGTGCACAGTCTTGGACACAATGCACACCGATTTTTGTGCACATTGTGGACATTTGCGTATCTCAAAAACCATGGCCACCATTGGTTGACGAATTTTGAGCACCTGTTAGACAAGGTTAACGGAGGCCGTGTTTGACTCACGGCCCCAAAGGTCTGAAAGAAATTTGAAAGAAATTGGCCACTGGGAGGGCAATATCACATTTTTCAAGGACGTAAATGATTGTATGTTGTGCAGTTTTTTGTACAAACACACGATACTTGTACCGTATCATGGAAATCCCCATTCTGGACAATTTTGTGTCTAGAACCACTGCTGTCAATGAAATCGTTCGGTAAATAATTGAGAAGATGTAAAAAATCTACTGGAAAAAAAAAACACTGCAGTACAATTCTCTGGACTCTCTTGACCAATAATTATTTTTAAAAAGTAAAATTTATCCTTTGGGAAGCTATAACAGGGTTGTTTTTTAAAAGAGGGGCCTCAACACATCAAGTGATGTCTCATCACTTTATAACTGTTTTGAAAAGTTTCGAAATTTCAATTGTTTGCCATTGGGGGCGATGTTTGTGAAGCTGTAAATCATGCAAGTTCGTTGAGATCGCCCTCCAACCCCACCACCCCTCCCAGCAGCAAACCACTGAACCAGCATCTATGGTTTTTAACTGATCTCGGATTAGTTACATGAATTTTTGGACATTTTAACGAGACATTTGTGTAATTTAAAGGATGAGTAGTAGTTAATAGTCTCTTACTGACCTCAGTGTCGATGTACAAGCTCTTTATAAAGCAAACAAAACAAACCCTCATTGCCTCATTAGATCAATTGACACTTGAACCGCTTGTTTTTTTTTAATATATATTTACTTAAAGCACAAAATAAACATGATGGATATCAGAACGTATTTTATTTGCGGAAAGACTGTGGAAAAACGTCAATACACACAATTTTTCAAGTTGAAGTCCACCTAAGTTAATCTACTCTCCTGTCTGATTTGTTTATTGGACGTAAAGGACGTAATATTCTGCATTATGATTGGTCAGACCCTTTCAATTAAACTGTTTGCGAGTGGTCAGCTGGTTCAATTGATTCGAATCTTCGAAAAGGTTCAATTCTGCCATCACTACAAGAAATAGAATATGCTTACTGTCAAAAACATGGAAATAATGAGGGGTTTTTATCCTATTGTTTACTATATTTGCTTGGTCAGTGTCAATGTGGTTTGTGGTGTTTTTTTTTTTTGTTGTGTTTTTTTTTTGCTGTTATAGGCTGTAGAGACCTTTGAAATAACTGAAATCATTAGGTGAAATTTTATGGACATAATGCGGGCAAGACCTGCCTGGAACTACTTTTTCCATGCGTTTCCCTATGTAAAAGTTGCACACTTTGGAACGTTCATCAGCCAATCAGATTCAAGCATTCAACAGCGCAGTAGTATATTATTAATCAATTTAAAAATAAGAGGTTTTTTTAATATAGTTTAATATACTTGAAAACAATTTATTCTTGTGATGCAAAGCTGAATTTTCATTACAAAAATCTTACTAGCCCCAAGTGTTTGAACAGTAGTGTATATTATTAGTAGTATTGGTGGCTCATTTAATTGCATGACAGCTGGTCATGTGATGTTAATATGATGAAACCCATGTGGGGCATTCTGCTGCATTTAAATAAATAAAGAAATAGATACATAAACAAACAAACAAATAAATAAAAACTGATTCTGTTGTAGAAAAATGCAGATTCTAAAAAAAAAAAGTCTAGATTGTTGTAGAAATGCTATTCATTTTTTATGTGTAAAAATGTTTTAATTAGCAAAAAAATACAACTACAAAGTCCACTTTAAATACATTTTACTGTACATTTTCTGTTGTTCATGGTAGCAATAATTCATGAGATTAGAATTCTGGTAACCAAGCACCCTTTCAGCATTTTAAAGAGCTGATTTACGTGCTTGATTTGCAGTAGAGATGATGTAGAGCCCTAGTAAATTTTACAGGTAGCACTGCTTCCTCCACCACCAAGCACTCAAAACAAAACCACAAGCCTGGGAATTGCACTGTGTAAATTAAATTTAGCGCTAAATTTGTGACCACGTTTGCGCCATTACCGGATTTGCATAATTCCTCTAGTGAATGAGGTGACATCTCATGCAAAAAAACAGTGCTATCAGCAGGTGCTATTCATTGTTCGTGAATTTCCCACATAGTGTGTGTGCACCTTCTGAATTATCCAGAACCATCCTCCTTTGATTCTGCTGTTCTTTTTTCCTGATACAAACAGAGATATAATTCATATCTCTGTCAAACACAAAAGCATTTACAGCTGTTTAAACTTGCGTAGCTAAAGGACATGCATTTCAGAGCCTGAGGTTTCCCTCAGCATGGAAATCTCACAGATGTCATTTGATGGATAAAAATGCCTCACAGCATGCTTCTAACTCACATGCACATAGGGAAAAGAGAACAGGACACGGGGGGGCAGGGGTCAGCATGAATAAAAGACAAAAATGAAAGTAAACCACCATTCAATCGTCACCGCCATCTGAACAGAGATGGACCGCAAGCCTGAACACCCAGACTTTGAATAACTTCTCCACTCTATCACTCTGTGTCCACTTTCCTCTTTTCAGTGTGGAGAAAGGCACAAGTTCAATCTTGGGTTGGGTCCAAATCCATTTATTTTCTCTCAAACGTTTTCTTTCTTCCTCTATCTCTCTCCCTCCTTCACCTCAACCTCTCTAATTTTCTCCTTTTTCATCTCTGGTAGTTACAGAGGTAACATCAGGAGAGAGATGAAGGCTGTTTCAGCGCATACCACAGGCATATATTTACACAGCGCAATATAACGTCCAACATAAAGCTGTGTAATGAGACGCTCTGTTCTCTTCTGCTTTCTGTGTTGTTTGTTTGTAGCATAATGCAGATGTGAGCGACTATCTCAGAGTGACAGTCACAATCGTAGGCTCCATACAGTGCGCTCAACTCTAGCCCGGCCTTGCTGCAGAGCATGTGAGGACTGTGAACGAGAATCCCACAGAAAAGGAAAAAAGAGCCCTTTCATCTCCACTGCACGACACAGCAGGTTTAATTAGAAAGTGTCGGCCTGGCATCAGTGGGTGTGTATTTCTATGTGCCTCACAACAAATCCAGTTTTGATGAGCTTTGGACTCGTTCACATACTGCAATGTCGTCTCATCCCGACTGCAACTTGGGTTCTGCCGTCCTTTTCAAAATTAATCTCTTTGTCCAGTTGGGAAACGCTGTAGCAAATAAATAAATAATAATAATAAAAAAATAAAGTCTAGCTTCTCCACTGAAATAAACAACCTGGAAGAGCTGAACTGGCTCAGTATGGCCAGTTTAAATATACTGATTTACTGCCTAAGTATAATTTCTTATTATTATCAGTGTTGACAATAGTCTTGCATCAAAGACTGAAGAAATTGTTGACTCACATCCTTATTTTTGTTTACTTAAAAAAAATATTCTTGTTGCTTTATAACATTATTGAACCACTGATGTCACATGGACTATTTTAACTATGTTCTTACTACCTTTCTGGGCCTTGAAAGTGGAAGTTGTGTTACTGTCTAATGAGGGTCAGAAAGCTTGTGGATTTCATCAAAAATATCTTAATTTGTCTTCAGAAGATGAACGAAGGTCTTACAGGTTTGGAACGAGATGAGGGTTAGTCATTTTCATTTTGGGGTGAACTGTCCCTTTAATAATTTTGTGGAACTGTAATACATTTATCTTTGTACATAAAGTAATAATACATAAACAATAATATAATATAATATAATATAAATCATATATTTGTATATAAATAAAATGAATAAAGTTAAAAATACATTTGTTTGAAATATATATTTTTTGTATTAAAAATGTACTTTACAACTTTTACTTTTAATCAATATAATGTGTCCTTGCTAAATAGAGTATTCATTTCTTAAAAACAAAAATCTTAATGACCTCACTCCTACCTTAAGCCTAACCATTTCTCAACAAATTAAAGAGACAGATAAATTTACTTTGACATATTTTAGCTACAATATTTGAGTGTGATGGAAGATGGAGACAATAAATGAAAGCAATGAATAAATGGTGACAGAATTTTCATTCATTTTAACATCCAGGCTTGAGTAAAGAAATTACACAGAACAGAATAAATTTGTTGTAGTGTCAAATTAGGTAAAGCATGTTAAAAAATACAATGGTATATTATATGAACCTAAAAAAATGAGAATTCAAGAATGAATTCAAGTTTATATGCAGAATGCTTACTGAACATTTTAGATGCTTTCAATATGTTAATAATTTACATTTTAGAGTATATGAAAATGTATGTGTGCTAAGAGAGACATTTTAGCCACTTTCATGCTAGTTTTGGCTGCTCACCCATCATGGTTACACTGGTCAATATAATGAAACCATCCTAACTGGCCCGTGCTAGAAAAGTAGCATTGTCATCCAAAAAAAACTGAACATTTGAGATGAGGAAAAACACATTTATTTCAAGATATAGTATTGATATTCTCAGGACAAGTATAAACGTCATTCTATGGAAATGTCCATTTATCTTTAGAAATTTTACACTTGAAAAAATATTTTAGGGTTACAATTTCTTTATATTTTAAAATAAAACAATATGTTATTTGAACAATTACACCTTCTTGAGCCATTAATGTGGCAATATTTATTTTTAAATTAATTATATAGAATTCCAAACAGCACAAAACCGCTTGTCCCCACAGCCATGTACAGAGGAAAAGTGCTTTATTTTGAGATCAAAAACAGGCTTTCCTACCATTTAAAACACAATAATGTATTCATAACCATCAAATATATGGAAATGGCATACAAAAAAAACTAAATGCTGAATATTATAAAATATGTAATAAAAGTAGTGGTCCCCTGGAGTTGTGTCACTGGTGTTACCATTTAACAAAACTTGTTTATTTTGAAATAAAACTTACACTGCTAACATCACTTGACTTCCTTCTTCCCAAAGATCTATGAAAAAAGGCCCATGTTAAGTCCACTGTTTCTTTTCAGTTATCAGAAATTTTCTCATTTATCTTGTGATTTCATTAGGTAATGATTAATTAAAGCAGACAACTGGAAGTTGAAATGCATGACTTCAACCCATTGAGGCACATGACTAACTAACTAATTCTATATGCATAACCACAATGACATATTACTTAACAATTAGTTAATAGTTCTGTGCCTCAATAAGTAAAGTCAATATAATGATACATTTGCAAATCATTAGCTAATGAGTATTTAAAGCAACTGGAAGTTGACATAACATTTGAATTTACATCATTAGTTAATAAAATAAGTTATTATGGAATTAATTCATTATGACACATTTATCTAATAGCAATTTATCGATTACTTAATGTACGAATCATATAGAATGTTCATTAGTCACTGATGTAGTAATCATCAATAAATGGTTTAGTTCTTCATGAATTATGCATTAATTCGCGATTATCTCTGCATTTATTAAGCATGAATTAATGCATGTTTGCGCACACATATTGTAAAGTGTTACCTCATAAAATCAAACAGTAATATGATAATGTGGTCTAAGTTTAAATGTTAGAAAATGAAATACATTTTAAGACATCTTGCCATACAAAAAGTGGGCGTTTCTGTAGAATGACCCAAACATTTTTATTACTTTTGTCACTGTTCAGAGCAAGTTAACTTAATAGTCTCTCAATTTTTTCCCTTAAATTCAAACTCACAATAATACTTTTTAAAGCACCAAAGCCCTATGCAAAAGAAAGAGATATGAGTAAAAACTCACAATATATCAGTTTTGAATAACTATACAGAATCGCATGACTCAGATACTGACATAACAATGGATAACTGATTTTATATCTGATACCCACCTTTAGTCAAGAACATCTTGAAGTTGCTTTTATTTTTTTTTATTTTATTTTTTTCATAAATGTGACCATGATGTCCACCATTCCTGACCCAGACGTACTCTTGACCCAAAACGCCATCCATTCCCAGATGGTAAATGTTCCTCTAGAGTGCTTTTTTGAGTGCTTGGTTTCCAAAGGAAGCAGATGTCAGTGAATTTAAAAAGCTGGTATCCTGTGTGTGTATGTGTGTATTTGTTCTCTCTCGATGACAGTAACACGACAACATTGTGTATCCCATAAATGCGGGCAGTGTGTATAGAAGGACTGTGAGTGTCCACGGGAGAGGGCTGATGTGTACGTAAGTGTTATTTATTGGGCGAGCGTGAAGTGTTTACTGCAGGGACAAGAGACAGTGTCAGTCCAGTCTAATCCTTCTACCAACAGCAACACCATCCTTTTTCTCTCTCTCCATCTCTTTTCCCTCCGCTCTCTCTCTTAATCTGTCTGAACACACACTCCGCAGGGTTAATGGACTACATCTTTCTCTCTCTCCTGCTCTAAATCATCCTGTCTTCATTTAGACCCTCTCAGGCAGATGTTTTTAACCACGAAAAGTCAGGGTCTCGCTCACAGACCGGGTGGACCTAGCGAGGAAACAGCCAACACCGTGCACCAATAGAACCACACACGCTGTCTTCTGTGTGTGCGCATCGCATTAATAGCTGAGACACGTTCAATAGAAGAGAGTAGGAAACACGCTTTTAGTGCCAGAAGATGAGAAAGTTCAGCCGAGGTGATTGGATTAGCTTCTCTTTTGCACTCAGGGCAGAAAGTGACTGGATGTGTGCTTGTGCATCAGCATAGAGGAGAACATACAGCGGTCACATTTTCTGCCACTTGACGTTCACGCAATTTTCAGATGCATAATTTATTTATGCAGCTAGATGTAATATGAAGATGTAATGCTGACTTGGTATTCATTTCTTGACATTTGCTTGACATTTCAAAGGAACTAATTACGTTACAGGAAGTAGAAAGTTGAGTTACTCTCGTATTACTTTATTGCATTGTCAGCTGCACTGCTTGGTGCTCAACTGCTTGGTTTACAAACTTTTTTTTTTTGCATTGGAAGTGTTTTCACTGAAGCCACTGAATTTTTTTAAAAAAAGTTTATTTTTACTTTTTTCTCAGAATTGTGAGATATGAACCCACAACTGTGAGTTATAAATTGCAATTCAGAGAAATTAAGTCAGCATTTTGAGTTATAAAGTCCATTTTTTTGTGAAAAAGACTAATATGTTATCAGAATTGCGAGTTTATATCTCAGATATTCTTACTCTATTCTAACAAGTTGCGTATGGAAGCCCGTTTCTGCCACTGAATAAAAAAAAGGTTATTGCGACTTATCTCGCAACTCAAAATTGCGAGTTATAAAGTCAGAATTGTGAGATATAAACTCGCAATTCTGAGAAATAAAATCGCAATTGCATGATATAAACTCACAATTGCGAGTTATAATGTCAGAATTCCGAGATATAAAGTTGCAATTCTGAGAAATGAAGTCAGAATTGTGAGATATAAACTTGCAATTTTCTGAACATATCAGTCTTTTTTTTCTCCTAATAACTGGACTTTATAACTCGCAATTGCGAGTTTGTATCTTATAATTCTGAGGAAAAAAGTCAGAATTGCGAGATACAAAGTCGCAATTGTGAGAAAAAAAAAAGTCAGTTGTGAGAGATATATAGCTATAAAGTCCAATTTTGAGTGAAAAAAACGCTGATATCAGAATTGCAAGTTTATATCTCACAATTCTAACTTAACTCACAATTCCATGTTAATAAGTCAGAATTGTGAGATATCAGCTTGCAGTTCTGAGAAAAAAGTCACAATTGCGAGATATAAACTCACAATTCTGAGAAAAAAAGTCAGAATTATGACTTTGTATCTAGCATTTCTGACTATTTCTTAGAATTTATATCTCAGGTTTCTGAGAAAAAGAGATGTAAAATTGCAAGGAAAAAAATCTATTACAAAAAGTTGCCATTAAGTTTTTATATTTTTTTATTCAGGGTGGAAACTGGCTTCCATAGTTTTTAACCCTGGCTTATTGTGCATGCAATGTAAAGGCGAGAAAATATATTAAATTAACATTTTACCTAAAAATGAAAAAGCTGTCATCATTTATTCACCGTAATTTCAAATATGACAACAAAAACAACACACACCAACTAACATCAAAACTTATTGGTTCCTACATTACATGGTACAATTAATTTAATGTAAGTGTAACCAAAACTAACCAGTGTTTCGATTTATTTTGAGAGTGAATGAAGGCTTTAATGATTTGCATCATGATTCTGTCACTTCAGAAGATTTGGAATATACTAGTCGAGTGATTAATTTCGCACTACCTTTATGTCCTTTTTGGAGCTTGAAGATTTTGGACCCCATTGACTTTCATTGTATGGGTGAAAACAGATTTACCACTTTTTAAAATATCTTCTTTTGTGTTCACAAACGAAAGATAGTCACATAAGTTTGGGATGACACCAGAGTGTCATTACTGTCTTGCACAATTAACTGAAAAAAATTAGAAAGAGAAGCTTTCAACTGTATTTTTCAGTAAATTAATTAAATAAATCATAAGACATGCAATAGACTTAACAAAAGCAAGTGGGAGATAAAACCGCATTTGCTGAAGCAACCATGCCATTTTTACTTGCTCCTAAAAGTCTTTAAACTCTTTTATCATGACTTGTGTTTAACAGGACTCGAATCTGAGCAATCCACGTCATGTGTGGAACACTGTACTAGACAAGCAAGTCAGGAAAATATCAGAAAAGCCATGGGGCTGGTTATGTGATCCAGAAATCAAAATGTACTGGTTTACAAATCAGGCACTATGATGAAAGTGTTTTGAGTTCATAACACAGTATTGCGAAAACAATCTTCCCCTGTAATCATAATTTGTGTGAAAAGTCATAAAAGTTTTAGGGGTTTGGTGTTTTACTGCCACTGGTTTCCATTGGAAACTGCAGTAAATTGTATGCATAAGTATGTTTTTGGAGTTTGCCAGAAATTTAGGTAGAGGCACGTTTATCCAATGAGCCTGTGTTGGTTCATTTACAGATTCAATGAAAAAGCAATCTTTTCCACATTACCTCAACACTGAGCCACATGCACATCCACCCAGGTGTATCCTGAACACATCCTGTGATACAGTAAGATGATTCATTTGTGCTTACACACTCTCTTTCAACATATATAACAGATACTAAGGTGTAAGTAATGACAATTAGTGATGCTATGGGGTTTATGATTACCATCACAGTGTGATCCAAATACCCCACACATACACAGAGAAAGAAAGAAGCATGCTGGGATTTTTTTTTTCTCCTCCAGGCTTTCTTGTGCTTGCAGATAAATCTGTCTGTTCTCTTGCTGCTTCCTCTCTCTCTCTCTATGCTCACATTAAATACACAAGTGTCTGTAATAATAGTTATTCCATACTGCAGCTATATAAAGCACACTCTAATCCAACATACAGGTTTCATCAGGCTGTGCCTTCATATAAAATGTTTGAGTACTTCTAAGTAAAAGTGAACTCCTGTAAACAAAAATACTTCCTTGAGAGTACAAACTTTGTAAAAATCTATTTTAGGGTAAAAGTATGCCTGCACTACACTCTCACCATAACCTTTATCACTTACACTTTAAAGGTTAGTTCACCCAAAACGTAAATTCTGTCATCATTTACTCACCCTCATGCTGTTCCAAATCTTTCTTCTGCAGAACACAAAAGCAGACATATGAAAAAAAAAAAGTTTCAGCTGGTCCATACAGGGAACGTCAATGAGGTCATATTTCAAGGGAAGTATTAAGACTTCTATGACCTAATATAATGTAAATGATGTATCTTGCTGAAATATGTAGTAGAATACCTATGAAATATTCATGTTATTTTAAAAAATCTACATAGTTTTATACATATTTTGTACTATGGGGGGCGCAACAGTATGTGAAATGTTTGCACTCGGTGCGCTACTGGCGCTACCTGTTGCTATTTTTACTGCAACACAACTCGGAAAATAAAATAGTGATACGATGCCACATTATGTGCATGTCTTTTAGTTGAAATATTTAGTTGAAGGGCAACAACAGAAGCAATGCAAGTCTTCACTGCTTTCCTAGCAATAAGAAGAGGAGAAAAGAATGGGAAGATGCCTGTGGACAAATAAAACTTCCTAAAGACAGACATTTTTTTCTCTTAACTTTAGCCCTGATGCCTTTGAGGCTTTTAGTAGACCACATCTACTGAAAGAGCTTACAAATGGCAGAGACAAGAAATGCTAGATGCCATCTTGGCAGGATGTAAACATGCTGACACTTGTCATGATGCTAGAGCCACTGGAGGAGTTCCTCAGCGTGGATTTCACTCAATATCCGGGGTGTTTAGACTCCTTGTGAGGAAAAATCGATAGTACAGCATTTGGTTTAAGTCTATGCTTATATCCATCACCATCTGTACACTCTTTCAATAGCTGTGGTCATCGTATCAGTATTTTCCCTGATAGCACAGATACATCTTGGAAATGTCCATTTGACATCTGCATTTACATCTGCAAGATCTTAAAATTGTTTGCTCATCTGCAATACATCTATAGGATGTTTCCTATCAGATGTCAAATAGACATCTACTAAATGTCTTTAAGATGTTTATTTGACATCTTGGAAATGTCTATTTGATATCTGCGAAATGTCTATTTGACATCTGCATTTACATCTGCAAGATCTTAAAATTGTTTGATCATCTGCAATACATCTATAGGATGTTTCCTATCAGATGTCAAATAGACATCTACTAAATGTCTTTAAGATGTTTATTTTTCTATTTGACGTTTACATTCACATGCATTTACATTTTTTTAAAAATCCACAGTGTTTTGTATGTAAATCTTGTAAATCTTTCATGGGTTTTCTACTACATATTTTAGTAAGAGACACCATTTATGTTATATTAAGCCATTCAAGTCCTAATACCCGGGTTTCCCTTTAAAGTTTCAAAAAGGACATAAAGGTAACATAAAAAGTAATCCATACTGTAAAAATCCAGTGGTTTATTCCAAGTCTTCTAAAGCAGCACAATCCCAAAGTGAGTAGTGCTTGTGTGATTATGTTAAATCATGTAACACACAAGAACCAGTGTGTCCATCAATGATTTGTGGACTGCAAATTCAGAATTTATCAATGTGCAGCTTAGAATAAATCACACATTTCTTTCACTTTAAAGAGCTTTTAACTTGTATGTAACATCGACCAGTTTGATCTAAGAAACACTATAAGAGTCGATGATACTACCACAGTTCTCTAGACACTGCCAAATCCATAAACGCCCCTCCGTGGGAAAATCATTGTGGTGGGCTGAAATCAAAATGGAATGGTGCCAATTATCAGTGTGAATGCTGGAAATTAATTTCATGAACTCAGTGGCTTGCGTGTAAGTGTTTGGAATATTTAACATGGTAATTAATGCCTTCTGATGCCTTGCTTCATCTCCCCTTGGAGCAATGGTAAAGACCTTCTGATGGAGTAACAAAATATTTTTTAAGTTGCTATCTGCAGTGCCTTCATGCTCTCCAGCTTTTTGACATGTTTTCTTCACTACAACAGGATGTGAGAAGAATATGTTATTAGAGTCAATACTAAATGGATCTTGAAGCATACAAGAGATGATGGCCTAAAACCTAGTTTCGGATGACACACAGTCCGTTCACAGACCGCCTGTCCTGATGCATAGTGCACATAACAATAGCAAAAACTGGCTGAAATCACCTGATTGAATCTGATTGGTCGGTGCTACGCAACTTTCATAATTATGAAATGATGACAGATTTTGCATTGATTTAACATTTAAAGTGTCAGCATGAGTAAAATGATTAAATCCTTCACAACAAGTATAGAACAAGGAATTACTCAGAAGAGAATGAAACAAATACAATGTCAAATGTAACTGTGTTAAACAGATGATGGCAACTGAATAGAGTATTTAATTAATCTCAGAGAAAATGTAAGCAAACACAAATCAGATAATTTTGGAAATTCTAATTATAAAGTGTACACATTCACACCAATTTCTTTAGCGTTTCACTTCTGTGCAACTGTTTTCCACACTGGTGTGTTATTTTATCAGCTATTTCAGAAAGGCCTACCCCAACCACCCTTTCTGTCACCTGAATGAGTTTGGGTTCATTTCCACTGTCATCTTTGGCCCACTTAGTTGGGGTATAAACAACATAGGCTCATTGGAAATATGTGCCTCTATATACATTTCTCCAAAACTGAAAAAAAATATCTATATGTACGAATCACTGCAGTTTCCAGTTGAAATGAACAATAGAGGCAGTAAAACTATGACAGCTTTTATTCCTTTTCACACAAAGTATAATTTACAGGTACAGAGTTTTGATTAATAAAGCCTAATTTTCAAACAATTACTTGTTGAATTTTATGTTATGACTTCACAACAATGTTAACATCCTGTCCAATTTGAAAACGGATACTTTTGAACATCGTCATATATTCAGCTTCATATGCATGAGTTTTCTATTTCAGAAAGTTTGCTTGGTAGTTCACGCGGTATGGCATTGCATTTGAAGATGAAATGCTTCGGTACAAACCCCATGAAACTATGCTTCGACAAAACAGTTCAAATTCACATAAGGAAGTTAAAATAGTACAGCTGCATCAACAAATGTGTTTTTATATAATTTTTCATTTGTTAACACTATCGGGTAGGTAGGTTTATGGTTGGGTTTGGTGTAGGGGATATTTCCAACATGACAGAGCAATATATTTGATATTTGAATTCTGAGCAGCCACAATACGTACCTTAAGCTGCGTAATAAAAATGCAGTAATACACCCCTGTAGCAAGGTAACAAAAATGTACGACGGTCACATACTGAACGTGCGTTTTAGTGCCACTCTTCATGAGCTTGGGTTGGGTTTAAAAGACCCTTATGCTGCATTCCATGCAGACAACTCGAAATTCTGATTTTTCCTACCTCCTACTTGGAAATAATGTCTAGAACGCTGCTTGAACACCTGTGAACTCAGGGTAGATTGATTAACCCTAATTTCAGTGAGACACGTCATTTGACATCACTGCATCTAACGAGCATAGTGTGGAACTACCTTGTGTCAAACATTAGACATAAAATTTGTAAAACAATACCTTAATTTTTGTTTTTCATCAGCTGTTTTCAAAACGAATAGCAGCATTTTATATTAATTTTTATCTGTGTTTGCCATAATTGACACAAACACACAAAATGCTCTTGTTGTGTCATTGGGACATCATGAGGTCAATAGGTTAACATGAACATGCTTGTGAAAACACCAGAGACGGTAAATGTAAAGCACCGTTCCAGCTGGGCGGACATTTCACTTTGAAACTGTTTGAAACTGTGCAGTAAGGTACGTAATTACGGTGTTGCAGAAATCTATATAGAAGCACATATTTTCATAAGCCTGGGTTGGGTTTAAAAGACCCTTATGCTACATTCCAGACAACTTGACATTCAGATTTTCCCACCTCCTACTTGGAAATAACGTCTATAACGCCGCTTGAAGTCAGAACATCTGACCTGTGAACTCAGGGTAGCTCGATTAACCCTAGTTTCAGCAAGACGCCTCGTTACTGCACCCAACAAGCATAGTGTGGAACTACCTTGTGTTAAACATTACACATTAAATTTTTAAAATGATAACTTAATTTTTGCTTTTCATCAGCTGTTTTCAAAACAAATGGCAGAATTTTATGTTACTTTTTCTGTTTTTGCCATAACTGACACAAAATGCTCTTGTTGTGTCATTGGGACATCATGAGGTCAATAGATTAACGTGACATTTGATTAACTGTGATTGTGAAAACAACAGAGATGGGAAATGTAAAGCACTGTCCCAGTCGGGAGAGACTTCCGCGTTCAGGAAAAAGATGGATATAGAAATATAATAAATTTGACAGTATTGACACTGTCGGATGAATGTCTTCTGTAGATCTATAATCTACAAATTGATGAATTCTGCAACATCAACACTGTCATTGAACTGAAATGGTTAGGATTTAAAGTCTGCTTCTTTGATTTTGTTACTTCCCTATTCAGTACAGTGAAGATGTTTTGAAGTAATCTGTTGTGTAAATTGCTACGTACAGCATAAATAAATGGACTTGACTTAAAGACACAATATGTAAGATCTTTTTATTAATTTTTTTTTTTTTTTTTTTTACAAAAAACACTAGAACAGTGTTATATATTTTGCTGACTTGTTTACTTACACAAACATAAAGGTTATGAAAAATGTTTAAATCCAGAGAAATAAGCAATTTTAACTAGTGTAACAGACCGTGTTACTGTGTCACCTGCCAATGACATCATACACCCTCGATTTTTTGGTTTTATTTTGTATAACATGGAAACCCCAAAGACACTTTAATATGTTTTGCATTTTGTCAGACAGGTGACAAAAACACAGAGTAGCATTATAACAGATCTTTCAACACACTCAAATGTATCTAGTATGATAAAAACAGCGCTGCTTTGTCCTACATACGCATGACCGGAAAAAGCGGAAGCATTCGACTGTGGCATAATATAAGCTCAGCTGCTTTCGAGTCGTGTATCACGCTCATCCTTTATTAGCAATTGCTCCAGCGGCCTTGTTCTGCTTCCACAGCTTTAAGCCCCACCCTGCTTCACACTACAGTTTCCTTAGTAAGCCATTAATACATTATCTCATTCATGGATATGACTTCTGCCCGAGTCCCGTTGGATTGCATCGGCTGTGGGAATGAAGACAACAACTTCCATAATTCCACACTCAATCACGGCGTCATCAAACTACGCCTTTGTTTCTTTGTTTATTTTGAATATGCGCCCTCTAGCTGTGAAAACATACATACTTTGCCTTTAAACAGCAAATAAAACAAAACAAACTGTGACTGGTCCCACGTTCATCTTACACTTTGTAAGTGGGCAGCTCTTGGGCAGAATAAGATGTTCTACTGTTTCAGACTTAATACAAACAGTCAAAAGTATGGCTACTCCAGACTATCTCATGAAGCCTCTGACAGGATTTTGTATTTCTGCAGCTTTCACTCGAGTTGGTTAAAGAGTTCCAGCTGATACGAAAAGCGAACTAGAGGGAAATGAAAATACCACGACTCTGACTGTATTGTAGTTAATCGTCCATGAGCGAGAGGAAACGAGGAACTCACATTAATCTTTAATTCTCTGGCGTTGGCCATGAGCACCGGCAAGACACATACGTCAAGAGAACAATGTTGCACATGAATAATGCATCGAGAGAGCACATTAATTTCATGCAGGTCCTGGTGTCTGTTTCCAACCGCACTGAGTGACAATTAAAGGGTTTTTGAGTGAATGTAATATTTATGCAGTCACGGTGGAGGCCCTTTAGGTGTCAGTCCTCTGGTTGCATGTCAGCCGCAGTAAAAAAACAGTTGTGCAAGGTGATTATCTTTCAGGTGGGCACTTATACATTTGTTATCTCCTGTCTCTTCATTACTATAACACTTCCTCCCATCTAAACCGGACTCGGGAGTGCCTAACGACATAGAACAATAACAATTTAACTCTCATTGTTTCATTAATTTTACTTCCTAAAAATTAATGCATCCTGTCATCTAAACTGCACCAGGGAATGTATTATGACATGGAACGGTAGCCTAATTCACGCCGTTCCATTCATTTCAGTTTTTGAAAACATCAATAATACACAATCTGTGGGGCGTGAGCAACTAATATAAAGTTTGGAATCTATACCTGAATGAAGATGTATAGACACAGATACAGACAGTCCTGAGCGTGTTGCTAGGTGCGGGGAAGCAGAAGGCAAAGCTGTCAGAAGCGATTCGCTCTCATATCAGAGACTAGAGCGGAAGTGCAAGTCTGTCATGCCTCTCAGCCGCATTGATGTTTGATGATGATGATGTTTCTATATGTGAGACTCTTGATGCAGTCCAGCCCTCCAGTGCGGCTTGGATTTCATCCTGTTACAACAGATAAACAGCCAGTCAACAGCTCTCGCTATACACATGCAGGAGGGCTGCATTCACATTTGATGGACTACAGTGATCAAGCATGTCCTTAACGAAGTACACTGAACCTGTTTCACCTCACACTTGTGACACTGCCATGTCATTGCATCCTGGTGCACATGTCCTTCTGTTCTTTAGCCTTCTGTCATCCTCTTTCTCTCAACTGCATACAGTAACAGCACGTCTCATTGCCAGATTTGGTTTTCAAGGCTTCTCTCCACTCCACCGATGTCCACGACACACTTCCCTAAGGCTGTTACGGATGCCCGGCCAACACGGCAAACTGCCACACACATACGCACAAGTGGGATTACAAAGACTATCCTATCCAGTGAACACACAGCTTAACCCATAGTGTGACTATGCAGCAAATTCGACAAAAGGAGTTTACAAAGCTTAATATGGGTTACAGGCATTAATAGACAGGATTAAAGGGATGGTTCACTTAGAAATGATTTACTCTCATCGTTTACTCAACCTCTAGCCAGAGTCTGACACAACATGTTGGCAAGTTGAATATGTGGAAGTGTGAATACAATGTAGGGAAAGTTTCCAGCCAAAAAGACACATTTCTGTACATCACACTAATAGTTGTATGGATCAGTGGTGTGCGGTGGTGTTATGAAATGAGGAGGCAAAGTCCTCAAAGTTTCTTTTTTAAATCACATGAAAATTCATGTCCCAGTCACATGTTCTTGGTTAAATAAACATTACTTACACTATCAGAAAAATTCTATTTTATATTTTTACATTAACAATGTCATCAATGTTCTGTTTATTAAAGCCAAATATTAATCTCATCAAGCATTTTACATTTATTCCAAAACAATAACTCAAGGCATTAACAATGTAGACAATATGTCTTATTTGTGAACTTATGTTGAGCTATTTTATTTTAATAGCTTTTAACTACTTCTAATTTTTTCGGATCATCAGTCATCAAAGCTTGGTAAATATTGTTCCCAGACACTGAGATTTACTTTAAATTTCATTAAGGTGATTACTCACTAAAAACTCCCACAGATCATGTTTTCAGAGAATTTCAAGTCTTATTTTGACGTAACAAAGTGGTTATATTTAAGCGTATGAGTTGTTTACTTACTTTTTAAATTAGTCTTCCCATTAACGCCAATATATTGTTCATTCAGACTGATTTGTAAATGCACACAAACATAGGAAGCAAGATTTATCTCATAAAACAATCACAGCTGATCATAACCAGTTAATTTCATTAATTTACCCCCCACCAAACTCACTGCAAGCTTTAGGGGGTCTGATAAAACTCAGTGGGCTCAGGGGAGGTAAGAGAGACAGGGACACCTGCTGTAATTGTAATAGATTCAGAAGGCTTAAAATATAACACAGTTTATATGGGTTACTTTTATTATGCTTTTGGTCTTGTTTAAAGCTTATCACTGTGAATTATCATGCATTTACATTTTATGGAAAGAATGTCTTACATGTTCAACAGAAGAAAGAAGAACTTTGAACAACATCAAGGTAGGTAAATGACAGCAAAACATCATTTTGGCGTTAAAAAAATATTGAAGGCTAAAGGATTAAATCAATTCAATAAAACTGGCTGAAACACATTTAAATGACTGAAGAAACTATTTGCCTCTATTTATTTCACTGAGCGCTTTGTGACAGTTACTAATCCTGTCATCACAGCAAATATTCAAAACAATTCTATTTATCTAATACATCAATGCAAAGTGACCTTTTCAAACAAAGTTGCAAATCTGTATATTGGAACTATATGTATGAACTGTGCTCCGACATATGGCGCAATAGCATTTTATGCAACCTAAGTCCAGTCCCAGCTCATGGTCATTTCCCGATCCTCTTCCCCTCTCTCCTCTCCTATAGTCTGCTGTCTTCCTAGATAACTGCACTATCAATAAAAGACGAAAAAGTCATTATCTGTAGGTGGCCACTCTGTCTACCATTAAGAAGTTTGGGGTCATTGAGCTCTCTAGGAGCAGGGTTGGAGACCCCCGTTTCAGACATCTGTTGGTACAGAATTTTACTACAAATCCAAAAAGGCCAGCATAGGAAAAATGGGTATAGATTAAAGGGGTCCTATTTTGTTGTTGTTGTTTTTTTTTTTTTTTGGGACTTTTGGAATTTTATGCAGTGCGGAGAGCTGCTTCTGGGATGCTTCAACGAGCCGTGGTGAGGCTGGTATAAACACAAGCGTTGACTAGAGTGACCACAATCAGCTCCGGTGGCCACGTCGGAGCCATAACGTGCCGCAGGCGTGTGCAGTGTGTGGTAAGAGATTTATTCATCATACAGTGTAGATAGCTTCACTTATAACGCGAATGTTTTTTAAAATGTATAAACTAACACTAGACTAGGCTAGGCTAATAAATGATGATGTTCTTTGATAATGCTAATGTTCTTTGCTCATTTTCTGTGGCTGCTTTTTGAATAACTAAGGAAATGTAAGCATTATACTGTAATTAGTAACTTACACTGTTTTTATTCAATTGTTGTCATGTTAAATACAAATTAAGTCATATTAAAAATATTAGGCTGTTTTCAGCCTTATACTGGAGCTGGTTTCAGGCAATGAAACTTAGTATGTGAATAATTAAATAAATTAGCATGATAATATCATGAATCGGTGATCTCGCAGGTTGACGATAGGACCCAACACTACTGTAGCGTCAGCTATACCTTACTATATCCTTAACCATATAAGAGAGCAGATAGAATTTGCTTTGGCTAGGGGCATGTCAGTAGTGAAACACCGTCTAAGCTGTTTGCCAATCACAACACAGTGGGATAGCTAACCAATCACAACACATTTCGTTTTTTCGGAAGGCGGGCGTTCATCAAACCCGGAACTAATCGAGCAATTTGTGCCAGGCTGGGGAGAAAGGTATTGTAATAATGTAAATTATGTGAAGGATAATACATTTTTCGAACCACCAAGGATAAGAGCATGTTCTAGTACACCCCCAAAACAAAATCAACACTTTGTTAAAGACCATAATAGGACCCCTTTAATTTGGTATGCTGTTCCGAGTTTAACAAGACCATTCCTATGATTTTTGGCCAAACTGGTCATAAATGATAAACAAAAATGTCAATTTTTTTTAGATTTTTGACCAGTAGGTGGTGCTGTGTGGAAACTACTCATGTGCCCTCAGGTCATGCTTGTTATAACACATACCAAATTTGGTCAGAATCCGCTAAAGCACTGATATAGCCTCATGTCCGCATTTTTGCGTGAATTTCATCAAACTCGTTAACACGCTTTATGAAAACGGTTTGGCATATCAAAAAGCTTTTGATAATTTTTGGCATGCACTGAATATGATCTGAGCCGATTTTGGTGAAATTGGACAAACCAACTGAGTTCAAAAAACTTTTTTTTTTTCTCAAAATTTTAAATTGTGTGAATCTTGACCTGTAGAAACGTACATTTTGGTATGCATTCGAATTGCCATGCAAGGAATCAGAGGAAAACAGAATTTTATGGTTCAAAAGTTATTATCAGAAATATGAGTGCAAGTTTGGCCTATTGGTGGCGCTAGAGAGTTGAGACTCCAAATTTGCTATGGTTAATATTGAGACTGTCCTCTATCTGTGTGCCAAATTTTATAACTTTCCAAAAGCGGTTCTATGGGTTGCCATAGACTCCCAGAGCGGAAGACGAAGAAGAAGAAAACTAATGGATTACAATAGGTGCCTATACACATTCGGGGCTTGGCCCCTAAATATTACTGACCCAAACTACTGGACGGCAGTGTAGATTCTAATGATCACATTGCATGTAATCACATGACATGCATTTATCTTGTTTATACCTTTCTATATCGCTGTATTAATATCTCTGTCCTTAACATGTTGTTTGGCAGTATTACCACACGATTCATACTATTTTTGAGCAACAAACTTCTGGAAATATCATTCTGTCTGTTTTTCCAATCAATACCCTTGGATCTGACACCTGTTATGATGCACTTTGATTCTAGTCATTGACAAGTGATATACATGGGGAAAAGACACTACTCTATCTATTAGATCTTGAACAATACTAGTTTAAAGGTGATGTGTCATTTCAGTGGCAACAGAGTGATGAAACCGCAAAAACAATGACTGTTTTTAAACAGATTGTACATCACCTCAATACGCAATTTCAGGAAACTTCAGATGGTCTGCCCCTGGCACTGCCCCTCCTGTCTCTCTTCGCTTTCTCTCTCTCACCTTCAGCTCCTGATGGGCAGATGGTTGGAGAGATTGGACCAAAAGGTCTTTTGTTCTCCTTTTCTGCCCTCACTGCAAAAGCAATAATAGATTGCAGGTGTAAAGGTGAGCTTTAGTGAAATGTGATCCTATAGTACCTGAAACGTTAGTGGTCGTTCATGCCGAATGAGAATGTTAACAGAGTAGAGACAGTGCCTGCACGCCTGCTGAACAGGTCTGTAGCTTTGATGTCGGCACATAAGCTGAGTAAGGGAAGCGCGGGGAGTAAAAATAGTAGGGCTGCTCAGTCGTTGTGCTCTCAGGGGCACACAGGCTCATATTCAGGATTTATGAGAGGTTGAGCCAAGAGTATAAATCCTTATGTAAACATATAGCTCAGGTCAGACTGCTTTATCGATCCTGCAAAAGGTTCCAGTTCCCAAGAGATCAGCCTACCTCATCTTGCCGTTATGATATCGATGTGTTCAAGCAGCTGGCTCTCTGGTTGTGTGGCTGGTGAAGTTTCACCGTGACCCAATTATGTCCAAGTTGTGCTTAGGTGCTGGTGGACAATGTGAATTATCTGAAATAATGACTTGGATGGAAGCATAGTTGGCTCTGGTGGCTGAGGGAGCTTGAATATCCATGAGATGCTATGAACGCAGCTGATGGCTGAAGCTTTACGGCTGTCTGTCAGACTTCCAAGAGCTGTGATTCACATTGTAGGCCTCTGATCATCGTTGTTCAACTTCTTCAAACATGTTGAAACTGCATGAAAGTCTTCTGGAAAAAGAATTTGTATAAAGTGTCTATATAACTGCTGCAAGTAGGTCTCTAGGGCTGTTAGGTTTGAATCTCTGTGCCTCAGCTGCATGATAATTGTGTATGTCTTAAGGACATGGACAGCCTTTCACAGCTATGAATGGCTGGTATAGAAACACACACAAAACATTCTAGTCTGACAATCCTTTTTCTATCTATTTCTCTGACTTTCTTCCAGCCCTGAATCCTCCTCCACATTTTCCATATCTTCAATTATATTTATTCATTTCCCTGACTCTTCCTGTTCCTTTTCTACAATTTTCTCGTAGGCTATTTCTCAGTATGCATTTTATATAGTCTTGCGTCCTTGTGTTCTCAAACTACATCATCATCAACACTTGAAGTTCAGTTGCAATATAAGTCAGCTGAGCTACAAGATAATACTACATCTCAAGTGTCACAAAGATGCATTCTGTATCCTGGTGTCCTTCTGAGTTTGTTATTTTGAGGTATTCTGACAACTCCTGAAAGCAGTCTTGAGCAGTTTGAGATCAGTAAGATTTAATTAAACTAAACAAACTTTTACATAAAATGAAATTATCTTTTATTTAAAAAGCAAATATTAAAACTCATCCAACAGTGACAGTAAAGACATTTGTGACCCTGGACCACAAAACCAGTCATAGGAGTCAATTTTTTTTAATGAATGGCTTTCACACCTGGCCTGTTGTTTCAGAATCTAGCGTGCTTCCCCCCCTCGGTTCGTTCGGGCATATGTGAGCATGGCAATCATGCTTGGATCCATGCCTTGGTCTCGGTTTGTTTGAAAATGAACCTTGGAGCAGTTTTGTTGTAGTGAGAAAGCAATCTGATCCAATGGACCAACGGACCAGGCTATATCACAGAGTATGATGGTTAATTACGTAAGTTCCATGAAAAGCAGTAGCTTTGTTGTTTTACTAACACCTCTTGAAAACCGTGAATGTCTGTGGGGTGAGCACCTCTTCGCCATTGAAAATAAGAGCATCTTTTCATTTTATAATGCCGTTTTATTGCTCTTCTTCGTAGTATAGGTACATTTTAAAAATGTTTTACCTACGAATCCTGGATAAATTAATATAATGACAGATACAAAAAACCCAACAATAAGCCTGCAAAGCTGTTGTCGTGACAGATGACAGCTATAAGCAGAATCCTGGAAAAAAAAATGTGGAACTTTGACCAATGAGAGGACAGTTTAATCCTGCGTGACTTGTATTAACAAATTTGGTCTGTTTAGAATCATTTTAGTGTGAAAGCAAACCGCACCAAGAATAAAAAGTAACATTATAATAAGTTTATTCACAAAGCAGTCGATCTACAGGTGTAAAAGCACCTGTAAGATTTATACATAAATAAGCTTTCCATTGATGTATGGTTTGTTAGGATAGGTCAATATTTGGTTGAGATACAATTATTAGAAAATCTGGAATCTGAGGGTGCAAAAATAATGAGAAAATCGCCTTTAAAGTTGTCCAAATAAAGTTCTTAGAAATGCACACTACTAATCAAAATTTTATTTGATATATTTCCGGTAAAAAATGTATAAAATATCTTTATGGAACATGATCCTTACTTAATATCCTAATGATTTTTGCATAAAAGAAAACATGATAATTTTGACCAGAGGTCGCGTTAACTGAAAATTGTCTGTCACTGATGGAATTTTTTTTTTTTTTTAATCAGTGATGGAAAAATCTGAAGGCCGTCCGTCACTTTGACAGATTACACTGAGGGTGATCTATTATAATTTGTAACTGTAATTCCCACCAAGTTGTTGGTGAGAGTGCTCCAGTATGACAGCAGAGCACTGGATCCAGAACAAAAACGAAACTGTCACTAATATCTTGCTATGCGTTTGATTGCGCACAGGCGAGTCCCCAGTTTAATTCAGCGATCTATCACGCCATATTAAAGAGCACCAAAGCAGTATTTATTGCTTGAATTTCCTAAGGAAATGGACATAATTTGAAATCTTTTTCATAACTAAAGTATGAAATGACTTTTCCATAACTAAAGTAACAAAGCACAAAGCTTAGCCTATTGCGATTTATTGTATGGTAGGCGCACTATGTACTGTTCATTCATCAGCTGAAAACAGCATAGACCAAAAGATTTAAGAATTTATACTGGTTCATAAAAATGAGAATCTATTAAAATTGAGAAATAATTTAGTGTCTTCACCTGTCACTACGGGTGTGGTGTTGAACAGTCTCTGTTGATTGGTTCTCTTCAAAATAAATGAAATTTAAAAAAATTGCTGTATTTTTGATCAAATAAATGTAGTCTTCAAGTATAGTGTGTGTGTGTGTGTGTGTGTGTGTGTAAGTGCGTGTGTAACTGTGTGTGATGAACTCTTTCTTTACAAATCTTAAAATTGGAGAAACTCAAACAACTGAGCAGTTGTGATAGGGAATAGAAACTAGGTGCCGACCGGTTATTGGCCTAGACTGGTTATTGTATTGGTCATTTTCAAAATCAATTTGCCGATAAAATTATTTAAAAGCATCTAAAGATAGTTTTTTTTTGTCAGAGCCCGTGTTATTCTTAATTTTGACGTTAATTCTCATATTTACACAGAATATTGGTTATCGGTCTACGTAATCTGTAATCATCTGTATCGGCATCGGCCCCGAAAAACACATATCGGTCGCCCGCTAATAGAATTATGGTCATTATGGTCTGAACACAACGCTAACATAGTACACAGCATGGGTTTTAAGAAATGGGGCATATTCTCTGCATCTCAGAATCCATTATAATTAACGCACTGGGCTGCAACCCAAATATAAATCATCTTGCTGTTTGACTGTGATCATATTAGCCACTCAGGAGTTTCCACATGCAATCCACAGCAAGCTACAATGTACATGAGCTTGTGGTTAGCAAACTCACCACAGACCACTCAAACTCATTCAGCTCAGGGGGATTTTAATTATATTTCACTGTGGTTTACACTCACTGTTTTATAGGCTGTTTTATAGACTTTGTAAGCTGTCAGACCAGAGAAAAAAATGACTTATTTACTGACTATTATATAACCTATATACAAGAGGCTTTTCAAACCCCAGGCACTTCAACCTCACATAAAGACTTGGCTACAGTACAGACTTCAACTTGTCAACTTTTGTGTGGAAAATGCAGTCCCCACTGAGACTATGTGCTGTTTCCCCAACAGCAAGCTGTGGGCCTAAAAGACCTGCTGAACAGGAGGAGGAAAGATTTCAGGTCTGGAGAAGGAGGTTCAACAGATACTACAGGTGGAGCTAGAGAGCTTACAGTGAATTAAACACTTTTGGGATCAGCTGGAGTATAAACACCAGCAGAACAATGCACGAATTGAAGATCATTAATGGCTGCAAACAGATTTATAACCTGGCACTGCAAGAAAACGTGTTATTTAGAGTGTTAATGAGATGAATCTGTTCTTCAACAGATCTAGGTATCCATAAGTCATCTTTTACCAACATTCTTCTGTTTCCTCCGCTATCTATTCTGACAGTATGAGGCCTAGGGTGTTGAAAATGAGCCAACAAGCTCTGTAGGTTCTTTAGCACCTCACACTGAATCAGATAACATTATCTAAACTCTGAATGATATCCTGCTTTGTTGCATTGTCAAAGCACTTGTAACGCTTGTTTTCCACACATAAAGAAGATCCTTGTGAGACAACTCTAAAACATGATCTTAGACCTGGATGCACTCCAAATGAGTTAGAATGACTTTCTGATCTATAAGTTTTACAGGTCTATAACCACCTGAATAAATCTGACTTCACTATTGTCTTTGATCTTCTTGAGTTCTCTTGTGCTTTTAGTATAAGTGTGCCTCGCTTGAGAACCAAACTCAGAGCAGAGCAAGTAAATGACAGCACAGACTTCTGCCCTGTGTCAGAATGTGCGTTCGTTCCAAACACAATATGTAAAAAGCAGTGTGTCAACTGAACAGGATGATACTGTAACGTCGGGAGGGAAACGAGAGACGTGCGGATCCATACGCAAACCTTTATTATAAGGACGAGACATAGACATGGTAAAAGGCAGGCAGGGTCGGGCAACAGCAGACAGGAACACAGACAGCAAGAACAAGGGTAGAACTAAAACAGGCGGGGGTCAGTCCAGCGGCGAACGTTATCCGACAGGGGCTAGGCAGAAGAGTGGTCAGACGAGCGAGGGTTCAAAACGAGACAACGGAAAAACTAGACACGGGGGGAAACTAGGAGATACGCTTAGTACGACTGCAATGGAAAATACAATACAATACAATACACGGCGAGGAGTGACAGGAAGACCGGGGTATTTATACAGTCTCTGATTGGATGGGGGGAAGTGCAATGGCTGATGGGGAGTGTAGTCCGGGGTGTGGTGTGGCAGTCCGTGCGTGACAAAACGCAAGAGCGACGTCTGGTGGTGAGCGGTCCGCAGCTCACCGACCAGATCATGACATAGCCCCCCCCCAAAGAGCGGCTTCCAGATGCTACAAACGAACCATAGTCCAGGGGAGCGGTGGGGCGGGGGTGAGACAGGGCAAGGGCTGGAGGGCCAGGTCCCTGCGGAGGACCCGGTGATTGAGGCAGGACCGGCAGGGCAGGAGCCCTCCAGGGCGGAGCCGGAGGCGGAGCAGGCAGTGCAAGAACCCTCCAGGGCGGAGCCGGTGGAGCCCTCCAGGGCGAAGCCGGAGGCGGAACAGGCGCGCGAACCCTAGCGCTAGAGCCCTCCAGGGCGGAGCCGGAGGCAGAACAGGTGGCACTAGAGCCCTCCAGGGCGGAGCTGGAGGCAGAACAGACGGCGCTACAGCCCTCCAGGTCGGAGCCGGAGGCAGAGCCAGCGACACTAGAGCCCCCAAGGGCGGAGCCGGAGGCGCAACAGCCCTCCCAGGCGGAAACCGGAGGCGGAGCAGGAGGCGCAGCAGCCCTGCGGGGCGGAACAGGACTCTGCATCACGCTCTGGGACCTGGGGAGAGCAGGGACAGAGGAGGCAGACAGAATAGAGGGAGAAGGCGCAGCAGCCCTCCAGGGCGGAACAGGAGGCGGAGCAACCCTCCGGGGCGGAACAGGAGGCGGAGCAGCCCTCCGGGGCGGAACAGGAGGCGGAGCAGCCCTCCGGGGCGGAACAGGAGGCGGAGCAGCCCTCCGGGGCGGAACAGGAGGCGGAGCAGCCCTCCGGGGCGGAACAGGAGGCGGAGCAGCCCTCCGGGGCGGAACAGGAGGCTGCGTCATCGACTGGGACCTGGGGAGAACAGTGACAGAGGATGCAGACAGGAAAAAGGGAGAAGCAGAGTGTTTAGAGGTTAACGCCCCCTCCATAAGAGGTTCTACGGCAGGCGCCGACACCTCTGGAGGCATTGGCGCAGCTTCTCCGACGGGGAAGGCCTCTGGTGCAGGCTTGTGATCAGACGAGAGCTCTGGTGCAGGCTTGTGATCAGACGAGAGCTCTGGTGCAGGCTTGTGATCAGACGAGAGCTCTGGTGCAGGCTTGTGATCAGACGAGAGCTCTGGTGCAGGCTTGTGATCAGACGAGAGCTCTGGTGCAGGCTTGTGATCAGACGAGAGCTCTGGTGCTGACCTGGGAACAGGCGTGTCCTCAGGAGCACAGTGTGCAGCCCACACACACCACATGGCCACTGCCACTAAGGGAAGAGCAGCAGCGATGACTTCACTTGGCTTGTGGGGATCTGCTGTAACGTGGCTTGACTCAGGAACAACATGATGGCTTGACCTAGGAACAGCCATGTAGGTTTTGACCTGCAGGTACAGCTGTGAAGCAGGGCTTGACTCGGGAGAAGAAAGCAGCCGTGGTTTGACTTGGACTCCAGTTTCGTTTGACCGGACTTGAAGCTTGAACTGACTCCTGTGGGTAGCAGCCGCTGACGGAAGGAGCCGCACTTTAGCTGCCCATACTGGCTTTGTAAGTGAGTCCAGCATCGGGCCATCAAGTAAGCCGCTGGGTCTTTGGATGTCAGAGACGGATCGATTCCAAGAACCACGGGCTGCAACTTTGTTTGACTCCAGGAACAGCCGCTTCGTTATGGACTTGACCTGTGAAACCGCCGGAAGCGCGCTGCTGATGGCAGACCTAGGAAAGACATGACGTGAACAGGCTGTGGCTTGGCTGACGAGGCGTTAGCAGGCTTTGACGTAGCGCCCATTTTGTGCAGTGGCTCTGGCGTGGCAGCCATCTTGTGCAGTGGCTCTGGCGTGGCAGCCATCTTGTGCAGTGGCTCTGGCGTGGCAGCCATCTTGTGCAGTGGCTCTGGCTCAGGATTGATGGCTGTAATTTGACTTGAGACAGAAGCGACAACTGTAATTTGACTTGACATCGGAAACACAGTTTTAACTTCACTTGCCTTAGGAAGAGCAGCGCTGACTTGACTTGGTGCAGGAAACGCAGCTCCAGCCTGACTTGGCTTAGAAACTTGACTAGACTCAGGAAACACAGCTGCAGCGTGACTTGGCTCTGGCATGGCAGCTGTGACGTGACGGAGCTCCGCCGTCGCCGCCATCGCTCGAGCGCGCTCCGACACGGCCGCCATTTCACGAGCGATCCAAGCGGCAAACGTGTCCGTAGCGTCGCGCTCCGGCGCGGCCGCCATCTTGCGAGCGGGGTGCGCGGCCGCCATTACCGCATCGTCGCGTTCCCTTTCCGCGACCCCCACAGTAAAGGACGAGCCCACACACAGAAGAGCAAAGTCCAAAAATAAACAAAGTGATGAACGCGGACCCTCGCGTCTGAGTTTCGATTTTAATGGTTGTCTGGTTCCATCAATGAAAATGTCTATCAAAACACAGTCTGGGAGATCTGAGTAATGAGCAATGTCCAGAAATTCTTGGATGTAGCCCTCGAGCGTTCGTGTGCCCTGCTCGAGGGCTAACAACAGTTTTGTGGTGTTCATACCTGCGTAGTGTCCGGTTGAGAAGTTGCTGGATCCTGGTGTGGCCGAGTATTCTGTAACGGTGGGAGTGAGTCGAGAGGCGAGCGGATCCAAATGCATACTTTTATTTACTGGACGTGACATAGACATGGTAAAAGGCAGGCAGGGTCGGGCAACAGCAGACAGGAACACAGACAGCAAGAACAAGGGTAGAGCTAAAACAGGCGGGGGGCAGTCCAGCGGCGAACGTTATCCGACAGGGGCTAGGCAGAAGAGTGGTCAGACGAGCGAGGGTTCAAAACGAGACAACGGAAAAACTAGACACGGGGGGAAACTAGGAGATACGCTTAGTACGACTGCAACGGAAAATACAATACAATACAGTACTCGGCGAGGAGTGACAGGAAGACCGGGGTATTTATACAGTCTCTGATTGGATGGGGGGAAGTGCAATGGCTGATGGGGAGTGTAGTCCGGGGTGTGGTGTGGCAGTCCGTGCGTGACAAAACGCAAGAGCGACGTCTGGTGGTGAGCGGTCCGCAGCTCACCGACCAGATCATGACAGATACAGTATATAGGCAAAAAAAAACATAGTGCAAGCAATGGATTCTTTGGTCGTTCTGAGGAGCCTCCATATTCAAAAAGCTGAAAAAGCTCTTTTCAAAGAGCTATGGGTACCAAGATGTATTTTTCATAGTTACATTAATTGTTTGCCGCAAAGCCTCAATAAATTATTTGCAAACTTCCATTTAAAAGTTTTGATTTTTTTTATGTTTCTTTATGTCTCTTATGTACGGTGGCCAAGAGAGCTCAACGTGCTGCAAATAAAAAACATGCAAATAGAAAAATCACTAGCAAATTAAAAAAAAAACATCATCAGTTTGACTACAAAAGCACTCACAACATGACCAAATACAGAAACGTGCTGCAAACTTGCAACACAACCAAATACAAAATGCACTGCAAATACAAACTTAATTTTACAATTTCCCATATAAAAATGGTTTTACCCTTAAAAACAAACAAACAAAAAAAAAAAACATGGCTACTACAGTGCGAGTATAATTATTATGCAAGTTGATATTCTGATAATATTTTTTCCCAAGCATAACTATTATTAATTTTGTGTTTAATCATTTGTACGCAATATATGATTCTCTATGAAGGCTGGAAGAGACAAAAGTCTTATATTCAGGTGTGTATAATTATTAAGCAGGTTTTCTTTTACAAATAAAATGAGCCAAAAAAAGAGATTTAACCTAGATTGAAAAGTCAAAAATTATTATATGCCCATGAGAAAGATGCAATACTAATGCAATACTAGAAATTGCAAAGTTATGGCATGACCATTGGACAGCCGAAATGCTCACTGGGTCAGAAAAAGACAGGTGGGGAAGAAAAGACACGTTATCTGCAAAAGAATTAAAAATTAAGGTGAAGAATTATGCGTGAAACCATCAGGAATGCTTCAGTCTCCAGAGCCACCATTTTCCAGAACTGCAACCCACTCTGCCAGGTTCTCAGAAACTTTGCTTGGGTAAAAAATCCTAAAATATAACAAGAACCACATACTGAAGTGTAATAAAATACATGAAGACTGATTTTTTTATAGGCTTTGTAGACAGATATGTTGACAGTGACTCTTGAAGGACCAGCACCACATCCTTTTGTACCACTCTTTGAAGAATTTATTTTCTAGAATCCGGTAGTAAGTTTTGGGAGTTCATTTTCAGTCCATCTCTGCAAAACAGACTTTTAAGGATAGAAAATAGACAAAAAATAAACTCCCAAAACTTACTGCCAGATTCTGGAAGATAAATTCATCAAACAGTGGTACAAGAGGATGTCGTATCTTATCTGCATATCAATTATAATAATTATGCACAATCTGTTAAACCATGGTAAACACAAATTAACCATGGTTTTGCTACACTGTAACCATAGTTTAACCATGATATTTGTACAACTGTGGTTATACGAATGGTAATTAATATGCCATTATTTCTCAATCAAACACACGTGAGAATTGATACAGGAAATAACATAAGAGAGTCGTGCTAGAATTAATTTTTCCTGTCAAAAAAGGTAGCCTGCAAACAGCTTACAGTTGAAGTTGTCTGTACACTGATTTGCAGTGAAAAATAAAAAATAAATATAGATATACAATTACCAGGGTTCAAGTGCTTTAAGGCATTTCAGCACATATGGAAAAAGCCACTTCATATTATTTATCAAACCTGTAACAAATTAAATTAATGATAAATATAAAGCATTTTGGGTAAGCATTAATTTATGGTAATTTACAATAGAAATATAATGATATTTTTTTTTTTTTATAACTGTTATAGCGCCAGCAGTGGTCCAATCTCCCAAAACTATGCATGCTTGTTTAGAATCACCTGTCACATGTGCTCACCAGGTCCCGTAAATTTTTGAGTTTTCATTTTATGCTTTTGGGTATATTTGGACAGACCCCTTTTTCTAAAGAACCCCATTATGGTTAAAAATGCAATATCACCCCCTAGTGGCCGATTTCTTGCAAAATTTCTCTCAGACCTACAGGCCCACGAGTTTCATTCCCATCAATCCCTGTTAACCTTGTCTAATAGGTGCTCAAAATTCATCGGCCTATGGCAGCCATGTTTTTTGAGATGCAAATATCCTTATAACCACTTGTGGCCCTTTGGACCAAGACCGTGTGTATTGATTTTCATGTTGGTAGGACAAACTGTTGCGCAATTACGGCAGTTTTTATGTTTTTTCCCTCTTATAGCACCACCAAGTGGCCAAGCCCTGCAACTTTTTTCAGGTGACCTCAGATTTAGCTCTTACATACGCGTTGTGAGTTTGGTGAATATATCTTTTTCCGTTCAAAATTTACAGCCCTTTTAGTAAAAGCGGTCTTGCCTCTTTTGAATGTTTTGGTGTCCCTTTGCGACGGAGAGTCGAAAGTTAAACTTTTTTTTTGATAATTATTGATATTCACTCTCCAGAGAATCTTTCTTCGGTTTGGTTCCGATCGGGCGAAAAACCTAGGACTAGATCGCAATAGTAGGTTTTTCAAAAAATGCAAAATACCCAAAAATTTAGGCCCCCGTCAGGCCGATTGGGGTGAGCGTTGGTGACATAGATGGTGTGAGAACTACCACCTCTCCAAGTTACAAGTACGACTTACGGTTTGGTCTGCTCAATCAGTTTTACGTGGAGATTGCTGATCCTTGGTCATTCTAACTTTTACAGTATAAGAATATGAAGGACAGAATGGTTGCTTGCAGAAGTCATGCGTGCTGACATTTTGTTGCAGGTCTATGACTCCACCCCAGAACTTTCCCTGTATCATGCTTTCTCATTGGCCGAATGTTCAGTAACTATTGCTCCAGTTATCAGTGTCACGCAATCCTTCAGAAATCATTTTAATATGCTAATTTGGTGCTCAAGAAAGATTTCTTGAAAACAGTTGTGTTTCTTAATACTTTTGTAGAAATCTTGATACATTTTTTTTAGGATTCTTTGATGATTTGAAATAGAACTCTTTTATAACATTGTAAATATATTCACTGTCACTTTTGATCAATTGAATGCATCCTCACTGGATAGAACAATACTAAAAATATGACTTTTTGTACCTCATGATTCGATTAATATTGTTTCTTGGGGCCATGAAAAACTATTTACAATTTTCTGATTTTTTTTTTTTTTTAATCACAATTCACGATTTTTAATATTTTTTTGTGCACACTGGGCATCAAACACACCAGGATTTTGATACAAAAACAGACCAGTCTATTCTCAAGAAATCAGTGTTTCCTATTAACTATCAACTTCCTAATAAATCAAAAATATTTTACACTTTCCAAGTTCCCATAATAACAAAAGATCAATAATTAACATAATACTTTTCCAAACACTTGCCCTAGTTGAAAATGGGGCAGGATGTATTTGTGACCCTGGACCACAAAACCAGTCATAAGTAGCATGGGTATATTTGTAGCAATAGCCAACAATACATTTTATAGGTCAAAATTATTGATTTTTATTTTATGCCAGAAATCATTAGGATATTAAGTAAAGATCATGTTACATGAAGATATTTTGTAAATTTCTTACCATAAATATATCAAAAAGTAATTTTTGATTAGTAATATGCATTGCTAAGAACTTCATTAGGACAACTTTAAAGGCGATTTTCTCAGTATTTAAATTTTTTTGCACCCTCAGATTCCAGATTTTCAAATAGTTGTCCCGCCAAATATTGTCCTGTCGTAACAAACCATGCATCAATGGATATTATTTATTTAGCTTTCAGATTATGTATAAATCTCAGATTCAAAAAATTGACCCTTATGACTGATCTTGTGATTCATGGTCACATTTGTTTTTTTCTTCTCCATTGCTGTTGCTGTTTTTGTTCCAACAATATCATGTCACTGTTATTATTATATTATTAACTAGAAAATCAATTTTTGAAATTTGTGAATCGATGCGAATCTGAATCATATGTTCTCCAACCCCTATTAATTTCCTAATAAAATTAAATCTCACTGACACTAAAGGTTTAAATGGTAGTCTAGGACAATGCCCCTCAAAAGTGTGGCATGGGGTTTAAGAAAATAGTATAAATAGTCTTAAATTAAATAAATTAATAAATTCAAAACAGAGAAGTTTTCTCTAAACTGTGTTCTCATTGGTTTCATGTGTACTAACCTTCAAATCAATCACTAAATCCATAAATACTGCTGATAAAAAAAATAAAATAATAATAATAATAATAATAATAATAATGAAAAATGAAACCTGGGCTTACTTTAAGCCATTAAAAATCTGCCTGTCTGACTGTCTGACGCATTTACACCAATAATATGGTTTTATGCTGATATTATCCAACATTGAAATTTTGGGTGTTTCTAAGTTTTTGGAGTACAGTGTACTTCATTAATGGACATTGAAGAAGTGCTTCATTAAATTGAGTACATAGTGTACTATGAAAGTTTGGATGTAGCTCTACACTACACTCCAGCAATTGAGGCTCCAGGACTGATGACAGTTAGCAGCACTGAGGAACAGGGGACCTGTCCTGGCTGTACCTGAGAGTCCAGCTAGATCAGAAATAAAAACACTGCTGTGCCAAACAAGAAAGGTACAGGTAATGTGTTCAGCAGACTGCTCCAGATGATCGATTATTCTGTAGTGACCAGTGCGCTTTTCAACGGTGAGTCACCAAGTCTCCTGGCACTGCAGAACAGAACCGATCCATCATTCCATCTGTCTAACTTCAATTCACAAAGCAAGCATTTTGGACAAAACAAGCCTTTTGTTTTTTCCATCACACTGGGTTAGTAATTATTACCTATGGATGAAATGTCCATTGGCTGAAAGACGCACGAGTGTCACATGAGGCCGGATACGGTAGCAGGGCACGCCATAAGCACCGTTGGACGTTAATGAGAGTAATCTGGGCGTAATTACGGAGCGCACTGTGATTGTGAGCGTGTGCCGTGGCAAGGCGGCAAGAAAGAGGAACGTGGTTTAGAAGACCCTTTAACTGCAATAATGGCTCATAATTAAACTAACATGTCTGGGTGAAATATGCAGAGGCATGAATATTAACACCTGCTTTTAGACTGAACGGTATATTTGAATAGTCCGCCATCTGGCGTGCCTACAGCCCATTCACTCCACAGTAATTAATGGCCGTGTTCATTCTTCATAAACAAGTTCTAGATATAGTGACATCATCTTCACCATCATCATCTATTTCTTGGCTTTACGGACATCTCGGAAGACGATTCTGCACAAAACACTCCAGTCTGGTCTCATTAACAATGCTCGAAACAGCCGTGCATGTCTGTTTGCTATAGGGAGTGTGCTGAAGTGCAGCTGGCCTGAATTTAAATGAAAAACCTCTGTGATTTCAAAGACAGTAAGGCAATGTCATGCTCAGTACGAAACCTGAAGTGATGCTTGCGATCATCAATTCATTAGTCATTTCACTCTTAATTACTCTCCAAACACACATTAACCAAGTTTCAGTTGTGAAGGCATGAGCGTTATATGCCGTACGGCAGAGTGTGGTCAAGTCTGAAATTAAAATGTGCTTGAGGCTAATGAAGAGCTCTCCAGACAACAGCTGTGTTTTAATGCATCCCTGCACTGCACAGGAGAGCTCGCGCTATGGAAATGCATCCTCAGAGCAGCCATTACACAGCCATAAATCAATTACCAACCTTTAACATTAATTATATTTCAAGCTCAACAACATGAGTGTACTTTGATGAATGCTAGCAATGCCACGCCCACGTATCCCATCAGCCCCTGCTATCTGAAATCAGCACATTCTCGCTTAATGGAATCTGAAGGGCCGATATCCTGCAGACACACACCATTACACTCCATTACTGTACTGGCGCTCTTGTGTGTGTGTGCACGTGTGTGTGTGTGTATGAGGCTTTTCGGTACTAAAGTAAAAAGAAACAACAAAACACTTTTTGAGCTGCCAAAAAGTTTTGATGGAAGAGTTTATACCTTATTTTTCTGTGAATGTGCAAGACTTCTGATTCTTTAGCTGCTGTACGTACAAAGTGCAATAAACAGTAAAACTCTTTGCTCTACGAACCAGTGTGTTTATGATTACAAAATAAAATTAAATTAAAATAGTTTGCAATATCAAGCAGCATGATGTACAGAAAAAAATAACTGAAAGCAGATGATACTAGAAACCTTACATATGGCATTCATAAGTTACAAATGGATGTGCCCTCTCTTACATTAAAAATGAGATGGATAGGGGGTCAAAAACAGAGTATCTGACAAAAGATGTGATCTGCACAAAAGCTCACAACTTAAAGGGATAGTTCCCCCAAAAATGCTAATTCTGTCATTAATTTCTCACCCTCATGTCGTTCCAAACCAGTAAGTTCATCTTTGAAAAACAAATTATGATATTTTTGATGATATCTGAGAGCTTTCTGAGCCTGCATAGACAGCAACGCAACTGACACGTTTAAGGCCTAAAGAGGTAGGAAAACGCACATCGCATTCGCATACTAACGCAGAAGAGAAGAAATTGTTGAATAAAGTCGTTGTTTTGGACTTTGCACAAAAATTATTCTCGTAGCTTCATAACATCACGGCTGAACCTCTGATGTTACATCGACTGTTTTAACAATGTCCTTACTACCTTTCTGGGCCTTGAACTTGTCAGTTGCATTGCTGTCTATGCAAGGTGAGAAAGCTCTCCAATTTTATCCAAAAATATCTGATTTATATTCCGAAGATGAATGAAGATCTTACAGGTTTGGAATGACATGAAGGTGAGTAATTAATGACAGAATTTTCATTTGTGGGTTAACTATCCCTTTAAGTACACAATTTAAGTGACACTTATACATCCACAACACTAGGAAGCGCTCTATCCTGTTCATGGTGCTTTAGCTTCCTATTGATATTATGCTGTGTTGCATTTAAAGCGGGAGTATTTCCAGTGTAGCAGATGTGCTGATATGTCACGTCAATTAGGAACAGCTGTTAAAGTGGCATCTATGATTGTGTCCCAAATGACATACTATACATTATGCACTTGTACTATACACTGTGTACTACAGTCTAGTGTATGAATTTTATATGTTATTTTGTCATTCAGCATCACCAGTCTCAAATCTGCAACAGCTGACTGCATGTAGTTTCCAACATTTCACACTTCATTTCTTGGGTTAATTAAATGTATCATGCGGGTATTTGAAATACATTTTTCTTTATGGATTTTTCAGTGTGAACACAGTCCCAGCTAATAAGGAATGTTCTCAGAATGTTGGCTAATGTTCTGACATGGTTTTCTGAAAGTTATGAACAAATGTTTATTCAGTAATGTTTAAAAAAGCATGTTTATTAATCTGGTCTTCAATATTGTTCTCAAAATGCACAAACAATGTTATACACTATTATACACTATTTATACACTATATTGCCAACAGTATTTGCTCACCTGCCTTGACTCGAATATGAATTTAAGTGACATCCCATTCCTAATCCATAGGGTTCAATATGACATCGGTCCACCCTTTGCAGCTATAACAGCTTCAACTCTTCTGGGAAGGCTGTCCACAAGGTTTAGGAGTGTGTTTATGGGAATTTTTGACCATTCTTCCAGAAGCGCATTTGTGAAGTCACACACTGATGTTGGACGAGAAGGCCTGGCTCTCAGTCTCCGCTCTAATTCATCCCAAAGGTGTTCTATCGGGTGAGGTCAGGACTCTGTGCAGGCCAGTCAAGTTCATCCACACCAGACTCTGTCATCCATGTCTTTATGGACCTTGCTTTGTGCACTGGTGCACAGTCATGTTGGAAGAGGAAGGGGCCAGCTCCAAACTGTTCCCACAAAGTTGGGAGCATGGTATTGTCCAAAATGTCTTGGTATGCTGAAGCATTCAGAGTTCCTTTCACTGGAACTAAGGGGCCAAGCTCAGCTCCTGAAAAACAAGCCCACACCATAATCCCCCCTCCACCAAATTTTACACTTGGCACAATGCAGTCAGACAAGTACTGTTCTCCTGGCAACCGCCAAACCCAGACTCGTCCATTGGATTGCCAGATGGAGAAGCGTGATTCGTCACTCCAGGGAACGCGTCACCACTGCTCTAGAGTCCAGTGGTGGCGTGCTTTACACCACTGCATCCGACGCTTTGCATTTCACTTGCTGATGTATGGCTTGGATGCAGCTGCTCGGCCATGGAAACCCATTCCATGAAGCTCTCTGCACACTGTTCTTGAGCTAATCTGAAGGCCACATGAAGTTTGGAGGTCTGTAGCGATTGACTCTGCAGAAAGTTGGCGACCTCTTCGCACTATGCGCCTCAGCATCCGCTGACCCCGCTCCATCAGTTTACGTGGCCTACCACTTCGTGGCTGAGTTGCTGTCGTTCCCAAACGCTTCCACGTTCTTACAATACAGCTGACAGTTGACTGTGGAATATTTAGGAGCGAGGAAATTTCACGACTGGACTTGTTGCACAGGTGGCATCCTATCACAGTTCCACGCTGAAATTCACTGAGCTCCTGAGAGCGACCCATTCTTTCACAAATGTTTGTAAAAACAGTCTGCATGCCTAGGTGCTTGATTTTATACACCTGTGGCCATGGAAGTGATTGGAACACCTGATTCCGATTATTTGGATGGGTGAGCGAATACTTTTGGCAATATAGTGTAGCTCATTGAATGTTTTTTTTCTGAAATGTCAGTTAGACATTTTTTTAAGGTCTTACTACATGTTTCAGAATGTTCAGAATATATTCAAAAGTAAGGTTTCAGAGCAAGCCGCTCTATTGCATGTTTCTTTAAATGTTAATGAGCTCTGCTCACCCCGCCCTCTGTTCAGCCGGTCTGTTTACTTTAGCCGCAAAACTTGCTAACTAGCACATTACTAAGAATTTGCAAAGATTCATAAAAACCCTTATACTCACTTCTGCTGTAGGTGAAGCTGCATCACAAATATCCGCAAACATAGACCCATTTATGTAGATTGTCGGGTGTCTTCAGTGGCTCAGATGTTGGGAGTACATGATGACTGCTATGATCATTATTACATGAGTTTTGCATCAGGTGACCCCTTTAAATAATCAGAAATAACATCAATGTAATCAGTCAATGTAAGCAAAATGCTCTGAGAATGTACTTTGTTAGTTGGGTACTATTTATATTATTTATATATGGCATAGTGCTAAAGTACTTGAATTGGAAGACATTTTATGTTTTCAAATATATCCTGGAGATCTTGATTAGTTAATCCAAGGCACACTTCAAATTCAGAAACATTACAAAGTTGGTACCATTGCCAAAACACAAAGGTTTGCAGCTGTTATTTGCTCTTTTTAAATGTTTCTATTATAAAACAGCCAATTAATTACAAAGGCTTTTTGACATTTCTGAATTTCAAGCGTGCCTTGGATTTTTTCAGTCGCACTTTCTTTATCAAAGACTACCTTCAAATATCTATTTTACAGAACTTCTGAGCATACTGGACTTACTTTTTGAACCTTGATTAGTTGTTTCTGGTCTGTTTGATGACAGTAGAACTCAATTTTGCAGGAAGCTAGAGATCTAGAGCAAGACTGAGCACTACACTGGAAACTCAACCACACCTCCTCCACTCAGGAGAAGAAGATACAATCACTTATTCTCCACACAGATGATTCACACCTTCATTTCTTATTCACATCCTAAGAACACCCATTTCACTCTCCACAGGAATGAAACTCACACCTTCCACTCATATTCACTCCAAAAACTTTTTTAAAGTGTCTGATACCAGCATCATGCCAATATGTTATACAACCTAATGAAAATTAGATGTACACAAAATCCTTAAATTTAAATGAACATCTGAAAACAGAACATGTGTACTACTCATTGATAAAACTGCTAGTAAATTTTACAACTGACACTAGGTATAAATGACCTCTATTCAACAGCCAAGAGGCACAGCTTTCCAAGTGGCACAGTTTTTTTGAATCTCACAATGTCCAAATATCAGCCGAATAACTGGTCTAGCCAGTGTAAAAGCCTATCATTGGCAAAGACACAGCTATATTCTCTTTGAAATGCAGAAGAGCTGGGTAGCTCTCCATGTGAGGTCAAGCTCATTTTCAAGACAGGGCTGAGAACCCATTGTGAACTGTTTAGAACATCTGTTCTTGCAAAACTGAGCAAGTGAGAGCTTCCTCAGAGAAGTTCTTCCCATCACTCCACCTGTAGAGTGTCCCGAAGAGACACTTACACAGAAACAGAGATACGTGTTGTGCTCAATGACTAGGATATTTGGAGTCTCTCTTTCCCTCTCTGCCATCATGTCCTCTATTGATAGTAATGTGACATTGCAGACAGACTGGGTGCTGACGCCAATGACAGAATCATGCTAACCAGGGCATATTCCTCACTGTGTGCGTGTGAGCAGGCAGGGATATTTTACAGACACACACACAAACATAAGCTCTTAGCCATCAATAATAAAAAACATTGGAATACTTAAGTCACAATTATAAATACTTAAATTAAAAAGTGTGCTTAATTGTAGCCTATTGGATGTGCACTTTCACTGTACTTCAGATTTTATATTATTAATATATTATAATATTAATATAATATCAATTTTTAAAAAAAAACATGTAAATGTACTTAGAGATGCTTCCATGACTATGTGTAAGCACAAAGTAAAAAGTGCACTTGGTAATCATGTCAAATTAAAAGTTGCACTTCACAATGTTTTAAATCTATAGATTTTAACAATATTTTTTTGCGCTTAAAGAAATACACTTTTTAATAATATTTACTAAAGTGTAACTTTCTCATTACAGATATGTGATTGCATATAGTTGAAGTCAAAAGTTTACAGAATTGCAAAATATTAATTATTTTACCAAAATAAGAGGGATTGCAAAATGCATGTTATTTTTTATTTAGTACATATAGTCCAAACGAGAAAATAATAGTTTTATTCATAAAATGACCCTGTTTAAAAGTTTACATACACTTGATTCTTAATAATGTGTTGTTACCTAAATGATCCACAGTGATAGTTGTTCATGAGTCCCTTTTTTGTCCTGAACAGTTAAACTGCCTGTTGTTCTTAAGAAAAGTCCTTCAGGTCCCACAGATTCATTGGTTTTTCAGCATTTTTGTGTATTTGAACCCTTTCCAACAATGACAGTATGATTTTGAGATCCATCTTTTCACACTGAGGACAACTGAGGGACTCAAATGCAACTACTACAGAAGGTTTAAACGCTCAATGATGCTTTAAAAGAAAAAATTATGCATTAAGATCTGGGAGTGTAAACTTTTGAACAGAATGAAGATGTACATTTTTCGTATTTTGCCTAAATATCAATTTTCTTTTTCCATTTAGTACTGTCCTTCAGAAGCTACAGAAGACACTTACATGTTTCCCAGAAGACAAAATAAGTTAAATTTGCCCTCATCTTCAAATTCAAAAAGTTTCCACCCCCTGGCTCTTAATGCATTGTGTTTCCTTCTAAAAGCATTTAGGTAACAATGCAGTATTAAGAATCAAGTGTATGTAAACTTTTGAATGGGGTCATTTTTATAAATTAAGAGATACTATTATTTTCTCTTGTGGACTATATGTAAAAGTCTTTTATGTGAAATATCTTATTCAGGTCAGTACTAAAAAACAAAAACAAAAAACACATGCACTTGATAACTCTTAATGATAACTCTTTTTTCTGTAAAATTAACATTTTGCAGATTCTGCAAGGTGTATGTAAAGTTTTGACTTCAACTGTATGCAATCGCACATTTGTAATGAGAAAGTTGCACTTTAGTAAATATTAAGTATAGGTTTTTAAATATATGACGTACATGTTTCAGTAGAAATTGCATTAAAGTAATTTAAAACTATATATTACTTAACTATAAATGCTTGTCGGTACATTCAGCAATAATTAACAATATTTAAAAAAAAACTAGAATTATGAAAAAATCTATAAAGATACTTAAATAGATTAGTAGACAGAATGGGACATATCAAGCAGTCCCACCCCCTTTTTTTAAAAAGTCAATAGTGTTTTGTTTATTTCATAGCTTGGGCTAGAGCCATTGAGCTGGGTAAAACCACATTTGACTGCGTATGACAGACACAAATTTCATCCACATTGCTATAAAATATAGCGTTCTGTGTAGAATTCAAATGGAATGGAAATCGACACTTTGGATTCTAGAGAGCATTTGATTGGACAGAAAGTTTGGTGAGAAGCTGAAGTTCAGGGTGATGCAATCAAAATTGTTGATCCATATTGGTGAAAATTAGGGACTATAAGTTTTGATTGCTTATATCTTCTGAATGTGAATTTTGTCATTGTTTTGGAGCACACTAGCTAATAAACAACCTTAAGGCTAACATATTCATATTAAAAGCCAAATTTTTTTTTAAATATTATACATTTTTATTTAATTGCAATTAACATTCAGTTAAGTGTCTGAAAATATTTTATTCAGTTCACATATTATTTTTAAAATTATTTTAAAAAGTCTTTTTTAATTCATTTGCTTATGCTTTTATTGCCACTCAGTTTGTTATTTTGTTATATAATGCATATGTATTTTTAATTGTGGCTTTTAAATTGTGACTTTTTGGAGCCACTTTACCTCAGCGTTGGTAACGCTATTCGTTTCTCTTTTGTTTCCTCCTTTGCTCAGTTTCACCTTTCATATATACACGCTCTCACTGCAGGATCCCCCAGATGGCTCCATGTCACCTAACAGGAACAAAATCCATCAGGAATAATGTGACATCGGTTGGACAAACACACACACCGACACATCCAGACAGACCATCCTCATCCACTGCTGCAGTAAGCCATCTGTGAATCAGAAAATGATTTATTTATTCAGAGATAAACATCACACATGCTCTCATTCTCTCGCTCTCTCCTCCTCACACAAAAAGACAGGCACATGGGCACACCGTCTCTTATTTCCTCCTACATTGTGTATGTGCGTGTCTATGTACCTTGGTGAGCAGCAAACGATCTGGGAGGAAGACCCGGCCCCTCCATCTTCATCTAAAAGAGCGTTCTGTTTCAGTCTACCGCGCAACATCTCTGTTTCTCCCCCTCGCGCTTGATGGATAGGAAAAATGACGAAGGAGTGTTGATGTACAAAGGGATGAATAATCAGTATGTCTGTGTCCCCTACCGATGTCATCCTGAGTTGCGAGGACATCCTCTCTAGAGCAGTAAACAGCACACGGAGCCCAGAGGAACGCTGCTCCAGCAACTGTACAAAAAGATCCCATCTTAAATCAGAAACATGACTGAACTTTAGTTTAAGCAAAACCCAAATGCTTGTCCTCCTTTATCCAGCAGAGAAAAGAGTTGAGCATGAGCCTGTCGCTGTCAGAAAAAACAGCTACTGAAAAAGTGACAGCAATCAACTCCGTCTTTTACAGTTTACAGAGATACTGCACTTACACAGATAAGGAGGCATTCATTCCTAACACAAACTCTCACATATTCAACCGTTCTCTCAACCAGCGCTGTTCTGCACTCATCTGAATTCACAACCAAACTTCTGTTTGAGGTCTCAGAGACACCCTTGTTAAAATATTATGTTTAAAGATCATGTTTTTTTCCAGTCTTATGAGAACTGAAATAAAATTTCAACTTGATGACATACTTTAAAGATGCTCAATGACAAATGTTTTATTATGTAGGTTTTGGATCTTGGGGAACATGAATAAATGCAATGAATTTTCACATGCTATGATGTTCAGATTGGTGTGCACATTGTGCACTCTTGTCAGTTTTTTGGTACAGTTTTTGTTTTTGCTGGGGCACATCAACATCTAACAGAAAGAAATATGAATAAAATCTGTTTTAGATCAGTGATTCCTAGCCTGGGGTTCATGCCCACCTTACGGGGCTGTCAAAATTTGCAAAGACGGCGTGAGAACTTACAAGTTTTGAAGACAAATATGATTGAAAAACACTGACTCACTACAGCATGAGTGATATGGCAAATAATAAAAGCTCAGCGATAGCAGCATCTCATTCTCCACCAGGCTAGAGTAAACTACTTTAACTGCCTCAACAAATCAGCATTAACAGGTTCAGTCTGTCATGTTAATTTTAATTAAAGGTTTCATAATTTTGTTTTGAAAATTTTCACTTTTATTTAATATGTTTATAACGTAAGTTTTAATTATTTTAGTACTTCAACTACACAAAAACCAGAAATGTTGCCCTGGTATCAGCTGAAATAAGCTTAAATTTTATATGTGATTTTATTTCAGGTGTTATATATATTGTTGTTTTATTTCAACAGACCAGTTTGGTGTTTGCAAACACTGATGACGTTTTTGTGGGCGGAGCCTATTTGGTGGTAGAAAATGACAGTTTTCAAGTAACAGTCTATGGAAGCCATGACATAAAGAATAAAAAAGGTGAATTTGAATTTATATTTAAAAATTCTGACTTTATTCTCGCAATTCTGAGATTATGTCTCAAAATTCTAAGGAAAATCAACTCATCATTGTCTCTTTTCCCCTCGGCTGAGAATCATGAGTTTATATCTGACACTTCTGGCTTTTTCCCCTCAGAATTGGCAAACTCACTACAGTTAATGAGTTTGAAATACAGGAACTTGATTTAAATAAAAACAGGTAAATGTAAAATGCAATACATTTCATTTTGTAACTGTAGGGCTAATTTATTATGTCCCCTATGAACTGCATATGTAATTATCATGCAGACCTGTTGTTTAAATCAAATTTATGCTTTAAAAGTAGAGCAATCATAACCGGTTTAATCCATTAGTCTGTCCACAACAATAATTTTTTTTCCCTATATTCCATTGATTTGACCCATTTCCCTCAAGTTGTTACCAGTATTTTTCTGCTACTACAATGTGCACGCAGCTGCAAGTGACGTAACTGTGACGTCTACTCCAAATTGGTCTATATGCACCAGGTAAATAAGGTACAAAGATGTACCTTTTAGCTTTTGTACCTTAGGGTACCTCCTTTGTGATACCTTTGTACCTTTTGTCTGTGAGTGAAATAATGATTTTTTTAATGGTTTTATTTTTAGTTAATGATAATGACCCTGTAGCAGACATGTGCTCTACTCTAAAGTCTTTCCCCACACAAAAGTGGGAAAACAATGGTACCTGGTCTATTAAATAATGCGACCCCAGTTATTAAGCTATGAGAAACGAATATTACCAATTATATTATTATGAATAAAATAATTCAAAATAAAATATTCAGATATTACTATAACTGACTGATGAACCTTAAAGTTGTTCCGAGATATTTTGAAGAATGTGGTTAATTAAACTTGGTTTCTGGTCTCCACTGCTTCTTTAGTCATTTTTCATACTGTGCTGTGGAAGTCATTGGGGACCAACCACTGTTTGGTTACCCACATTCTTTAATGCATACTCTTTTATACAACAGAATAAAGAAACGCATACAGGTTTGGAACAACTTTAAGGCGAGTAAATAATGCCATAATTTTCATTTTTGGGAGAACCATTAATTTAAAAGAGATATCGGATGCAAAATTCACTTTTACATGGTGTTTACATATAAATGTGTCTTAGCAGTGTGTGGACACAACTACACTGTAAAAAATAAAAAACAATTTGTTGAGTCAGCTTAAAATAATTTGTTACCCTGCTGCCTTAATATTTTAAGTTCAGTCAACTAAAATAAGTTTAGTCAACTTGAAATGTTAAGTTGTACTAAGTAACAACTTAGATATTTGTGTTTGCTAAACTTAACAGATGGGTAAGTAACCCAGCTGCTGCTTACAATTTTAAGTTGATTCAACTCAAATATCTAAGTTGTCACTTAGTATAATTTAACATTTCAAGTTGAATAAACTTTTTTTTGAGTTGACTGAACATAAAATTTTAAGGCAGCCAGGTTACAAATTATTTTAAGTTGACTCAACAAATTGTTTTTTACAGTGTACCCTACAATGATAAAAATACAAACACTCCTTTTTTTCAATCCCCAAAAAACCTAGAGTCACAATTATCAAGCTGTTTTGAGTTTCTTAGTAGTGTGACGTCATACTGCTCAGGCCCCGCCCACAACTGCTGACGGACTGTCCTGTATTAGCATATTTCCGCCCTCAGCCAGTTGTACACTATCTGCCATTTTCTCCATGCTTTAGCAGTTGTAGCGACAACAACGTCTCACAAGCAATGCAGGTGTTTTGTAGTTGAATGTAGAACATTGGAATCATTTTTTTCCAACATCAGAGCCACTGAGAACGCAGTTTTGTTTTTGATGGTAACGCACGACCAAAAACACAAAACAACAGAAGAGAGGGGTGGAGTAAGCAGAAGCTCATTATCATTTAAAGAGACATGCACCGAAACGGGTTGCTGTGAACAGAGCTGTTGTTGACAATGTAAAAAGGTGTTGTTTTACACAACCATTGAGGAATTTTAACCAAAGTATGTTGCAGACATTTAACAGAGACCCTAAAGAATCATACCAACTTGTGGAAAATGGGCATCCGATCTCCCCTTCATAGAATAAAATTACACAGACTAATAATAATTAATTAAAAATTACAAGTATGTTTAATAATGCTTTAATATTATTTACACATATATCTACTAAATTACTATAAATAAATTATATTTTATCAGTCATGTCTCACCCTAGATTTTCTTCTTGGAAACACATGAGTTCATGGAATCCGATGTATAGGAATATACTCTGTGTTTGTCATTGCTCTATAGACCAAGATTCACTTCCTCCAGTGCTTCCTAATCGGTAACTGTATTGTCTGACAGAAGTAATTAAACACCAAACACAGAATACTAATCAACATGTAACTATGTGCATTTGATAAACACACATATCTATTTCCAAACAAATACACAAACCAAATTCCCACAGTCATATCAAAAAGAAACAAAACACATCCTTACGCTCTCATAATAGGTCATTGTTAAACAGGCTATGTTAGTGTCATAACCACATTTTAATTATGGACAAGGATGATGACATTCAGTCCTAACTGCAGAAATACACATCTCAGGGAATGGCAAAATGATGATTGAAATGTTTAAAGAGAGAACTATGGAGTGGCATTTCTCGGGCCAAGGTTTATGACATATATCAACAGGGTTTGGAAAAATACTTCACTTTTGGACTGGTCAAGAGTCTCATAAAACCCCTGCAGGCTTGCTCAGAAAGCCAAAAGTGCAACAAAGCAGATATTCCAGACTCACTCAATCACTTTCTCAATCTACTTGCATTGTGCTGCGGATGAATTTTGCACAAGCTTTCCCCGAATAACTCAAGCGACATTGTCAGTCAAATCAGAGCATGCGACAAGCAAGCTTGTTTTATGTCTTTGCTTTGATTTCTGTTTACATATTGATGGAAAGAAACTTTGATTTCTGTATGCTCAGTAATGGAGAAAAAAAAAACTCTTCACTGATTTGAGTCTGTCTATCTGTTCAGTCAAATGAAGCCGTTTTTTAGCGCATTGTGTTCATATGAGCCTGTATGGATGTAAAGTCTTCACGTTCATTCAAACTGGGTTACATCACTTAGCATTATATCTACATAATCAACTTGTGTCGAAAATAAATTAGCTGTCAATTTATTTTAAGCACTGATCTAGTTTTCTTGTTTCATGTAACTAGGTATTTTTATATAAAGATATAGTCTGTGTAATTAGCAATTAGGTATTATCTATAGAAAAATAAAGGTCATGTGTTGTATAATCAGCAATGTGAGAAAACAGTGAGTCAAGCAGGATGCATCAAACAATAATACAATGTTTAACCCTCCGCTTACATCAAGAATTCAAATAAGGTTGATGCAGGTAGAGAAAAAGAAGAAGAGTGCATAACAGCATCAATAATATCCTAAAGATACTCTCAAAGGCCACAATTCAAAACATATGCTTACGTACTTGAGAGACACATTGATAGATATGAAATGAGAAATTTGGATGGGCTCTTCAATTATTCCTTCACAACTGTGACAAACTAATAATCACACCAATTTACAGTTGAGACATTTCAATGCACAGAGGAGTTTAATAAACCTCCTCTCACTGTTTCAATAATACATTAACATAACAGCTCCCTCTCTGGCTGCTGATTTGTTGTTCTTCTAGTGTATACATTTTAGAACTGTCATATTGTATTAACAATAATGTTGAAATAGTGTTGAAAGGGCAGGAAATGATGGTGAGGAGCCATACTCAAATTTATGTTTCTCAAATGAGCACCACAGCTGCTATGCCATTGATCCAACCCTCTCTAGTTGTTTACATAAAATTGTGTATCTGAGAAGAGATCTTTGTTCAAAATGTTGAACAAAAGATTCAGTTTCTTTCTCCTTTTAAAAGAGAAAACCCTGCTGTTCAGTTAAAAAAAAAAAAGCAGAATCCCACTCCTAAAGTAAACCAGGAATGGAGGTGGGAAGATCTGACAGCTAAGACTTATTTCATTCTTTTTTCCATCCCCTTTTTAAGTTCTCTACAAATGTTTCACTAATGTCTCCCTAAAGCCCTCATTGGCTTTCATTGATAAAAAATGGTCAGTGGAAACATTCAAAGACACCCACTGTCTTCAGGAGTTTGAGTCTAAATGAGACATAATTCAAATTAATTTTGTTTGAAGTTCAGCTGTAGACCCTGACAGTCTGAACCTCAAACACAGACTGAATGCATTACTTTGTTTCTCAAATGCTGAATATTGTCTTTCATTATTCTAAAAAAAAACTAAAGAAAACATCAAGAAAAAAAACATCCTACCTTTCAGAAGGAGTGTGTAGGAGTTGTGATGTAGAAAATGGCAGAGGAAGTATGTATCAGACATTTACTGATACAAGAAAAGAAAACAAAAAAAACAGTAGGAAACCCGGAACCACGGTGATCCTTAAGAACTCTAAAGCTACTGACAAAACTGAGGGTTTCGTGTGAAAACTATGTTTCCTGGGCACAGGTTGTGTCTACAGAATTTCAATCGGAATAACTTTGGGTGGAAATATAGCCCAGGATGTATGTTCTGTCCAGATTTAACTTTGTTACATTTATAGATAGAGTCATATTATTAGATGAGCAAACACTGAATTATTCATGAATATTCAGATATTAAACCCAAAAATGAAAATGTACTCACCCTCAGGATATAGATGTAGACCAGTTTTTTCTTCAACGGCTTCAACGGCAATTTCGCACCATTCACATTCACACCACACACCATTATTTCGATGACATAACCTGTTGCTACTTTTACCACAACACGACTTGGAAAGTAAAATACTAATAAACAATGACCACAGCTACTGAAAGAATTTACAGGTGGCGATAGATATAAGCGAAGGCTTAAACCAAATGCCGTACCATCGATTTTTCCAGCTATCGAGTGAAATCCACACTGAGAAACTCCTTCGGTGGCTGCAGCGTCATGAGAAGCGTCGCATATTTACATCCTGCCAGGATGGCATCTAGCATTTCTTGTCTCTGCCTTTTGTAAGCTCTTTCAGTAGCTGTGGTCTACTAAAAGCCTCAAAGACATCAGAGCTAAAGTGGAGAGAACAAAGACATGGCCCTTTCCCATTCTTTTCTTCTCTTCTTATCGCTAGGAAAGCAGTGGAGACCACAGAGGATCCATTGGTGAGCAAGTGATCTAATGCTACATTTCTCCAAATCTGTTTAGACGAAGAAACAAACTCATCTGCATGATGGATTGCCTGAGGGTGATTACATTTGCAACAATTTTTCATTTTTAGGTAAAGTATTCCTTTGAGTTTGTGATTATGCAAGTTTTATATCTACACTTAATTTAGTTATGTTAAGGATTATATCCAAAATATAACAATGTAACATAATGAAGGTTCAATTTTAAAAAGTTCTTCTAGAGGGAAAAAGTACACCTGTTAAATGACAGGCATTTTATTATGAAGGGGTAAAAGAGAGTGACAGTAGTAATAACACTACTACGGTTAGAGCTGAGACTCAGCACAAACTGAAGCACAATTTAAATGTGATTACTTGAGGCTTTCATCAAAACCTGGGAGAAAAAATATTCCCCAATTTAGGACAGAATCATCAGACAGCTGAATAACAGATTTTACAGCTGAAGTGGATCCAAATGTGCCAAGAAACGCTCTATGATTTCAGTAATAATTGCGTTTGTGTTTTGCAAGCATACATTTAAAACCAAGGCTTTTTGAACCTTCTGTGAGGAATGATGAATATGTTGGAATTAATAACACGCCAAATATTGTTGTGTTATTTGAAGCAGTTGGAACAACAGAGGAGTAACCATAAAAGACAAAATTGTCTCCTATTTGAATTTACTGATTTTTCGAAAAAAATAACACTAATGTGTTTGTGAGAGGAATATGAAGAGAATCTGTTTTATAAACTTCTTCATCTCCTGAGTGACTCAAATGTCTCTCAAACAAAAGTATCTGAATCTATATGGATTGTGGAGGACTTATGAAATCATGAGTCAAACTTGCCTCTCTGGATTTTTTTTAGTCCAAAGTAAATTCATGTTACAGTCGTTACACGTGAGAGGAGGCAATGCCTCTACAGCAATATGACTGGTTATGATTGGTTCATGCATAAATTCCACCTCGTGTTCATTTGTGCTCCACTTACGCAAATCAGTCTGAATGAACAATATAATGGTGTTAATGGGATTTTAAAAAAGTAAGGCAAAAACTTGCACACTTAGATAACTACTTTGTCAAGTCAAAATCAAACTTTAACTGCCTGAAAACATGATCAGTGGCTTTTTTTAAATGGGCAATCAGCTTGTTGAAACTAAAGGGGTCATTGGATGCTAAATTCACTTTTACGTGTTGCAGCAATTGAGGTGTATTGTTAATTGAAGGAACTAATGAACATAGCAGTCGTCATTTACTCCCGATATCTGAGCCGCAAAAGACGCAGTGGATTACGTTTGATTTTGAAGTGAATGCACCCCCGATCTGCCTAAATGCATTTATGTTTGCGCAAATCATTCGTGATTCAGCTTCACCTACAGACGTAGTGAGTATGAGGGTTTTTTATTAATCTTTGGAACTCACCTTTGCTAATAATTTGCTAGTTAGCAAGTTTCGTGGTTAAATGCAGCTAAAGTTTAGTCTTTCAGAGAACAGCTCATCACCCCAGAGAAAAAAGGGGCAGGGTGAGCAGAGCTCATTAGCATTTAAAGGGACATGCTCCAGAACGGCTCACTGTGAACTGGTCGGTTTTTAACGGGGTTAAAAGGTTGTTGTTTTACACTACCATTGAGAAATTTGAACCAAAGTAAATTATAGACTTTTTATTAAGACCATAAAGAATGGAAAATGGCCATCCAATGACCTCTTTAAAGGTACAACTCCGCATCTATGACCAGGGTGTACCGAGCTCTGATGACTGATGATCTGAAAATAAGTTTATTATGAAAAAAAAAAAAAGCTGAACATCAGTTCATAAATTAAATATATAATTGTTTAAATAAAACATGTTTAAATTGTTACTGCCTTGAGTTATTATTTTGGAATAAATGTAAAATGCTTAAAAGCACTAAACTGATGAGATTTAGAATAGCCTATTAATTACATTGTTATTGTACAAATACAATATATATTTTTATTCTGGTATTGAAAGTAATGTTTATTTAACCAAGAAAATGTGACTGGGATATGAATTTATGTTTAATTTAAACAAAATTTAAGGACTTCACCTCCTCAGTTCAGAACACCACTGCAGATATTCATCTGTCTATTATTTATTACCACTTGCTGTTGTTTAGCTATTATTACTACAATGTCTTATTAACTTGTGGCTACATTTTATTAATTTGATCCTTTATTTTAAATTAGTACAATTAGTGCAATTGTACAATTAATTAGTACAATTAATTCTTAGTTTGTGGTCACAATATCTTGAATGAATATACACTATGAACATTTATAATACTTTAAAAAACAAAACTTCCTCCCCAATTCAAAAAGACATTCTACTGAAACAAAACTGCAAAAATGGATGTCAGTAAAACCAAAACACTTTAACATAATGACTGTCCACATTCATAATTCAATGTTTCAATTTGTATTCCTAGCATCAGAAAAACCTAGTTTATCCTGATAATGGCTGTGTGTAGCACCTAAGGCCCTGTCAATGCTTCAAAAGCATCTCAACATAACAAAAAGAGTTTCATTTTTAACAACTTCCTAAATCTTAACAAATAATGCAGCACATTTTGCAACAGCACAATTATACCTCTCATGTGAGTGCAGTGAAAAGCTGTTTTCGCATATGACGACAGTGTTTATATGGATATCTTAAGGCAAAGCAGCACAAAAAAAATCCAATTTTCTTTTATGAAGGTGAAAATTGGTTATAAAAAACAGTTTTATTCATTTTAGGTGGACTTACTGAAAAACTGGTTTAAAAAATGCAAATATATTTTGTAGACCCCTTGAAAGCTGATGCCTGAAATATAAAATTTTACAACACCCACAGAAATGCAGTGAGAGATCTGAGTTACCTGTGACTACTTCAATTCAAATGCTATTGTGATGATACGTGTGACTGTCTAAACAACACTTCACAGCTATAGAGCATTTGGCCATAACGGAGCTCTTGTCACGCTCAATGCGAGAAGAATGCCAACCATCACACAGTCTATAAGACAGCTGACACAAGGAAGCCAGAAAAGCCTCACATTCACCGGTCAACATATTGAACCGCAGTACTTGTGAGTTATGACTGGCCTCACGCTTACTATAAGTGGACATCCTCACCCTCCCCTCATTCCCAGCGCAGCATGATGACAGAGGTAACTAGTCATTATTAAATCAGGGGAAAGAGAGGCTAAAAATGGATTTTCAGGAATTGCGTGATTGCTCCGTTGGCCCAGATATGAAGGCGTCATACGGCCTTGTCAATCAGTCATCTCAGATCTGTTGGCAGACACACTGCTGTGAACTACTGAATTATTTTAGATGAAAGTGTTACAGGATTATTTAAATTGCCATGCACTTGACTAAAGCAAAAACATATAGCAATTAATAAAATGCAACACTGCCCTCTAGAGGAGAGCCAGATATATATATATATATATATATATACTGCAATGATTTTATTTTGACCCAGCCAGACAGTAATAATAATATAAATTCAGACTTTAATTAACAAGAAACTCAATGAACAATGTTATCAACTGACCAATAATGGCCAGTAAATCAGGTACTCCAAAGTCATTCTGCCTAAAAGAACAAATGTGTAAAGAGCTTTACTTGAATAATCTCTCAACAAGATATCGCAAGCTTCTTTTTTTGGTGTGGGCTCTGTCATTTTTAATCTAATCTGATGTCAAACTGCAATTAAAGTTGTAGAACATGTGCATCCTGGTTTCCTCAAAGGGAAAAACAGTTCAAAATATACTAATGTACATTTCAAATGCCTCCTTCCAAAGCCGTGGCAGTGTGCATTACAGCTTCAGAGAAGAAGCGGTTCCTCCAAATCTGGATTTATCAGTCAGTTTATATATTACTCTCTATGTGGCAAACAATCATGTTTATACAAATAGACACTCTGTTTCATTTGCTCACGTAGCTCACTATCTCTTTATCCAGGGTGAAGGCAAAACGGTGGTTGAGGAAGAGGAGCTGACCATGAGGAAGGAGTCTGTGCAACAATGCGTCCACTCGATCACTTTTCAGCAACACCTGAAAATAACAGCTAAGTCAGCCAAAGAGAAAAGGGTAGCATCAAATAATCAATAGCTTGGCAATCTGCCTTTTTACTTTGAATGCATGTCCCTGTTCACTGTCTGACAACAACTCTGGCCCTAGTCATACAGTAATTGGAAAGAACATAATTCCTAAATAAATTTCTGCAGAAAATACCCCTATGCTGATTGGATTGCTTTTCTGTGAAGGCATTGATCACAATGTAATCAACAGCTTATCATGCATCTCACACAGAATGAGATGTGTGTTCTTATTTCAATTGTGCCCACTGCTAGTTTTATTGGTGGGAAGAAACTAGGCCAGCAGACATAAGAAAAACTTGCACTCAAGACTACTTTATAAGATTGCAGGGGTTCAACAGAAGTTCAATTCAGCTGTAACAATAAAAGCAATACAATAGTTTTCAGACTCAAGGCTGCATGAATCTACGCAATGATGCAATGAAAACACCAAACAACTTAAATACATTCACACAGCAGGCACTCAAATGCACAATAATAATAACTTTAAATATATATTAAAATAGAACAGTTATTTGAAATTGTAATATTTCACAATATTACTCATTTTAATCAAATTAATTTTTTTGATCAAATAAAGGCAGCCTTGGTGAACATAAGATAATTATTTTAAAAAATATTTAAAAAAATCTTACCAACCCCAAATTTTTTAATAGTATAATGTACATGTTCCGTCTATTGGATACATTTAAATTGATAGTTCACCCAAAAATGAAAATTCTGTCATTAATTACTCACCCTCATGTTGTTCCAAACTTGTAGGACCTTTGTTCATATTAAGAAAACTAATTAAGATAAATTAAGAAATCTCTCATGAATATGCGTCAAAGAAGTTGTTGAAATAAATTCATTATTTTTGTTTTCTTTGCACACAAAAAGTATTCTTGTAGCTTCATAACATGGTTGAACCACTGATGTCACATGGACTATTTCAACAATGTCCTTACTACCTTTCTAAACATTGAATGTGTCAGTTGTGTTGCTGTCTATGCAGGGTCAGAAAGTTGGATTTTATCAAAAATAAATTAATTTGTGTTCTAAAGATGAACAAAGGTCTTATGAGTTTAGAAGGATATGAGGGTGAGTAAATAATGACAGAATTTTCATTTTTGGGTGAACTACTCTCTGTTAAAAATAAAGGTGCTTCACAATGCCATAGAAGAACGTTTTTTGTTTAAATGGTTCCATAAAGAACCTTAAACATCTGAAGAACCTTTCTGTTTCACAAATGGTTCTTTGTGGCGAAAGAAGGTTCTTCAGATTATAAAAAGGTAAGAAAGAGATGGTTCTTTGTGGAACCAAAAATGGTTCTTCTACGGCATCGCTGTAAAAATCATTTTAAAGCACCTTTATTTCTAAGAGTGTATCCCTTTAAATGTTGCTGCTGTATTTTACACCCATACGCAAACACACAAACACAGTAAACAGATTAATATGCAAACATATGCAACACATACACAAAAATGAACATACATGCACACAAACAAGATACTACAATAACAAATGTCGGACAAAATATTGGATGTCACATTATTATTTTCATAAGTTTTATAAGTAGGTGTTTCAGAGAGCACCATAAAAAATGATTATTAAGGTTAATTTTTTTACATTAAATAATTGGTAAAGAAATCAGTACAGAGATGTAATTAGTGGCAAAACAGCAGAACATCATTCATTCTGAATGAGAGTTGGTGATTTCCAGCAAGCAGAAGTGGCTGTTAAAGCACACCTCTCTTCAACAAGCCACACAGCTGAAGTTATCACTCATGGCTGTACAGCACAAAACATGATGGATTTGTTACTGTTAATTCTACTAACATTTTTACTCATTTTAAGTTTATTTTTGTTAAGTCTTGAACCCTAAGTATGAGTAATAGGGTGTTTTCACGTCACGTCATCAGCATAAACAATGCCACTGAACCGAATGAAACTCAAATATTTAGCTGATTATCGCTGCTGAAAATGGTCAATTATTGTCATGTTTTGGGCTGTACTAATTGGTCGAACCGGGAAAAACATTTGGAGTACTAGTTTTAACAAAAAGGAGAAGAGTGCAAAAAAACTGTCTGAGGAACAAAAGGCATTTTTGGTTGGCCAAACTGAACCAGGATTTCCAGGGCAAGAATCTTGACAACATTTGTGTTTGTTCTTTTCATTTCCAGTCAGGTAGGTGAAATATTAGGATAATCTCTTAATTACTACTGCACATATGTATCTTTACCACCTATTAACTTTAGTTTGTTAAAATATTGCACTCCTTCTTGCTTACTAAGTCCTTCTCTATATGATTTAGCAGCTTCCACACATTTTTTCCATGGTTTAGACAGCATAAATGATCAGAACAACGTATTCAGTAGAACATTAACCGTGCAATCCATGCTGTTGTTTACATCTGAGTATCTTCAATATGGCCATGCGTCCGAGTAACCGACAAAACCATGATGTAAGTGCAAACCCTCTATAGCACAAAACATGGAAAAAAAAATCTCACCTCAGCACCAGGTCCCAGCAGACGTAGCTCCTCCAGGCAGTGACGTGCAATGTTGCGAAGTGCTCCCTCTGCGAGCAGGAGGTTCTCGTGTGGTCTGCACACCAGCGTAAATGCTAGAGACTGAACCCCGAGCCACAGAACAACACTCCGATCTGGAAAGAGCTCTGCATTCCCCAGGGAAAACACACCGCTGTCAGCTTCACCCAGAGCTGCAGCCTCCTCACCCAGCACTGCCTCCACACACAAACTGCCTGAGGCCTCTCTACTCAGAGCCACAGCACTCCTCACCTGCCTGACAGAAAAAAGAAGGGCAGAGAAAAGAGAGAATTGTTCCCATGGATACACATACAAAAATGTACCAGTAAACGTAGCTTCTGAAAAAATACCACTGTTGCTGCAGTTATTGCTAAAACAGACACTTGGTATTAGTTGGATAGTTCAACCAGAAATTAATATTCTGTCATTATTATTATTATTATTATTATTATTGTTGTTGTTGTTGTTGTTGTTTGTTTGGTTTTTTTGTGGAACATAAAATATGTTGAGAAATGTCATCAGCATTCTTCAGAATATCTTGTTTCATGTTCCACTGAAAGTCAGTCATCAAAACAAGATGATGATGATGATCATTAAACAAAATAATGAGGGGGAAAACATCTGAATGAAATCTCATATTAGTTAATGTAATATTTTGCAGTTGTAGGATTCACTATAAGTATCTAGTGGTTTACCGTTGTGATTTCGCCTCACCTCGCTACCACGTGGAGTTTCTCTTTCTGCAACAGTCGTCTTTGCTCCGGTGTGAAGTCGTAACCATCTCCGGTCTCCGGTCCGAATACGCGAGCGTACAGTATCCGACTCTCGCCTGCGGACAGCGCGCTCGCCGGACACACCGTGTGGATTAAGAAACAAACAACCATATCTGATTTGACAAATCATAAACACCTGAAGAAAATAAGCATTTTTATCTCAAGGTGCAAGAAATAAAATTAACTTTGTATTTGTGTCAGAAAGTCATGATGCCATTGTGGACAAACTCAGCATGGTCAGTTCCGTATTTGATCACATGACTGTGAATCAGCTGATCAAGTTTGCGCAGTTCTGTTTTTTATCTCTAGATGGCGCTCTTGGATGACTGATAGTGTTCTAAAACGATGGGACAAATTCTTAAGACACAACACAGTATTAGATCTGTTTAACACCAGTGAAAGAAACAATGTATTAAACAGTTTATTTCAGTCTTTTATTTTTTGTTCAATCAGATTTTCTGTAATAGCTAGTTGGGACATACATACAGTTTTAAAACTTCTTGTTCTATAAACATAAACATTTATTAGCATAAAAATGCTTAAAAATTTCTAATATATATATATATATGTGTGTGTGTGTGTGTGTGTGTGTGTAGTTAGTAAAATAATTCAACGGTTTAGCTGCGGTTATATATATATTTTGTGGGGAAGTTACGTCAAGGTGCAGGGGTCTTACTAATGTGACCTCTTGGGTGTCACAATTGTTATCTGTATTATTTTTTATTTGATTTGATTTTATTATTATAAATTTATTTATATATGTATATATTTATATTTTATTTATATTTGTTTGTTTGCTTGTTTTATTTATTTATTTTATTTATTTATACATTTTTGAGCTAGGGGATGTTACCTCACAGATGTTACCACAATTTTTATTTGTATTTTATTTTATATTTTATTTAATTATTTTATTTTATTTATTTTTTATAAATGTATTAGTTATTTCTTGGGTGTCACAACTTTTATGTGTATTTTTAATTTAATGTATTTTTTTTTTTTTACTTTATTTTATTTTATTTTATTTTTGTCACAATTGTTATTATCTACTTATTTATTTTACTTTTTCGAGAAGGGGGCGGGGGTGTTACTTCATGGTGCAAGGGTCTTACAAATATTATTTCTTGGGTGTCACAAATTTTTTTTTTTTTTGTTTGTTTGTTTTGTTTTGTTTAGATTGGTGGGGGTTGGGGTGTTACCTTCTGGTTGCAAGCAAAATGAAACAAACTTTTTAAGAAGTTAATTATTAAATGTGTTGATAATACTGTTTTTATGCTACTACCAAAGTTTTTCAAACCTTGTCCAGAATGAATTTAATGACATACTAACAAATTAGGATTCAGTATATTCTTCAGTTTGATCTATGTACCTATGAGGTATGCAAATTTTAAAATGTACCCTTTTTACAGAAAGAATGTAACAAGTCTTTAACTGCACAGTTCTCCACCCAACAACATTCTCCAGTGCGTACATGTTAAACAAAGAAGCACGTTTATATGCATACAAAGTACAAAGTGCCATTGATTGAAAACTCAGTTGGACGTATTCAAACACGTGAGTTCCAACAGTCACAAAAGACAGCTGTTTAGCTTAACAACTGCTGGTTATGCTCACTTAACCCATGAGGGAGGAGGACACAGATCTCCCCCCACTTCCTGCTACACACAACTAGCTTACATAAACACATCACATACAGTCAGTTTGATATCCAGATTGTGATATGACAAAAGAAGAATCAACGTTCCTATGCTAGGAAAAAGAGCACTGAGAACAAACTGATAGCCTGACAATGAATGAAAAAAAAGGTTTTACTGAAGATACAGGAAGACAGTGGCGAGAAACAAAAGCCAAGGCCACATTCAGAAGATCTTGCTGTTGCAAAAGCGATAGGATGTGGTTACAATGATGGCAATACTCCAGCCTTTACAGCCGATTCTGGTAATTTTTAGATTCAGAGTCAGGCTAGCAAACCAGAAACACACTGACAATGGAAACTCAGCATGCGTAAGATCCTCTTACTCAAATTAGACTTTTTACCAGCTCTCTGTGGTTGAACTAAAACCACATTTACTAAATATCCAAAGTGGGAAACATAAGCTGAAGTTTCAGCTTTCAGACTTAAAAGGAAAAGATTAGACATTGATTCCAGCACACAAACATGATGAATTAATTATTTTAAGGCAGTTCGATTACTACACACATTACACAATGTGCAGACTGTAAATGTAAAATGCAAATGGTATTTACAGACCCTCAAGGCAAGACACCGCAGGTGCCTATAGGGTAAAAATGCTAACTAATTTTTACCCTAGCTGATTCATCGCAGTACCTTAGAACAAATATTTTCTATTACAAGTTTTCTGAAATGTGATAATTAAATGCATGAATGAGGCAGTACTTTTTTAAATATGCACAAATTTGCATACATTTCCAGAAAAGAAATCATTAGGTAAAGTCAGGTCCAAAATTCGTGCTTCATTTGGTTGACATATTAAAGGTTATTACAGGGGGGATTTTGTGTATCTCGTTCTATAACTCCTTTAATAAGAAAATACTGTCAACAAATCACTATTTTAGGAATGTATATTTATATATTCACAACCTGTCTGTGAAAACCTTCAGAATATAGAAACGGTTATTAAGTTTTGTGTTGTTACCTGAATGATCCATAGCTGTGTTTTGTTGTTTGTTTGTTTTTTGTTAAACTGCCCGCTGTTCTTTAGAAAAATCCTTCAGGTCCCACAAACTTTGGTTTTTCACCATTTTGTGTATTTGAACCCTTTCCAACAATGACTATGATTTTGAGATCCACCTTTTCACACTGAGGACAACTGAGGGACTCATATGCAACTATTACAGAAGGTTCAAACGCTCACTGATGGCACTTAAAACAATGCATTAAGAGCCAGGGGGTGAAAACTGTTTACATTTGAAGATCAGGGTAAATTCAGCTTATTTTGTCTTCTGGGAAACATGTAAGTATCTTTGTAGCTTCTCAAGGGCAGTACTAAATTATGAAAAAAAATATGATATGTAGGCTAAATAAGAATAATGCACACATCTTAATTCGGTTCAAAAGTTTACACTCCCAGCTCTTAATGCATGTTTGCACTGAAGCATCAATGAGTGTTTGAATCTTCTGTAATAGCTGCACATGAGTCCCTCAGTTGTCCTTAGTGTGAAAAGATGGATCTCAAAATCATACAGTCATTGTTGGAAAGGGTTCAAATAAACAAAATGCTAAAAAAAAAAATTCTGATGAACAGCAGGCAGTTTTAGGCACTAATCAGAAAAAAAAACAGCTGTGGATCATTCAGGTAACAACACAGTATTAAAAATCAAGTGTATGTAAACTTTTGAATATTGTCTTTTTTTTTTTTTAAATAAATTCAACTATTATTTTCTCTTGTGGACTATTTGTCTTTTATAAGTCTTTTACATTAAATATCTTGATCAGTACTAAAAGCATGGATTTTGAATTATCCCGCTTTTTTGGTAAAATAAACATTTTGCAGAGCCATTTTGCAGATGTAAACATGACCTTAACTGTACACTTGATTTAGTCTGTTGGGAATCAAGCTGTATGCAGAATATCTAAATGCTTGGCATTGGACCAACAGTTTGAAACCTCTTAGTTTCTACAATCTACATGCTAAAAGCTGTGGTAAACACATTTGTTGAACACCTAGCACACATTTTAACGTTTAAACTTTCATTTCTTGTTTGCTCATGCCAATAAGTGCGCCAAAAACACTTTTACTCATTAACCAAACAGAAACATTAGCACAGGACTGGTCTGACTCCGTGCCAGGATGTTAGGGAACGGCTGGGAAACTGCTGGCTCCTCCTCTTTGGAAGAGCTTTGGAATGCAAATGTGTGCAGGGACACGTGCTGCTGCTCGACTAACCGCATTCAAGGTCTCTGCAAGACCGGTATATTTGAAAAACAAGTGACTCAACCCCCTACGCCAGTGAATAACAGCACACAAATCCAAGAGATCAAGATGTGATTTAGCAAAGAGTTATTACCCCAAACTCCAAGTTTATTCATGAATACATAAACCAGCCTCTCAGTCACACATGACCAATAAAACACACTCAGGAAGATAAAAATTTACAAAACACTTGCATGGAAGTGAGAATTGTACTCTCAACTGTCACTGGTTTACAAACAAATAGAACTAAATGTCTTTTCAGAACATTTGGGTGAACTTTGATGTGGTCATCACTTGCCGACCAGCAGCAAAAGTCAGGATCCTGTCCCTGAGTTAAAGCTGTTGGCCAAGTGAGGAGGGAGAAAGAGAAGGAGGGGGGGGAAAAAAACCCAAACAATAATAATAACACACCCAAAAAAAATATTGCTAGCTCCCCTCAAAGAAAGAAGAAAAGATAAAATAAAGAAAAAAATAAGGGAGTTGTTGAATGCGCACAATTTCCAAAAACCCAAACCAGGACATTTAAAGCAATATGGTAATCCTCAACAGAACGATTTACACATTTCTAAAAATATATGGATAAAAATGAAAATCATTATTTGTGATCTGAGAATTTGCATAATTGTGACATTCAAAATACATAAACCAAATTATACAACAAGTTTATTAATAACAGTTCTAGACTGTAATCACAGCTTTATTATTGGGCAACTGACTAAATGTGAAAGAGGGGGCAGAATGAATCCATAAATCCAAAAAAAAAAATCAATTTAATCACAATAATTAAAAAAAAAAAAAAAATAAAAAGTGCTCAAGGGGAGGAGGAAAAGTTCAAATAATGTGGACAAAAAAAACAAACAACAACAACGGGGAATTAAAACTGTGTTAGTTAAAACATGTATGTGTAATACATGACAGTGACACGTACCTGTGTGTTTCTAAAGGGAGTTCAGGGTGGTAAATAAATGGCAGTTTAAAAAGTGATAAGATCAAACCAAATGGGCAGAGATATGTAATAGCCTCTAAACCTCATTTGACATTGTGGTATAAAATAAATACCAAACCCTGAAAACCAACCACTGTGGCAACCAAACACACGTCTTCAGGTCTCTGCCATGTCTCATGTGTGAGGGCAGCATATGAGCAAGTCAAGGCAGTACAATGAAGGAATGTGAGCGCATGAGTCTCAAAGGTTTTTGAGACGGCTGTACATGTCTCTCTTGCTGCGTTCTCCAGCCCAGGTGCGGCTCTTAAGGCGGAACTTCCTTAGGTCTTCTTTAAAGTCTTCATGATGCATCGGCCTATAAGCCTGGGGTTCACAGACCGACTGCAGGAAACAATATAAAAAAAAATTCATGTATTATACACTTGGAAAGAGAGGGGAGGAAAGGCATTCAAACTATGAAAACACACATACCTTGTGAAGCGGGAAAAAGTCTTTGTAGCCTCCCTTCAGGATATAAAGTTCAGGGTAATGGAGGTTGGGGTATTCATTCAAAATTCGATCTCTTTGTCGAACGTAGCGGCACATCCGTGGGCCACGTTCAGATGAAAATTCACAGTGGAAAACCAGCAGGACACGCTTCTCGGGACATTCTGGGAGAACAGGATGCTTTAAAAAGCAGTCTTCAATTTGATCCTCTTGATGGAGGTTAAGGGCACCCTGAAAGGAGGTCAAACAGGAGTCAGCTAAATTTGCCCCACATATTAAAAAACACAAAACAAGCCGCATCAGTTTTAAACTGAATTATGGCTAACCTTAATATGGCCACCCTCATACTCATAAGGATAGCGGCAGTCGATGACAAACAGCCTCTCCACCAGATCACTGTACTGTCCGTTCATTGCTTTGACCATCTGAAAAATACAGAAACAGATGTTAGCGAAAGGGGATTATGAGGTGGACATACTGCGTATACATGTACTGAAGCCTGTTTTTGCAACTGAATAAAATTAAAAAGTTAATTGCTAATTAAAAAAAAAAAAAAAAAAAAAAATAATATATATATATATATATATATATATATATATATATATATATATATATATATATATATATATATATATATATATATATATATATATATATATATTTATTTCTGAGAAGTTAAGTCAGAACTGCAAGATATTAACTCAGTTGTGACTCTCTCACAAAAGCAGGTTTGTATCTCGCAACTGACTACTTTTTCTCAGAAATGAGACGCATACATTTGCAATTGCAAGTTATATCTGAGGGAGAAAAAGACTGATACATTCTCAGAACTGAGGTTCTCACAATTCTGACTTAACTTGCAATTGTACTATAAAGTCAGAACTGAGAGACATTAACTTAAATTCTGAGAAAAATTGTCACAATTGTGAGAAATAAACTAACAATTCTGAGTTTTTCCCCTCACAAATGAGAGTTTATATCATGCAACACTGAGGAAAAAACATAAGTCTTTTCCCCCCTCAAAATTGGACTTTAATTCAAATTTTTTTTAAATTTAAAATTGCAAGTTTGTCTCACATTTCTGAGGGGAAAAAATAAATAAATAAAAAATAAATAAATAAAAATAAATAATTGCAATTGAAAAAAAAAAGTTATTTACCTCTCACAATTGTGACTTCTTTCAATTGTGAGTTTACATAATTGCAATTCTGACTATTCTCCCCAGTGCTGCATGATATAAACTTGCATTTGTGGGGGACAAACTCAATTGTTAGTTTATATCTCCAAATTGTGACTTTTTCCTCAGAATTTGAGTTTATAGCTCTCAATTCTGACTTTATAACACAATGGCTAGTCAAGTCAGAATTGTGAGAAAATTGAGATTCCAAGAACATCAGTATCCCCCCTCAGAATTGGACTTTATAACTCACAAACGCAAGTCTGAGACAATTCTGATAAAGAAAAACAAAAAAACTAAAACTAGCAATTCAGTTTTTCCTCACAAATGCAAGTTTATATAAACAACACTGAAGAGAGAGAGAGAGGGAGGAAAAAAAAAAAACAGAATTGTAAGATAAACAGTCACAATCACTTTTTTTTTTTTTTTTTTTAGTAGCTGTAACAGGCTTCCATCAGATGATGTAACTCATGCAACTGCTTGTTTAGCAATTAAAATGTGCATGCTAAATATTAATGTGTGCAAACTTACAATTTCTGGAGTGATGTATTTTAACTCTTGGTGTTTTCCTTCAACCGTGGGTAACGCAGGAGCCTTCAAAAAGACAAAATATTGCCTTAAAAACGTATTTTTATTATTTATTCTTTATTCATTTTTTGTTTTGTTCCCTTTTTTTTTTTTTTATTATTAAAAGCACTAATCACCTTGGTGAAATCTCCAATCACATTACTGGGATCTGAATCCAACATTCTTTCAATCTGTGCGTGATTAAAAGACTTTGACCTTTGAACCTGTAAGGGGAAAGATATCACAGTTAGACCCAATTTATAAACTCAAATTACAATTGCTGTGGTTTTCCCAGTGAGGTCTGACCTGATGAGGCATAACATCCTCCTGTTCTGTGGGTGCAACTTGTGTCCCTGCCAGGCTCCGCCTCCTTTTCACTCTGACAGGTGTGTTCTCATCCTGTGGCCTCTCGGGTCTCTTTAGTGGGACACGCCCTACAGGGTTTGGCATAGAGGGAGAGCGAAACAACCCACGTGGACGGCAGCGAACAACCGGCTGAGGGCAACAAAAAGGGTTTGGTTATTATCACATCAATAACCATAAAAAAAAAAACAAATCAAAGAGAGAAAGTGTGTGAGAGAGAGATAAACAGCATACCGAATAATTACTGTCAGAACTCTGTTTAGCCACCAGAGGAGCTGTGAGAAGACTGTCCATTCCAAGAGGAACCTCAGAGTCGTTCTACACAAACAAACAAGGGTTATTTACAAGTCAAAGACACCCTAAGAATAAAACGAGAGCAAGTTGAAAAGTCACCTCTACATCATCTAGCCCTTCTAGGAAGCCATCATCGTCATCATCATGGAGACAGGAGAGAGAGGGGCGGCGCAATATGAAGGGGCTGCTCTCTTCTGGAGAGTTGGGTTGATGGGATGAAGGTGGGGAAAGCTGGAGAATAGAGAAAAAAACAAAGCTTTTATGTTACATCAACACCAAAATTAAACCTTTAAGAATAACATTTTTCTACAGTTTCTGCCAAGGATTGCCCGTTGTACCATTAAAGCAGGAGCAGAGTTGGGTCGGCAGGCAAAAGCATCCTTGGTGCCTCCGGTGGACCGCGTACGACAGCGTGATGCAGGCATGGATGGCTTCTTGAACTCAAAGTTCTCCTGTAAAAAAAACAAAAAACAAAAAGACAACAGATTGAATCTAACAAGTCATAAAAGAAAATACAAAGTCATTTCAACACCTGCCTCAAAAATTCCAATAACTTTCCAGGTCAATAACAAATCCTTCAGTATAGCACGAACTCTCAAAAAGCAATTTCTAGTCTATTTTGAGCATGAATACATAGAATCAGAAACACAAAACACACCTCAGCCAGGTTCTCTTTGTTGTCACTGCCATTTGGACGAGTCCACACTCCATAGCGTGAGGGATCAGGTTCTTTATTCCTTAAATTGGGACTGTGACCCAAAAGTTGCAGCTATAAAAAAATAAATAAGAAGATGAAAGAAAGTGTTATTTCAATGGGTAAAAAAAAAAAAAAAAAAACTTTAAATTTATACTTGCACTACTGTTCCACTGAGCTTTGGCTCAGAGCAATTTTTAACACTTAGCAAGAATCAAATCAAAAGTGATAGTAAAAACACTAGTAAAAAGTATATTAAATATATTAAAAGCACAAAAGCATTTTAGAATGATTTCTAAAGGGTCATGCGGGTAATGACTGCTGAAAATAAACCACATTTTAAAAATCATAGAAACTTCTTATTAACTACTTATTAACGTCTTAAAGACCCAAACTTTAACAAAAGCATATAAAAATAAGAACCTAGAGAATAAACTTACCGGCAAAGAGTGTATCCTGCGAATAGGCATTTTTCTGTACAAACAAAGAACATTCGATTAAACCCAAATCAATACAACGGGTTTCACAGACAAACGCATCCTCTGCTTTGTAGTGCATGACTACTTACTCATTAACTGCTCGCGTGGCATTCTCCATGGCCTTCTCAAACCTGTGATGAAAAAAGAAAATGCTATTGAACAGTTCCTAGTGTATTCAAAGCCTCCTCCCACCCCAACCAAACAAGCCCAGACGACAATTCACGTCCTTTATCTTCTAGACTAGGCCCCTCACGACTTTATATTTAACAAACACACCGCGATGCCCACCTGTATGCAAAACAGCCCACAGCAGAACCGAGGAAAGGTGGAGGGGGTCTTCTAATTTACCATATGCCCACACAACACTAACCCCCTCTGCAAGCCTCTTTTGTTGGAAGAGGGGAGCAGGGGGAGAGAGTGAATGCTGGTTTGGAGGGGGAGGAGGTAAGGAGTGTGGCTCTTTCATAGCATTGGAAAAAGGAGGAATTAGAGTTAAGAAGGGGGTTCTGTAGTAACCCTGGCTACCTCACACACACATATTACCGCTCTATTTGAACGCCTGCTCTCCCAGGGCATGAAAAGCGTGCCACTATTCACCCAGCCCCCTTCAGCAACAAGCCACACAACACACACACACTGATGTGTGAGGAACCAAAACAGCTGTAGGCCTGGCTGCAGATAAATGGATTCCCACCGACACCAAATGGCTTGGAAAGAGAACCGTCTCACAGACTGTGGATTGCCAGAGAGCACACAAATTTAATGCATGCTGAGTGAATACTATATCTAAACTTTAAAGGATAAATATTGGTTTTATTCAATTAAACTGAATGTCATTCTGCCCAAACTCTTAAGCAAATGACATTTAATTTTTGGCTAAATCATTCCTTTAATAACAGGATGCATGGTGTGGCTCTGATATCCAGTGGCTCTGTGTGTGTGATCTGTGATAGATGCCAGCATACGCTCAGCTAATCCATGAAAAACAGACAAGCTGAGCATATGTACGGACCATCTAACGGCAGTGACTAGATTAGACCCATAATCCTCAAGCCAAGCATCCTAGCCAAGCTCCATCTCACATGTCGGATATGATGACCAACAGGCAGAAGAATCATACTTACTTCTGCTCAGCATCCAAAGAGTCCAAAGGGCTGGGAGACTCTAGTCCAAGACCTGTAGAGAAGACACAGGTCAGAAAACCAGTACAAGCTGTTAATACTGCAGAGCTAAATTATAGAGAACATTACTCACATTCCAAATAGTATGACCCGTCACACACCCACACACTGTATGGCAAACCACTTTAACATTCCTTTCAGCCAACTCAAAAAACACATTTTTGTTAGTGGCGCTTAATTTAATTACTAGTAGCCAAATACATTATATTGCTTGTACATATTTGAGCTTTTTTAATTCTATTTACAAAGCACAAAACTCATTGCTAGCAACACTTTTAATCTTTCTAGCTACCGTTGCTTTAAGAATGCCACATGCAATAATTTAAGAGAATGTTTGGTACTTTTAAGTTAATTTATAAAGTTGCCATAACACTACACTCTAGGGTAATTCTTAACTGCAGTAGTCAACATCTGAAGTGGATCAAAAAAAAAAAAAAAGTTTTCAAAAAACAGGTATTGTTTTGGTTTTACAACAACTTTGACGAAAGGTTTTGACCCACTTCAAATGTTGACTAATAATTTTACGTTTTTGGGAAATTGTGTCTGTATACACTCCACTACAGGTTAAGTTCATGGGGTGGACTCCCATGCTTTCTAAATAATAATAATAATAATAATAATAATAATAAATAATAATAATACCACATTGAACAAATCCATACAAACCACCACCTTGTTACATTTTCTCATGAGGTCTGATTGTCCATTCTTACTAAAAAGATGAATAAGCCTATTCATTTCACACTATGACAACTGGAATTGATACTAGTAGTAACTTAATCTGAATAGAAACAACCATCTAAGGGATTAGCATTATTACCTACTAAGTACTTTTGTTTTTATTTACTAGCAATCAAACATAATTGGTAGTAACACTATATACATAAATGTTTAAGAGGCTTGCCATACACAAACTCACTAGCATTAAAGCTTTTACAGGAAAACGAATGCATGTTTTCCAAGCTAACCTGCATCTGAAGAAGCATCAGAGGCGAAGGAAGGGATCTTCAGGAGGGGCAAGGTTTTCTTCCGCTTTGGTGTTTCACATTGACTGTATCAAAAACGTCAAAGCAAAAAATGTAAAAACTCAAACGTATTGTATTATGTAATAGCAATATATAAACAGCTTAACTATTACACAAATGCATCAGGCTTTGATAAGGAGGGTAGTAAAAAGTCAAATGTAATCATCCTCAAAACAATCCAGGAAGTAGCTCTGCAGTTGTTTACTTTTTTAACTCGTGCTACCAAAAAATAGCTCGGCTTCACTTACCCTCCAAGAACAGCGAGATTGTTCATGTTTAGAGCCAGGTTAGTCACGGGAGACAGCACTGCCATGGGTCCGGGGGAGGCTAGGTTCTTCATGCAGGGGGAGCCCCTCGCTCCGATCTCCGGCAAGGAGAGTCGGTGAGGTCTGAGGACTGATTCGGGCCCGGCGCTGAACGGATCATTTACAGGGCTGATGTCGCCTGGAGAAAAATCACAATCCATTTCTGAAGGGACTCGGGTCGTCGGATGATTGTTGAAAATAAGATCCAGTCAGGCGCGATTAAGACGACAAAGGGTTAAAGCCAAGTTAGCAAGCGAACAGCAACCCGGATAGGGCTTAAATTTAACTTATTTAGGTTTGAAAAAACAACTTCTGCATAATAGCTACGCCAGATTACACAAGACACGAAAAAATGGGGGGTTTTAAAAGTCCATCTTCTTTAATCTTTGTTGTCAGAGAGCTGCCGAGTAGACGCACTCTCTCTGACCTTTCCAAACTCTGCTGAGGAAGAAAGTGCTGAATGTAGCTCTTATTTATGTTCAAAACATGCAGTCCACAAGCGGCAATCGGAGTAGCCAATGAGCAGCGCCGTTACATCTGATTCATCCAATGAGACGCGCTTCCTCTCTTTCTCACATTGTTCTCCGAGAGAAAGTAGGTGGCCCAAAGAATGACAGACATATCTGATGTCCAATGAACTTTGAGGTAACAACAGCGCTTCTATAAACGTATCCAATGGCTTTTATGCTTACATAAATTGGGCGGGATTAAAATGTATAGATGTGGGACGAGGAAAGATTTTCCCGCGGAACAGTTCAAGCTGTAGCTTGGTAACGCCCTCAGCTGCAAGAAAACCAATCATATGTCAACGTCCTGGCGCGGAACGTACCACTCAAACCCTACGGACAAAGAAGTAAATATATGTTTGAATAATACACAACAAACGTTTATAAAGCGTCTGTTTTTGGTAAATGTTTGTGCTGTTTTTTTGCAGTTCGCTTATTTAACTTAATAGTTCGTTGAAATTGAATTTTTAGTATTGTCAGCAATGGTTTGATATGTTATCATCCATGTAAATAATTTTAAACATTTTTAAAATCATTTTTTTAATTAATGCTTTCAGCTTATTATACATGTACCTGTCATTACCTTACCGCTAGTGAAGTCAAAAAGAAAATTTAGAAAAATTAAGATTAAAAACAAAATGAATACAGTTTCCCTTATAAATGTACATTTTAATCTGAAAAAAGAAACTGAGAAGCAAGTTTACTGGGTTAGCCTGTATATCAACTTTCATATTAAACTAGCCACAGATGCCCAATTAAGGCTGTGAGTGTTTAAACTAGCCTAAAGATAAGAGATATTACAAATAATAATGACTCAAATTAACAGCTTTTGCTGACCTGGCTACATTTACATAGCCACATTAACCTAGTTTCCATTTAATGACAAATAGTACTGTTAGACAGTGACACAGATTTGGCAAAACAAAAAAGGGCTGCCTGTGAACACAGAAGTCTATTATTGTAAATATTGTGGCCTGTCAAAATATGGCTATTTTTTGAAACAAGTAAGTTGCTGTAAGTACTATAGAGTTTTTCATGACGCGTCATCAATAGACCGTATTGGCGGGCACTGAATGTAAACAATATTGCCACTGAACCAAAGGAAATTCGCATATTTTGCTGATTATTGCATTGATATCTTTTAGACTGTACTGATTGGTTGGTTTGGGAAAAACATTTGGAGTACTATAGACTGCCAAAAGGGTAGGCCAAATAGGTCTATATGGTGAGGATATATGATGAATGTAGTTGGCCAACACGTAGGCTGTAAGAGATAACATACAGAAACATACAGTCACTAACTATTCAGTGCACGCCCAAAAAAATATCCAATATCTCACCTCAAACATGCATCACAAACTATGCTGTGGCCCTCCAGACAGTAGATATAGCCTTATGATTGCTTGAGAAGATTGCTGGGATATACAGACACTTTTCAAAACAAGCCCTTCAGTTCCGACTAGGGCTCTTTATAGTAAAGGTGATTCACACTAGAGGCAAGATTTCCCTATGAATTTAATGCAAACTGTGGTACTGTCCAAAGATTTATTTTGGAGATCTTTCTTTGAACACTTGGTAAGGATGAACCGTGACAGCCTTATTAGAAAGACAAAACAACCTGACTGTTTCTGTTAGTCTTGATAACCTCCCAGTCACCCTCCCCGTCACCCTCCCCTGCTTCTGCAGAATCCCTCCAATTCTAGCACAATGGGACTGTGGGAATAGGATGGGAAAGCTCATTACTTGCATGTCATTTAGTCATTTTAAAATTCTGCTGTTACTCAAGTAGAGACAGGTACGGGCAGAGTCATTGGGATGGGATGTAATAAAAAAGGCTTTTAACCAAAGAATTATATAATTACTTTTTTTTTTATTTCATCAGCCTCTCATGTTTTTGATCATTTCACCAGATTACATCTATGATTTATGCTGTGTGTTTGCTTGTTTTGAATGTTCATGTGCTTCAAACACCTGTAATTTACACTAACGTTAAAATTTGGGGTCAGTATTTGTTGTACACAATGATGCTTTTATTTAGCAAGGATGCATTAAATTGATCAAAATTACATTAAAGACATTTATAATGTCACAAAAGATTTCTGTTTAAAATGAATGTTGTTCTTTTGAACTTTTTATTCATCAAAGAATCCTGACAAAAGTATCATGGTTTCTACAAAAATATTAAGCAGCACTTTTTTTAACAATGATAATAGTAATACCAAATCAGCATATTAGAATGACTTCTGAAGGATCACGTTACACTGAAAGCTGGAATAATAATGCTAATAATCAATAAATAATAATAAATTCAGCTTTGCCATCACAGGAATAACTTACATTTTAAACTATTAGAACTAATAGAAACTATTTTAACTAATAGTATTTCACAATGTTACAGTTTTACTGTATATTTGCAGCCTTTGGTGAGCTTCAACAACATGAAAAAAAATCCCTAAACTTCACTCTAAAACATGCTGGGTTAAATATGGACAAACCCAGTGACTGCGTTAAAAGTTTAACCCAACCTCCTGAGTAGTTTTATTTAACTCAACTATTGTTTAAAAATTACTGTATGGCTGGCTTAAAATAAACCCAAAATAGGTTGTAAATTAAAAATCATCATAATTACTAGAGGCATCAGCAATAATCAAAATGTGAACATTTATTAATAAGCAATTACATTTTTTTTTATATTTAATTATTATTTATTCAACTTAATTTCCTAATTTCCAACCTATTTTTGGGATCATTTTAAACAAGGACTGTAGTAATTTTTAAGCAATAGCTGAGTTAAATAAAACTACACAGAAGGCTGGGATAAATATTTAACCTGGGTCAAAACAACCCTGGGTTTGTCTGTATTTCACCCAGCACTGAGTTGTTTTTAACACAGCATTTTTTTTTCTGTGTGTTTAAGACTTAAAAAGCACTTAATGAAATCTGACTAATAATGAGATCATCTTGATTTGTGTTTAAAGACTAAATAAAGACTAAATTTGTGTCTTTGTTAATCTGATCACAATTAGCTATAAATAGCATATTAGATTTAGACCAGTCGGGTCTGAACCAGAATAACTACTACTGAAATCTCAAAATGCACTGTAAATTCATACTAAACAACAGCAGACAAAGTCTAATGTCAAACTGGATGAACAGGCTTGTATTAAAGGATCTCAGAGAACTTGCCCAGACAGTTTTACGAATTGACGTTTTCTAACAGGTGAACACCTGCTGTGAGGATTCACAAAAGGACATGTGGGGTTCCTCAGGGCGGGAGAGATCAGCCTCAGTTAAGACACAATTGTACCAGCACTGATGTAATCTGTAAATTCGGATTTTTCAAACTGTCTGCGCATCTGAGAAATAATTCAATTAAAGATGCTTTAATAATCACTTATTATTACATAAAAATGCATTTCATGAAAGGAATCCTGATGATATATTTCTCATCATATTTAAGAACACTAATGTCTGGATGAAGTGCTAAACTGGTGGTCCCAACACAATAGCTTATGAATGCATTGTGCTTGTGCATTGACCCATTAAAAATGTCTGTTGCTTTAATGAACTTCCTGGATGAAGAGTAAAGTGGGGACTCATTCAGAAAGGAAGACAGTACTCTATCCCCGATTATAGTCACATCTAGAAATGGTTTATAGAATAATATGCAAAACGTCAGCTTTTGTCTGGGTGTAAGTGAATGTTCACATCCATGTGATGTGACAGGTGGTCTGGCCTAAATGCTTCGCATTTGAGACTACTGCCTCAGTGAATGACTGAGTGTGAATATAGGCATTTGCATAGCTCTAATGTGGAGAGTGTATTGCTCTGTCATTAATGTTCTCTGCAGTTAAACCTGCCTCATTACCACCCTGAGCCATCAGGAACAACCCCAAAGCCCAAATGGTGCAAAAGGTCTTGCATTAACACATGCATTGAGGCAAAAACTGAATGCACTAAAGCCCTCACCTGACTCACACACACACACACACACACCTCACTCACTAAAGATGTAAGAAATGTGACTGTGGTACTTAAGTGATCTTTGGTCAAATAGCTGTTGAATACATTTCAGATGCAATCGGCCAATTAAAATTAAAAGAAGTAGTTTGTGATGCAAAGTGACATGTTTTGTTTCAGATCAAAATAAACAGTAAATAAAATGGGAAATGCATTAAATTTATACAGTATTACTAGTCAAAAGTGTATTAACAGTAAGATGTTTAATGTTTTTAAAGAAGTCTCTTCTGCTCACTAAGCCTGCATTAATTTGATCCAAAAGACAGCAAAAACAGTACAATTTTGAAATATTTTTACTATTTAAAATAACTGTTGGCTATTCAAATATATTTTAAAATGTAATGTATTCTTGCAATCAATGCTAAAATTTCAGCATCATTACTCCAGTCTTTAGTGTCACACGATACTTCAGAAATCACTCTAATATGATGATTTGCTGTTCAAGAAACATTTATTATTATTATTTATTATTATTACCAATATTTAAAACAGTTGAGTGCATTTTTCAGGATTCTTTGATGACTAGATGCATTTATCTGAAATAAAAAGCTTTTGTAACATTATACACTATACCATTCAAAAGCTTTTTTTTTTTTTCAATTAATACTTTCATTTAGCAAGGATGATTTAAATTGATCAAAAGTGATGATAAAGACATTTAAACATTTCTAGTTCAGATAAATGCTGTTCTTCTGAACTTTCTATTCATCAAAGAATCCTGAAAAAAATCTACTCAGAATAGTAGAATGATTTCTGAAGAATCATGTGACTGGAGTAATGATGCTAAAAATTCAGCATTGAAATCACATAAGAAAATTACATTTTTAAATATATATTTAAATATAAAACAGTTATTTTAAATAGTAAAAATATTTCACATTTTTATTGTTTTTGCTGTACTTTGAATCAAATAAATGCAGGTTTGGTAAGCAGAAGGGACTTCTTTAAAAAAAATTAAAAATCTTACTGTTCAAAAACTTTTGACTGGTAGTGTACTTTAAAAGAATAAACTTATATGTGATCTAAATGTAATGTTTTCAGACACTTAACTGCTGCTAAAAGAAAATGTATGTTTACATGTAATGTTTACATTTATATTTAATGCAATATCTGAACTAAATGTGCTTTACTCAAAGAATGACAAACGATTATTAAAATATAATGATTTAAAATCCACTTTAAAACTTATTATTTGACACTCCACTACAAATCCACATTCAATACAAGTATTTCACACTTCTTTTTCACATGGGTATCATCTCAAACACAGATATATTTCTTAGTTATGTCCATCCGTATGGACATTCTGACACTCATTTTCTGTACACAATGAAGTGACCATTGCTGACCACTGCTTTCAGGTCAGCTTGAAAGAGAGGGAACCAGAGGCACTGAGACAGAGAGAGGGGGAGAATGAGACGGGCAAGAACATCTGCCCATTGAGTCTCCTGGGAACAGATGGGCCTGCGGGGAGAAAATAACTCAGCCTTAGGCTGGCGTTCTGGAGGGAATACGAAAAAAAGCAGGGACAAAAGAGAGAAGGGGGAGGAGAGCGTCAGAAAAAAGGAGAGTAGGGGGTTTGTTAGGAGGGAGGCGTAGAGGCCAACGGGTTCCAACAGACCTGAGACGGAAAGGAGACGACAAGGCTAGAAAGAGGAAGAGAGAGAGAGGCGAAATAGACAGCCCTATACAGCTGATCAAAGACAGTGACAGCTGGAGATTAACACACAGGACGGAGCAGAAGAATGTGAGGACGGTTCAAAGGTGACACAGCTGATCAATGTTTAGCATGAAATGTTTATGACAACATTAAAAGGATCTGCTAGTGATCTGAAACGTGGTCAGATTCACACTTGTCAAACTTCAAAATTATCCACATGATTTTTCAGGCTTTCGAAATCAACGTTGAGTGTTTTTAAACTTTAAAATGCAGAGAAGTTGATCATTCCCTATTATCAAAATTACCAACTTAACAAAACACAAATTCTCTGAAATGACTCTGAATGATGGGTTTAATTAAAGACCTAAATACTTCCTTATCAAACCCCCAGTCAGCCTGTGACGCTGCTTTGAGCTGCTCTGTAAAGACAAACAGAGCTCTTCTGTGGGGGTCCTGTGACGCATATTGATGGTCTATAAACACTGATTGTCCTCATTTAAAATGCATTCAGCGGTAGCCGTACTGCAGTAAAATGGGACGTTTGCAAACGCTCGGCACAGCCCGGTCGAAAGCAGCTTGTAATTGTGTGTGAAGTGGACCATCAGCGGTGTTAATACTGCTCTGCGTTTGCACAGGAATCTTTAATGTACCGATTTGCAAATGCCCCTGTGTGTTATCCTGAGCTCAGCAGCTTTTTTCCAGTCATTAATATTCTATATCCCACCTGCTGATCAATATTTTATTACGCTTGTCATTTGATGCTGGACTTTAACTGCTCTGAACTGTTGTACTGGACATAATCTACTCTATTCAAATGAGTATGTTTTCAGCTGTCCAGTATTAGTCATGAACTGAATAATCCTACTATTACTACTGTTATAATATGAAAATATGTAATATGTTGTTCATTGTATGTACAATTATGTCTTTAATAATAATTAACTTCACATTTGCTATTAAATGCATAAAATATGAACAGAAATATGAACAGGATTCTCCTAAAACAGTATTATTATAAAAATGGCAACTAACTGAAATAAATGCATATAATACTAATAGAACAAAAAGTCTAAAAATCAGCATTGTTAAAACTATTAAACATTATTAAACATTAAACATTTTAAACATTATTTTCATTTATTAAAATAAAGTTGAATTAAATAATAAAATAAAATAATATAATATTACATTTAATTTAATAAAATTAAAATTTAATTTAATTTAATTTAAATAGTAACTAACTGAAATAAATGCATAAAATATGAAGAGAACTCAAGGTGAACAGGCTCCTCCTAAAACTCCTCCTAAAAACTCCTAAAAGTGTTGTTAACTGAGTATATTATAAATTATTACAATAAAGCTAAAATAATATAAAGCTGAAATAAAATAAAATAAAATAAAATAATATATATTAAAATAAAATAAAATAAAATGTAACTGAAATAAATGCATATAATACTAATAAAATAGAACTAAAAGTCTAAAACTCAATGTTGTTAATTAAGACGATTAAACATTATTTTAATTTATTAAAATAAAGCTGAAATAAATAAAATAACATATAAAAATAAAATAACAATAAAAAAATAATAACAATAAAAAAATAAAATAAAATAAAATAAAATAATTGCAAGTAACTGAAATAAATGCATAAACTATGAACAGACCTAAAGGTGAACAGGCTCCTCCTAAAACTCATTGTTGTTAACTAAATCTATTAAAGATGGTTATCATTTATTAAAATAAAGCTAAAATAAATAAAATAAAAAATAAAAATAAGCATAAAAATAAAATAAAATAAATGGCAACTAACTGAAGTAAATGCATAAAATATGAACAGAACTAAAGGTGAACAGTTTCCTCCTAAAACTATTAAAAATTATTTTCATTTAGTAAAATAAAGCTGAGAGAAATAAAAAATAAAATAAAATAAAATATATTAACATAACATAATGCAGCATAGCATAAATAAAATAAAATATAATAAAATATAAAATAAAATAAAATAAAATAAAATAAAATAAAATAAAATAAAATATAAAATGCCAACCAACTGAAATAAATGCATAAAATACGAACAGAACTAAAGATAAACATGCTTCTCCTAAAAGTCAGTGTTGTTAACTAAAACTATTAAAAATGTTAATTTATTAAAAAAATAAATAAAATAAGTTTAAGAAGTACAAAAACTGAACTAAAGTGAAACTAAAACTGAAATAAGAAATAAAAGTTAATAAAAATGACAAAAACACATTTAACAAAATTGCTAAAACATTAATTAAAATTAAAGTAAAAACTGAAAATTTAAAAATAAAAGCTAATTAAAAAAAATAAGAAATACTAATATCAATACATTTGCAGCAAAATTGATAGTGCCGTTCTAAAGTGGTCTATCTGCAAATTCAATTTAAGATCTACACTCCTCAGGGGCCTTGATGAGTGTTGATGAGAACAGAATAACCCTTTTTATTCACATAAATGTCCAAAGATTTGTTTGTTAGGCTGGAGCAGTCTTTAAACCACACAGGAAGAGCAAAGGAGTGGCAGTTTTGCGGTTTGATCGTTTCAGTAAACATCCCTGAACTTAAATGATATTACAAAGAAGTTTCAGTTTAGTTTGCACATAAACAACAGTTCAATCTTTCACAGTTATATACCATAAAGACTCCTAACACCTTGGCTGCTCTTTATGAAGTAAACTTAAAGTCACTTTGAATCAGAAAGCAATGTATGACATCTCAACCTCAAGCCCTCTCAGAGGAGAAACCACAATAACTCGATCATGACGAGAGAAAACCTCTGAACACATTGAATAGATTCAGCCAAAATAAATCCAGTTGTGTCCCAGCAGCACTCAGAAATCAGTGAGCCGTGTCAAACAAACATATAATTGCTAGAAGGCACAGCTGTTTGTTTGTTTTAGATAAGTAACAGCAGGCTGAATACTGACAGGAATTCATCTAAATGTGATGTTTTCGGGTATGTTTTGGCGATAACAGAAAGATGAAAAATGAACATACTCCAGTTTTTGAACACGTACATGCACACAACAATCTGTTGTCATCCTGGTCTTATCTATCAATGTTTATTTTCATTGTGGTATATGAGGAAGGTGGAGCAGAGATGGTTAACGTGATATACAGCAATGTATCTCTTTTGTCTTGATTTTTATATGTTAGCATGTTTATATGTTTGTGTAGGTGTGTTTAAGAGTGTACTTGTTCTTGCTACATTGTGGAACCAAATGTCCCCACAAGGATAGTAAAACCTGACCAGCCTGCGGTCCCCACAATGTAAAAAAAATGATTAAAAATAGTAAATTATGTTTATCTGAAAATGTAACAATGCAAACAGGTTTTCTAGGGGTAGGTTTAGGGTTGGGTTTAGGGATAGACAATATCGTTTGGTCAGTATAAAAGCTATAAAAGTCTATGGAAAGTCCATACAATTTTACAAAAACAAACGTGTGTGCACTTGTTCTTGCTACATTGCGGAACCAAAATTTCCCCACAAGGATAGTAAAACTTGACCAGCCTGTGGTCCCCACAATGTAAAAAAAAAAAAAATGATTAAAAATAGTAAATTATGTTTATATGAAATGTAACAATGCAAACAGGTTTTCTGTAAGGGGTAGGTTTAGGGTTAGGGTTGGGTTTAGTGATAGATAATATCGTTTAGTTAGTATAAAAGCTATGGAAGTCTATGGAAAGTCCCTACAATTTAACAAAAACAAACATGTGTGTGTGTGTGTACTTGTTCTTGCTACATTGTGGAACCAAATGTCCCCACAAGGATAGTAAAACCTGACCAGCCTGCGGTCCCCACAATGTAAAAGAAAATGATTAAAAATAGTAAATTATGTTTATCTGAAAATGTAACAATGCAAACAGGTTTTCTAGGGGTAGGTTTAGGGTTGGGTTTAGGGATAGACAATATAGTTTGGTCAGTATAAAAGCTATAAAAGTCTATGGAAAGTCCATACAATTTTACAAAAACAAACGTGTGTGCACTTGTTCTTGCTACATTGCGGAACCAAAATTTCCCCACAAGGATAGTAAAACTTGACCAGCCTGTGGTCCCCACAATGTAAAAAAAAAAAAAAGATTAAAAATAGTAAATTATGTTTATATGAAAATGTAACAATGCAAACAGGTTTTCTGTAAGGGGTAGGTTTAGGGTTAGGGTTGGGTTTAGTGATAGATAATATCGTTTAGTTAGTATAAAAGCTATAGAAGTCTATGGAAAGTCCCTACAATTTAACAAAAACAAACATGTGTGTGTGTGTGTACTTGTTCTTGCTACATTGTGGTGACCAAATGTACCCACAAGGATAGTAAAACCTGAAATTTTTGACATGGTGGGGACCGGCCTGCAGTCCCGACAATGTAAAAAAAAAAGATAAAAAATAGTAAATGATGTTTATCTGAAAATGTAACAATGCAAACATGTCTTCTGTAAGGGATAGGTTTAGGGTTAGGGTTGGGTTAGGGGATAGACAATATTGTTTGGTCAGTATAGAAACTATAGAAGTCTATGGAAAGTCCCCACAATTCACAAAAACAAATGTGTGTGTGTGTGTGTGTGTAGTACTTGTGAGGCCCAAATGTCCTCACTTACACTAGCTAAATTTTCAGCATCAATACTCCAGTCTTCAGTGTAACATGATCCTTCAGAAGTCATTTGACTGGTAGTGTAAATAGTGAAATTATATGAAAACCCACTAGTGCAGACATTTTATTGGTCCTTACTAGTAGAAACCATGCTTATAAATCAAGCAAAACATGTTTTGCGTATGTTTCTGTGAGGAATATCTTCAGGGGTAGGGATTTGGATAGGGGACAAAAATATAATTAACCTGATACAAAATGAATAGAAAGTCTATAAAATGTCCTCACTAATACAGTGGAACAAAGATGTGTGCGTGTTTGTGTGTGTACAGGTTTATCCTCCATCATAGGGACCAAATGTCCTCACAAGGATAGTCAAACTTGAAAACTATGTGCTGTGGGTATGTGGGGGTGTGGGTAATTGTGGTTGGGTGGATGCATGATTGTGTTGAAGAGGTTAAGAGGCATTTCCAAAGGTTGGGTACATCTTCTGTGTCTTCACACAAAAAGATGTGTTTCAGATGTGTCACTCATTCTCAGGCAACACTACAACAATGATGTCAGATATTTATTATGTATTGACAGCTCATTCACTCCACATTGATTAGTATATGTGTTTTTATTTTTTTGTACTTTTCTCAGTTGGTGAGAACATGATAAAAGTCGTTTTAAGGTATACTGAGTGATAGGAGTCCAAACACTGAAGGTGCTTTGTGTTTGTGCTGTTTTGCCAGTTATTCTTTATTTGCTCTTGGCACCCACACACACTTCCATCAGAGACTAGTTGGTGCAATAAAAAGCATATTTGCATTTTAGTTCATAATTCTGGAATCATAGAATCTATTTTTTCCCTCTGAACTTACTTCTTTTAAACTCCTCCAAGCCAAGACTACAAAACTTGAAATTCTGGTTTATCAAAGGCTGTGTACTTAGTATCAGTCTATAATCTTTTTTTTTTTTTTTTTCATATTTTGCAGATATGGGCTATATTTTGAGGTACGGCCCATGACTAATTTGGCCTATTTCTTGGGGCGGAGCGAATTTATCTATTTCTAACTAATCAGCCGTTTATAATCAACACGTTATCAACGTTAATGACAGAGAAAAGCTGTAATAGCTACTAACGTCCATTAGAGGGCACTAAAGTCACAGGATAGGAAATCCTTTTCTCATAGGTCTGTTTTTCTAGACCTCATAGTCTGGCATCAGAGTAAACGAAAAAGTGGGGAAAAAACGCCCCCTTGGGGTAAAATGACCCATACTGATGTAGATGTTGTTGCTGTTTTTTTGGAAACTACAAAAAACATATACAATTATAACAAGACATGCAAATAAAAACTAATTTGGGTTTCTGTTGAAGTACTCACCATGAAGCTTGTGGTGACATATCTGAGAGAAAACGGATTTTACAGTAAATGACCTGATTTTAAAAATAAGAAAACACGTGTTTTAAAACTTCTTGTTTTGTAGAACATCACAGTTTGATATGAGAAGCATAGATAGAGGGCATGGCTTAATTACTGTAGTTACTCTGTTCTGAACATCAAATCCTTTGTTTTCCCATCAAATGTATTCTAGCTGGTTGAATAAAAATATTTGAACTTTATAAATTACCTAAGTATTACCTTAGCATTGGGTAGCTAGTTAACTAGCCACTTAGCATCAGTTGACAATATTTTTCTAATAGGCTATTACAGTTTTTCACATTTGCTAAAACACTAAACTCCATTCTCTAAACCAAATTCCCAACAGCCTAAACCAATCTGTCAATTAAATCACTCTTTCTGCAAAACCTTAAACAAGTTTAGACAGTTTAGACACTGTGTGCAGATCTCATGCACTCTTTTTGCAAAACTCTAAACACATTCTCACTCACTAAGACACAGTTTGCTCTGTGATGAACTTGTGATGCAAAACCCTAAACACAAGAAAGCAAAAGTTAAGCACAACTGCAACACGGCTGTCACACGATAATTCAAAACATAAGAAATTTAAAATATACAAAATATAAGCCAGTTCAAAGTGCAGAGAAGGCACTTTTTTATATTATTTACTCGGACATATGTTGGTATATTCACCAAATTAGGTATGATTTCTTTCTTAGGTGTGATTATGTATGTGTGTACATACGTATATGTATATGTACATAGGCATAAATCACGGGTATGGTAACCCTAACCATAACCCTATCTGAGGTATCAAACACATCTAAACAAGTTAATCAAGGTGTTCAGGATTACTGGAGAGTTACAGACAGTTGAGTTTGATCAAGGTTGGAGTTAAACTCTGCAGGAAAGTGGATCTCGAGGGCCAGAGTTGAGAAACCCTGGCCTAGTGGATTAGCCTGGTGCCAGTCTATGCAATTATACCGGGTTCTAACCCCCTACAGATTATTACCCCCCCAAGTATTGGTAGGTTTAGGATTAGGTGTCAGGAAGCAGCTAGAATTAAGCAATCAGGTAGCAGCTTCAACAAGGGGGGTAATCATCTGGTAGGGGAGTCAATTTGCTGCTCCACGGAATGCAGACTAATAAAGTCATTCTGGAGAAATGTGTCCACAATTTCAGCGAGTAACTATAAACGTGCTTGCCAAGAGAAGCTTTGCGATGAATCTTCACTATCTGTATTAGGTGTTCTCCTGACTGCTTTGGGTCAGTAACATAACTATAGGCCATTCCTGTACTGCGGTAAGAGACAATGAGAGCTTGAGAGGGAATTCCAATGCTTTATGTATTTACACTATTCAGAAAGCTTCAATAAGAACCCTGTCATTGTAAGATGGAAGTAACGCAACACCTACAACTTTTTAACTACTTTCAAAAACACACTCGCAAACACTCTTTACACATCACACCATACAAGTCACATACAGCCAAGTAATGTAGTATTGTTTGGGAAATGAACTAGAGTAACGTTTAAATATCATGACACATGAATTACACTATTATGCTATGAGCCGTTTATCGCGCAGTGAGCAGTACTTGTGTGTAAATGGCAGACGAGCGGCTGTGTTCACAAGATGGAGCCACAGGATAATATTTATTTTACAGTTTTTCTGAAATGCTAAAACACATTTTTTTAAAACTCATTTTCTCAAAACCTTAAACACAAATCCAAAAGTTTAAACTAATTTCACAGAACCCCTGACACTTGTGGCAAAATCAAACAATCGCTTCAAAACCATTTCACCTGTACTCAAAATCAAACAAATCTTTCAAATCATACACATATTAGTCAATACTAAACACACTACATATCATTCATTAAACACTACATAAAAAAATGGAGAACACAGTGTTCAATGCATGTAGTTACCAAAAAAGAATGTTTACTGTATATAGTAATCATTTAGCAATAAAATATATATATATATTTTTCCCTCTTTTTTTTCAGTGGTATATTCACCAAATGTAGGTTCGATTTCTTTTGAGTGTGTGTGATTTTTGAGTGTGTGTATTTTTTATGTATTTCAAAATAATTACTATATACAGTATATCATCTTACAGTATATCATATCTATCTATCTGTCTATCTCTCTCTCTCTCTCTATATATATATATATATATATATGATCTTTTTCTTTTTTTACAAGATTGTTCATTTATATATTTATATATAAACTGTAAAAAAAAGAAAAAAGAAAAAGGGATCATGTCTTCATCTACATCAGCTAAAAAAAATCCTGCAGTTCTATACAAGAATATATTGAAAATACGGTGTACCACAAATTCTCTTACATTCTTCTTTTGAACTTTCCAACTAATTTTGGTGGCCACAAACATTCTTTGTTCTGCCTCTGTCATTCCATGCACACAAACATGGTCTATCACAGTAGCTATAATTTCATCTGAAAAGAAAGTTCTTGGTTTTGCTCTTCCTTGTTCTCTTCTTCCTCCACCTCGTATTCACACTCTTCTGTACCTCTCAGACTGACAGATGCATTTATGCCTTCTGTGCACTTTGAACTATCTTATATATGTCTTTGTATATTTAAATATTTAGAAACAAGTGTAAAGAATTTTTAATTACTGTGTGTAAACAATGACAACCGTGTTGCAGTTGTGCTTAACTTTTGCTTTCTTGTGTTTAGGGTTTTGCAACACAAGTTCATCATAGAGCAAATTGTGTCTTAGTTAGTGAGAATGTGTTTAGAGTTTTGCAAAAAGTGTGCATGAGATCTGCAAACAGTGTCTAAACTGTCTAAACTTGTTTAAGGTTTTGCAGAAAGAGAGATTTATTTGACAAATTGGTTTAGGCTATTGGGAATTTGGTTTGGAGAATAGGGTTTAGTGTATTAGCAAATGTGAAAAACTGTAAAAGGAGGTGTTGGGGGGTCGTATAGTTTTTTCTTTTTCAAGCATGGACCTGCATGATGCCATAAAGGGCAGAATTCCTTGTATGGGCACACACATTTGACCAGGGTTGGGGCTAGAAGGGATACAGCTATGGCCAGATTGTCCTACTGGGCATGCGCACATCAATAATGTGCATATGTGGATTACCCAGTAAATATACAAGCACTGACATCAGTGTTGGCAAATTACAGTGAACCATAATGACACCTGGTGTTTGTAAAATATATTGGAGCAATACACAACAGGTTTGCTGAGGCTGCCATCTATAGGGCGTTTTGACTATCAGTATTTTGGTCGCTGTGATTTTGCCAAGTAAGACATGTTCCTGGATCAACATCTTTTGTTGATCCTGGATCAACATTACTGTCCAAAAATATAGACTTAACCCAATCCCTACCACTAAACCTAACCATAACCATAAATTAGTCCTAAAATCAAAGGGAAATGATAGCTGATTAACAAGGGTGTAGAAGTATCAAACTGTGATCGTAAGCCTAAAACTGAAAAGTTATCCCTAAATTCTGATTGGCTGATTGAAATGTTGTTCCAGGATCAACAAGGATGTTGATCCAGGAACATGTTGTACTTGGTGAAATCACATTCACCAATGTCTATTTGATGTCTGCATTTACATCTGGAAGCTGTATTTTTTAGAGTGTTTGCTTATCTGCAATACGTCTAGGATATTTCCTATCAGATGTCAAATAGACGTCTATTAGATGTCTTTAAGATGTTCATGTTTTAGGATGTATGTAAAACTGACATCTTACAGACATCTGTCAGATGTTTGTACACAGCAGAAGCTTTCCAGATAAAGCGATCTTTAACAGACATCTTGCAGATGTACGTGTGCTATCTGGGACTGTCATGTACATTTGCTTATTCATTTGTTTAATTTGTTAGTCACACCGGCTATAGATTTTAAAGGATTGATAGATTTTTAAGGAATAAAATTGTAGCACGAACAGACCAGCCAGGGAAAATAAGATCTCTAGACATGGAAACAGCGCCGTCTACCGGTTGTAGGTTGATTTATTCCTAAATGTAGACCTAATACTGGAGTTTGTCTGTTTGTGTTTTTACATGATTTATTGCAACTACTTGACCACCATGACAAACCCTAAATGTAGGACGATATTAAACAATTACAATCTAATATATCTGAATATAAAGTAGAATGTTGAAATATTTAAAAGATTCAGAAACCTCTATTTCACAAGATCACAAGTAAATATATGTGCATATGTGGATTACCCAGTAAATATACAAGCACTGACATCAGTGTTGGCAAATTACAGTGAACCATAATGACACCTGGTGTTTGTAAAATATATTGCAGCAATGGACAACAGGTTTGCTGAGGCTGCCATCTATAGGGCGTTTTGACTGTCAGTATTTTCCTTGGGTCTGATTTGACAGTGGTGTCGGCGATTGTTTCAAGGGTGATCAAAATTACTACTTTAATTCAATCTGTCTAGCTTATAGTAGGTTTATAGCAGGTGTTGAAAGTGATTAACAACTCACTCTGATAATAATTTAGCATATGTTTTATTCCGTGTGTTGAACTTAGTCGAACTCATTTTAAGTTGAGAGCTGCGTTTTTATAAGGTGTTTTTATGCAAACAGTATTAGCCTAAAAGTCGCATAAGGAACCACAATGGGCAAGGGCGTAAATTTCATCTAACAGCATAACTGTACATATTCGTTTTACCACAACCACATATTTCCTAGGGTGACTTTAATTAAAAATGGCATATGTTATAGTCCACTTCTCACTGCTAAATGAAGTAGGGGAGAGCGGGGGCTGAAGTAACAAGGGACAAAAGTAACAAAGCTATTTTTTCTCAGAGCCCGTATTTGCTTTCCAAGCTATAGAGTTGGGGTACTTGGACTCGAGTCCGGTCTCGAGTACAATTTTTAGGCGACTCAGACTTGTCACAGAATCGGATGCATTTTAACTCAGACTTGACTCGGACTCGAGCCTTTCGGACTCGGAAAAAATGCCGAGTCCATCCGAGTCCAGAGACAGTTGACGGAAATGTCACTGACTCGATACATTATCACGAAAGTGATATTCAGTATTTGCATGTGTCTTGTCCAGCAGGCTACTTGAAAGCCGACAGGTTTATGTGCGCACACACTCAAAGCGCGCTCACAGAACGCGCCTCTCAGTCAGTGTGCGAATGTCGAGTTCTCTTTCGCTATAATATTGTCTGTTATTGCTACACACATGCTTGTCTTAGAGACTATTTATGTAAATGAAGTCGGTTTTGTCTTAAGTAAACCTGAACAGTTGGGAGAAATACTGACGCGTCACAGTATTTGATCTGTGCGTCAGATCTTAAAGCGACAGCAGCGTAAACCTGCAGCCGCCGAGCGCATCATAAATATTAATCAAACAACAAAAGAAAAAGAGAAAATCACTCACTTTTCTTGACTGAATCACTTATTAACTTTAATAAGAAGCATATTTAATGTATACAGTGAAGCTTTTGTAGTGTTTTATTTGAACATTTATTACTTCAAGAAATGTCTTTAGTAGTCTAATAGCCTTTAGATAGACCTACCTAAATAAAAATAAAAAACTAAAACTTCTATTTTTAAAAAGATTCTATTTTATTTAAAATATTATTTCATTTGTATTTTTGATTAATATATTTATTTATCCTTTTGTTTGTAAGTAATAGGCCTACTTGGAGTGTTTACTTGCCTTCCGTACATTAGTTGATTATTTTTTGCTGTATTACTATTTTTTTTTTAAACATGGTGGCAGTTTCTAGCTTCAAAGAAAAATATTTTTTCTAGCATCTTTGCAGCAATAGTTTTTATGGCTCCAAAACCACCTTGGCTGTGCATGATTTTCTAATAAATCAATGGCACATCATCAATTTTTCTTTATATAATGTAATTTACTGTAATTAATGTAACTATAAATGCATTCAAAAATAAAACAGGTGTGAGTTTGCTGTGACTTGTAGGGCTTTATACACAGTATGTGCCATTGTAAAGATTAGGTTTATCCCTCACAGCCTCATTTTCATCCAATAAAAAAAAAAATCATATAAAACCCAAAACACACACAGCCACAATCAGAAATAAAAGAGGTGCATTTTCTGCTCTTAAGATCCCATTCACCAAGATACCAACTCCTTTACCCCCCAATATGTCACATTACATATAGGTCAGCCATAACTTCTGTTACATGACTTTAAGTTTGCTAAACAGAGCATGGACACTAAGTATGAGATGTTGTAAAATCAAAAATCAAAATGGCAAGATCCACTAGAGGTTTGCTTTTCTTACATTTCAATTGACATTGCGTTTTTTTAGTTAAAAACAAAGGGTTAAAAGGTTAAAAACAAAGGTGCCCAATCTTGGTTCTGGTCCTTGGTTTAGCTCCAATTTGCCTCAACACACCTGCCATGGGTTTCTAGTATGCTTAGTAAGAGCTTGATTAACTGGTTCAGGTGTGTCTAATTGGGGCTGGAGCTAAACTCTGTAGGACACCAGCCCCTCAGGACAGAGTTTGAGCACCCCTGGGTTAAAACAATGTTAAGATACTGACAAACAGTAGTGTTTCCTATAAGTAAATCGGATTTAAATATCAGGAGTTCCTGTCGGGACGAAAGTAACACTTGTTACTTTTGTCCCCCTACAGTGACAATAAGTGTTTCTTTTGTCCCGCAGCATGCTAATTTAGTGACTTTCTGTGTCTTCATCATTTAAAAAATTACGTTTATTATAAATGTTTATGTCGTATTATACCAAAGAATATGCCAAGATTGAGGGTCAGAAAGACAGACAGAGGTCTGATTCAGCCACATGTTCATATGAGGCGGCGTTTCTGTCAGGAATATCAGTCTCAGGGCTGTTACTACATCGCATTTACCTTAGTCATATTTAGGTTTTAGCCATACCTTAGCTTTTCCTCCTCCACCTATGAATTTGCAAAGTTTCCAGATGTTTTTATTATTATTTTTGCATTATTTTATATTATGCTAATTTAATTTAATTTTCATATTGTTCAATTGTTGTTCGTTCAAAATGTTTTATAGAAATAAGTTGAATAAATAAATAAATAATTTAAACAATTCAAGTTTGTACACTCAGGTTTTTAAACATTTGATGAAATTTAATTTAATTTTTTGCAAAGATTAAGGACAAAATATGTTTGCAGTTACACATGAAGAGTTTAGATGCAAAAGCCTTTAAATCCATCTGACGTATTTCTTTAAAATGAGCATTTCTTTCTGGCTACTTTGTACAGGCTTCAATGTAAGTACTGGTACTTCTGATTGGGCTGAGGCTGGAATTTAGCGAGTTTGAAGTAAAAGTATTTAATGGACGTATACTATGTGTCAGGAACATTCACTCAGTATCATTATCTCATTTTTGACCGAGATGACTTTCAGCTGGTTTTGCATCTGATCTGAACTCTTCATATTAACAAGGTCATAGTCATGTATATTTAATAAAAAACAAGAGTAACACAAAAAAATCTAGCTTGTATTGTTGTGTTACTTTCATCCCAACCAACAGGGTCAAAAGTAACAATGTGCAACTTATGTTCAAACTGAAATTATACTGAAGTCTTTCTACATTTTTACAAAATACCACCTGGTATTAATAAACCACACTTCTAAGTTATAGCCTACAGCAAAATATATCTCTGTCTACAACTTTATCTTTTTAAAATATGTTTTTCTGAAAAGTGGTACTTTTGTCCCCGCTCTTCCCTACTCATCGGCACCACTAGAGGGTGTGGATTTAAAGGCATGGGTTATTGTAGTTTGCCTGAAGACCACCACAATGAGCTCTGAGGAACACAGTCAACTATTATACAATAAGCTGTAACACACAAACCTTCTCCAACTTCCCCAGACCGCATGTGTGTCATTGTGTTTCTGATCTCCATGGTTACAGGCCTTTGATCTCGTCCTCTTATGAGGGACACTAGTAAAAAACAGCATTCACATAGTGTCTTTGTTCTCAAGGTTCCACTGCATCAAGTACAGGTTGGCTGCAAGTACAGGCTAAACAAGACTGATTTAATCTGTGTAGGGAAACAGCTGTTTGTGGATGTGTGTTTGATAGTATCCAGACTATGAGATGTGTACAGACTGCCAGTAATTTTAAAAGACAAGCATCAGCAGCGATTTCTATAATGGCTGCTTGATGAATATTTTTTGTCTTAGAATAGAGGAACTGGTGAACAGGAAAAAAAAAAAAATGCTACATCCGCATTCACTTCTTTATTCTGTGTGAACATAATTTTCAGTACAAACAAACTGTATCTATTAAGTTTGTAAGTTAAAAAGTTAAATAAAGGTATTTTATTTTTAAGCATTGTTTCTTTGATAAGACTCTAATAAATGCTAATTTTCTATTTATTAATAATAATAATAATAATAATAATATGAATTAAACAATTTATGGCAAAAAAAAAATATTAAGTTACTACTTTTTAATTAATTAACTAAAGTTAGGTTACCCATTTTTTTTAAAAAGAAATGAATACTGTCATTCAGCACATTAAATAATTTTAAAAAGTGATGCTTTTGACTTTCAGAAAGAAATTTATTTCAAACAAATGCTAACTTTCTATTCATTACAGAAAATAAATAAATAAACAAGAAAAATAATGAAAATTTATGGCAAAAATGATTAGGTTACTACTTTTTTAATTAACTAAAATACTACTTTTTAAAAAGAAATTAATACTTATATTCTGCACATTAAATATTTCAAAAGTGATGCTTTTGACTTTCAGAATGATAAGAATTTTATTTCAAATAAATGTTAACTTTCTATTCATTACAAAGAAGAAAAAAACAAGAAAAAATGATTTCTGCTAAAAATAAATGATTGGGTTTCTAGTTTTTTTTGAGATTTTAAGTATTGACATGATATATAATATAATTATTATTATATATATATATATAATTATAAAAGGCAACGAAGAATGTCAGAACCCTTGTTATGATGTAGATTTCTTGAGTTGCACTCTTGACATATATTAATCTATTACTTTTCTTACATAATTTGTAACACAAAAATATGGTAAAATATCTATTTAGGAGTCTTAGACCTTTCCAACGATGTATAGTTTGTCATGATTACATTAGGATTTATTTGTAATATGGTGAAGTAAACTTGAAGTAAAGTGACAGTTAAAGGGTTAAGAAATCATATTAGAATGATTTCTGAAGAATCATGCGACACTGAAGACTGGAGTAATGGGGCTGAAAATTCAGCTTTGAATCACAGAAATAAACCACATTTTCAGATACATTAAGGTAGTAAACCGTTATTTTAAATTGCAATAATATTTCACAGTATTAATGATTTCATTGTATTTTTAATGCAGTCTTGGTGAGGATAAGCCCAAAAAAAATTTAAACAGAGGTCAACATAAACATGAAGAACAAAAACTGTATTTTTTCCCCCTTTTTTTTTTAGATACCCTAAATATGTGCTTCATGTAACATCTAAATTAACTGGGTTTCATTCAAGTCAACAGTTAAATGAAGTCAGAATAGATCCCTGTGACAACTAGGTTTTCACTTAAGGTTTTGCCTAAAAACCTCAATTATTTGTGGTGCTTTGTAAAATAGGGCTATAAAGCTTTCTTCTAGCTTGCATTGTGTGCAATAGGAACACAGTTGGTCTCTTTAAAGTATGGCGGTCTGAACCTCTATAGCAGGTTGTTTACAAAATACATCCATGACTTTCCTTAGTCCAGGGTTGACCACAGTAGTCAGGTATTCTGACACTGTTTACTCTCCTTTCTTTGTCTCCCTCTCACTCTCTGTGACAGGAAGTGTAAACACTGATCAAGTGTCAAAGTCCAACCCACCAATTCTCACCTCCATTAAAGAGTGTCACCTTGCATAACTTTCCCAAATACCCCCCTAAAATGGCCCATATAATTCCACTGCCCCCTCTAAAATACCAAACTCTTCTAAACTCTCCCCAGCTCCTCAGGACCACCTGCGTGGGACTCGGAAACAGGCTATCGATAGATCACACATTCCATTATTGATTTATTGAGATTAGTCCAAACATCACATTCTGTCGCCACAATGTTCACCTCCAGTGAAAATTTCACACCGTCTTACACCACTGTGTAAAAAGCCATGTAGCCGAGTGTGACAGAGGCTGTAACATATGACAACATTAACTCTTGTATTGAAGGCTGTAATGGCCATAAACCAACAGACATTACCAGATCAGACTAACATAGGAAGAAATTATTTCAGGAGAAAAGTCCTAGATCAAAATATCAGAAATATGCATTTAAAAATATAAAGAAATATAAATATACAGTATTTTTCACTTAGTAGAAAGTTTGTTTTTTCTTTATCTAGAATACACTACCAGTCAAAAGTTTTTGAACAGTAAGATTTTTAATGTTTTTTTTTAAGAAGTCTCTTCTCCTCACCAAGCCTGCATTTATTTAATCCAAATCCCAGCTAAAACAGTAAAAATGTAAAATATTTTTACTATTTTTACTATTTATTATTTTTAGCATCATTACTCCAGTCTTCAGTCACATGATCCTTCAGAAATCATTCTAATATTCTGATTTGCTGCTCAACAATCATTTATTTTTATTATTATGTTACAAAACATAATAGTAGAATTTATTCAGGTTTCTTTGATGAATATAAAGTTCAGAAGAACAGCATTTATCCAAAATAGAAATCTTTTGTAACATTATAAATGTCCTTTTTAAATAAAAGTATATATATATACTGACTCCAGGCTTTTGAATGGTATAATGTGTAATGTTACAAAAGCTTTTTGTTCAGATAAATGCTGATCTTTGGATCTTTGTATTCATCAAAGAATGCTGAAAACAAAATGTACTCAACGGTATACATTTTTTTCTTGAGCAGCAAATCAACACATTAAAATGATTTCTGAATGATTATGTGACACTGAAGACTGAAGAGTAATGGTGCTGAAAATTTAGCTTTGATCACAGGAATAATTACATTTTAATATATATTCAAATAGAAAACAGTTATTTTAAATAGTAAAAATATTTCACTTTTTTACTGTCTTTGATGTACTTTGGATCAAATAAATGCTGGTTTGGTGAACAGAAGATACTTCTTTTAAAAACATTAAAAATCTTACTGTTCAAAAACTTTTGACTGGTAGTGTACACTTTGTTTTGTTATGAAATAACCAATGTAATTAAAAATAAATATAATTATGTAAAATAGATAATGAGAATCTCTCTCTCTCTCTCTCTCTCTCTCTCTCTCTCTCTATATATATATATACAATCAATTTAATAGATCACTGTACTTATGAACTTTCTATTCGTCTGCTAAATTAAGTATTTAAATGTAAGAAATTCCATAGTATTATTAAAATTTAAGCCACTTAAAGCTGCACTAATAAATTCTGCTCTTCTGACACATTTGATGTACAATATAAATATTCCTCACACTAATTAATAATTATAAAGACGCACAGTGAAAATAGTGGGAAAATAAAGAAAATTATAGTTTCTCCACATGAATCCACATGATTGATTTTTTTCCTGGTAAAATGGTTCAAGCCTTCGACCCAAGGATCTGATTTTGGTTTCTAAGCAATCACTTTTCCAAAAAAGCAATCAAGTCACCTCATTAGTCTTTAGTTCCATCCATGTTCTATTGTTGCTCCTGATGAGCAGACGAGAATGAGACAAAGAGCTAGAAGGATAATGGGACATTAGTTGCATGGCCTGAACGATCGTGACAACGGCCCAGTGTTTTTTAAACCCTGCAGCCCTACAGAGAGAAATCAAGCAATAGCAATTGAAATAGCAATTGGTCCTGTTGAAAATGCTGGACCATCAAGTCAAGGTGGGGTCAAACGGTGTCAGACAGCCCCAATACACAAGACATTTACTCGCTGATATGTCATAGTAACATTTCTGTTATTTTTATACTATGATATGGGAAATAAAAGTCTGCTTAATATCAGATCTCATGTTTCCCTCTTACTGCATCTTGTCAACATTTTATCATACAAGATGTTGGGAAATGACAATATCATAACTATGGTGTGACTCACAGCTTTGAAACTGCTTGTGTTAAAACAAAATAATATATGTGGTTCAAAGCTATAAATCTCTTGAAAAGTAGCTAATAAATAAGGAAAGGCGCAATCAGATTTCGAAATAATCAGATGCAAACAGCATCAAGAAAGTAAGTATAGTATTCCACTTTCTATGTAGGCAAACAAAAATACATCATGGGTACAATAAGACACCTGCAGTCAAGTTATGATCTAACAGTGAAGTTTTGCTGGTGTAACCTAATGCAATTTGGTGAATATTGGTGCAATTTTAGATGAAGGACACCTTTTTTAACCTTTTTTTCATGACTCGGCTGAAATGTGTATTGAAGCTAGACGCAGGTTACCTGGTCGTCCAGTCAAACTGCTAGAAACAGTAAAGGTGAGATAGATAGACCAATTTGAATTGTTTCTCCTTGATGACCCTGATGGTCCTACCAGAGTGAATAGTAACGGGATGGTCCATTCTGCAGTATTATGCGACTCCTGCATGTGTACAGAAGTTATCTTGATGCCTATTGACTGAGGTGAGATAATCAGGTGAGGTAATTGGTCAGTTTTCACCTCTGAGGTAATAATCTTAACGTCACTTGCTAAATAAAACACTAAGCATTATATCCCGACAATAAAACCTATAGCAGTTTTTAGTAAAACAGAGATGTCTTTAACAGTACACTGAAACTGTAACATGTTAAACTCATAATGCAGTCTAGTAAACCCTATATGGAGGTGCTCAACTTGGTGATATTTCAAAAGTTAAAGAGAAATTAAAATAATATTTCTCTAAACTACATGAATTTATGAACTCTTAAAAATAAAGGTTCCAAAAAGGGTGTTTTAGCAGTGATGTCATAGAAGAACCAATTTGGTTCCTCAAAGAACATTTCCGTAAACAGTTCTTGAACCAGTCTGAAGAACAGTTTAAAAATGTAAATTAAAAAAAAAACTTTTTTGACTATAAAGAACCTTTTCTGCATTTGAAAAGTTCCATGGACATTCAAGGTTCTTCATGGAACCATCAATGCCAATAAAGAACCTTTATTTTTAAGAGTGTAATCACTACTAGCCAGAATTGGCCACATTTAAAACTAATCAAAATAATAAAACTGAACAAAGTGAGATTTGAAGACAATTGTCTTATTCTACACATCAGCATTTTTAATGTCAGAAAATATTTTAACTAAAGGTTTGATGTGACAGCTTTGGGTGGTGCGCTCTTTCACTTTTACAGAAAAAGGATGTTGTTGAAGGAGGGGCAACCTGTACTTCACTATGACTATGAAAAGGACCACCAACACAAAAAAAAGCCCATCAGTGTATTCACTGTCTGGCTCCAATACACAAACCAGCACTCATCCTCGTTTTTTGTCAATGTGTGAGCATAGCAACACATTCGGTCATTGAAATCATAATTATATATCATAAATGATGCATTATAAAACCATGTTCCTCAATTAACAGAGGAACAAGCAGACCATCAGAAAATGTACAAATGAGATCCTGTGAGTTCATATGAATCAGCAAAAACATAAAACAGTTCAGAACTGCTATTAGATTATGTTGGGAAGTTCAATTCTTAGTGGTTCAGTTATGTGAAGTGATGAATTATGAGTTACGTGGTGAAGCGCCACAGTGGTGACTTTGAAGATCTGGTGAGAAATATGACAATGAATGCATCTCTACCACAGTAAATCATGTGTCATGGTGCAGGGAGCATTTTCAGCTGCTCGTAAACCGTAAAAAGTTATTTAATTAGTATAAGAGAATATGGCAGAATGGCTTGCTTCACACAACTGAAAAGTTGTTATGAGAATCGATTAGATGTTATTTTTCCACAAGAAAATGATCTGTCTACATGGTGAAGACAACCAAGAAATGACTTTGGAACAAATCTATCAGGTTCATGTTTTGTTCTGGTCATAGACCAGATCTGAATCCTATCCACCTTATTATTCAACGCGGAAGTAAGCTTATGGGCGAGACTTCCGGTAGCCGCTATAGGGAAATAACAAGTAGAATAACAATGTAAAACTGTTTGCACTACAAACCAGTGTTCATAACTAAGATAATACATTAAAATAGTATATTAAGACACACAAATTTTTCATATCGATCAGCAAAATGAGCTGTTTTAAAACGAGCTCAAAATAGTTGGACGTGAATGACGCCTGAAGCCAGACCTATAAGATTTACAAGTAAATGAAAGTTCACAGACAATATTAAAACAGTAAATAAAGGTATATCCATTTCTTTCTTTTAATGACAAAAAGAAAGCCCCCTATAACTGCACATAATGGCCAACAGTGCAAACACTGCTGTCCAGATGTGCTTGCTCAAGATTCAGACGTGAGGACTAAACGGTAATATGTAAACACCGCCTCGCGCGGCGTGATTCCTTTCTTTCAAGCCCGTTCGGAGAAACATGTTAACAAACAAGGAAAACTTGGTGTAGGTGGTGGGACGCTGAGCTGCTACGGGTGCAGAAGCGCGCTGTTTGCGCTGTTCATTAGACGCGTTGGTGTCAGGTGCGCTGCTGTAATTAGAAAACGCGCCGGTCAAAGGAAGAACTGTTTAACTGTGCTTTAGCAAGTAATCTGCACTGGACTTGTCTTTTAGCAATGAGCACGTAGAGTTTGCAGAGCTGACTATAATCCTCCCTTGAAAGAGCGCGTCTTTGTTCTAAAGCAGTGTTAGAAAGCAAATCACTTCCTTTAGTGAAGCCGCTGCTTTTCATCTGTGGCGTTTCATGTCCTAATTGAGAGCTAGTAATGGGGACTCCCTCTTTACATAAGTGATTTCCTCCCATCACTGGTTCTCAAAATCAGGCTTTGTTCAGACATGAATTATGCTCCAGACACACAAAAACATGCCCATGCTTTATTTTCACGCAAGTAATAATGAATTTAAAAATGTTAAGTGACAATTTCAGGTTATTTTACGTTATTTTTAGGGGAACAAAGGCAAATTCTAATTCTGAAAGGCTGCAATTAATAATCAGATTATAAACGGATTTTCCGCAAGTTAGAAGTTCAAATACTTTAGAAGTTTATACAAAGTCCAGTGATTTTATATGTGACCCTGGACCATAAAACCAGTCATAAGTGTTATTTTTCAAAATTTAGATTTATATGTATAAATAAGCTTTCTATTGATCTATTATTTGTTAGAATAGGACAGTATTTGGCCGAGATATTTCAAAAATCTGGAATTTGAGGGTGCAAAAAATCCAAATATTAAGAAAATTGCCTTTAAAGTTGTCCAAATGAAGTTTTTAAGCAATGCGTATTACTAATCAAAAATTAATTTTTGATATATTTACGGTAGGAAATTTATAATATATTCTCATGGAACATGATATTTACTTAATATCCTAATGATTTTTGGCATAAAAGAAAAATCAATAATTTTGACCCATACAATGTATTTTTGGCTATGGCTACAAATATACCCGTGCTACTTAAGACTGGTTTTGTGGTCCAGGGTCACATATTTAAATATACACCAATTAAATATAATTGCTATATATAAAAAGTATATAATATATAAAACATTTTTTGGTGATCATATAGGCTTTTGCAAGTTTTATGTATGTATGTTTTCGAAGAGATATATAAAAGTTGCATGTCATTGCATAAGCAATGTAATGCTTTTGTTAATGCTATCATTAAAGTTTCTACTCTGCGTGACAGGCTGTTATGCACGCTTCATTTCGCAATTTCAGTATAGTGTAATTCTATCCGTCCTAATTATTCTTTAAACGATGTCAAAAAGAAAATGGGGGCTGAAGGAGTTACAATTCAGAGAAGCTTAGAGGTCACGTATCACTATCTTATTCGGTGTACTTCTGCAGCGGAAATTTACAAAAGATTAGCTGCTCATCGGAGTTACTCGCCTGACACTAAGTAAAATCAGCGGGCTTCGCACTCGGAGTGAGAAAACTGAAGCCCAGGTGCGGCAAATCTCCTCTCCAATTTTCGGGCAACACCAAAACTGACAAAAACACAATTGGCACAAGGTGCAATACACGCCAGCGCCTGATTGAGGGAGGAGAACTGATCAATGTGTTTACATGAACCACAGTAGAAGAGATCTCACTATTATACCTACTTTCATTTGACACCTCAAAACTGAAACTGGAAGTGAATTCTGACATTATCCACAACACATAGGTGTGAGGCTACCGTGGTCTGCGCCCGTAAAGCATCTTTTCATCATTATGCCATAACAACATCTTAGTTTCAATCTAATTAACTTATCACAATCATTCTGTCCCATTTAATGAGTTTCAGCTCGTCTCGTTTTTAATCAGTAAACAACATCAAAGTGGTTGAAAAGTGCACTAATCAGCAATAAGTTTTTGAAATTTGTGTGAAAAATGTGAATTAGTTCACTAACCACGATTCAAACATTAAGACGACAATCTGGAGTCGTAAAGACTGGCATAAAGATGTACGGGCTGAGTTCTAATGTGATTAGTAGTTTTTTCCCCTTTCTTTGGCCTCTGAATGTGAGGGTATTTGTTCCGCTGTGTGCTGCATTCGGCGGTACCCTTTGAATACGTGAAATAAGATGATTTGGGTAACATCAATGCACTCTCACAGGACAAATAAGATGATTTGGGTAACATCAATGCACTATGGCGCACAGCCATACAGGAATTTGTAGTAAATCTGGACCTCCTGGCTCTCGGCTCTTGACCCCCTCTCTGTGTTTCTGGGCTACCTCCGGGGGCATGTAGTGCAGAGGGCCATTAGGATATTTGACAATCTCAGCTTGTTACAACTCCATCAGTTAATTGGATCCCTTGTAGAGCCGCTCGTTTGACTCATCTGCCACTTAAAAAGACAAAGGCGCGCTGGGGGTCGTTCACACCTCGCGCCCCTGAGCAGGTATAAAAGAGCCGCTGTCTCTCCAAGCTTCATTCCACTCCGCTCTTCACAAGGTCGAGAACACCTCTACTGCGGATAACTTTTAAGCAGCTTTTTGGACTTTTTACCCACCCAAACAGAAGCCATGCAGATGCCTGGAAGAGCTTATGAAACCTATCGACAACCAGTTCGTCCTTTCCACCCGGACTATGCCACTTCATCTAAACCGAGCATAGGGAAATCCTTCACAATCGACGCGTTGCTTGCAAGGCCTGACCATACAGAGCGAGCCAGGACAAGTGCGTATCGGAACGTATCCAATCAAGCGCCAGTCTCGAGTTCCACTCTCCCATTTGCGGCACAAGTGTACTCGCAAATGCCACACTTTGCATACAACCAGAGTGTCATGCACACGCAGACTGGATATCCCGTCTTCTGCTACCCGCCTTACAACTACCAGACATCATGCCGTGGGGCTATGTACGCACAAGGTATGTATATATGACAGTGGAATACGTTTTTGAAGATATTTACTAAAATAATATTATAATGCCCTAACCAATGCAACTTTTCTCACGCACAGATGCTGTACTTGCCAAAGCAGCTGTCCACTCTCACTATAAACACAAAGCTGGAAAATCAAAGCGAATGCGCACAAGTTTTACCAATGAGCAACTGTCCAGACTGGAGAAGGAGTTCGCACGGCAGCAGTATATGGTGGGATCAGAGCGCTTCCTCTTGGCATCTGCTCTCCAGCTCACTGAAGCACAGGTAAATAAACATCAGTTATGATACACAGTTAGGAATGCATTTATATTAAATATAGCCTAAATATCGAGCCCACACGGATCAGACGCTAAACGTTCTTTCTTCTTGCAACTCCAGGTTAAAGTTTGGTTCCAGAACAGACGCATCAAATGGAGAAAACAGAGTCTTGAACAACAACAAGCCAAACTAGCCAAACTGGGACTCGCCGTGCCGCCAAAGAGCCCCGGATCTCAGGGCAGAGAGGATGAGGAGAGAGATTTCACAGAAGAGTCTGATGTGGACATTGATATTGACGATTCACTTCAAGACTGAAAAAACCAAACAAACACTCGATGTTACTTTTATGCAGTGTGTTTTTGTACATATTTGATTTTCTCTAGATGACACAGCCTTTTCTATTTGTACAAATATTTAATTAATAGATTTATATTTAAGGTGTTTCTCTTACACACCAATGCTCTTATAAGGGTATCTTTGTTTCCGTTAAAACGTTTGTATATGAATGAAATAAAGGAAATATATTTTTAAAATTGAATTTATGTTCTTTGTTTTGTTTTGAAGTTGTAATTTAGGATGTCTCCAAAAAAAAAAAGACTATCTCAAATATGAAAAAAAAAAAATTGTTACGTAAGTATTTAGTAGTACTAAAAATATTTGGTTACATTAAAGTAGATATTATTGCAATATTGGGATAAATCGCAATACTCAAATAGAGTAAATAATGCGATGCATTAACTTCTGGTTCAGTAAATTATTTTCACATATACTTGGAATTTATGTTGACACTTGCATACCAATGCATACAAAATACCTTACTCAGCAGTAATAATACAAAATATTATTGATATAATAAATTATAACATTAAAGTATAAAGATAATATCTAAATTCATACACAGTAACTAAAACAATTGAAACCATAAGCTTTATTATATTAGTTAATTTGCAGATGACTTATTTATTTATAGTTTCAGGCATTTTGCCACTCTTCCAAATGTGAAATTATGTTTATTTTGCAACAAACTGCATAATTTAAAAGACATTGACTTTTACATTTATAACTGCAATAAAAACAGGAAATTAGCATTAATAACAAAATGATCTCTACAAAAAAAATCTCAACTATAATGAGAACTCCAAGGGTCAAACGACGAACACAATTAGACTCATTTGGAACTGTGTCAACCTTGCTGATGCGACAAAGTTGGATGAGACGACAAAAAAGAGCTTATCTGACTTCCAAGGGCAGCTGTTGGAGCCAGGTAGTGTGTCTCTCCATTGTAGACAGAGCCTTTTAGACATGGTTGTGTCTTCTTGTTGTCTCTGCTCCACAGCAGACTAAGACATAAAGCCCGTTAGCATGGCGGCTTTGTGCAGTGGCTGGCCTAATAGTCTTGATAAGGATGGATTAGTAATCCTGCTCTAAGAACACACTGATTACTAGTTAACAAACTCGTCACAATGTTTCTGTTCCACTCTCTTAATCCAGTTAAGCCCTATAAAGGCAAGAATACAGAAAGGCCAAAAGAGTCTATTCAATGAATAATGTTTAGTCAGAGAATATGATTATCAAAGATGAGGGAAGTCACCTTTTCAGACTGTTTCACCCTGTATGCAAATAAAAATTCAGTCTGAAATAGAAAGCATTTTATCTTTATGCTGCATGTACAAAATGCATATATAATTGTTATTACAATCCAAAATCAGATAATGCATACATTTCTGAATAATAAAAATGTACAGTAAAGAAAAATGTATTTATTTATGAGAGTTTACAGGAAGATTTCTTAGCTGCAACACTCATTATTGGCCCACGGGTTCCATTTCACATGATTACTGGCTTTAGAGAAGAATAAAGCCTATTATAAGAGCACTGTCATGGAGACCTCCTTTCCTTAATCCTAAATCCTCTCCAAACAGATACTTCTGGAAGCTCTCTACAACAAGCAACACATAAAGAAAGATAAAGAGAAAAGTAAGAAGCTGAAAAAGGGAGAAATGGAACATGCATCAATCTTCTGCTGCCATCTCTCTTCCTCTGTTATTTGACTGATTTCCAGGCGTGTGTGGATTTATGTGTTTGTTTATGTACAGACAGACTTTCTGTGATGTGATCTGGTGTAATCTCGCAGTAGGCCAAGATGTCCAACAGGGAGGGGGACCCTGGGAAAAGCCACAGGACAGAAGCAGCAGGAAAAGGGGAGGAGAGCTCACCGTTCCAATTAGTCATCTCTCACCCCCACAAGCCACCTTCAGGGGCTCCGTGTGCCCCCCACTGCTAGTATTAGCACAGTGTCTCACTGATTCAGAGATGCATCATCCTCTTATCTAACACCCCTTATCTTACAACAGCTCCCTTCATCCTCAGAACACAGATTTAAACCTTCGGATCAAGAGATGAAATCGGTTCATAAGCACAAACAAACAGGTGAAATCCTTAACACAGACAATAATGCAGCGTCTGTAAGCCTGTATTGAAAAACTTCGACTTTACTTCAGTGTCCACATTAATTGATTTTACACAAGACGAATTATTATTATAACAACCTAAATACATTAGGTTACACAAAAAGCTAACTTTAAAAGTTAGATCAGGTAGGAATAGCTAATGTAGGTGCTTCAAATATGACAAACTAAGAATAATTACGCGATTCTCGCCTTCAGTGTAGAGAAAACATTCTTTTGCCACTAAACAGCTAGCAAAGTAGCACAAGATTAGAGTATTTTAGCGTGGAAACGTAAAAACGTTCAATTTTGCATTTTATTTGCAGCGAAATGTGCGTCCACTCCATCTAATGGTCATTAACATTAATCACCAGCGTTTGAAGTACACGAACGCTATTGTGTCTTTGTGAAAGGTTTAGTATGTGAACACAATGACTTCTAACGCGTTGACTGAAAGATGGATTGAAAGGAGCACAAGGCGAGGCCCTACTTTAAACGAGCACTTTATGCTAATGCGACGCCCTGTGCAACATTTCAATGAGGCTTTTTACTCAGGAAATTGAGCCGTTCCTGTTTTCCCAAGCTTTCAACGACAACAGCGACCATTAAAACCGACGCAAGTGCAATTTCAAGTCAAAGACAATTTCGTGGGCAGAATGTGCGCAGCAGGAGATTCCCAGAGTAAACACCGAGAAAAGAGTTACATTTAAATTAATTTAACTCGACTGTTTATATCAGTATTCAAAGTAAGAGAAAGATAGGAGTAAATGACTGCAGGTGGCGAACTGCTTGACTTGTCACACAGGTGGCAGTAACGCATATGTTTGTGACTTTTCCCAGCTCGTTCAGATCGAGTGAAAATCTGCAGCTACTTAATGAGAACAGATTAGCTAAACACACTAAGGGCATAGGAGACAAAATGGGCGATTAGTTGTTTCAACTGGAGAAAGTGTGAGCCCCGACCGAACACAGTTTGACAAGACAGATCTGCTTTTCTGTTAAAATAGCGAAGCTTAAAAGCATCAAGTCCCATACTTTTCACAAACTGTCACATTTTGGTCATTTCGAACTTATCTCTTGTTGTTGGAGTTTATAGCATTCAAAATCTGGCATGCTTGTGGCATACTTGTCAATTTAGGGGGCATATTGTCACAATATGGGTTATGCTCACAGTGAAACAAGCCATTAAGCAATTATTAAACTATTAAACATTAAATGTTTATGCAACAAACTGCATAAATAGATAGAGATAGAGTTGAGGTCAAAAGTTTACATACACCTTGCAGAATCTGCAAAATGTTGATGTATTACCAAAATAAGAGGGATATCATTTTGTTTTTTATTTTAGTACTGATCTGAAAATGATATTTCACATTAAAAAAATACGTTTACATACAGTCCACAAGAGAAAATAATAGGCCTAGTTGAATTTATAAAAATGACCCAGTTCGAAAGTTTACATATACTTGATTCTTAATACTGTGTTGTTACCTGAATGATCCACAGCTGTGTGTGTGTTTTAGTAATAGATGTTCAGGAGTCCCTTGTTTGTCCTAAACAGTTAAACTGTCCGCTGTTCTTCAAAAAAGTCCTTCAGGTCTCACAAATTCTTTGGTTTTTCAGCATTTTTGTGTATTTAAACCCTTGTCAACAATGACTGTATAATTTTGAGATCCATCTTTTCACAATGGGTTCAACTATTAGGTTCAAACGCTCGCTGATGCTTCACAAGGAAAAACAATGATTAAGAACCAGGGATGTAAACTTTTGAACAGAATGAAGATGTGTACATTTTTCTTATTTCGCCTAAACATCAATTTTTTTTCATTTAGTACTGCCCTTCAGAAACTACAGAGGTTACTTACATGTGTCCCGGAAGACAAAATACATTAAATGCATCGTGTTTCCTTAGGAAGCATTAGTGGTCATTTAAAACTTCTGTAATAGTTGCATATGAGCCCCTCAGTTGTCCTCGGTGTTAAAAGATGTATCTCAAAATCATAGTCACTGTTGGAAAGGGTTCAAATAAAAAAGAATTTGTTGCACCTGAAGGGTTTTTCTGAAGAACAGCAGGCAGTTTAACTATTCAGTACAAACAAAAGACTCATGAACAACTATCACTAAACAAAAACAACAACAACAACACAGTATTAGGAGTAAAGCATGTAAACTTGACGGGGTCATTTTTATAAATACAACTTTATGTAAACGTATTTTATGTGAAATATCTTATTCAGGTCAGTACTAAATAAAAAATAGCATGCATTTTGCCTGATCCCTCTTATTTTGGTAAAATAATTAAAATTTTTCAGATGCCAAGTCTGTGTAAACTTTTGACCTCAACTGTACATACTTACTTGTTCTGAGATCATAGTTCAACCTTTCAGTTCAAAGTGTGATTCTGGTGCATGGGTTTCCCCAACAGCTATAGCAAAATATGATACTGTAATTTAAGTTCACAAACATTCTAATTTCTAATTTGTGTAATTGGACTTTTTACATAATACATTATTAATATATATAATAATATATAATAATACAGTTATTAAGATATAGTGTGATAACTAGCCCCGTTCTCCTCTATGATCAAGAACAAGTTGTACAGTATCACACTTCTTGTCTCACCAAAAGGCCCAACCACTTGAGAGCCCCATAGGGCAGAATATATTATTCACATAATAATAAATTATTGTGTTGAAGTCCTCCTTCACTATTTTTTTGAGTCCAAAACTCAGTTTTTCTATTTTCTGCTTTTAAAGTTACTTTCTAAACATTAATATAATATAATATAATATTTAACACATTCATGTAAGTTAGTCAAATTCATGGTTATAAGAATCACAAACAGCTAAACAAATGTATGCGTCATCATGTTTCAACATATGTTTGTCCTTATAAAAATAGAAAATTATAAACTTTAGACAAGTATACCTTTAACATATTAACTTTAATTTTAAAGTAGTAAATTTAGTTTGCCCCACTGCATGGAAATGTCATGGTAAAGGCCATCCCTGTGTCTTGAGCAAAGGCAGAAATCCCAAGGAGAATATGCAGGTTTAGGTTCATAATTGCCATCAGTGGGTTTCCCCTGACTTCAAAGAAAAATATCTGATCATGTTATCTTGTTGCAGAAAAGGAAACCCTGTTATCTGTAACCAACAGAACATGATTCATGCATTCTGTTACTATTCAAACAAAACGTTTCTCTTTCCAGAAGTAATCTAGTTTGAGCATCTAAACAAACCATAGTATGAGTAATTATTACCTGGCCGTATCTCCCACAAGCCTTTGAATAATTAAGGGTAGCATAAGAAACCCCAGTGTTTGACAGATGAGCTGACATAGGTGGAACGTTTCTTTTCCAGTCATTATTTTCTGCCACTAAACCTGCTTTACACAAATCTAGAAAACATGATATCTGGAAAAAATTAATTTTGGTCATTTAAAGGTCACAACAAATGATTCAGCTTCATTAACTATTAATTGTTTAACTTTTTATATTTACAAAGAAGGCCTGACAGAAACACAAAAGTGTTAAAATGATTTGAGTTTTGTACCAGAAACATACCATAAATATAAACAATACTCAGAGTATTAAGATCATGTCTGAATTATATTTCAAACCACATCTGACATTTTGTAGAGCCACAAATTGACCATGAAGAATATGATAAATCAGTCCAAACTTGTATCTCTATAAATGTTCTTCAGTGACTCAATGTTCCTTTTCAAACCACACTAAATAGCTGCATTGTTTAGGTCTTATTATAGTGCATATTAACAATACTCAGTCCAGATACTGACTCCTCAGGCTCCCTTCACTGTCAGAGACATTCAGCAGCTCCACCACTTCATCTCCGTCGGTGTCCTCCTCTTCCTCAGCCTCCCTGGATGTCTGCAGCTCGCCTTCACCCTTCCCTCCTAGCTCCAGGTAGCCTTTGGCAGGTGGGTTGGCGCTTCTGCTCCAAACCCCAGCGTCAGTCCTATTCTTGGCAGCTTGGGCCGCAGAGGTCCGATCGTCCCAAATTGAGGTTTGCATGGTGCTGTCAGCTTGGTCTCCTGATTCACTGCTTTGAACCCCAGCATAGGGAGCCACTCCAACTGTAGACTTACTGGAGCATAGCCCCATGTGTCCTCCTTCTGTGTCGTTTTCTGTATGAGGAGAGTTTCAAATATACAGTCTCCTTCTGCATTAAGACTTCTCTTTGTATATGAAAGCAGCTAATGTTGCACTCACTTCTCATAGTAATCCAGAAAAAGGTTGTTGGGAAGCTATTTTAGTATTTTCTGCTCTCAGCTGGTTTGAACAGAAGTCTTTGTTTTAACACTTCAACAGGATCTGAAGAGCTCTTAACTTCACATGTCCCAGCAGCCTGCCTGGCACACACATATGCACTTTTAGAACCACAAAAAGTTTATTATGTGATATATTAATAGATAAACACACAGAGCTGAGCAAGGCTTATTGATAGTAACATTTGGTCTCTATATCTATATCTCTTGGAGATAAGTCACACACAATAGTCAAAACACTGAAATAAACAGTCAGCACTAGAAATTAATTATCTGTTAGCTTTGATGTATGATAAAGATTCTGACAGCTTTGTAATTTTAAAATCACTGTATATTAGTGGTACTCATTCCCAGGGACATGAAATATTAAATAACTTCCTCTGATGAATGAAAACGAGACTAATTCATATCAGGTATCGCAGATGTATCACTAACAATTTTGTGTTATTGTATTGGAACGTATATTGTAAAAACAAACAAAAAAAGTCTTCAATTCTTGTTATTCTTTGTAAGTATCTGAGATATTTACTAGTATTTCTGAGTGAAAATTGTAAAATCCAACACCATTTTTTTCAGGACATGCTCATGCCAAAACTTGGGTTATCTTTTCCATGTGTATATGTATTGCCACATTAAAGTTAGTCTGTTTTTTTGGTTTTTTTTTAAGATTATTTTTGGCATTTTGCCTTTGTTATGATAGGACAGTGGAGAGCTGACAGACATGAAGTGGGAGAGAGAGGAGGCGGGATTGGGAAAGGTTCTCTAGCTGGGATTCGAACTCAGGCCCCCCGTAGCGCAACAGCGTTATATATTAGTACATTGCCCACAAGGCTATTAGCGCCGACTTAAATATAGTCTTAAGGCCCATTCACACCAAGAACGATAAGTTCTAAAAATCGTTTCAAATTTAACAGAATAGCAGAGTTCACACCAAGACTATAACGATAACCATACAGGGGAATGATATGGTGGGGATCACTTTTAGAACGATTTTTTTTTACAGCTGATGAACGATAAAACACCGAGAGCTAATCAAACTTCATTCGAATTTAAAGGGCTTGCGCATTTGAAATAGCAGACGACATTGTAGAAAACAGAGCAAACAGAGAAACATAAAACATAAAATTACCTCAGGAATTTAGCGCTAGTTTGGACAACACTGTCTTGCCTCATTTTAAGTTGCAGTAGGAAAGAGTACGTATTGGTTTTATTCCATTACATTGACTAGGTTAGAGATCAAATAGTTTTGGGGAGCGCGGGGCACAACCTAACACTTCTCCGTTTGTGTAAATCCACGTGGGGTTCAGAGTATAACTTTTTTCTCCACGTTAATTGCACACTTGTCTAGTACAAATATGTCGCTTTGTTTCATAATTACAGTGTATACGTTTTTCGTTATTTACCTCAAAAGAAAGGAAGTGAAAAGTGACAACATGCCCCGTATATGGGGTACATTGTAACATTGTATCATAGCTATTAAACTATTTCTTGTTATGATGTTATTTATGTTATGATCTTGTTATGACATATAGCAACTGCGCTCATGGTGACCCGAGTTCGATTCCCGTCTCGAGGCTCTTTGCCGATCCCGCTCCCCTCTCTCCTCACAGCTCTTTCCTGTCATCTCTCGACTGTCCTATCACAATAAAAGGCATAAAAAGCCCAAAAATATAAGTTAAAAAAAAATCTGAATTTGTGATGACTGTGCTTTAATTTAAATTATTACACAGCTCAGACTCTTTCGGGGCAACTTAAGTCAGTGCTATATGCTTGATCATTTTTTTTTTTGATGCTTGATCATTTTTCTTTTGATTAGCTAATAAAATATTAAAGCTTAATTCAATATTATGTGTACAATTTCTTAATTCTGTCATCCTGGTATCGTGGACTTGCTCTTTTGTTTCGTACAAACGCAGCTGCTGCCTTTTCTTTTGTTTTTTGTTTTTTTGTACATTGTAATGATTATAAGATAACTAATAAACTAGTACTACTACTTAATGATTTATGTGGTTAAATGTTGTGCTTGCCGTTTGCTAGCACCTGATTTCTCCGTGGAAACTTTGCGTTCAAATATTTCAACTCAGATCAGTGTTTCGTGTCTAATAATTTTGACACGAAACATCTAAATAATATATCAAGCAGCTGTGTAATAAGTGAGATAATGAACATTCAGCCAGTTGTTATTGCAAAATAAAGATGTATATTATCCCTTACTTATTATAATCTTAATTCAAGTGATAAAGGATTTTGAAAGTCTGATAGTAATCAGTGTTGAACGCTACTGTAAGGTTAACTCTGCCTGGTTTAATTGTTTATTATATAACTAACAAAATAACTAACAGTTGAAAATATAAGAAATTTAGAAAAGTAATTAAAAGTAATAAGTTGCATTACTTTAATAAAGTAATTGAGAAGTTACACTACTTATTACATTTTAAATGAAGTAACTTGTAATCTGTAACCTATTACATTTCCAAAGTAACCTTCCCAACACTGCGATTAACCCCGAGTTAGTTTGTGCCTCGCGCACCCCTACGCTAGATTCACTGTTTAGATCATAGACATATATAGAGAGTAGACGCCGCATCGACCGATACTCCCTACTGGGGCTGACGAGACGTGGGGCCGCCATCTTGGACCGGTCACCCGCTCCACTCAGTGTAATCTGTTTGGCAGGTGTAATGAGCTGTCAACGCATTTAATTAATCATACCTCACGGAATACCGAACTGATTTTCACGCAGTTTTTTTTTGCTGCAAAGGTCATAAATGTAGCTGTGATACATGACACATGGTTTGGCGTATTTTAATATTGATAGTGAGCTTAACAGTAATATAATGAATATCTCCGTTCCTGTGATAGTATTGGGTCTTTTAAGAGGGTCTAAAGACTTACAGCATGGACTTAGTTCATTAAGCACTTCTAATGCGTTATGGTTTGTATAGTTTTATTCTATTTTCATTTGGCTGTTTATTAATTTGACATTGTTGTTCATTACTGATATTCTCCTTAATGTAGTCTTACCATACTGTTATTATATTTTGCTTGAATTGACATTGTTTATTATTGCTGTTTTCCCTCATTTTCATGGTTTATTTCATTATGCTATTGACTGAATTGACGTTGTTCATTTTTGCTATTCTCCTTATTAGCTATAATCTGACCAACATCTCAATCTGTTCCCTGTTAAATTTAAGTATTATATTGTTTTGTATGTATGTCACTTTGGACAAAAGCGCAACCATAACCATATGAGGTGTAGGCTGTGATAGGAATTTTGCAAATCACACATTATAAATATGATAGAGAAGCAGAAACAGTGACAGTAAAGGTATTTTAATAAGTTGAAGAAACACTATATGAATATTACATTAGAGTCTACTTGGAGTATTTCATTCTCTCTCGCTCACACACACACACACACACTAAACACCCTGAAAAAGGACTGTTTTGCAGAGCTTTTTTCTCGTGCTCCCTTTCTGAAGTTCAAGAGAGGTGAGCTTGGCAATGTGGTGCAGCCTTATCTTATGTTCAGGCATGTTCTCTCACTTCTGCTGCTGCTACGCGATGTAATCAATTATGAGTATGCCCGGTCCAAGATGGCGGCCGCATTTCTCGTTTCCAGCAGCCAATGCGGCGTCTATCTCTATATATGTCTATGGTTTAGATGCGCTCGAAACGTGCGTGCTGCGGACATCTGCTGGTTGAAGTCGTGTAAATGCAACAAAAACAGACAGTTGTTGTTCACTGGTAGACGCAAATATAGTTATTGTTGTATTTATAGTTATTGTTATCGTTCTTGGTGCGAACGGGCCTTTTATCAGCGTTAGGGATAACACATTACAAGTAACGCGAGTTGCGTAATCAGATTACTTTTTTTCCAAATAACTAGTAAAGTAATGCATTACTTTTTAATTAACATGAAATTATCAGAGTTTTTTTTTGTAAATAAGTAGCGCCAGGTACTTTGTTTTACCACTGACTGATTGACAGCTCTCCTGCTCCCATGTTGAGGGAAATCGGGAGTAAGTGCATAGGGGAACTCAGAATATGTGGCAAATAAGCAAAAATTCATGTTCATGTTAAATAACACATATATCCTTTACATATTACTTTACATAAAAAGTAACTAAGTAGCATAATTAGTTACTTTTTTAGGGAGTAACGCAATATTGTAATGCATTACTTTTAATAGTAACTTTCCCCAACACTGGTCTTAATAATCTGGAATTGTGAAGACGAATGTAAAGACAAATGTATGAAGGAAAAGTAATTAAATTGAAGCTGAAGTGTACTTTATTTGATGGTTAATGTTTTTCTCATATTAGATTAATTATACATCAAACCTCTAAAGCTGCACTGGCCCAACCAATGGTGCGAGTTTAGGGCTAAACTTTCTGTTTCTCCAAACAATGGAAGACAGGGGAGGAAACCTGTTTGAAAACAGCTGTCATTTCTAATAATAATCAGTTTTGTCTTTTTTTTTTTCTTTTTTTTTTTTACACCTGCAATGTTTTGTACACCAAGATTTTTGTACTTATTTGTAGCTATGTCAGAATCATCTTTTAGCATTTAGTGAGTCAGTCAGGCTGTTCATATAAGGAACAGTGTTTTTGTATTTAGACTGGGGTAGATTACTTACAAATTGTAATCAGTTACAAATTTTTATGTAATATCAACCCAAAACCAACCCAACCCTCCAACGAGAGAGGTCAAATTAGGCACCTTGTAAAATATGTATGAGATAGCATTGGTAATATAATGAGACTACTTTTAATTCACTTTTGAACTAACTTGCTTATCACATTGATTTAAATAGGATAATCTTCTACCAAATTTATATAAAAATGCAAATTTATATAAAAATTACATTACGTCAAGATTTTCCAAAATGGGGTTTGTAAAGGAATTTATATATAAATAAATCATTATAAAATAGCATCAGTTAAAACAATATGTAATTACAGCCACGTGATATATATAAATATATATATAATATATATAAATATATAAGTGGTAGGCTATTTTAGAAATGAATGTTTAAAAAATGAACTTGAACCAGTAGGGAGAATAAATAAATTATGAATAATGTATTGCTATTGAGTAAATAACATGTAATCATGTAATCAATAAAAACTGTAGTCTGTTTCCGAGTATTTTAACATGTAATTTATTCTAATTACAAGTACATCTGATTACGTAATCCAGATCTGTTTGTAATACATTAATACAAACATTCATAATATTTATTCATAAAATTCTAATTCATAGTTAGTCATACGTCCCAGAGGAAGGTGGAAAGCTGTGATGAGTAGTCAAAAGTAAATTAGTCCAAAAGTCCCTAAAGAGATAAACTTTAACCCAAAGTCACATTTTAGTATCCAAAACCAATTTGGAAGGACATTCTCATAATGACGCTGCCAAATTTTCCAGGTGAAAATGAGAGATTTAGGAGATAAAGTGTGAATGAACGACAGGTATACGGTAATTGTGGCACTTGCCCTTGGGTAAAATTGCGTTTGTGGGCAAATGACAAATACCTCGTACCCAGCATGACAGGGATTTCCCTCTTCTATGGAATTTTTACCCGATTGCATTCGGGAGTTTAAAAGCTGAAGCCCTGAAAACTCATCAATCAGATCAATTGACAACTTCACGACAACTTTACAACTTCACGACAACTCAAAAACAGAGCAATGAATACCTATGCATGCTTCATATTTCTGCTGGTCACTGGCCTTTCTGCTCAGAAGTCAGAGTTCGAGATAGACTTCGAACTTATGGTGAAAACAGTAAAACTGAAGGACAACAGAACACTTTTGGTAAGTACTACAATTCATGCTACAAATTTGACACTTTTGAGGGTGTTTTAAAAGCACACCTTTCTAAATGTTCTGATCTTTCTTTCATTTACAGGACTGCCCAGAAAATTGCAATGAAAATGTAAGTACTCACAAACTGTTTTTGATTTTGTACTTGGTTCAGAGCTCTTGGAGTGAGTGCTGGACTCCAGAATGTGCATTTGAAACTTGAAACATGTACATACCCGTCAATACGTTGGCTCTCATACATGCTGTTGAACCACAGACTAATGCTTATCAGAATAACACAAGATAGTATCATATTTGTGCAATGCACTGACTTCCTTTCCATTTGCGTGATTGTTCCATCTGTATACGCTCAAATCCTTTTGCCACCAAAGAAAAAATTTAGTTTTGACATGGCAGTTTCAATTTGCACACTCTCATTAACTGTCAAACTCATGGACTTTCAAAACTGGCACTGCTGCGGTACTCTAGGGTACAAAAGCTACAAGGTACATCTTTGAACCTTATTTAACTCTAATTGGTATTTTGTACATTAAAACTACACATTCCTATACCTAAATTTGTACATATTAGTAAGGTGACAGCTGTGTCTTTTTTTCTGAGACTGTAGACTCAAAATGGTTTTGCCGTTGGCAGACATTGCTGCATAAAACAAGTCTGCTTTAGTAAAGCAATAACAGTGGACTCTTTCTTTCTCTTCCAGGAAGCAGCATGCAAATGTCACAACTTCACTTGTCCGGTAAGACACATTCAATTTACAGCACAATAACCTGTTAGTAGATGTGTGTCAGTTATTAATACTAGTTTACTTGCTTTGTTTCGCTTACCTCATAACTAATGCAAAAAAAAAAAAAAAAGGCACAGAAGTGCTTCTAATGTGGCATTTAGATGTCTTTACGTAGACTGTTCAATGATATAAATGCATTTACACAGAATTACAATTGTATACTGTAAACAAGGCACTGAGGTGGGATAATTTAGTCTAGCATTGTACCTTTACACTGAATTTTGGGAAGGCATAGAGCAGCCTTAACTCAGCTTTGTTAAGACACCTTGATGAGTGCTAAATCCATTATATTCTGTCATTCTGTTATAGGTGAAAACCCCTTTTTTCCAGTGCATTCAACAAGGCCTTGTTAAACTCAACTTCAGCCAAACTAAAAATATCATTTACAGACTCGAGGTATGTGTGCCTTACACAATATCTTTTTTAAAGAAGGAAAAGTCACTTATGAATTACAGTTCACCGCATTTATAGCCATTGTAACTAAAATGAATCATTTTTAAGCTGAGGTATATTAGAAGGACTAACATCAATTTCATTTCATCTTTTCCTTTCACATCAGAGACTGAACTTAACGGATGAAGACAAAACAGAACTGAGAAACCTCACATGTCCAGTTTCCCCTAAAACATTTCTTGACAAAATTCTGGGACTCTATCAAAAAAAAAGATTTTGTAAATCTGGTTGCTAATGATATTTATCTGTTTAATTTATGACATATTTATGTATTTATTCATTTATTTATTCTTGTCGGTATGAATATTTCAAACTGTCAAATGTAGAAATTACAAATAAAATCACACTTCAAATCTAATGTATGTGTTCAAGGTCTCATTACAAAACTTTTACAACAGAATTCATGGTAGATCAGAGTAAATTCTCTTAGCTGCTCGTTTTTTAATCAGGGCTTATTTAATTCTTTCCAATTCTTCTTCTTAGGCCAACATTTAACTGCATAAGTTAAAGCCAGAGTACAAAGATGTTTGTATGATGTAAATATACTATATACTTTGACATTTGACAAGTGTAGGTGTTTAAACAAAAAATATTATTCCCAATTGTTTATTCCAATATTATTCAACAATATTCCCATACAATGTTTGCTCCTTTGAATATAACAGCAAAAGACAAAACGTTTTTGTCTAAATGCACTAATTCAAAAACATAGCCTATGTCCATAATTTAAAACGGTTTAATGTAAATACACATTTTTACCACTAGAGGGCAGCAGCGGACAGCAGGACAGACATTACTGCCGAAAACAGAAACTCCAAACGTGCCTGTTTTTAATGAATTGGAAACTGCATTCTAATGCTCATTTTTAAAGTAAATTTGTAAAAATTAACAGCGAAATTATTTTGGGTCAGTCTAAACAGGGTCTTTGCTCTTGCTAAATATTTGGGAGGACATCATACGATGAATCTGAGACTTTGGAAATTTTAACAGAACATGTTAAATTGCTTATATATATATATATATATAAAGTCACTTATTCCTGTGATCAAAGCTAAATTTTCAGCATCATTACTCCAGTCTTCAGTGTCACATGATCCTTCAGAAATATTTTTAATATGCCAATTTGCTGTTCAATAAATTTATTTATTTATTTATTCATTTTAACAGTTGAGTACGTTTTTTTTTTCAGGATTCTTTGATGTCTAGAAAGAGGGAATTATAGAAAAATAATACTTTTTTAGCAAGGATGCTTTACATTGATCAAAAGTGACAATAAAGACATTTCTAATTTTACAAAATATTTCTATTTCAGATAAATGCTGTTCTTAAATTTCTATTCATCAAAGAAATCTGAAAAAAAAATCTACTCACCGGTTTTTAACATCATCATCATCATTATAATAATTATAATGTTTTTTGAGCAGCAAATCAGAATATTAGAATGATTTCTAAAGGATCATGTGACTGGATTAATGATGCAAAAAATTCAGCATTTAAATCACAGGAATAAATTACATTTCGAAATGTATTCAAACAGAAAACAGTTATTTTAAATAGTAAAATATTTCAAAACTTTACTGTTTTTGCTGTACTTTGTATCAAATAAACGCAGGCTTGGTGAGCAGATGAGTCTTCTTAATTAAACATTAAAAATCTTACTGTCCAAACACTTTTGACTAGTAGTGTATTTATTAATAAATGTATATATTAAATGTACAGATTTATATTTAATTAAAAATATATATTTAAATAAATAATTGTGTGTTTCAATCATTTTTTATTTAAACACATTTAAGTACATTTCAGGTGTTTCAATCACACACATTGCCACAGGTATATAAAATCAAGCACCTTGCATTTACAAACATTAGTTAAAAAAAAAAAAAGTATTATTCTGAAAAGCTCAGTGAACTCAAGCATGATAATGTGAAAAGATGCCAGCCTTTGCAATAAGTCAGTGAGTGAAATTTCATCCCTGCTATATATTCAGTGGTCGCTTATAAGTGGTATTATTAAAAAGTGGAAGCATTTAGGAACAGCAGCAACTCAACCATGAAGTTGAAGACCACATAAAGCCACAGAGCAGGGTTGATGAGTGCTGATGAGTGCTGAGGCGTCTGGTGTGATTCCATAGCTGAAGAGCTCTCAACTTCCATAGCATTAATAGCTTCATGGAATGGGTTTCCATGACTGAGCAGCTAGATGCAAGTCTCACATTGCCATGTATACATCACAATGCCTAGCATCACCTGTCCTGTGGAAAAAAAACGCACTTCTCTGTTTGGCAGTCTTAGGTCAAAGTTTGGCACTGTGCCAACTGTAAAGTGTGGTAGAGGAGGGATAATGGTATGGCGCTGTTTTTCAGGGGCTGGGCCAATTACTTAAAGTCCAGGGAAATATAAATGCTTCAGCATACCAAGACATTTTGGACAATGCTATGCTTCCAACTTTATGAGAACAGTTTTGGGAAATGCCCTTTACCATACCAACATGACTTTACCCCAGTAGAGAAACCAAGGTCCATAAAGACCTTGGATAAGTTTGGTGAGGAAGAACATGACCGTCCCACACTGAGCCCTGACCTCAAACCCCAAAGAACACCTTTTGGATGAACTGGAACAGAGATTGCAAGCCAGGTCTTGACATCCAACACCAGCGCCTGAATTTAAAAATGCACTAGAAGTTGCATTAGACTTTAACATTTTGACGGACAGGGTCGTAAAAATTCCGTCATAATCTATTATTACCCGTCATTTTAACATTTTAATTATAATAACACATTTAATTGTTTTTATTTTTGTTTACATTTTCATTTTTTATTTAATTTTTAATCAACCTACAGGACGATATAGGCTTATGCATTTTTTGAAGAGAATAAACGAACAGATGAAACTGCTTAACTTTTCATGTTCAACACCACACCCCGCAGTTACAGCGATTTTAATATATTCTCATTTTTATGAACCAATATCGATTCGTAAATCTCAGTCGATCTTTTGGTCTATATGCTGTTTTCAGCTGATAAATGAACAGTACATAGTGCGCCTCCCATTCAAAAAATAAAAAATAAAAAATTTGCAATATGCTAAGCTTTGTGTTACTTTTGATATGAAACAAAGTCTCAGATTTCAATTTTCATTCTGTCCATTTCATTAGGAAATTCAAACAATAAATACCGTTTTGGCGCTCCTTAATGTGGCGTGATAGATCGTTGTAGCTTCTGGGTACTCGCCTACACGTTATCAAACGCATGGCAAAACATTCCTGACAGTTTCCTTTTTGTTCTTGATCCAGTGTTTTGCTGCCACACTGGAGCGCACTCGCCACCAACTGGACAGGGGTGGGAATTACAGTTACAATTTACTATAAATCACCCTCAGTGTAATCTGTCAAAGTGACGGACGGCCTTCAGATTTTTCTATCACTGATAACTAAATTTTCGGTTAAGGCAGCCTCTGGACAAAAAAACACTCCAAAATCTTTAGCAAAGCCCTCTTATGTTATAAAGCTGTTATGAACTTCATATTAATGTCTAGATATTTAGAATGCAATGTCATTCAAGTCCGTGTTGGTGTAATGCTCAGTACTTTTGTCCAAGCATGTATATACATTACTGTAACAATAATTCTATTAAATATTATATTTTGTAATACATAACACATATTTTAAGTTTAATCAACCCATGAATGTAGTTTTGCTTGATAAACAAGCTCTTCAACACACTGTCCAAAATATTTGCAAGTACAGCTCACTTACATGAGGGCTGCGTATTTGCACGTCATAGTGGTTAAGTTCTCTTGGTTTTTAGATGTGCTCTTTAAATCTGTGACAGTATGACAGCATGTCTTGCCTCACTTAAGAAATCCCAGTTTTCAAATCAGGAAATGGGAGAGAGAAAGTGAGTGTCTGCTGTACTGCCTCCTTTAAAACGATTCCTTGTGGTGAAAGGTTTAAATCTGTCTTCCGTCCTCCCAACTCTCTCCCTTTCTCCCTCTCTCTTACTCTCTCTCTCTCGCAGCATGGTAGATTTTAATTCTGTGTTTGTGCAGATGGCTGGTTGCCCCATTAGCATTCATTACAGATTCCTTGAGCACTTAATTATGGAACAAGAGAGAAGAGTGGCAGACGGAAACATTGAGGAGTCTCTCTCTCGCTCTCTTTCCCGTCACTTCATTGCACCTTTAGGTCCATGTATGGCACAGATAAGATCCATGAAAATTTTTCCCAGAATGCCCGTATAAACGAGTATATACCATATTCCTTATGTTCATTAGTAATTATATAGATATAAAATATAATAATGTTATTTAAGTGCAAATTTCGATTTGCTGCTCATTTTATGCAATGCTGTGAACACAGTTCTGACAGAAAGGCTGACAACTATAATGGTACAGTAAAAACTCAGCAGGTATTGGACAACTCAAGCATAATAATAACTAACACTTCAGTAGTCTATCATTTCAATTGCTCATTTAATTTCAGATGCTTTCAATTCAATCAAGATACTAAATGGCAAAGACAGTGAAAGTACTGGACCTTTAATTAAGTATAATTTAAAGATTAAAATAAACAAACAGTCCGTCTGCCTTGAAAACAAAAGCAAAACATTTGATAATACTTAGTAGATCATTATTAGTAATAATTAGCTAACATTTAGGCAGCTATACAACGCTTGCAACAATGAAGTGCAATATTTATAACTGGCTATAGTTTGTGTTTTGACGTACAAAAGCAATACCGCACACACAAAAAAAAACAATATTTACAAGAACAATTTGGAAGCTATTGTTACTTACTGTTTATACAATGTGCTGTATGATTTAAATATGATGTGCATAATAGTGGTAAGCACGATTTTGGGCACAATGAGCCTTCAACAATTTATTGAATTTATGATCTTGGCGCAACAACAAAGGATTGAATTATAATAAACTAGTTTAATCCTCTGATAGTGTATAGAGGTCCGTCCTAAATTAAAGCATGACTGTGCGCATTCACGGCTTTTTGCTTTCTAAATAGGCGCTCAACATGTTCTGCCAACTGTAATGATTTTCTAATGCGCACCGGAGTTAACGAGCCTGTCAAACATTTAACCTAATCATTAGCTTTAAAAACACAACATGAAACGGTTGCTGAACAGCCCCTCAAGATAAATATACATCGGCCTGTAAATTAATAGCGAGGCAGGAGTTCGTGAGCTATGTAGCTTGAAGCCTTCTTCGCAATGCCTGCGCATAAAACCCTTATCAAGCACTGAGACGGAATATTTTCAATAATTTACCCGCTCAGTCGTGTAAACCTCATAATGCCGTCTTGTAGGCCAGTCCGCTGACCAGATCGGAAACAGGTGTAGGCGGCCAGGCCTGCCATCAGATGTTATCGATGTGCAGTTCTGGAAATCACGCAGTGAAACAAGTTAATACGTTACTGCGTTAACGGGTCAGCGACTCCTCATTATAATCGACAGGCACTGCAAGACTAAAAGAATGGTCAGTATAGACAAAAATGCCATCACTTCAACGAGTTGTAGACTACTCAGTGTCCCTACTCACTTTCATTATGTTCTGCTGTTTTCATTTTTTTCGAAATTAAGTGAATGATAAAACTCTAGCTGTAATAACAAGTAAAAATGACAACAACAACAGCAAATACAACAACAACAATAATAAATTAGTTAAGCTATATATATGAAATATATATATAAATATATATAGGCCTATATATCTGCCGAAATGAACTAAAACTACTTAAATTATCATCGAGAAAATAATGTGCGTGAAGGTAGGTTGAAAAAATTCAAATAAATAGGCCTACTTGTTGTCAGAGAACCAACCAAATGCTTTTGGTGTACTCAACTCTGTAGACTTTAAAATTAGGCTATTAAGATATCAAATTTAATACAGCACGGATGTGGGTTTGTGTTACTCGATTGAAAAAATACATTTTTGTTTTCTTCGAAATATTCTTTTTAGAAATTTGTCGCAAAAAGTAGCTAATGAAAGCAACCAAACATCCACGTTTTATTAATGTTATATTAATTTAGGTTAGTGGGGTTCACCATCGTTGCTGTATTTGTGAATAGCTAAAGAGCCGTGATATATGAATGAAAAATTAAGTGAAGAAAAGTTAAAAAGCAAACCCATCGTCTTAACGTATAAGGCTGGAATAGACCGCAGACTGTAGTACACCCTGAAGGCTTGCATACTGTTGGACGTGTGACAAGGAAAATAGTTTTTGATTATCTACAGCGTAGGAGCTGACCTGTTGGAGGCAGCCCCATTGAAGTGAATGATCAAACTAATAGAGTTCATTATCTGACCCAAATGAACGAAGGACACGCCCACCGCCGGAGCTCTATGCGCCAAGGGCTTTCATCCAATGAGTGCAAGTCTCAGACGACACTGTGTGGCGTCCCTCAAATCCAAATCGATGGGTCTAGAGCTTATATTCTCACTTTTCCTTTCATGATTTATGGACACTCTTGGATCGATGGATTACACAGTAATTGGCCAAAGTAGTGAATATTAAGGTGTTTTAAATTTAGTTTCTATCTGACTTCTCTACAATGTCTTTCTAAAATAATAGTGCTGCTGACAGAGGTCACTAAAAGGAGTAATTTTGAAACGACGTGAAGGTGAACCTCATCTGCTGGACTGTACTGGTTCCGTCACGGACAATGTTCTCGGCAACGGGAAAGCGTTGTTTTACCATTGAGTCTTTGGTGGCGAAGGAAAGCCCCTTAACACCAGAAGACCCTATTCGCCCTACCGCCCTAAGCTACACGGCGCCTGCTGACAGTTTTCTTAACGGCTATCAAAGCCCCGCAGGCCGTGCGCTCTATCCAAACCCCGAACTGGTGTTTTCGGAGACTGTGAACCATGCACCTCTTAGCATGCACCCACACCAGCTCGGCAGCACACACCTCCAGCACCCGCACTTCTTTGGCACGCAGCACCGTGAACCACTGAATTTCTATCCGTGGGTCTTAAGGAACAGGTTTTTTGGCCATCGGTTTCAAGGTAAGCGTCTCGATATCTGCATCCACCGCGCAATAAACAACTATTTCAACCAGCCGAAATAAAAATAATAAAATAACCTATGCATATTTGCACGTATATGTGTTAAAAAAAGTGTTAAATAAAAGTAGCCTGCTGTGCATTAAGAGGCATGGCGTGTGTCTCTGAACTTATCTGGCATATTGTCATAAATGCTCGCTTGCGGCTACAGGTTACTTACCAGTGTGGAGCGGGATAACACTAATAGTTGGAGTTTGTATTGGAAAGTAACGCCGCAAATGAAAATCACAAATGACATGCTTACAGCTTTGGCCATGCCCCGAGGCGATACTTAAAGCGGGACACACAGATTTAGACTAGGCTGTCCACGCACAAAAACACAATGTCATACCTCCCAAAATGAATGCATTGTGATAAGCTTATTATAACATGACTGAAGAACAGTTCTGATAACAGTAATTGCTTGATCTTGAATTCAGAATTTCCAGTTTCTTGTAGCCTACGGCAAAATGCAGTTGTTTTCAGCCTTAATGCCGTTTGTGAGTTAGGCTATTTTCATGTGGTAAATAAGATTACATTACCTTTATTTTCCCAAGATGACCTTTAATTTTTTAGCATTTTATTAGTTGACAGTTACTTCCTTGTTAATTAGGTACTCTCTTATTACTAATATTATTATTGCCACACTGTCGAGCTATGACAGATGACGAATTTGCTCTGGTGAACTCGTTACAACTCGTCATTATCACAATTTTATTTTAATGGTTCATTGGATGATTTGTTTTCTTCTGGTGTTGAAGCTGTTGTCTGAAGACTGCTAAACGTATGAACTGAAAAATGTTAATATAAAGGTCAAATATTAGGCTATTAATTAGCTAAAAGTGCTAATAAATTAGCTAACAGTGATAATGACCTTTAAAGAAGAGTCTGTTGTGAGGGCAGTATAGGCCATTCTTAATAATTAATGCCGGATTTTGTGTGGTTAAACCTTTGTAATTGACAACATTTAAAATCAACGGACCCTGCAATTTTTTTGTTTTAGCCTATAGTGAATCATCAGGTTAAAGAGTGTTAAACTAGGCAAATTACATTGCCATTAATAATAGAAAGTTAAAAATGCCAAAATGTGTATGTCTACTGATTTAAATTAACGCTTATATTATTTGGACTTTGTGTTTTATAGACAAATACGGCAAAACATTTTTAATTGATAGCAATTACTGTGGAATGGTCATATAGAAATATTGTAAAAAACGTTAATTGTTTTCATTTTTCAGAGAGTTATAAATTCATCCCTAAAATATTATTCAGCCATAAAGTCAATCATTTATACTTTTCTTACAGAATTACTTCCAAAAAGCAAGTTCAGACGCATGTAGGTATAACTCCAAAAGCGCCCAAAACAATCTGGAGTGGCAGAATGTTAATACAGTTTGTTTATTCTAAAATATTCTACACTCATAAAGCATAAAATATAGTTCATAATTAAATTAATCAAATTAAAATAGTCATAAAAGCAGGGTACATTTTTGACAGTTTAAAGTCGATAGCGTTCAAATTAGTTGAAATTTAAGGTTAAATAAAAGAGATGAACATTACATAAAGCTATATTCAATTTAAACTACCTACTATCAAAACTAATGGCTATAATCACGTTGTCTTTTATTTAATATATTATTATTATTTCAGGGAACGACGTCTCACAGGACACGCTGTTACTACACGGCCCATTTGCTAGGAAGCCCAAGCGGATCCGCACCGCGTTCTCGCCCTCTCAGCTGCTGCGCCTGGAGCGAGCCTTCGAGAAGAACCATTATGTAGTCGGAGCCGAACGGAAACAGCTCGCTAACAGCCTCAGTCTATCTGAGACTCAGGTAAACATTAGCAAACTCGTGCTATAACACAGGCAAAAAAACAAAACAAAACAGTTGTTCCCATGCACATCGAAAATCTTTTATAACTAATCTTTTTAAAGGCACAAAGTAAAATGGTCTTTAATAGCTACCGTTTCGGAAAGTGCAGAAGTGCAGCTGAACTAAGTTTCTCACAACTATAACACAAAAATATTCTATAACTAATTAGAATAATTCATGTGGAACCAGGAAACGTTGGTTAAAAATTATAATAAAATAAAAAGTAAATAATAAATAGACTAGCCTATGCTTTTTAAGTTATGATGGAATGTTTGATATGACATTGTGCAATGAGTAGGAAACTGACGACTATAATAATGAGACATTTCTTCATTTTAAATGATTAATGTTGAACTGACAAGCTGTTGCTGTTGGCCTACACGATAATATAAACAACACTCGGGCTGCTTGCTAAATCCAGAAACGGGCCAATAGCAGAATAAATCAGAGTCTGAAAGGACGCTGGCTGGCCATGTGTCACTTGTTAACTGCGCTCTGTGATATAATTTTATCTTAGGCTATATAAGTACTAAGGTTTAAGTACGAATAAACACATTCACCCTGATCAAATGATGTGAAAATTATTTTGAAAACGTTTAATTTTAACTGTCATAACACATTTCACTTCTGTTTACATTTCATTCAAACCCTGGCAGAGCTTTCCTCAGTGTTCTTCCAAATTATGCCATATGGCTACAAGCGTCAACTAACATGATTTGATATATCGCAACATGGCATACATAATTTGTAAAACTGTACAAAATCTTGTAAAATATATAAAAAGATAATCTAAAATAACCTTAAACAGGATTAACATTGCTTTACACCAACTATTCCAAGAAAAAGTAATTTTGGTAAAATATTGGCCAATTTATATAGTCATATTTGTGAATTTTTTTAAGCCTATGTTTTAGAACTAAATTAGGACTTCATTCAGCATCTCGTGAATTTGTTCAGGGTAGCGCGCACGAGACCGCTTTAGAAATAAATAAAAGATAAATCAATTTTTTCATCTTCCACTTTTGCGGGGCTGTTTTTGGCTATCCTTATGTTTCCATAAATGCGACTATTTATGGCGGTAGGCATAGATCGCTCCTTTGAAATGTGTGAATGTAAACATTTATTGAAAAAAAATTAATTAGAAGGTCAAACTGATTAAATGCCTAGGCCACTTTATCATCGCATTTGAATCATTTGAATTCATTTTAAACGTAAAACCTATTCGTGCTTGTTTTGATTTCTTCCAATACGCAGTAAGTTCTGAAACAAATTAAAAGGGACAAAAAAGCAGCAGAATCATTTGAACGTCTTGTATGAACCGCGTATAATCAGTGGCGGTAAAATGGTTCGATTAGAACACCAAATCTTTGTTTAGATTTTTATCTAATGCGCAACAAAGTTCTGAAACATTCAAAAATGGACAAAAAAAGCAACAGAACCAATCGAACGTCGCCGACCGCGTATCATCTGTGGCGTTAAAATGGTTCGTTTAAAACACAAATGCGTTTGAACTGTGTTGCTAAGCATCAATCACAATCTGTCTCGGTTTCCAACTAGTAATGACAGGCTGAACTGTCAACCTAGCTATGTATAGCCTACTCACCAAAAGCTTTATGGAAAGTGACGTCCTGGTCTTCTGCTCCCCTCAGGTGAAAGTGTGGTTCCAGAACCGCAGGACCAAGTATAAGCGGCAGAAACTGGAGGAAGAGGGCCCAGAGTGCACACAGAAGAAGAAGGGAAACCACCACATTAACCGCTGGAGAATTGCCACCAAACAGACCGGATCTGAGGACATAGATGTCATGTCTGACGCCTAAGACCAACCTAAACACTGCCCAAATGAACACACAAGACCAAGAAAAGCACTATTTATTTAATGTTATTAGTCATGAGATCTCAGATTCTAAGCCTAACTGCAGAAAACCTGACCAAGTGAGTGTGAGTTAAGGATGAATTAAACAGGTCAGCAAGTAATCTACACCCAGGACTGAACGAGTTGTTTAACATACTTCTGCTGGAATTATCCAATGTATCAGACATGCATCACCTCTAAGAAGAAATCATGTTATATATGACTCATGTTATATATGTCTTTTTTTTTTTCTTTTTGGAAGAAATTGTATTTAAAACTAACAATGAAGTTAATTTTCACATCAATATTTTAATTCTGATTCTTTTGTTGTTTCGTTGTATAGTCAGTTACTAAAATGAACGTTTTATTAATTTAATTTCATCTTATCAAAATAAAATTAAACTCCGAATGCTTTAAGACATGCTGATGAAATTGGTGGCAGCTTTTGGTAATTATAGCAACTAGATTGAAATAAGTTAAGTCATGTGAGGAATCAGTTTACCGGCCAGTTTTAACATGAGCCATCCTGTACCCACAGCATAGAGGCAAGGGTGTACGTGTCTGTGTAAATAATGGTCTCTGTATCTAAAGGAGTGTAGGAATTGGTGTTAAGAGTGTTCGAGTGTAACGGGATGAGCGTGTGTGTGTGTGTGTGTGTGCGAGAGAATGATTTGCGTGATGTCATTCAGTAGGCCTACTGGTAAATACAGGCTGATGTATACAGGTTTCTCTGTAACAGCTTCCTTGAGTCATAAACTAAAGCAAATGTTTGCCAATTTACACATTAGCTTCTTTATAGTGTTCATTCATCTCATTTTCAAGCAAAACATGATCAAAAATGTCCATAATTAATAAAGATGTTTCAGAGACAAGCCTTATTAGCAGCTCACACCTTATTGTCCTCAAAAAAAAAAAAAAGGTATCACAGAAACTTAAAAAAAATAATTTACCCTTTTAAAATGTTTGCACGTGCGCACACACACACAAACTCAGACAAAAGGATAACGCCTGCCGGCAATTTTCCTCTCATCTCACCATGCTAACTTCCTGTCAAGAAAACCAAGGAAGACCGTGTTAAACGAACCCACAGGTGACCTTTCACCTAAGCATTTGACCCTGAGCCTGCAGTGTGAGAAAGGGTTGTGAGAGTGAAACGCACAAACTGATGACACCCGAGTATCACTGTCAAGTACGACAAGAGCGTATTGAGACGGAAGGCGAGAAAGATTGTTTTGGTGAGTTTGTTTTGAGGCCATCAGATATCCAATCCTGTGTGCAGGTGCACACATCACATCCTCTGCAGCTTTGCATCACACATTCCACGCATTCCCTAAAAGCACTCTTTCCTCTTTGAGAAAAGGAAAGAGATTGGGAAATAGATGGGTGCTTGTTAATGCATGTGAAAGAGTAAGACTGTGAATGTGCATTTCATTTAGTGCGACTGTAGCTGCACAGTCTTAGTGAAAATGGTCATAATTGTAATGATAAAAGACTACATTGGTTAATGTTGGATAATGGTAACTACCTTTACTAAATATCTAATGGGAGATTTAATTTAATTTTACAGCAAAATGCATGGTCTCACTTTATTTTAGGTGGCCTTAACTACTATGTACTTGCAATACAGGTAAGGTTAGGAACAGGTTTGGTGGTATGGGTAGGTTTAAGGGTGGGTTAAAATGTAGGGGGGTAATTATAAAAGTGTAATTATAAAAGTAATGATGGAAATTAATTACAGATGTAATTACATGAACATATTTTTTTAAATTACAAAATACAATGTCAAAACATGTACATACACAATAAGTGCATTGTATCAAATGATTAATATTAAATGTAATTACATAGTAGTTAAAGCCACCTAATATAAAGTGGGACCATACAGTTAAATGTACATTTGTTGAAAGTCAAAAAGAACAGGTCGTCTTATAATTTACAAAAAAAACCAAACTGCCATTCACAGAATTCTCATCGAAATGAACTGTTTGTTGAACAATGAACTGTTGATGAGTTTATGTACATTAGGGATTATGTTTCATCTTATGCTGTTAAATTAATATTTATTGTGTTACCTTAGTGTCGTGCACGGTACCATTATGGTGTGCATCTTTCTACATATTAGTATTTACCTCAGCTTATGGAAAAGTTACTTGTGATGAACTGTGATTCATTATGTGGCTTAAAAAATGCCTGTTTTTAAGATGTTTGTCACCACACTGTAAAGGTAAACTGATTTTAGTAATTTAGTAATCAGTTAAATATATATTACATTTACTGTACATTTAAGTTCAATCAATAAAATTAAATGCAACCAATTTTTTTATGATAACATTCTCGCAACCACAGTTGCAGGTTTCTTTAAATCGCTTTTTTTGCAGTGTGAACTGCTTTAAGCATAATAGTGTAATGGAGAACCTATGGTAGATAAACAGAAGTGTGTTGATGTAGAGTGGCGCTCTAGTGGAACGTACTTGGCTGCTTGTTTTGAAATGAACCTCAATGACTATTATATATAGTCGTCAGCAATTTTTTGTTGCAACTGAATCGGTTGCAGTGGAAACACTTATCTTATAACAAATTACTGAATATAACTGTCAATGTTTGCTATAACGTTTTGATTTAAAATGACTCTGTTTTCTCTAAATATGAGAATAGTTGTCTGTCACAGGACAGACCATATGATTTTAGTCCACGTTGACCAATTGTTTTGCCTTTGTAGGATAGTTTTGTGCTCACTGGAACTCCCGTTCTCATTTTTATATAAATGAAAGATTTTCAAACTACTTTTCTCTTCATTCTGAAATTAAAGCTAAAAAAAGGAAAGAATAAGCACTAATGTTACCCTCATTAATGCGGTCATGCGCATGTTGTGCAACTGTGTATGGCACGGTTAATGATTCTACATGCAGCTTCATGTCATGTCTCTCCTCACTACTGCCCACTGTGATCTGTTCCCGTGACAACCAGGTAGAAAAACACACAGGTCCACTCCCTCAACTCTAGCGATGGATCTAACGATAAAATAGAAGTTTACAGGAATCATTTTACAGCCCAGCTAAAGGAACTCAAACACATCCAAATAAAAGCGGAGATACAATCATCTAAAAACAACAGAACAAATGGATTTAAAAAGAAAAAAGCAGGAATTGCATGTGTACATTGTTTCTATTCATTAACCATGATAATAAAGGATTTCTGTGTATTTTCCTCAACAAAGCAAGAAGGGAAAACAATTGATTTTATCGTATATTTGAGTGTGTGCTTTCTATTGCAGATAAAATCAAGCTATAGTCCGGTAAATTTTAGTTAGTACTGACCTATACAAAACTGTACTATATATATATATATATATATATATATATAGAGAGAGAGAGAGAGAGAGAGAGAGAGAGAGAGATAGATAGATAGATAGATAGATAGATAGACAGACAGATAGACAGATAGACAGATAGATACTGTTCTGCTCACCAAGCCTGCATTTGTTTCATCCAAAGTACAGCAAAAACAGTAAAATTTAGAAATATTTTTACTATTTACAATAACTGTTTTCTATTCAAATATATTTTAAAATGTAACTTATTCCTGTGATTTCAAAGCTGAATTTTTAACATCATTACTCCAGTTACATGATCCTTCAGAAATCATTCTAATATTCTGATTTGCTGCTCAAAAAACATATTATTATCATTATTGTTGAAAACAGCTGAGTAGAATTTTTTCAGGTTCCATTGATGCATAGAAAGCTCAGAAAAACAGCATTTATCTGAAATAGAAATCTTTTGTAACATTATCAATGTCTTTATCATCACTTTTGATCAATTTAAAGCATCAATGGTAAATAAAAGTATTAATTTCTATAATTTCTTTAATTTCTTTTGAATGATATAGTGTATAATGTTAAAAAAGCTTTTTATTTCAGATAAATGCTGATCTTTGGATCTTTCTATTCATCAAAGAATCCTGAAAAAATGTACTTGTTTTACTGACAATAATAAATATAAATGTTTCTTGAACAGCAAATCAGCATATTAGAAAAAGTTCTGAAGGATCATGTGACACAGAAGACTGCTGATGATGCTGAAAATTTTGCTTTGAGCACAGGAATAAATTACAATTTAAAATACATTTAAATAGAAAGCAGTTATTTGAAATAGTAAAAATATATTACAATATTTTATTGTATATAATTATTTATATATATATATTTCAAAGATTTAAAATATACAGACACACACACTTTGAAGTGATTCATCCTTTCCATATGGGAATTACTGATAATTCATTACTATTTTTTAAATACCTATTCAATTTGAGCATGACTTAAAAATAATAGGCAGTTTAATCCTGTCACTCAAAAAAAATCAATTATAATTCTTTAAAATATCAAAACTGGTTGTTTATTTATTCTTTTAAAACAATTACTTTGTAAACATTTATTTTTCAGTCTTTTGTAGTCAGTTAATACAGAACTCTTTGAGTGGGAAGGCTGGTAATTATGTAAATTTAAAATACATCACATGGAAATCGAAAGGAATACTTGTTTTCGCTGCTGTAAATATCCTGAAATCCTCTATTTGCAACTTCCATATTCAATAGCATGAAAGAGGATGATTAGCGCTGGTGTGAGTCTGTCTCTGTGTGTGGCTGAGAGAGAATTCACATTCACACACAGCAGGAACAATCCAGTGAGATGCAATCAAAAATTGTAATGACGCTTTGCATTTTTCTGTTCACATGAGAGTTTTACCGTGACAGACAGAGGCATCATTTGCTGTCAAGCATTTTGATGGGTTAAAGACCCTTGTTGTAGGTCAGGATCTGGCACTCAGTTGCAGCAGCGATCTCTGGCTCTAGCTGTGACACGTGAATCTGAGAGACAGAAAACAGGTGCGGTCAAAATATGACAGAGACACATACATGCAAAAACCATATATGTGACCCAAACCAAAATCATTTGCTGAATAAATAAGCTTTCCATCGATGCATGGTTTGTTAGGATAGGACAATACTTGGCAGAAAATCTGGAATCTAAATGTTGCAAAAAAAAAAAAAAAAACAATTGAGAAAATCGCCTTTAAAGTTGTCCAAATAAAGTTCTTAGCAATGCATATTACTAATCAAAAATTAAGTTCTGATACATTTATGGTAGAAAATTTACACAATATCTACTGAAGGCTCATGATCTTTATTTAATATCCTAATTATTTTTGGCATAAAAGAAAAATCGATAATTTTGACCCATACATTATATTTTGGCTATTGCTACAAATATACCCGTGCTACTTAAGATTAGCTTTAATGCTAGGATAAGATTGTAACATAAAATTTCCTCTGTTTTGATTACGGAGTGTTTTTATTTTTATCCTGACATTAAGATTCAGATCTTTTGGCTACAGTGAGATAACCATTCACAGCAATCATTAAGTCATTAAGATGTTTAAAATGTTTCATCAAATGAGAATTAAAAGTGTGCCATGTCTTTCCAGCCTCAAGCATTTTTCACAGTCAAAACTGACACTTCAGCCATCATAAGAAGCTAAAATGAAGCAGCGAGCACTGGTAAATATCCAAACCAGGGCCAAAACTTGCAATATTTTGCTCAGAAACAGATGGCAATGAGTGTGTGAGTGTGTGAGGCAGAATCTGAAACAGACATCCTGTGGGGTGTGAAAAGGTGGGGGGGACAGGAGTGGAGTTTTTTGGGAGCGTTCGTCTGGAACCCTCGGAAAAGTGTAAAGAGGGAGCGAGAGAGTGAGAGGAGAGGAGGAGGGGAGGGGTGGGAGAGGAATAGAAGTAGTTGGCAGCACATATGTCTGCAGTTCAGTAACCATATGGATGAACAGCTTAATAAACACCGTTTTAAACCATAACCGTCTTCGTGGCAGACAAAGAGAAGGGACGGAGAGAAAGCGCGAGGGAGAGTGCGAGCGCGTGGAGGGAGGCGTGTGCGAGTGCTCACCTGACTGTTTTGGGGGAACAGGCTGATGGCAACAGGCAGCGCTAGGCCGAACGCACAGAGACACACCACGCTGTGAACAGGCAGCCCGAGACGAGGGTGCTTCTGCAGCAGAGGGAGCCTAACGTACAAACACCCACAAAAATGCATACGTTATTGGCAGAACTGAGAGCGTTCCCGCCATTTTTATTATTGAAGGCGCTCGCTGACACTTTGGAACTGCCGTGCGTGATTGCTCCCTGACACCTCCCCCTCCCTGCCTGGCCGCAGTGCGTGTGGGGGGTTGTGGGATAGCGTGCTCTGCAGGAGTCCTCCAGAGTAGTCCTGCTTTAATGAAGGCAGCGACTGCCTAATGATGACTTCATCAACACATACGCATGATGAGCTTTAATTGGCCACCAGAAACTCTCTCTCTCTTCGTGTGCACGCTTGTGTATGTTTGGGAGAGGAACAGAACGGAGGAAAGGATCAAAGTATGTTAAAGACCTTTTATCGTGTCCGTCAACTGCTCTAAATAAATCAGCACACTTATCCGTCACTCTCCCGTGAAGAGGTCAAAGATGAACTGAAGTGACAAATAGTAAACAACAGCGCTGCCTTTAAACGAAATGCACCCTATGATATAAGGGATGCACAATATTTGGTAATGGCCAAAAAGGCAGATAATTTTTTGGCAACACTTTACTTGAAGCCTTTATCTCTAATGCACTGTAAATGTATTTAAAAAAAAAAATAATAACAAAAATAAAAATTCTTTTAAAATGCTACAAACACATTTCGTGCACAACAACAACAAAAAAAGGATATTCACCTTGAGATTTGCTAAAGATTGCATTTAAGAGTGTTATTAAATTACTTTTAATTAATTTACCTTACGTGGGTGTAAAAATGAGGGTAAAATGCATTCAAAATGCCTTTTTGTATAATGCAATATAAGGGTATTTGTAATATACTGCATTATACATATTTCCACAAATAATTGTAATATTTATAAAAATATTTATATGTGACCCTGGACCACAAACCCAGTCATAACGATACATTTTTTGAAATTGAGATTTATGCATCATCTGAATTCTGAATAAATAAGCTTTTCGTGTGTATGCATGGACAATAAAGGACAATATTTGCTCGAGATACAACCATTTGAATATCTGGAATCTGAGGGTGCAATAAAATCTACATATTGAGAAAATCAGGAAATGTACAAAATCTTAATGGAACATAATCTTTACTTAATATCCTAATGATTTTTGGCATACAAGAAAAATCAGTAATTTTGACCCATACAATGTATGGTTGGCTATTGCTACAATTAAACCTGTGCTATTTATGACCGGTTTTGTGGTCCAGGGTCACATATTACAATTTTTATAACACTTGCAGATTCCTTGTTACATCTTAAATTGGTTGTTTGTACTTTAATGCATTAAAGATTCAACAATGAATAGATACGTATTAACCTACATACAATGCATTATGATGTGCATTAGAAGGCATAAATTTATGCATTAAAAATGTATAAAGGCTTGAAGTAAAGTGTTACTAATTTTTATAGTACAAAAAAAAATCTTAATATAAAATCTTGATATAGTACAAATCACTACATGATATATTGGCTGTTAATCCCTATAAGAATAGCATCTGAAAGAAGTAATTAATTCCTAAATGCCCTTTTTTAATTTGTGACATTAATGAGACATTTTAATCAATAAAATATTTATAAAATATTTGCTTGGTTATGTCTAAAAATCATTTAAATTTCCTCAGGCCAGTTGTTCAAAAGTAATCTGATCGGATTTCGGCTATCGGATTGGATCAAACCTTGAAAATGAATTCTGAAATTGGATTAAATTACAAAATATAATCTATACAGTTGAGGTCAAAAGTTTACATACACCTCTGCAAGAATCTGCAAAATGTTAATTATTTTACCAAAATAAGAGGGATTATACAAATGCATGTTGTTTTTTATTTAGTACTTAGTTTACATACAGAGCACAAGAGAAAATAACAGTTTAATTTATAAAGATAACCCTGTTCAAAAGTTTACATACGCTTGATTCTTAATATTGTGTTGTTACCTGAATGATCCATAGCTGTGTTTTGTTTTTGTTTTTTTTGTGATAGTTGTTCATGAGTCCCTTGTTTGTCCTGAACAGTTAAACTGCTGCTGTTCTTCAGAAAAATCCTTCAGGTCCCACAAATTCTTTGTTTTTTTCAGCAATTTTGTGTATTTGAACCCTTTTCAATAATGACTAATTGATTTTTAGATCCATCCTTTCACAGAGAGGGCAACTGAGGGACTCATATGCAACTATTACAGAAAGTTCAAATGCTATACATATAAATAAGCTTTTTGAACAACTGGCCCTTCTAGATCATTTCATGTGACACTGTTGTTCCTTGCAAGCTATTTTCCTACTTTAACGCAAAAACGCCGCCACTGACTGTTCAGCAAAGCAGCTGTCTTGGTTTTTAGACACAGCTAGAGAGATAAGTGAAAGGTTTAGTCACCACACATATATCACACAGACTCCTCTCAGCACTCTAATTAATCAAGGATAGTCCTGGCCCTCAGACCCACCCTCAAAGCAGTGACCCTCCTGCAGCCCTGTTCTTGCTCCATTGAGAGCCAGTGAGGGTGAGCTGACAGGCAGCATAGCAGAGGACAACTCACCATTTACTGCCGCTCACACACAGACACACCTACACACACACATAGCTGCACACACCTGCGAATCAGAGCAGGAAGAATTTGAGGAGGTTGCGACACAGTCTATCAGTCATCAAATTCTGGTGAAGAGTCGATCCCACTCTTCAAAAGATTGAAGAGAATGCATTTTGCATTCTAATTTGATATAAAAGGAATTATATCATCAGCATAATTTAAGTGAAAAGTTAAAAACTTTTTCCCCATAAATCTTATTTGTAAACTAAAAAGCAAGAAAATCAGATTAAAGTGGACTTTTGATCTCCAATGCCACATATAGGATGGGTAGACAGATAGTGTCATCATATTAAATGTGTAAAAAAAAAAAAACTCATTTTGTTGTTTATGTAAGAAATAAAATTGTAAGGATTTGGTACAGTTTAAGGCTGTAAATGTAAATGATGACATACATTTTCATTTTTGGGTGAACTATTCCTTTAAACACATACATAAATAGTTGTGATCACATCAAACTGTGAAATACAAATATACCAGGACATATGGTGCACATGAGTGTGTGATTTCTGAGGTAAACTGTGTGAAAAACTGTGTAAAAATAACTCAAGTCTGAAATGTCATATTAACAAGAACTTCTCTGACCTCTCCAGCATGGCCATTATTAAAGGTGGCAGCAGGAGAATAGGCATGGGCAGCACGACACGTGTCAGAGATGTCTCCATCAGAGCCTGAACAAAAAGACATTTATCAGACCAGAACTCACAATGGGGCGACACAAAAGCTTCCAGTAACCTTTCACCTTACACGTGCAAAAGGATCCATACTCACACGTCTGGCAGCCAGCTTTGAGGTGCCCACCACATTTCCTTTGTCGTCCAGTATGCTGATGCCCTCCGACAGCTCAGTGTGGCGCATCAGCAAAACATTACACACATTGGCACTTGCTAAATCAAGGGAGAGCTGCAGTTAGAAAACAGGACACAAACAGAATTCTATCTGATGCCCAACTTTCTTATTTGGATCCAGTGAGAGGGAATCGTGTGAATTGGATTGGTGTCACTATCTGACACGTTCTCAAACAAGAAAACATAAGAAATGTAAGAAGCAGTCAATGTGCTCAGTGCAATTTAACTTAGTACAGTTACCCAAAAATAAAAATTCTGTCATTAATTCCCAATGCCATCTCATGACCAATTCATACATATTTTACAAGGTGGCTAATTTGTGTGATGGGTAGGTTTAGGGGCGGGGTTACGTGTGGGTCATTCGTACAAATTTGTGCATATTGTGCAACTCGTCAAATACGTACATTTTCTCTAAAATCGTGCACGCATCGAAGATTGACAAGAGGAGAAATTGTTAAATAAAGTTGATATTTTTGCTTTCATTGCACTGAAAAGTATTCTCGTAGCTTCGTAAAATTACGGTTGCACCACTGATGTCACATGGACTATTTTAACAATGTCATTACTACTCTAGGCCTTGAACATGTCAGTTGCGTTGCTGTCTATGCAGGGTCAGAAAGCTCTCTGATTTTATCAAAAAACCTTAATTTGTGTTCAAAAGATGAACAAAGGTCTTACAGGTTTGGAATGACATGAGGGTGAGTAATTAATAACAGAATTTTAATTTTGGGGTGAACTATCCCTTTAAAAGAGTAGGGGAGAATAACGGGTTATAAGATATGCTATTTTTTTAATCTAAACTGTCAACTAGGCTAGAAGAAATAAGAAAGATATAAAATATATCTAATTGTATTTCAGAATGTACAGGATTATCGGTAGCACTTTATTTTACAGTTGTGTTCCACATGTACATACTATGTACTTGTTATAGTAATTACAATAACTGTATAATAACTAGGTACTAACCCTAAACCTAACCCTAAACGTAACCCTAACCATGTAGATACCTTATATTATCCAGTACTTTCTTATGTAAGTACACGGTAGGTACTTGTGAGTACATGGACTGTAAAATAAAGTGCAATCGGATTAAAGGGGTGATGAACTGAGAAACCAAAATTCCCTTGATCTTTTGACATATAAGAAGTCATTGTACTATAAAAACATCCTGCAAGTTTCAGAACTTAAAACTTTGTCATTAGTCTAAAAACAGCTTATACTGAAGGCAGTTTGCCAAAACGGCAGCTTTTGGAATGTTCAACACTATGATGTAATAGGTAGATAAGTGCCGCCTCTGCAGAAAAAGATCGACATCACTGCCTGTTTAGCCCCGCCCACCGATTCATGCATAGTGTTTACCAGAGAGGTTAACGTACAGGTCTATGCAGAAACCAAATGATAAAGATGGCTTTGAAAACAACATTTCTGGAAAAAAAAAAACATTCTTTCCATTGCCTTCCTTCTGATATCAACATTAGGAAACTTTATTTTTAATGAAGTTTCAGACTCCGCCAGTAAGAACTCAGTCCTTTGTTTATTTCATTTTATTGCAGATTTGTTTACAATTACCCATAGCGTTAGCGACGCAACCCTCATTCCTTTATCTCAGGGAACAGAGGTTACGTCAGTATCTGGAGTGCCACAATTCGATTTTCCAAAATATTGAAACTAAAAGACGATGCTGTGCCACCTATATTGGATCCGACAGTAGTGTAAATGAGTAACTGTTTTCATTTTGTCTCTTCTTACAGATTGTTTGATACATATTGAGTTATTTATGCATTTTAAACCTAAATCACAGTGTCGTTCATCTTTGAGGAATGAATATATACTGTTAGCCAATCATAGCAGTGGGCGTTTACTTCCGAGTCTACAATCCGCCACACCTACTCAAACAGAGCGTTCTGCAGAGGGGGGTAAAAACAGGACAGAAAATAAACTTTTACTTCTAAATTATGATATATTTTGATGTACAAATCTTGATTACATTACATTATAATTAATAAAAAACAAAAGCAGTTCATGACCCTTTTAACAAATGAAGTTTGAAGAAACCCACAGAAAAAAAAAGTTAGTGGTAAGGGTAAGGGGTAAGTTAAATCACTGCAGAAGATGTTAACAATCTACATTTCAAATAAAAATATGAATACAAGTCTTATTTTGCTGCACATTACTCACATTTTGAAAACCCATCCAGGCAAGTTTAATAATCAATTTTCAATATTTGACAAAAGTATGTGTAGTAATAGTAGGACTTGTAACAGTATTTAGTATGCAAGTGCAGATTATGATCATTCACACACACACACACACACACACACAAACACACGCACGCATGCACATTAATACATTTTTGAACATATAAATGATTGTACCTTGACATGCAAACAGTTTTTAGCATTAAAGAATTTGTATCACTTCTAAATATGTGGTCACACCACAAATTTTATAGCCAGTTTGCTAGATGGTGAGTGACATCTTATCATAATGCCATGCCAAATACTACAGAATGAACAGAATACAATAGTAACAATCTATTAGAGAGTCACCGTCTGTGAATATTAAAATGAAAGCAATCAAAACTGGAAAACATTCTTGATCTGCAATGTCGGCGCTAAGAGGGGTTAACTGGATATAAAACAAATAGTTTCATACGGTCATGTCAAAGTGCACACGTGAATTACAAGCGGAAAAATGATTAGAATAATGATTTACTTCCTGGCATTATCATCTGTGGCATGTGGTGAGACTGGTGTTGGTGTGTGTGTGAGAGAGAGAAACAGAGAAATAAAGAGAGCCTGAAGCATTTTTAATTTACAGGCCTTGTGTTGTGAGTTATCAGTGTTCAGTGCTGCAGTGTTGTGGGGCTGAGTTAATTGGCTGAGTAAATAGCTATTCACCTCTGAGGGGTTCAGACCCAGGCCAATTAAACACACACACACACACACACACACACACACACACACACAGAATGAATAATGGAGAACAAAGAAACATAAACAAACGCATACTAAATTTTATATGAAGGAGGTCCTGCTTTAGGTCACCATAGAGGCCGAAATCATTATAAATGTCTTTATAATGGTGCTGAATCCAAAAGGATGTCATTTTGAGGTTAACAAAAAAAGATTAATTTGCATTTAACTTAAAATGTATATAAATGCTAATGTAAAAAACTCAAAAATAGTCGATCAAAGGCAAATTTCAAACACTTTGTCTCCAGTGCGTTCCATTAGCCGCATTTAATTGCCTTTTATAACGAAACACTAAAACAACAACAACAACAACAACAATATGGCGGCCTGGAGACAGGGAACTCAGTGCTAACACAGAGAGCACTTTAGGCCTAATTAACCAATTAGAGAGCGGCAGCCGAGAGCTAACAAGGTCCCGTTACCCCTGCCCAGAGAGGTGAGGGGGAACCTGCTGATTTAATTAAAGGGGTGGGGTGGGGGACGAAAACAATTTAATTACAGCCAAGCATCCCCAAGGCATTGTGGGACAGTCTCCCTCGGCCCCTCTGGACCTTTTTGAGCCTCAGAACGCTAATGGAACACGGAGATAACATTTCAGCAGCAGCCCCCTCTGACAACAGCATCAGTCAAAACACAACACGTTAATACACAACAATAAACAAACGCTTGCAGTTTAATGAAAGTCTGAACAAATGCTCATTTAGAAATTGAGTGTCATTACAAATGCAAAGACGGGAGCATTCAGACAGCAAAAGAGCTGACTGAAAACTGTATGCATTAATTAATATCGTACATTACTCAATCGTTTTATGCATTAATAATTAGCAATTTAGCAAGACTGCATGACAGGATGCTTGATTTCTGTCATGAACACAACAGGGCAGATTAAGTGGTGCATGCCAGAAAACACATACAACACATATATAAACATGCACACATGCACATACCAACGGCAGGGAACGGGATGAACCTTTGGACCAGGATTCTTGTAGCTGGATTGAAATGCTCAGCTCTTTTAATAAGAATATTCAGCCCCACCTGTGCACACATAAAATTAAATTTAATTTCACTGTTAAATTAAAATAAAATAAAATTATATTTTAAAATAAACATTTATACAATTATGCAAAAGTTTACACACGCCTTGCAAAATCTGCAAAATGTTAATTATTTTACCAAAATAAGGGGGATCATACAAAATGCGTGTTATTTTTCTTATTTAGTACTGACCTGAATAAGATATTTCACATAAAAGACATTTACATTTAGTCCACAAGAGAAAATAATAGTTGAATTTATAAAAAAATGACCCCATTCAACAGTTTACATACACTTGATTCTTAATACTGTGTTGTTACCTGAATGATTGTATGAATTGTATGATTTTGAGATCCATCTTTTCACACTGAGGACAACCAAAAGACTCATATGCAACTATTACAGAAGGTTCAAATGCTCACTGATGCTCCAGAAGGAAAAATGATGCATTAGAGCCGGGGGTGAAAACTTTTGAACAGAATGAAGATGTGCATCTTATTTTGCCTAAATACCATTTTTTTTTTTCCATTTAGTACTGTCCTTCAGAAGCTACAGAGGATACTTACATGTTTCCCAGAAAATATTTCCCATATTTCTTACAAAATAAGACAAAATAAAATTTATCCTGATCTTCAAATTCAAAAAAGTTTCCCCCCCCGCTCTTAAAGCATTGTTTTTCCTTCTGGAGCATCAATGAGCGATTGAACCTTCTGTAATAGTTGCATATGAGTTCCTCACTGTGAAAAGATGGATCTCAAAATCATACAGTCATTGTTGGAAAGGGTTCAAATACACAAAAATGCTGAAAAATACAGTAGGCAGTTTAACTGTTCAGGACAGACAAGGGACTATCACTATAACTATCACTAAAAAACAGCTGTGGATCATTCAGGTAAGAACACAGTATCAAGAATCAAGTGTATGTAAACTTTTGAACAGGACCATTTTTATAAATTCAACTATTATTTTCTCTTGTGGACTACATGTAAACTTCTTATGTGAAATATCTCATTCAGGTCAGTACGAAATAAAAAATAACACGCATTTTGTATGATCCCTCTTATTTTGGTAAAATAATTAACATTTTGCAGACTCTTCAACTGTGTAAAAATGTTTCGATTTTTTTCTTTAATTTATATGACAATGTATACAGACCAGACAGGAAAATGGGAAGAAAGGGAGGAAATTTGTGTTCCTATTTGTGCAGCGAATTTACATGTGTGGAGCACTCGCATTACCCACTGTGCCACAGCTCTGGCTTTTTATTACACCTATCTGCCCTTTATTTAGAGAGTGACATCTCACATAATTATAGTGCATGACAGTTCCATGTTTGTGAGTTCTGTCTTTAAATTCAGCCGGTCGTTAACCTAGTGAAACAATGAAATATTAAATTGATCTAATACAACAAATATAACAAATTAAATCAAGAACGTTATTTGTTTTCATAGTGACCTAAAAGCACATAACTCCCAGTGGGTTTCATGACAGGTCATAACAGGTTATGCTAAGTTGTTTCTCGTCTTGCAACGTGAGCCTCTCGTCATCTCTGTGAGCTCCAGTTAAAGGCCCCTCTAACAAACATGTGAGAATCAAACCCATTCACATCCCTTCCCTTCTCAGCAGGGGTCTTCAGAGGGATTGTAGTTTTAATTAGTGCCCCCCTCCCATATTTCTCACAGGCATGGGGCCATTTGTAGTTGTCGTCACCATGGTTCTGCTTGTCATGCCCCTGGGCATCAAACTGCCGCCCAGCAGGGCAGCTAATTGGCTCTAGAGGACACAGGGGGCGTGACTAGAAGGATATGCAATTCAGCAATGTGAAATACAGCGAAGGGCTCTGTATCCCTGTGTGATGTTATCAGCCTCCATCAGCTCTCTTATTAAAAATTAAATTCACATAATGCTAAAAAAGTCATGAATAATATTTTTCTGTATTAGCGTGAAATGGCAATTCAGAATTCAGTGATTAAAAGAGAATTATTTCTACGCATCAAATTACATAATACAGTTTTAGGTATGCATGTGAACTCACTGCAATAGTAACTGCACTGCTGACTGCACCAAGGTAACCCTGGAAAAACGTTGACATTGGCGTGGGCTGAAAATATACACACATACACACAAAAAAACAAATTAATTGAAAAAAATTAATGAATATGGCATTTTTACTAACACTTCCTTTGAAGCCTGTATGTATATTGCATTCTAAGCACATTCTTACTCATTATAGTGCATGTATAATATCATAATAAGATGGGCAACAGTAAAGTCTTATTTGGTAGAAGTATTGTTCATTGTTATTTAATGTTAACTAAAGTTTACAAATGAAACCTTATTGTAAATTATTGCAGAAACATGTATCATATCATGAATTGCAACAACATAATACATTTATATATTACATTAAAATGCATACATTTCAATACTTACAATACAATACTTACTATAACCTTTTTGAATAATATTATTAATTATTACGCATTATTTCCTCTAAAGTTACAATAGATGATATTTTCTATAGTTATAATATATTATGTCTCACATCTTGACAATATTTGAGATCTGCACAGTATCTTACTATATCTTATAAGTGGTGGTTTTTACTGTAAAATGGCTCATGTCTTCTTGTAAATATCCAAAATGCTGTATAATGTCTGCTTTTAGTAAAGTAGCATGAGCAATAAGATATCATGAATGGGTTATATGACACATTACACTAAAATTATATTACACTAAAATTAACACTAGCCTCACTGAAAAACACTCAAATATGAATAATCAATCCTTACAAGATCTTAAAGAAGCAATGTCAAGATGCAAGACTTATACTGTATGAGAATTATACTCTATTATAACTTAAATGGATAAAACACGTTATAAATAATCATACTCCTAAAAACACAAATAGGTCAGTATTATTATAGACGATACAACCTAATATACCATCTTTATACGCAATTATTCATGCATTATAATCAATGTTGGGAAAGTTACTTTGGAAATGTAATAGGTTACAGATTACAAGTTACCCTCTTTAAAATGTAATAAGTAGTGTAACTATTTTAATTACTTTTTGATTACTTTTCTGAATTTCTAACAATTTTTTTTTACTTGTTAATCATTGAAAGCAGGCAGGGCTATTTTACAGGGACAAAACACTAATTTCTAACAGACTTTCAAATTCCTTCATCACTTGGAGATTATGAAAATGTAATTTTAAAGCACAGTCACCACAAAAACTGTCTTTAGCACTTCTTTTTACTTTGAGATCATTCTGAAGTTAAATACTGATTTAAAATCACAATAAGACATGGTTTAATAGCTATGACACCGTTTTTGAAATCAAATCTTTGCATAGCTATGACAGGAAACACCGGCATCTAACAATGCCTTGGAAAAAACAGTAAATATGAAAAAAAATGAATCATTTACATAAACCCAAATAGGAATAAAAACCGAAAGCATGTGGCCTAATCTGTGTCCTAAACTCCTGAAACATTGGTGTCTCATATTTTAGAGCAATCAGTGTAATTCGGGAAAGAAATCAATCAAATCTGTATGTGCGTGAAAATATTCAGATGTTACCCCCCTTTGTAATCGTTAACATTTTTATAAGTAACTGTAATTTAATTGCACATTTTTTCAACTGTAACAGATTACAGTTACATTTATTTTGTAATTCAATGATGTAATCCCATTACATGTAACTAGTTACTACCCAACACTTATTATAATGAATTCCTTTTGTGATGGCGTTTTAATTCTGCTCATTGTATTAAGGCCTCAAATTCATAAAATAGTTAATCTGTGAAGAATATCATGAAAAACATGATGTGTGATAATCATGGACACAGATCTTATTTTCTGCAATAATCTAAAAGCCTGTTGTTTTTTTGTTGGGGGAACCAGGGTAATGCACAAGTTTTGGTTGACCTACAAAAATACAAATTAAAATTGAAATTAAAAATCAAAATTATATTACTTATATACCTTAGTTGCATTACGGTTGCAGTAGTTGACACAGGCGTTGTGGCTCTGGTTCAGCCACTATGAGAAAGACAGTGAAACAGTGAGTTCATAGTAAACAGAGCTTAGACTGACTTTTCATCTGTGAAGACCAGAAAAACACATACCTGCCAGAAGATGGTGGAAGCAAATGTTTGATTGGGTAAAAGAAGGCCCACAACCTATAAATGGAGGCGTAAGAAGTGATTTAAAGTTTACAACTGATGAAAGATGGAAAAGTTGAGTATGTTTTAACAGTGACCTACCACTGGAGTACCAAAGGGCACAAAACCTGAAAGGAAAAGAAGACACGCATACCAACACAAAAAGATGATTTCAGGAGCAAATGAACCCTTGATCCAATAATGGAATCACACTAAGGCTGTAATTTTGACATTTGATTAGGCTGGATCAGGCCACAGAAGTACATTTCATGTCATGTCTGGTTTTAATGATCAGGGTTATAGACTCTCATATGACATTATGACTTTATTACTGACCTTTAACACATTAATAAAATCCTCATTACTCATAAAAGATGGCATGGTTCAGAGGTAGCCATCATAATTGTCAGACAGGTCTCTCCCTATCTGTTCTCTCTTTAAATAGTGGTGTTAACAGAAGACTAAAATACTCCTATTTCTGAGTGGCCCAACAACACTTCCAGACAGCAGGAGGGAGAGGGTTTAATCAGAGCCCAGCTGAGTGTGACCTTTGCCAACAGATCGGTCCAGAGAGACCCCCTACCACCTAACTCCAGTCTCCAGAGCTGGTAACAAGCAGAAAACTGCCTACCACCCATGACACAGACACACACACACACACACCGAAAACACACTTACACCCTTACCTGACATGCGAAAGGGCATGGGGATCTTCTCTCCTGTGTCTGGATGGATGATGGCCTGAGGACATAATGAATCCACAGACAGCAGACAGGATGAAGAGGAGGAAACGAGAGACAATAAGAGGTGAGAGCGGGCTGATGGGAGAATTACCATGCTGAGGTTAGCTGTAATTCTCCTCTCATTACACCGCTATACAGAACTACAGCTTGTGAGAGCGTTGTCACACTGCGCACAAAGAAGTTGAGTGATTTGAACAGGTTCTTTCATCATAGCAACCTGTAAAAGGATTTCAACGCTGTTCACACTCACCTGTTTAATCTTCTGTGCCTCCCAAAGCTATTGTGAAAAACAGAGAAACATGCAAAAAAGGGAAATGTTTACAAGTATTTCATCCTCACTTTGCTTTTATTGTGTAACTAAAGTTACCAAACTGAGGTTCATTATACAACACATGTAAATTTGAAATTTGATTGGCTGATGTTTGTGCTTCTACTCACATACCCAGGTTTTTAAGACTTGTATGGCTATATATAACATAAGTGATGTCTATTAATGAAATATGTAGTAGAAAACCCATGAAAGAATTATGCTATTTAAAAAATATATATATTTTGGTCTATAGGGCACCATTATTTCGATGGCCCTAAAATGGTTGCACTCGGTGAGCTGCTGCCGCTACGCTGCAAAAAATATTTTTCTTACTTAGATTTTTTTGTCTTGTTTCCAGCCAAAATATCTAAAAATTCTAAAATCAAGAAGGATTTTCTAGACAAGCAAAAAAATATTGTCTTGTTTTCAGAAAAAAACTAGTCAAAAATTAAGTGAGTTTTTGTTTGAAACAAGCAAATTAATCTGCCAATGGGGTAAGCAAAGTAATTGTTTTCTGTTTGAAATAAGATTATTTTGCTATAATCCCCAGCTACCCCACTGGTACATTATTTTGCTTGTTTCAAACAAAAACTCACTTATATTTGATGTCTTTTCTCCGAAAACAAGACAAAAATTATTGCTTGTCTAGAAAATCCTTCTTAATTTAGGAATTTTTAGATATTTTGGCTGGAAACAAGACAAAAAATCTACGTAAGAAAAACATTTTTTGCAGTGTACCTGTTGCTATTTTAACCGCAACACAACTCTGAAAATAAAATACTGATAAGATGCCGCATTGTGCGGCTTTTGGTTATAACTTTTAAAGAGAAGTGATGCAAGTCTTCACTGCTTTCTGAGCGATAAGAAGAAGAGATATTAATTGGAAGATGCCTGTGAACAAATAAAACTTCGTAAAAACCCGCATCTTTGCTCTCTCCACCTCATGCATTTGAGGATTTCAGTAGACCACAACTACTGAAAGAGCTTACAAACAGCAGAGACAAGAAACGCTAGATGCCATCCTGGCAGGATGTAAACTTCCTGACGCAGCAGCCACTGAAGGAGTTTTTCAGCACGGATTTCACTCGATATGGGGGGGCATTTAGACTCCTTGTGGAGAAAATCGATGGTACAGCATTTGGTTTAAGCCTATGCTTATATCCATAGCCACCTGTAAGCTCTTTCAGTAGCTGTGGTCATTGTATCAGTATTTTATTTTCCAAGTTGTGTTGCAGTAAAAATAGCAATAGGTAGCGGCAGTAGCCCATTGAGTGCAACCATTTCACATCATCGAACCATTTCACCCAACATAGTCCAAAATATGTATAAAACGATGTGGATTTGTTATATAATGTAAATCTTTCTTGCAGAGGTGGACAGTAGTGAAGTATTTTTACTTTACTCAAGTAAATTTAAAAAGCATCTGTACTAGAAGTATCAAAGTGTTTTAGTTTGGAACTCTTTCACTTCACTACATTCCAAAGCGTAATGTCATATTTTGTACTGCACTACATTTCATAAATAAAAGGTTTTTGTTTTTTTTTTACCTTTAATACTTAAGAACATTAAAAATGTAGTACTTTGCTATACTCAAGTAAATCTCTGAAATACTTTTACTTGAGTAAAAAGTACTAGATTTGTAATGTAATTAAGTATTAAATGATATTTAATATGAAACATAGTGCAGTAAAAAGTACAGTATTATGCTTTGGAATGTTGTGAAGTAAAGTTTTCTAAGGAAAATACACTTGAAAAGTACTTTTAAAACAGAGTAAGAATACTTCACTACTGTCCGCCCCTGCTTTCATGGGTTTTCTACTACATATTTCAGTAAGAGACATGTACGTTATATTAAGCCACACAAATCCTAAAACCCAGGGTTCCCTCTAAAAAGGCTCTTTTTTGGCATCTGTGTTTCCATGAAGAACCTTTAACATTCATGGAACTTTTCCATTCCACAACAGATGCTTTAAAGTGGAAAAAGCGTTCTTTAATTAAAATGGTCTTCACACTAGGGAAAAATTATTATTTTAAAAACTGATCGCTGAAAAGCAAAAATGGTTCCCCTATATGGCATCACTGCAAAAAAGTGTAGCAAAAAAGTGTAGCAAACATGACATAATGGGGGTTTACAAATGACCTTTTAATGAGCCAAACTTACCTGCACATTAGTCACACCAGGAGGCAGAGTTCCATTTTTGAACTGATCCAGGAGTTTCATACATTCATTTAAACGTTTCTAAAAAATATCAAAGAAAACAGCATTCACGAACAAACTATCAAATCATTTGAGGTTTACATTTCAGAAGACTCTCGCTTACCTGTGATACAAAGAGCGTGCGGGGGTCAATCACATCCAGGAAGTGTCTTAATCTGCCATAAAATGAACCCTAAAGGAACAGGGAAACGATAAATGCATTCCATTATCATGTAGGAAATTAAACAACACTCACAGCAATCCATAATATTGTACAATTTGGCAAAGTTGTGGCTAATTTTGTTAAATTTGTATCTCAATTAAATGTCTGAAGATTGTTTATAGTTTTCTGACGCTAAAGGTGTAACAAATAGTTCACCCAAAAATGACAATTCTGCCAGTAAATACTCACCTTCATGTCGTTCCAAACCCATAAGACCTCCATTTATTTTCAGAATACAAAATAAGATATTTTTGATTCAATCTGAGAGCTTTCTGACCCAGCATAGACAGCAATGCAACTACAATGTTCAAAGGGCCAGAAAGGTAGTAAGGACATCATTAAAATACTCCATGTGACATCAGCGCTTCAACCTTAATTTTATGAAGCTATACGAGAATACATTTTGTATGCCAACAAAACAAAAACAACTACTTCATTTAACAATTTCAGAGACTGAATAGGTTTGGAACAACATGAGTGTTTTCATTTTTCATTTTAACATTTGTTGGGTGAACCATCTCTTTAATTCTATAGATAATATATTTTATCAATCTGATATAGTTCATAAGTTGTCATAACATACATCTTGTCTAGCTTACCTGGTTTGTGGAGAGAGGACATTGTTTTAGTTCAAAAATGCAATAGAAGTTAATACGTGGGACAAGAGGTGAAGTGAGATATTTAATTTTCTATTTTTTTTTTTTTTTACTCAATATAGTGTAGTGGAAATCTTTAGCTGTATAAAAGGCATTTTGCAAGTCAAGACTAGCTACTAAGTTGATTTGTATATATAACTACCCTATTGTATAAACAAAATTAACTTGTGCTGTTTGTGTGCTAATATTATGCTTGTCGCTGATTTCACCCTAAGGAATCCAAAGAATTGTAGAAATACTAAGTTACTTCTTGTCTTGAAGGTGAGGTCTGTGTGGAACAAGCACAGTTCAGTTCCGTGATTAACGATCATGATTATTAATCATATGTTCACAATTTCCTTAAATCATTCGCCAATTGATTTCTAAGGTCTCAGAAACTTTCTCCAGACGCGGGAGTCAGCTGCTGATGCAGACTCTGACACCAGGGCCAAACCAGTTGTTTTCGCGCGCCAGGTGTGTCCGCCTCATTATGCGCGCGCACCAACTGTCTGCTGGCTGATCCGTAGACCTAAAAAGTTCTTCCAACGCAATTAAAATGTTCAAATGTGTGTGTGCAAGGAGGAATGCAAGATTATAAAGCAGCACGCAACATATTCTCTGTTTATCACGTCTAACAGACGGTCCTTTACACATATGAAGGAAGGTACCGCTGGAGCAATAACAGCAGATGTGAATCATCTGTATTAAATAAATAAATGAATGAATAAATAAATTGCCTCTTCCTTCGAGGTTAAAGTTATTGAGTCACTAATGCATACAAAATGGTTTAAATTATTTTTTGTCGCTGTGAATGTTCCGCTTTCCACATGTTTTAATAGAGAATAGTGTTGTTAATGAACAAGCTTTGGCACAAAATAGTTTTTAACGACGTTTCTCTCTTCATACTTGATTCAGGCTCAAAAATAATTAATTGAAGGGTGCTAATGGGGGTCTATACTAAGTAACTTAACCCCTAAAGAACGTCAAAAAAGGTTCTAAAAAGGTCTCTAAAGTATGTATTTTTCACATTCAAATATATATATACGTTTAAAAGGTAATCAGAGTTCACTAAAAAGACGTTTGAAAAAATCGCGTACAGTACTACGCTCATCACTAATTGTTATGGGTTAAGTAATACAAGTAACGCGAGTTACATAATCAGATTACTTTTACACATTACTTTTTAATTTACAAGAACATATTACAGTTCTTGTAACATATAGAACAGTTACTTTTTCTAATAAGTAACGCCATTTATTGACTTACTGTTACTGTAAGTACTGTAGTTTTAAACTAAATGTGAACATGCATTTACTTATTGCACAAAAACAGATTCAGTATTCCACAAAATAAATGCAAATGCAAGCTCAGAATATGGCACAAACCTGCATTAATTAAATATGTTAAAAAAAACAAATATCCTGTGTGTTTAATCCCAATTCTATTAACCAATGTCTTTGCTGCTGACCTTCGATGATCCAGTTTAACCATCCAAATAAGCAAACTTTCTTCTATGTTCTGCTGTACAGAAGTGAATTTATTTTCCGTCACGTTTGGTGTGAAAGGTCTTTTATGTTTTCAATAAATTGAACTTTTTATATTAAAAACAAAGCAAGCCCTGTTCAGATTTTAACGTAATTAGTTAGGCTACTTTTTTAGGGAGTAACGCCATATTGTAACGCATTACTTTTAAAAGTAACGTTCCCCAACACTGTTCGTCACAATACATATGAAATTATTTATTAACATGCTCAAACACACGCACACACACATAAAATATATGACGTTTTGGGCGTTATTGGCGCCTAAAAAAATCGAACATCATTTATAAGGTTAACTCACCGTTTGAGGCTATACTATTGTATTTCAGCCAATAATTTAGAAAATGTGTTTGACTTATTCTAAGCACCATTATTAATACTTATCACATTTTGCAAAGCAGTTATCTCACCAACAGAGGTCACTGTTAATGCGACTCAAACAAGGAGTGAGGGCGGAAGAAGCAAACACTGCAGTGAACTGTTTGGTTTTCATTTGTTTCAGTGAGGAAAGTAAACTGGATTTTTTTGAGCAGCAAAACGCGATTCCTCTCAAACAGTTCAGCTGAAATGTAGTCTCCAAACCCGTTTGCAATGAGCTTAAGAAATCAACCACATGCAAAAACGCAAGTCTCACATTCGTATGCACTGGGTCCGGCTGTTGTTTACCTGATCAAATCGAGACTCGCCGAGTCTAAACTGAGGGCACCCATTCGATGCAGGCATGGCAGGTGTTCACAAATGCACAGTGCAGTCAATAAGGCAGGGTTACAGGGATCTGAAAGTTACGTAGAGTTCCCTCAGAGAGGTAGAGTCATCCGTGTCGATGCATTTTGGGTAATGTCGTTTTCTAACAGGTCAAAGGGTATGTGTGATTAATTAGGTGAGGATTCATTTTAAAAATTTGCTATGGATGTCAGTAAAACGTTTATTCTTTAATAAATTAGATCATTTTACCCGCCTTAACTGTATATCATGTGGGTGTTTAGTCATTAAGATGACCTTGTTACTGTACAGGGTGTGTTATACACTGTAATGTAATTATCCAAGATAGTCATTCCTCAAATAGCTTGTGTACAAGCTGTACAATGTTAATTTTGTTGTAAATTATGTTCTTCTATTAGTATGCTCTAAAAATATCAAAAGGACATAATTCAATGTGAGCAATTCTAAATCTTTTTAGAATGTTTGTTTGACTAATGGTGTGACTGAAAGCTAAATGCGTCATTTGGGTTTCGTTTGAACTATATTTAAAACAAACTTCACAATTAAAACAACTACATTTAGTGCTCAATATACTAGTGGTTTAATTTTGAGACCATGAGAGCTTTGGCTTCACGTCAAATAAAGACAGTCAGAGATGCATCCCAAAGTGAAAAGTTTATTTCATCAACAGAGACCTTTTCTTAGCAGAGATGCTTAAGAGCACACCAAAAATCATTTGAACATCTCTCAGATGAGGCATTTGATAAAAAGAATACATCACAACCTCCAGTGGACACTCTTGTAACTACACCCTGAACATCCAATCAAACAGCACCTCAGGGAAGCACTTCAGATATTTTGCACCTAAAACAAATGGTTCCACTGAACATACCCATCATGTTCGGTGCTTAAATGCTACTTGGTACGTGAGGTTAATTTAAGCCATTCTTATTTTTATTTGAGTGTGACAGCAATCCACTGAAATTTACACCAAAGAAGGAAGAATTGAGCCTGTAGTCTTAAGAATGAGGATTCGCTTACGATTCTGCTTACCGATGCGTTCTTACGACTTTTAAAATAAACCCTTTGCAATTCTTTAAAAAAATATCTAGGTTTTAAATGACCTTAAAAGAAACCAAAAGACATTCCAGACCTCTAAAAATAAAATGAAATGTAGTATAGTAAACACAAGTTTTTATTTGCAAGTTCCAGAGTTTGTACTACATAAAATGTAGCTTTGATTATCAACGTCACCATTAAAAGCATACAAATCTTCTTCTACACACACATCTCATGACATCTCATGACAACATTCAGCCAAGGGCACTTGAACACACCTTCTTATTAGGCTGCAGGCTGTGTGTGTGTGTGTTGGTGAATATTTATAGAAATTTCTGTTCAACCTAAGCACATATTTTATATTACATTCCATCTGTTTAGACCTAGAAAAGTATGAATCTCTTAATTTCTGCAAAAGCCTGGCCTTCACATCTATTGCTTTCTCTTACTACTGACCTTAAGAAAAGAAATCCTAGGCTTGATAATCACAATGTACACAAACAGCATTTAAGGAAATGAGAAAAAAAACAATGGATTGTTCAGAAAGGTAACAAAAGACCTGGCCACAAAGCAAAATATGATTAAAAACAACATAAATAGATATTTGCATGATTAAAATATAACATATTATTGAAAAATTGTAAACTTTTATGTTTAAGCCTTAATAAAAGAACATTCATCTTCAAAAGCCCGACACAAACCTTCAGAGCACACGAGTCCTTAAGTGCTTCTACATTACACAGAAATATGGTATCGATAGATCTCGAGCTTTCTAGCAGGGACTAGCACTGAAACACCATGAATATCCTGTGTTTAGAGGATTATTAGTCTGTGAACGTGTGCGTTTCTATGTGCACTTCCTAAGCTGTTGAGAAAGAACGGCCTCGGTGTGAGGTTTTAAAAGTGCTGCGGCCTACGCCTCTATCACACATCTACAAATAGTGCTACATTGTACACAGACGGTGGCAACACTGATAGTGGCGACATCATAGAAACACCAGAATTACATTACAGTAACATTAACAGAGCCGTCGCGGTATTGAAAATACTGTAACGTCAATTTAGAGATCTGCTGTTATCATGGCTTTCGTTCTCTCTTCGGATTCATTTGTTTGTCTCGATACCTAACAGTCTCGGGAAAGTTTAACCTCCGCCGTTGGTTTTGTATGTGCAATCTAATTAAAAGTGATGCGTCCAGCGAGAACAGAATGGAGAAAATACTGTATGATAAGGCAGCATTTGGCATTTTGTCAGAGTGGCATATATGCAATGAATACAGTATATATCCCATTCATTACACCTGAAAGCACTGGCAGCGATGTACGTGCATTGGCTCAAGCGAAGGAAGGGAGAGGAAGGACGCTGACCTACGAACCGAAGCAAGAAGGTCAGCTGGTGTGAGCCTCTCCCCTTAAGCTCTTAAGTAAAGTGCGGAAGACATGTAGGGAGGCACAAGCAGATTCGAAACTGGCTCTCTTTCCTGCTCTCTAAATCTCACGCTCCCTCTCGCACACTTTCGAGTGATCTCAAATTCATTCTGTTTAAGCAGCTGAGCGTTACATGTCAAAACGTGATAGAAGAAACTAAAGATAAATCAATGTTTTTCTTCGTGCATTAACACCATTCACACTAGCACTAGAAGACTGGCCTTCCTTTCGATTGACAGGTGATTTTGGTACATAGCTGGAACTGTCTTAGAGACCTGTCTAGTGAGTGAATATCAGCGGACACATGTCAAAATGGATCCTACCAGCTTTGAAGTTTAGCAGCAGAGTGCAGACCTTTAACCATCAATGCAAACCCGCAGTGCATACGGACCCCCAGTAGAGGCCCAGGTATTTTTGGACACACCAAATCTACAACCTCTCCTCCATGCCCATCACCTAGCGCCAGATAGCCCTCTACATTTATATGGTTGCTGTAGCAGTGCAGGGTTGTGACGTCCACCCAGGATTCGTGGAGGGATACGTGGAGGCGTTTGTTGTATCATTTCATCTTGGGGCGGACCTGCAGCAGCGTGGGGGTCTGCTCCATGATGCGTACGAGAAGCGTGTCGATGTAATCCTCCAGATCTCTGATCAGAAACTTCATCTTCTTTAGCTCCGCCTCACGCTTCTCCAGCAGCGCCCCGCGCTTCTCGTACTGCTCCCGCTCCTGCCTGAGCTCATTATCCCGCTGGATCAGCAAATTCACCAGCTCGCTGTGGTTCAGGTGGTAGTACGAGCCTCCTCCCTCCACTAGTGGCTGAAACAAGAAAAAGAAGAAAAGATTTACATCACAAAATGTTCTGAAGTAGATAAAAAAACATCACTTCTGGGAGCCAAGATGTTGAAAGTCCAAATTGCAGTTTCAATGCAGCTTCAAAGGGCTCTACACGATCTCAGCCGAGGAATAAGGATCTTATCTAGTGAGACGATCAATTTCTAAAAAAATAAAAATAAAAATTTATATACTTTTTAACCACAAATGCTCATACTAGCTTGACCTCATGCATGAGGTAGTCACGTTGAAAAGGCTACATGTTACACAAAGTACCAACTAGGGATGTTACAATACTCAATACAATATCGAACCGTTTGGTACGACATCCTCGGTTCAATACGCTTGTGAATTGTGTTTTTTTTTGGTTTTGCATTTAAAATAACTTCTTCGTTTTATTTCTCTAGGAATTTGCTGTATGTATGCCCACGATTTCACGTGCTGAAATGAGGTAACGCTTCCCTGCTTATATTTGAAAAAGCAACACACGCAGATCATCTTCCATTCTAATGACATGCAATAATAAGCCTTTCTAAACCTGTTGTCCAACAAAAGAGTTATGAAAACAAAAGTTATAAAGAACATTATAACTTGTTTTTAATTCACAACATCAATCGAGTGTTTGAAATAACTTCCTTATGTGATCTGATGTGGCTTCTTATCACAGAATGAGGCAGACAATAAATTCTATACTCATATTCTATGTATGTCGATTAGCAATGGCTTAAGAAAATACACAAGATGGCTTGAAGAACACAGATAATCCGTTTATTATTGCAGACGAGTGTTTATTGTCCTTACATTTCATCATTCAAAACGTTTAACGTTATATCTTGTTTTTATTCAGTAACAGCAATACATCAATAGCAATGCCTTTATCCATATTAGAGAAGCTGGAATGGAACGTAATTAGTGCTACTTCTTTGACGCATATGTGGATTTTCTGCACGAGGGCGCCCTCTGGCGTCCAGTATGAATGAAATTGTATTCCATTCTATTTTGGGTAAAGATCGAAAAAATAATACCTCTCTCAAAAGAAAAATTAAGCAGACATATACTAAACCACACTTTTTCCAGTGTACAGAGGTTTACGGGAGTATTTTGTTAATTTGTGGCCAAAAAAAAACCCACACTGAGGTGGCAAGATATCAGAACCGAACCAAACCCCAACACAAAATAGGGTGTTGTGGGCATTACTGAGTGCACACGTAATGTAATGACTATTTAATTCACTGGAATGTGAATTAAATTGTTTGTACTTTCTGTACTGGAAGCTCCTAACATCAAGACGTATTTCTTGTGTGTAAACACACTTGGCAATAAAGCCCTTTTTGATACAGAAGCTGGAGGCCGCCCTTGCGCAAAAACTCCACATATGTTTTAAAGCAGAAGTAATAGTACTGACGACGCTCCAGGAATCTCTATTCCACTTATCACTGTAGCTGAATAAAATGCAGATAGAGAAATTTTAACTGAGGAAACCTGAAGACAATAAACATACAATTGTGACAATATATGGTTTGTCTGTGTTTTTTTAAGCAGTCTTGGGTGTGTTTGTATATGAATATAGTATATTCATAATGCAATGCTAATTAACATAGTCTTTATAATAATATAAAACATAATATAATTCTGAGACATGAAACCATGTCTGATCACAAAAGGTTATTTCAAATGCTCAACTATGTTATGAATTTAATTTGGAGAAAAAGCATGTCAATAAATGATATCTTTGTTGAACAACAGGTTTGTAAACAGGTTCATACACATGCAAAACTGCATGCAAAACTGCACACGTGCTACTAGTACATTTAACGTTATTCAAGGCTCAGACCGTTTTTTGTCACACTGCACAGTTTTAACCAAACCAGTTCCAGACTGAGCTCCTCATTTAGCGATATACTAGTTTCACGTCCGCCTTTAGCCATGTCACTCCGCACTGTCGCACAAATGTCAACAACCAGACTTTAGCATTATTATTGCAGGAGGACTAATTCTTATCGTGGGGAAAATTTTAACCAGTATATCGCAAACGATAAGATATCATAATGGGTGAAGTTGTGCATGTGCACTGAGAGCTAGTGCAAGATGAGCATTTGTGGTTAAAAAGTATTTACATTTTTATTCATTTTAGAAAACAACTGATTGTTTTCGCTATACAAGACCCTTATTCCTTGGCTGGGATAGTGTAGAACCTTTTAGCCTCGTTCAGACTGTCAGCCCAAATCCAATTTTGTGCATATTCGGATGGAATCTGATTTGAATTGATGGTCCACATCCATCCAAAGATGTTTATGATGTTTGCTACAAAAACGTCTGATGTGTTTGCATTTTATGTGCCATGAGAACGTGAAAAAGCTATGCTAAATCCGATCTCACCGGTCAGACTGAAACAGATTTCCACAACTGTGATTTGAATAGGATTCCATAAATATCACGATTTTTGTAAATATGTTAATAAGCACAACTGTTCTCAACATTAAGAAATGCACAAAATCAGCATATTTGAATGATTTCTCAAAGATCATGTGATACTGAAGACTTGAGTAATGAAGCTAAAAATTCAGCTTTGCATCACAATAATAAATTACATTTTAAAATAGAATGTTTTAAAATAGAAAAAGAGTTATTTAAAAAAAAGTAATAATCATATTTCTAATACTGTTTGTACTTTTTTTTTTTTTTTGATAAAATAAATGCAGCTTTGGTGAGCATAAGACACTTCTTACAAAAAAGCCGCTCCAAACTTTTCAACTGTAGTGTAAATGTGGGACAATTATATCCAGTATTTTTGAGATAAATAGTGCAATAATATTACTTTTACTCAATGATCAGAGTAGATAAAAGTTGTAATTGCACTGTATTTAAAAGTCAATAAGGAGACAAGTGAAAGCTGACTAAATGTTTTTACGTTCATCAGTGTCATGAATTAAACACGATCTGTTTACTCAAATACCAAATTTATTATTTACAAAGTGGACTGATTTATACATGCAGTACCTTCTTGTCAGCATCCTGGCCTGTTCGTCCTGAGTGGATGGTGGATTTAAGCTTCTCTAATACTGAGCGACTCTCTGACCTTTTCTCATCAGGAGGCGTCAAAGGCTTCACTGGGTGTGGACTAAAAGACATAATGACACAGCAAGATTAGATAGGGAAGAGTGCTAAAAACAATGGTGACAGCTTAACATAATGAGCGGTTCACAACACACAAGAATTAAGATTAAAAAAAAGTCTTTAGTACTGAGAGAAAGACAATAAAAACACAATAAATGCTATTTCCGATCACCGTCCTACAACACCTCAGACTAGATGTATTTAGGGTAATCAAGTCAAAAAAATATGCAAACAACAACCAAGCCCCCGAAATTGAAGAAACTAAGATATACTTCCTGTGGACTGAACAACACACTCACAGCTCACTAGGTTAACACCTGCTAATTGAAGCGAGGCTCCCCCATCCCTACTGTAGCATCCACAAGAGAGTGTGAGCCTATGTGTGACTGTCCATGGAGAAATCAGAAGACATGCTGCTACCACAAACAAATTAACACAAGAGAAAAGATGTGGATGAAGGGGAAGAGTCACCCTGCAACCCGAGAAAGTGAAGCGCATTGATGGCTGCATATAATTGGACATCCCAGAAGACACCTTGCCCAACACCATAACACCATTTTCACAAGAAACATACCTCACACCACATATTTGCAAAAACACAAAATCTGTAGTTACTGAAACTGGCAGGATATCACAATAGTAGATGCATGTAGAACATCAGTTTATGATGCTGTAGCCCATATATAGCCCAACACCAAAATAATTTCTAGATGGATAGACCATATTGGTCTATCTGTATTATCTGCATCAGCCAATAAATGGTGCTATTTAATGGTATCTGTGCAATATATTGGTTCAGCACTAATTTCTAGAAGTCTAAATTTTCAGTTTCAATAATTACAGATTTCAAAGCAGAATGAAACTGGTGAGCCCAAGGAATTCAAAAAAAAGATCTTCAGATGTGCCCAGAAGACCAAGACCTTGAGGAATCAACCTCAGTCTCCCGTGACAACTGCAACAAAGCTAACTGAGACCTTACCTGCTCGGGTGATCAGATGTCTGTGTTTTATCCTGGAGAAAAGGATTGTATGCTGTAGAATTCACAGCCTGCATAGTAGGAAGATTAGCAGCAGGTTTTGGACGTGGCAATGAGTTCACTGTGGTAGGGGTAAATGGGAATAGCTGGGGCAGCACATTAGTGTCTACTGCTACATGTGGTGTTGAGGAAGCCACAGGTGAAAGGTCGAACAAAGAAGATGTAAAGTTATGGCTACGATCGTGCCCTGAAGCCAATGTTGGCTGGTCAAAGGGTGAAGGGGCTGATGGCTGGGGTAAAGAGGGCCAGTTCACTGGAAATAAGTCAGGTGTCATAGAATTTGGAGTTGTCCAAAAATCAGTATTTACATCTAGACTCTCTGTTGGTTTCAGGTGATTGTGAGTTTCAGCAGATTCAGGGATTGCAACTAGACCTTTGCTAGTACTAAAAATGTCCATTTCAGTTGGCTGGGGTGCAAAGATGTTTTTCAGGTCAGAATTAGTTATGACAAGGTCCTGAGTGATACTGGAGGTTTGTTCTGATGAACGATCAGACGCAAATGCATTAGAATCAGTCAACTGGACAAAATTGTCCTCTGACACAATCCCAAGAGATTCTATATCAAAGGATCCATCTTTTGGGCAGGTTTTTCCATCATCTGTCAGACTTGTGTCTGTATCAAATGGTGCAAGCTGAGCTTCAAGTTCTGCTATAATTTCTGAGGTAACAACAACTGGTGACGTTTCTTTGGGAAAGTCGTATTTCTCAACAATGTCACCTGAAGGCTTGGACTGTAGCACCGCTTCATCAAAATCGGACTTTATCATGTTCTCAGATGAATGTGAAGGGGCTGGTTTTGGCGTAAAGGCTTGTGTATCTGACAAGAAGTCAAGTAAGGAATTATTTGGTAGAACATCCAGAGGAGATTCTTGTTTTGGCAAGGCTTCGGAAAAAGGATTGTTTTCTGCTATAACCTGATCTTGCTTAAAACCCATTTCTGGTAAGTCTTTTACAGATGTGTTATCTTGTGACGCAACATTAGGGATATGGTTTGGCAAAGATTCAAATTTTGAAATGTCTTCCTCAGACAGATCATGTTTTGGTTTCACTTCCTGTGTGAGCTCTAAGCTAGGGGAAATTGGGAAATCCTGTTGAGATACACATGTAAGATACTGGTCTGAATCTGCACTCTTGTACAAGCTGTGGAGAACCACGCTACCAGGTGAAAGCACTGAGTTTGGATCTGATGCATTCTCCTCTATTCCAGTGGTGGGATGGAGATGTCCTACAGGAAGTGTCGGTTCATTACAATGCATTGTTTCTTCCTCTTCACTGATGGTGCTGAGTTGAGTTACCAGGTATTCTTTCTTAAATGGACTGGTTGGCAATTCACTGTCTTCCTGATTGTCCTCCTGAGTGTCATTAGACATGGTGGAGTTTGAGAGTACAGGAAAGGAAGGGCCATCAACTAGGTTTTCAGCAACAAAGTCTCCAGTACCTTTACTACCGACATCCTCTAAGAGACCATTTCCTGATTCATTCTGAAGCATGGTGTCCATAACTCCATCTGTCTTCTCTCCATTCTTCACTGGCAGAGCAGTTGATACTAGGGAACTCTGTCCTGACTGAACGTTGAATCCTGAAGGCTCTGTGGCTTCAACTAGGGACTTTCCACTTACTGCCAAATTTTGAATAAGTAAGGCATTTGATCCCCAAAATTCTTCATCGGAGTGTATTATATTACTTTGAATGATGTCAGCCTGTAGAGAAAGACTATGCTCAATAGACTGGTGGTCTTGGTCTCCACCTAAGGAATCAGATATCACTGTGGACTGTTCCAGGGCGTCACCTGAGCTGTCATCCGCAAAAAACGGCATTGGATCCTCATGGACTGTCACAGACTCAATATCTTTAGTGAAGTCTAACATTTCAGGCCTCTGTAATGTTTCAGAACTCACAGACCCCTCTGAGAGCTCAAAGGAGATACTAGGAGGAAAGTCACCAGTGTCTGCTTCTGATACTGATGGCTGTGGGACATCTGGTTTGGTATTTTGCTTGTTCTCTAGGTGTTCTTCAAGAGTTGTGTCATCAGAACTTTCTTCTTTCTTGGAGTGGGGTGACAGTACAGGATAAGGGCGTGCAAGTGTATTTAGTTCAGAAAACTCTAAACTGGAATTTTCGGGTAAGGAGATTTCGGATGAATTGAGATCAAATTCTGGGAAGCCATGCGCACCATGAGCAGCGAGGTCAGGCTTGTTAGAACTAGAGCTCATAAAATTATCATCACTTCCTGAAACTTGAGGTGTGTCAGCAGTAGTGTCTTTAGATCTCTCTACAGTACTTGCTGAAGCAGTTTGTCCTAAATCAGTCAGGTAATTCGTATCCAACACCATTAATCCACCCAAAGCACCTGAGGGCTCTGGATTGCTTGTTTTCATAAGGACAGCAGGAGGTGTAACCGAATTTGTTGTTTCATTCACCTCCTCTGACTTCAATCTGTCCTTAGCAAAATATTCAAAGTCATCCTTTTCTGTCGGCCCCTCGATGTGAGAAATTAAAGGATCAAATGAGATATCAATTTGGGAAGGCTCCTTTTGGTTTCCATTCCTTAGTAAATCTGGGGTGGCATTAGTGCCAGACTGCGACTGGGTTGAGCTGAAGAGAGAGGGCACATCAGGAGTGGTAGAAGGAATCTCCTGAGTGAAAGGATTCTGCTGTGTGTGTGGGAGGAACGGATTGGCGTCAAAAAGGGGTGGGGGAGAAGTGAAGGGATTAGCGTTTTTGTCAGCCATACTCTGTGAAGGGTCATTAAAGTTCAAGGGTACAATAGGAGAGATTGTACCAGCACTTGAGTGTGACTGAGGAGACACCAGCAGGCTGTGAAAGGAAGGTATATAAAATGCACACCATTAGTGACCGTGGCCTCCATTAAACTTAAACTTAATAATGGCGAGAAACATTGATGGCCAAGAGCAATGACCAGTGACCTTCACCATCCAAAATGCGAAATCATTCAGACAAGATTGACTAATGCCCCATAGCACTGCATGAGTACTAACTGTGCATAATGCTATTTTAAACAAAAAATAAATAAAATAAAATATCCCAAAATAATCAAAATAAAAAAGACTGTTGTGCTTGAATAAATAAAAGTATGCTGTTGTGTTTGAAACACTATACCACCATATTTAGCAGTGTTACTGAATCTAGTTCTTGAATCTGATTGGCTGAAAGCCTTTTCCAGGCGTGCAATATTCTGTGATAACAGATAACAGAATGTGATAACAGCACTCCAACCGTTTCACTGTTCGTATCACTCTGCCCATCACTCACGCCCAAAGCCACTAAATTTTATTATACTGGTTTTGTGTCACAGAATGTAGTTTTAAGAGGTTTTAGATGAGAATGTACTTGTTTAGACCCTCAAATATGTGGTTTGTCTATTTGAAATTTTGTTTTGATGTTTTTTCAGAGATGTGAGCTCCAGAAAGATAGCCTTTCAGCCTTTCAATGACAAACATATGCATATGCACATGATAATTGGCCATATTATATACTACAGTTTAATAAATGTTGTGTACTGTAACACCATGCAGTAGTGCTTTGTCATGTGGCAGGCACTATGATGTAAAATAGTATTTTGAACACAATGTCTGGCTACGCCTGCTCTACACTAAGAAACACAGAAATGCTGAGTTTGAAAAGGTCATAATCACCCAACTATATCAGAGGGAGAGGTGAGATGCAGAAAAAAGAAAGACAGAACAAACAATACAGACTTTTACCGACTGACATCTATGCCCATATAGTTAAGTTCACACACAAACTAAATCACTTTTTGCTTCAAGCAAGTAAACATAAGAGAGCATGTGATTGGTTGGGGTATTTGACATGTTCCAGTAGCTGAACTTCAATGACATTTCTTTGAAATCACTTGAGCTGGATGTCGCAGAGTTAATAAAAACATGCTAGAAGCCAGCTGCTTAGAAAAAGATTAACAATAGTTGTGAGCTAAACTGCATTGTAAATGGTGATTTTCAAAATAAAGCTGTTTTTATGTTAGGTCACAGCTCAATCTGCATTCATTTAATAGATCATTAGTCATAAAGATTTAGGTGGTTATGGGACATTTCATGGGTGAATAATAACTCGATCAGTATAGATTATATTCTCTTTGAGGTCTATTTGCATAAACACATTTATCTCACTTCCATCAGGACTTCGAGGGACGCAGATGATTGCATTGCAGAAATAGCACTGCTATTTGCAGAATTTTTGCATTTTGCTGTGTAACCCTACCATAAATCATGGTCTAAGCATTTCATTTTGATCTTGACATTATCAAAAAGCAAATTCCAAAAGGCGTTTTTTGCGTCTTTGACAGACAATGCGCAAACATGCTGAATTTCTTAGGGTCATTCCAGAGAAATGTATGCAACTACATCTGCCCTTTATACAGAAGACGGTCATTTCACTGAAGAACTTTGCAGTGTTGGGGAGTAACTAGTTACTAAGAAAAATGTGTAATTAAATTACAGTTACATATGAAAATATTAATGATTACAAAGGGGGTTACATCTGAATATTTTCAACCACATACAGATTTAACTGATTTCTTTCACAAACTGCACTGGCTGCTTTAAAATACAAGGCACTAATGTTTCTTGTCATAGCTATGTGAGGAGCATTATCATAGCTATTAAACTATATCTTGTTGTAATTTTAAATCTGTATTTAAATGCTTTAAATGTTTCAAAATGACCAACAGTTCAATAGACATTTAGAAAAGTAATCAAAAAGTAATCAGTAACATTAATAGTAACATTAATAACAGTTACACTACTTTTCATAAGGTAACTTGTAATTTATAACCTATTACATTTTAGGGATGCACAATATTATTAGACGGATATTGGAATATATCTCCTGGGTCCTAATGCCCCTTCAGTAAAGAGTTTTAATTTCACAGGGGGTGCTGTTAGCTTACTTCTAATAAAATGAAAGTAAAATACACAAAAATAATATTTAGAATGTCTTTCTGATTAAATAAAGCAATAACTGATGTTGATAAAAACATGAGTATATTTCGATTTAAATGTCAGAAGCTGTAGCTTACATTAATTAAAAAAAAAAAATAAATAATAAAATAAATCACAAATATGACACTTTTAGATCATTAATGTGTAATGTTACATTTTTTTTAAACAAATCACGAGCTCTAACAAATTTTCAGAATTGTTAAATCCTAAAATGTTATGGTTACCACTGCATTTTTCTGAAAAAAAGTACTGACATTATAAAATAACTTCATTATTGTTTATTTCATTCTAACAAATATGTTCCTGTTGAAAACTATCCAAAATTAAAAAATAATTTCCACACAGAAGAGATTTTGTGTTGTTTCCAAACAAAAGGAAATATATTGGTAACACATTGGCTATCAGCCAAAATGAGTTGAAAAATATCGGCATAATGGCAAAAATCCAATATCGTCATCCCTCTTACATTTCCAAAGTAACCTTCCCAACACTGTTTATGATTACTCAGAATTTGTAAACCCAAAACACAAAAGGACAATATTGGAGACAAAAGTTGTATGTGTCTGGTTTTTTTTTTTGGATTATAGGATTTAAAATAAACTGTCAGTGACGTCTTTGTACATGTACCAATTGTGCAGATATGAGCTGTAATGCTGCTCTCTTCTGAGTAATCTCACTTCAAGTGCCCTGCAGAGTGAGTACAACGTAATGATGCTCACTGTGGAATTTGCTCCAAGACATCAGCAGGAAACTTCAACATGATATGATATGCCTGGAATTCACAGATCTTAATTAGCTAATATTGCTTTCTTTTCTTCCCCCCTCAAGTTTACATCTTTGATATTATTGCAATCCCTCCCAATTAAACGCAGGGATTTGATGAATTTGCAAAATCCTACAGGGTCTGCTGTCTGTATATGATCACCTGTGTGCACAATTCTGTTGACGTAGCATGAAGAGGTGTTTCCCTGCTTTACAAAGACCCAAACCAAAGAAATAGAACAGAGTGTGATCCACCATCACCCATGAAAAAAGAAAATATTTACCAAACAATGGACAGCATACACACCTAAAACAGAAACAAGAATGTAGTTATACTGGTTTAGGTCAGTGACAGAATTAAACTGAATGACTCCTCCCATTCATAGCAAACATAAACACTCCCACACGCATTCAGATCCATCTGTCTGCAACACAAAAATAGCACTTCCCAAATAAAATGGAGAAAACCTTGGTTTTGAGGGAGAACAAGTGTGAAAGAGAGACGGAAAGAGAGAGACAGAAAGTTGAAGGAAACAACTCAAGAGTTCAGGTTTCCAGGCAACGCCTCCCTCTGCAATGCAGATGCTGAAACTAGATCTATGGCTGCATGTCACGATGTTCACTCTTACTGAACCACAAATACACACTCACACACGCTTCTATTCAGCATTTCTATCATACAGCAAAGATAAGTTTACCTGGGTTTACTCTGTGAGTCCTTGGAGCTGAACCATCCTTTATGTTTGACTTCTACAAGTGGTTGAGCATGTTCTGCTTCCTCTTTGCTCGCGATTGGTCCTTTCCCAGCTGAATCACCTTTCCCGTGTGAGAACAGGCCCCTCCTTTTCTTGTTCTGAGTCTCTGTCTCTCCAGCAGGTATCACTGTTTCTATCTCCACCTTGTCTGTGACTCTCCCAGCTTGCTCTAACGCTGCAACGATGGCTGCTTTTTCTTCCTCTCCGGGTTTATCGAAGGACCAGCGACGACCATCCACAGGGCCGCCGTTTTGCTTTTCTTCCCCGCGGCGAGAGAGGTTCTGCAGGGAGAGGGAGAGAGAACCCTTCTGAAGCACCCCGAGGGCTGGGAGCAGGGGTTCGGGTCTTGGCTTTGACTCGGATTTGGGTAGATGTGTCTCGTGGGATTTCGGCTGGGCTTTCTGGGGCTTAGCTGGCAGCGTGTTTGCCTGTGGTTGGCCTGACTGAGTGACTGGTTTGGTTGACTCTGGTCGAGGTTGCTGCAGTACAAGTGATGGCGGGTGGTGAGTGAGAGGAGACGTTTCCACCGGATTCCCATTCACGCACACAGAAGGAAGCAGAATAGGGGTGTCGTTCTCTGACGTCATAGAATGAGGCACTGGTAAACTGATGTCGTACATCACGTGTCTGACAGGAGACACCTGTGGTGAGGGAGCCACTGTGTGGTCTGAAAGAGATAGAGCTTTATTGGTTTCTTAAATTTGCGATGTAATTAAAGAAACGATGTCTGAGTGAAACAAATGATCATAAAAGAAAAATGCAGAGTGGGGGTTTTGTGCATCAGTTGTTTATTGGACAGAGGGAGATCTATGCGAACTTGTAAGAAAGGGGCGGAGTTTAAGTGGACTAAATGACTGGATGGTCCAGCATGTCACCAGAGAGAAGTATGTAGTTTCACCGAACAGTTGAGTTATAATATTTTGATTAATAATTATTAATTACAAAAATAAAAAGAAAGGGTGAATCGCCCTTTCATGCTGACTTAAGGAATTTTTTGGATTCAATACAATTTAACCTCAGTTAGCAGGAATTGAGACATATTGAATCTTCACTTTTTTTGTTTCTTTTTCTACTTTTTTTTGTTTCTTGAACTTTAAATCATGTAAATGTGTTCTTGCAGACCCCCAAAATAAAATTATGAACTTAAACAAGCATATTTTGGGCACTTTAACGTGTATTATTTTAGGACCCTATGAAATTAATTTTTTACCAAATTCCATTTTATTTTAATTCCATTTTTCCTGTATTAATTGTTCTGGATTCCATTTTGTCTGAAATGTACACAATTTAACAGCAATTTATTAAAAGCTTTACAAAAATCACATTTTAAAAGGCCGTATGAAATATGTTTCTTTGTTCTCAAATTCAGCTTTTATTTGTATATTACTTTACATGATATTTGTATCAAATCCTGTTTTCTATTAATTGTCTGGTTTCCATTTTAATGGTTTAATTATTTTGTAATAATCACAAGTATTATATATATATATATATATATATATATATAAATAAAATATGGTAAATAATTTAAATAAATATTCTATAAATAAATCAAAAGCATAAAAAAAATTATCAAAAAACAAACACATGCACACATATACATACACACACATATACACATATATACATACATACATACATATATATATACATATATACATAGAAACAATTTCTCAGGTAAATAATTTTTTTTTTAAATATTGTTTTAACAAATAAATTAATAAATAAATCGAATAATAATTTTATTAGTAGTAGTAATATTATTATATTATGCAATATATCTCTGTCACAGTTTCTTCCAGTTAAACTGAACTTTTATTTTGACGGGTTGCTGTGAAGACCTTTATGACGATGGCTTTTCTTAAAGGAATCCATGTAACGTGCACTTCAGTATGTGTAGTAAATGAAAGCACGCATTTGTGCCATTTCTTCACGCAGAGACATGCAAAACACGCAGGATTCATATTTAAACAGGTTTTTTTTGCAGCTTAATATTCACAGACACTAGTCCATATCACGTTTTGATTTAAATGTACTGACCTACTGACCTATTAAGTGTACTGACAGCAAAGTGGTAAAAATAAACCACTTAAGTAATTTTTTTCTAGACTAAAATCATGATAAAGTTTTGTTTTGTGGCTCAACTACTAAAACAGAAAGTATTTTAATATTTATTGATTGACCCATTTACTTCCACCCAGATTTTAACCCAGCAGCGGAAATTCATTTTTAAATCAAATGAATTTAACTTGTACTGAACACAGTTTTGCTGTGCATACCTGGACTGTTGTCTGCAGTCAGGTTGCTGCTGTTACTTGGAGAGTTGGACAGATCTGAGACCACCACGCTGATACCTGCCGTCGGACTGAGGCTGCCGCCCCTCGATGAAGACTCGCTGCTCTCTGAGCCCAGTGACGTGCTTGAGCGCGTGTCTGAAGACTTCCTCAACCTCCCACGCAGGAAAAAACTTCTCATCTTACTCCTGCGGGCCTCCCCGCCTTCATCATCCTCGTAGTCTTCCTCGCCACCCCCATCGCTCGGCAGCCGCCCCCGCATGCGTGCCAGTGCTCCGTATCCCCCAGGGACGATGGCGGAAGAGGAATCTTCTTCGCTAGCGCGCTTCTTAGCTCTCATGCGTTCTCGGAGCTTGTCGAAAGCAGAACGAGGTTTGTCCTTCATGGAAAGGTCGTACATGCTGGCCGTCAGGTTGTGCCGAGTGAACTGCACGGTCAACTGAAGCTCCCCTCGTTCCTTCTCCTTTTTGCCAGTCTTAGAATGCAGCCGGCACCACCTATGAACAATAACGAGTAAAGAAAATTGTATGAAAGGGATGCACAAATGATGATTTTCTAACTCATTATAGCAAACAGTATTTTAAACAAGCGCAATACAATAAGAGGGATCAGCACAAAGCATCAAAGTATCAGCCATCAAGAAAAGCTCCACAGTTTCTACATTTCCAAGTACTGCTGAGCTAGAAGTCATTTTAGTTATGAATGCCAACTTGGCATTTGTTTATTTATTTATTTATTTATTTATTGCTGTATTTGTATTTCATTTGTACTTTGTAAAACCTTTCCTATTTTCTATTATATTCTCAAATTAGCAATTCTGTATTCAGCAATGTTAATGTTTTAAATACAGCTCCACTTGAAACCAAAGCTAAACTGAGAAAATCAATCTCTAGATTAAAGGATGAATCCTGGAAAGATTCCTCAAAAAACAAAATATAAGTTTTGGTCCAAAAGAGAACCTCAGGGTATTTACACCAAAATTATATTAACATTGGCTCCATTTTAATCATTTATTTTTGTAGCAATACACAAAAAAAATGCAGATGTTAGAAAAGTTACAATTTGTGACATTGGATATTTAATTTTGAATGTTTATTTCCTCTATTTTCTATTTTTTACATTTTACCTTTGCCATCATTAAATGGTCACAAATCTTTAAAAACACTAATGATATAATATAATATAATTAGGGCTGATGAAAAGTGATGATAAAGATGTATAATGTTACAAAAGATTTATATTTCAGATAAATGCTGCTCTACTGAACCTACTGCTGTTTTCAACATAATAATAATAAATGTTTTTTGAGCCGCAAATTAGAATATTAGAATGATTTCTAAAGGATCATGTGACTGGAGTAATGATGCTTAAAAAAAGTAAAATAAATAAATAAATAAATAAATAAAATCACAGGAATAAATTACATTTTTAAATATATTCAAATAGAAAACTATTATTTTAAATAGTACAAATATTTCAGAATTTTACTGTTTTTGCTGTACTTTGGATCAAATAAATGCAGGCTTGGTGAGCAGAAGAGACTTCTTCAAAACACATTAAAACACTTTTGATTGGTAGTCTATATACAAATACATAAATATACACAATACATACACATATTATGAAAACACACAATTTAAGAACTTTTTGGATGGACAATTTTTGACAATTTGACAGCCCTATACAATATAATATAATATAATACAATATAATACAATATAATATAATACTTCTAAATGCAATCTTCCAAATCTCAAAATGCTCAAAAAACATAATTTTGCAATGTTCTACAAACAACACTGAACCGTATGGACAAAAACAACATACACACTTAAAAAATATCAAAATATCTTCTTCCGTGTAACAAAAGTCATGTCTGAAAAAACACAAGGGAGAATTATCCCTTTGAAATTAATGACTTAGATTTCCTAAGGCGTTTTATTTTAGACAAAATAGCATTGGATTTTAATACCGTCGTTTTTTCAGTTATTACATGAAAATAATTACCAGTTTATCTATGCATTTTTTTTAATATTGCACCAAAAACATCTCTGTCCTTTGGATTGGTGGAATTGTGTGTGAACCTTCATATTTCTAGCAGACTGTCTACTTAAGGCTGAAGGACAGATTTATTGATCTGGCGCTGCTAGGGTTTGCCAAGTGCCCTCTCCTCCACATTCACACTCACACATACAGTTCTCATTTCCTAACAAATACAAATACTTTATGTTTGAACTTAGATCACAGTGCAAATGGGCTTCTTGCTAAATTAAATGGAGGATTTCCTGATACTCAGTTGTTGGTTTTTTTTTTCCATGTAAACACACATAAACACACACACAAACTCACACATGCTGACAAAGGCAGAACTAGGACAAGGAGGTCAGCTTTCTTCCATCAGCATTATTGCTTTTCTAGACACTTCACACGACTGCACGCACACACACACACACATACAGACACACTAATAATGCAATTTTCTTATCGTTAGAAACTTGGCTGTTTAAAAAGCCCTTTGACAACACATTAAAAGAAAACAATTAACCAATTAACAGATGAACAGATAGGCGGATCCACCCACACATGAACGTCCATTAATTATTCACATTTACTAATAAACATATTTGGCATTATTCCAGTGTACTGTTTTGTTGCTATGGTAGCATCACACTGAAGTGACACTGGGGTGTGTTGTTTCATCTTGCAATTAGTAAAGGTGATACATGAATGTTTAAGATTAAAATAGTTCCTCCTGTTCAAGTTTATTAACCATACACAAATATAGGTTTGGTGACACAAAATGGATTACACAAAATTATTAAAATAAACAAATAAAAATGAATTTAAAAAAATAACATTTGTACATATGTGTACATTATACAACAGGCTGACATACGTAGTCTCATTGGATTATGGGTTAAAAAAGGGGGTAGTTTTGTGCTCTGATTCCAAATCTGATTAAAAAGCAATCAGTGCATCTGTGAAACGCAAATATTCACACATACGTAAACAGAAAAATATATCAGCCTTGTGATCTTCATGGCAAAGTATCTAAGATCACCAGCATCATCACAATCTCTAACAGGAAATCAAACATTCTCTTTCCAGGTTGCTCATCTACAGACCCCTCTGATATTCGTGCCCTAATGCAAAGTCACTTCATCTAAAAATGAACGCCCTTGTCAAATATAGATGTGCAAGCATAATTAAGCACTTTCACTCCTTATCTTTTCAGTGTCCAATCACTGTTGGTGTCATCTCACTATGCCTTTCACAGTCTTCTACATTTCTTTCTTTTCTTTTTTGCATAATTTTTCTTAATGCATAGTTCCTTTGCCTAACACTAATATATTTGCAACTGATGAATACTATTACACCCACACTTAAAACATAGCAACAGGACACTCTCAAAGTGCAAGAAGCCATTTAAATAATCAGCATGATTAACACTGACGAACAAACTGTTTTACACAATCTACTACATGCATTCTGTGCAATGTGTGTATGTATGTATGTATGTATGTATATATATATATATATATATATACACACACATATATACATACACACACACACACACACAACTGGGAGATACAGAGTAACATCTAATATTTATATGCATTTTATGTAATTATACAGTTATTAAGACCTCACTAATTTACATGAAAGGAATTACAAGTTCATCTTTCTTTTTTAATGTATACATCAGCAACTGCACATCTTTGCTTATTTTTGTCCACTTTCGACATCTAAATGAAATATGAGGTGTTTTTCCTCAAAACACACCATATTCTCACTATATCATAATATATAAATCATAAAAGGCTGATGTATCAAATAAGATTTACAATATGTAATAAGTACCCAGAATGTGTCTGTGAAGTTTCAACTTAATATATCCCACAGATCATTTATTATATAATTTTGAAAATGCCTATTTTGACTGGAAGCAGAAACACGCTGTTTTCATGCATGTCTCTTTAAATGCAAATGAGCTGCTGCTGCCCACCCCCTTTTCCAGAATCAGCCTGTGCCTTTACAGCTCGTACCTCAGATACTCAGATAAAAAAAACACATCTGCTTGGTTTTTATTATCATGTCTATCACACTGAAATCATGTGTTTTAAAGCCATTTCAGTTTAAAGTTCTGATTTACGGTTTTCTGAGCGCACACGTCCTAAGAACGCTCACAGAAAGCGGCTGTCACACAGCATGAGAGTACTAAACTAGTTCTCTTTCATGTGTTATTGCGCTTAAACTGTCAAATACACACAAGTTTATGTTAAAAACACGAGTTACTGCGAAGGTAAACAGCTAGGAAAGAAATCATGTTTATATTAGATCTGTATGGCAGAAGTGTAATATACAGTAAATAATTCAATAAATCTACTGCTTTAAATAATGCTCTGTGCTCATCTGTGCAGCCAACGACAGAACAGTTAGCAAGCTTGCGTGAACGTTTGCTATGGCGTTAGAACTGGTACATCATTGTCGCTTGCGAAAACACAATGGGTGAAAACGTGCAGAGGGGCGGTAATGTTATAATAACATCCCCTTTCTACATCAAAAGGGAGCGAAATCTTTGCAGCTCATTTTTTCACAAGCTTTCAGAAAAAAAACTTACCAAAAGAAATTTACTGGGTTGTTCTTTTTCCTGTTTCTGGGTTGGTAGATGCACTGCGGACCCGATTTTAGCGCTTAAACATGGAAAAAGCCCGATTTTCATACGTCACCTTGTATGTAAGACTTTACAGAGTTAAGTGGCTTAGATTAATGCTACAAGACATTTCTAAAGAAAAAGTGGGAATGTACAAAATGTGAACTGAAAACCTGTTTTATAAAGTAACTTAAGAAACGTTATATCTTTGAGGCAAAAAATACCTTTTCTGCAAAGGTTAAGTTACAAGTGGTATTGTAGCAGTATGTATTATGTACAATGGTATGCTCAAACAACGGCTAATCTACTAAGAAACAGTAAAGCAACATTAACCTAATAAACTAGAAAGCAGTAACTGAATATTCTGTCTAAATTTACTCAACGAGTTGCGTGTGGGTGAAGAACTTAACGTGGTGCCTGAAGCATAAAATGTGACTTTCTGTGTCTTTGAAGATTCCAATGCAATTAGTCAGCAAGTCAAATGAGTTCTTTTCGCTTTCACTGCTTGTTTTCTTTGTAGCATCATTTATGACAACCTTCCTAAACCAATGAGCCTAAAACACCCACTAGTTCCAGTATCAATCTAAGTAACCCAGATTCAGCACTACAATCATTTCAACTCTATGTGAGGTGAGCAGCAGACTCTTGCCCAGTGTGGTTAGATGTGGGCTGTATTGCTCAGCAGACCTTCACTGGCACCTTCACAGTGTGGTCCTTTCAAAAAAATAATGCTGTAAATAGATGGAAACACTCATTTGGTGCCAAGTATAGAAAAATCACATCTGATGGTTTCCCATCTGACTAAATGCTTTAATCACGAAGTGCAGAGTCAAGAGTGATCTAATCGTTACGTCTTACAATTTGCCAACCCACACACTAACTACATGATTCATCTGTCTACCGATTCACCCCACCTACACAAACAAGGGGAGATACCAACACACAATCTGGAAATCACCAGGTACCAAGAAGTGAGCAACATATTCAGCAAATATTAAGCGCTCAGAATCAATCTTCAGTGTACTTAGTAAATTGAGAGTAGAGGTCTGCTACATTACCCTACCTAAGACAGACGGGATACAGAGCTTTTGGCAAGTGTTTTTCCATGTGTAACTTTGGGTTTGTGTCAAATGGGGATTGTCATGAATAAAAAAAGAAATATTATGTTAAATATTTGTCTTAAAAATGTAACTTTTTTTAAATATTTACACAAACACTGCATCTTGAAGTCAAAGCCTGTGAGAATCTGCGCAAAACCAGCATAAATTACAGCTCAGCCCTGTTTTGATATAAAGGTGCAACATGCTACAACTTAAGTACTAGCTAAATATTTTGATGTTGCACCATTAAACTTTAAGTTGAAACATAACTCTACATAAAAACTAAAATTTTAAGGAAGTTTCTGAACAGGAGTAATGGTTGAAATAAAACAGCAGATGACTGACATTTAAATTGTTTGCATTTTACTTTGTTAGTGGCTCTTCAACACAAACCCAACAACTCACCTTTGTGTGCATTGGTCTGTGTTGTGCATGTCAAGTCAAATCAATCATAAATAAATGTAATTTCTATGTTGTTTTGTGCATGTAGCAGTATTTACTTATTAATCCTTAAGACTGATGTTCTGGCTTTTACTCACCCTAATGTTGTGCCAAACTTTAATACATTTTTATCTTCTGCTGAACACAGATGATGATATTTGAAGAATGTGGATAACCAAACAGTTGTTGGTAGCCACTCTTTGGTTACCCACATTCTTAAAAAATATTTAATGTGTGTTTGTGTGTGTGTGTTCAGATAGAAATTTCAGACAGAATTTTCATTTCTGAGTGAACTATTCCTTTAAAAGAATAGTTCACTCAGAAATGAACATTTGCGTATTTGGAAAACATTAAGAGAAATTTAACATTATACCACTTGCTTACCAATGGATCCTCTGCAGTGAATTGGTGCCATCAGAATGAGAGTCCAAACAGATGATAAAAACCATCACAATAATCCACAAGTAATCCACACAACTTCAGTCCATCAATTAATGTCTCGTGAAGTGAAAAGCTGTGTGTTTGTAATAAAACAAATGCTAAATTTCTCCAAATCTGTTCTAATGAAGATACAAATTCATCTACATCTTCAAAATTTCAGAACATTTTTACTTTTTTGGTGAACTATTCCTTTAAGAACAAATGGTGCAATGAATTACTGGTGCACTCAATGAGGAGGGTGAGCAATTTTGATTAATTTCTAGAGATTTATCTTAAAATTTGTTAGTACCAGTTGAGTTGAGTTACTTGGTCTCCTTCAGGTTACCAGTTTATGCCTGTGGTTAGTGTTTACTTCATATTGGGTGGATTGTGTAGGCCATTCACTACTGTACAGTTGCAAAATAATTGTAATTGTGTCACATTACCTACTCTTGACCCTGTCAGTCTCAACTGTCTCATAAAAAAAAGGAACTTCTTCACTTAAGTTAAGCATATCAATTCCGGTTACATCTCTAGAGAAGTGATACCAGAAGAGCTAGAGAGCAGCAATGAAGAGATGCTATATAATACAAATAAATGATATCTTATTTGCTTGCCTGTTACAGGAAGTGGGGCGTATACTGAGAATAACCTCTCAAAGCTGTAGTGTAAAAGTAGAAATAGAGCCTCACTCACCCACAACTACTCAGGAAAATACATTTCCTCAGAATCAGACCCATAAGTATATGCACAAATACAAATTAAAACACATCTGGAAACACTTGCCTTTTCTTGCTACAATAAAACACATAAGAATATGTTTTCTTTTGCCTCAGGATGAATGAGAAATGTGTAAATGAAGAAGTCATGCTCCAATGGTCTGATTAAACGTCCATCTTGAGCTATTCTGAGCTAATGATATCTGTTATCAAGCACCACAGCTGCTTCTGGTGTCAGTTAAAAAGTCTTGGTTTCTTCTGGCGAGCAATATCTTAATATGATCTTAATATGTCAAACCAAAAATTTTTCAGACACCAGATATAATTTCCTAGTGGGTGCAGGACACTCTAGTTCATTCATTTATGTGAACAATTGATTCATATAAGTGAGGATAGCAAAAAAAAAAGCAAACTGTGACATATTATATCCAAAAAACTAGTAAAATTTATTAAAAAATTGGGACCAAAAATTATGGATCTTAACTGACAGACCTATGAAGTCAATCTCATCTCATGAGAAAATATAGTGTGTTTAGTGTAAGCAAAAAGCAAGCATGAAGATACACCTCTAAACATAACCGTCACTGTGGTGTAAGCAGACTGTACAAAAACATATGAATGAGTCGATAAGAAATTCATACAAATTAGCCAAAATGTAAAATAGCTACCAACTGCCAAGAGACTCTGCTGAAGTGCAAAGAAAAGGGCATTTAAAGAGACAGCACATGACCCAAGCCTTCATTTTCTGCTTGTGCCTTTAGTCTTACATAATCAGAAAGGTGACAGTGCAAACCTAAACTGCTCAGACGCATAAACAATGACACATCCAATACTTTGTACACAATATTAGCTATCTGAATATGTGAAAAACCACAGACCATTTACTCATCATTGATATTGAAGGCCCCCAAATACTACACATTTTGGATGTCTCCCAGATGGGACACACCCATTTCAGGTCTTGGAGCCTCTACTAGTGAGCCCAGGAGTTGAATGAGGGTGTTAGATGAGAAAGATGTGTACCATTGAGAAGCCTAAGAAACAGATATAGAGAAAAATTCCCCTACTTTCCCCTGTCAACACCCAGGCCCGTTTAAGAGGGCGTGACTGCAGAGAAACACATTGCAGCACTCGGAATAAGACATATCCGGCCGGGCTAATGGCACAATATTAATTCGCATTCCTTTAGTCAGAGTAAAAGCCACAATTGCTCCTTCATAGGAATACTTATAACAACAACGAATACATACCAAACAGTAAACGCAAACACAGACTTACTCATTTTTCATGCATTTCCGTTCCTGAAAAGCTTTATCCAGAGGTATGACAGCCTGGCCCAGAAACACATCCAGTCCTATGAGAGCTCGGTGCATAACGGTGAGGGTCAGGTCGCCACTACCGGGTGGGTACGCGTCTCGCCCTCCCTCCTCCAGGATCCCCGGCTGCAGCTCGAACGAGCATTCCTCGGCCCATTCCGGGTCCGTAGTCTTCTCCATCACACACGTGGAGTATTTCTCTTTGCCCAGCTGGATGATGGTGTACACGTCGCTGGTGCCGTGTTTACCCTTCGAGCGCAGCCCTCGGGCCCGCAGCACAGTTACCTGCACGTGTGTCGGCACCCATCGCTGCTCCTCGTCATTCTTCACCAAGGACATGGTCACCGGTGCACCGCACACGGACACATAGACGGTGGGCAGCTGGTAGCGACTGTTCTCCCTTTCGAGCGTCGCTTAGTAACCGCCAGCCTATCGTCGTGGTCCACAGCACAACATTTTTAAGATTCAGCGTGCGTGAGACGTCGAGCCGCACACGATGAAGTGGCTGCTCTGTGTGTTCGCACACCGGCGTGGGTCGTTTGTCCGGGTCGGGCGGACGGGTTTCTCTCTGCGGCGTTACAGCCACCTTGCAGACCGGTCCACCGACGTCACTGCTTTATCCTCTCCGCAGGACAAGGAAGTGACTAGAAGCGGTACCCGGACTACAGCATACTGCATTCGTGTTGCTGCAAAATACACGTTCTTTCGTGTGCACTTAAGAAAAACAACTTCACTCGGCAGCCTCAGGTGAAATAAACAGTCGTTCGCTGTCGGACCGCTTATGATATAGGCTAAACTTATACCGGAGTCGAGCTACCCTGCGTGAGAATCCGAATACTGCCTTATGATGACATAATATTGCAGATACGGTGATGCGCGGACTTTAAACGGGGAAGCTGCTGGTACAGGGCAGGGTTTTAACCCTCATGTTGTCCTCAGAAACTTCACAACTTGTCAGTTTTAGCCCACGTTGAAAACCATTAAAAATTCATGAATTTTTGATTAGAGTGCAAAGGGTCAAAGACTTTAGGAGTCTTTAAGTAAAAAAGTGTTTGTCAGATTGAAAACTGTTATGTTAGATGTTAAACTGTGTTAAAATACGAAGATAAAGCATTAAATATTGATGGAAAGACACAATTTGCATTAAAAGAAATGTTAAAGGCTCAACTTGGACACAGTGTTTCTCTTCCTGGTTCATTTCAGTCATTTAATAAAATGTTTTTAATCACAACTTGTGTATTGCTTTAAGTCCATGAATGGTGCATAGTTTTTAAACAAATCTGTAATACAGATATATTTAGCACACTATTCACAACAAATCTACATTATTTTGCACATTGATCACGAAAAATCCAAGGGCTTTTTATACCAGTTGTAGCTGTCATCAGAATTTCCAATCGCTGGACTATCGTATATACTCTCATTCTCATCTTGTCAAATTCCATACTTTTTTCTTTCCTTTGGATATATGTAGCTTAAAAGATGGAAAATAATCCCCTGCCCATAGCATGGTAAATAGCAAGGTACTGCTTGAGCCAAAATGAGAGCATTAATGCTTAGCTAGCTATAACTATGGGTAGCTGACACTTGAAAGTTTTTTTAAGGTGTATGTAAAGGTTAAACTTTATGTACAGGTATAAGGCCAGTAGTTTTTTTAAACGCTGCATTTAATCAATTCTATTTTTTTAACGTTTAAGGTAGTTTTAGATGGAGTTTAGTATATCATGTCACAGACTCTTTAGAACATTTCATTAAGCAGTTTTGAAACATTGTTTCTATCAATAAGCATTCCACACAAACATTGCTCTCTTTTTTTCCTAGCTTTCAAGCTTGAAAATGTCTTACTTCCTGTTGGGGTCCTGATTAGCAGCATCACGGATACCTAAGAGATTGCCCATTTAAAAATTTATTTTGTGAAGCTTTCAGCAAGACTCAATAATTGGAGACAACTTTTTCATTTAATGTGTAATATGAGGTATATGGTCAAATGCACATTTGTGACCAGCCATTTCTGAAATGAGACCCCAAATAGACAATGCCAATATATTTAAGTACTGATAATACTTCTATACTCATTGTTCATTTTCATATGCTGCCATATTTCACTTTGCAATGAGGACACCACACACTTAAAGAAAATCAAACATGTAAAAAATGCCAGGAAATTAGCAGATTTGTTTTAACCCTAAAACACAACCCAATGCATTATTCAAAATATGGGTAAAACACCTGTGAAAAATCAATACTGCAAATTCCTTCATTTCAACACATTGGGTCTTATTTTTAAAGACTTTTCTTAGAACGCAAGACAATTTCCACATTTTACTTGAAACTAATAAAGAATAAAAAAAAAAAAAACTGTTTACACAAAGAATAAAAAAGTAGGTAGGGATGTAACGGTATTATCAATATCGTGGTATCATGATAACAAAACTGTCTCGATATCATCATGGTCACATGATATTATGAAATGAGAGGTCTTCCAGGCAAAAAAGTGTAGTTTTAATATATTTAAATATATTTAAACTTATTAAAAGGTCTTTAAGGTTGTGTTTTGAGCCATTATGCTTTGGCACAGTATCTGTCAAACGAAGTAAACCGAAAACAAAATATGTGGCTTAATCCCTTTATCGAGTGTGTTATCGCAGCACGTTTCAAAGCTCGTGATCCTCAGAACCGCTCAGTTCACAGTGAATGTCATGTGCTGTGAGTTTAGCCGAAGTCCCTTTAAGGCAAGTCATTTCACTCTGCGGCCATCTTTGAAATGCCTCTCAGGCAGGCAAGTGCAGCTCCTATCTCTTTGAATGGGAAAACATAAAATTCTCCAAAACCATTCGCCAAGCTTAAGATTAAATTCCATATTTTAAATTACCAATGAAATCTGAAAAAGAACTGCCTCATAAATATTGTTCCTTATCCTCCAATAGTGTTTAAAAAAAAGCTTATTTTTCAGGCTAGTGCACATGCGCAAGACTGAGCGCATGTATCAGAACGCTCACTGTTTCTATACAACCGGGATTTCTAACGGCAGCTGCAGTGACGTGCTGACTTTATTAATCAACGACTGGCTCTTTCATTAAGAAGGCGGGGCTTCGCGGTCATAATGAGCGCTGCATCTTTCCCCATTCAAAACTATACAAGTGACAAGTCTTGGGTATTCTATAGTCTTTGGTTTAGCGCATGTTTGGGAACACAATGGCCACCAGTTATGCATTATTTTTGCAGCAGATGATTATAGCATTTCACTAGATTTGTAGTCAGAGGTATTTTTGTAAGCCTGTTTTCACTGAAGCTGGAGTTTTCCTTCAAAATAAAAGCTCTATTGCCATTTCCGTCAAAATAAAAGCTTAAAAGTGCAGTATGACTTGCTGACAGCTAGCAGTTACTGCTGTCCAAATTCAAATTTTCTCTTTCAAATGTAGAAATTAGGAAAGAAGTATTGTAATTTCCCTACTGTAGTGTAAACCAAAACTAATATTCATATGAAATATTAATTTTCATTTATTTTACAGTGCAATCGTTTTACGATATATGGCTATTACTGTCATCGGAATAACAATAATATAAAACTGTTGTTATAATTATTATTATATTCTAATTTGTTTCGCTTCCTAAAACACCAGCGTGAATGTAATTTAGGCTGAGACAGTTTGCCACAAATAAAAAGAGGATTGAGTCCCCTTTAAAGTTCAGGTACAAGTCAATTCACTGACTTTTTTCTAACTTAAGTTTTTTTAGTTAAGAACATGGGTTGGAGCTATTAATTTTAAACTCCCTAGTACATAATATTTACAATGTAAATAATGGTAGGTAATTTGCACTAAAAAAAGCACCAAACACTATCATGTTTACAGTAAGTACAGATGATTTTCACACCAAGTGTAAACAGAAGTAGCATGCTATTTGTACTAAGGTTACATTGTCTAAACAATAGTGGATGGAGTTTGTGAAAAATTCCTTTGCTAATAAGCTCTATTTGCACTTAATGGACACCAAAGCAAAAGGTTGTATAGAGTTTAATCAACAGCCAGTCATGAGCTGAAAACCTAAAATAGCCAGGGCCTCTGACACAGTGAGTCTGTAAAGAGAGTTTGAAGCTATGCATTAAAATAGCACCTGCCTCTGATGTGTGGGGAGAGGTTTGCCATAATCAACCACAGCTTTGACAACTCTCTCGTCTTTTATGTCCTATTTTAATTTTCTGTATAGCTCAAATTTATTATTACACTAGCAATGCTAAGTTCATGGGTTAGTTTCCAAAAGCTAGAACTGATCAAATGTAAAAATGTTTAGATTTGTAATGCAAAATCACTTTGGATAAAAGCCAAATGCATAAGGGTCAAAAACAAGACATCCCATTTTGGTGTCTGCATTAATTTAAATCTACAGAATTTATTTTATATACATAGACATGCAAGTAAAGTGTCTACTTTAATGTTTCATTTAACTTTTGCACAAATGTCAAAATATGGGTGAAAATTTTCCATCTTCATTTAGCAAAACAGATATATTTATGTAAAATTTAAACAACATACTTTAAACTATTGGTACACTCAATGACATTTTAGTGAATGTCTTTGGTAAATCATACTAAAAATATATTATCTTTATTTTTTGCTCAGAAAAAATAAAACTAAACAGGACACATTAGGGAAAATACTAAATTAAAAACTCCATTAAGCTTTTTTTATGCTTGAATACCACTTTTTGCCTTTGATTCAAAAATGTAAATGGTTTAAGACAATATAAATAAAGTCAATAAGATAACAATCGATAAGGCCAATGTTACATTATCATGTAATGTAACATTACACTAGTTAAATTACATTAGTTTCATAGTAATCTCACAATCTCTGCTTTTCTCTGACATTAAATGACAATTTAAAAAGAGAATAAGCTGCCTCCCTAATGACTATGTCTTACTTTAGACCTAATTAACTCCTTACTATACTATTCTTAGAGGTAAGATGTCAATCACATCTTATGAGCTTCTAGAGCCAATTCTCTGTCTGTCCACAAGAATCCCCCACATGTATTGTCCTCAGTTTGATCAAACACACTCACTAAACACTTGTGCGCACTTGCCAAATGACAGTGGAGACACAGAGGTGCAGCTGACGTTCATAAGTGCATTATCTGGGCCAAGAGACACACCACAAACACGCACATGGACGCTATCACACACACATACTAATCTGGAAAGGGTTCAATTCCAGCACCAAAGTGCAAATAGACCACTTACAGTCTAAACTGGGTAATTAGATCCTTAATCAGGGATCAGAACCACAGAGAGGCTTCTATGTAATGAAATTCCTCATTCATCTAAACATACTCATACACAACCTGACCCAATCTCCTTTTAAGCACACTGCCTTGAACAGCTGTGACTGACACACTTCCTGTCACTCACACGTGTAAATAAACTTGCGCGCACACACACACACACAGATTATTGTCCATGATCTATCCAAGCATTTCCAACATATAAAATATAAGATAAAAGTTATAAAGTTTACTATAGTTTGAAGTAATTATAATTTTTTAAAATGTTTTCATGTCTCTTATGTGTTCACAAATGCTGTGAAACATCAGCATGACCCTTCAGAAATCATTCTAATATTCTAATTTGCTGCTAAATACAAATTTCTTATTATCAGTGTTGATGACTGTTGTGTTGCTTAATATTTTGTGGATACCTGACCATTCAAATTGCAGGAACCTAGAAGGAAAGGTAAGCTTTGTGTCCCATTGTCTTGCTGGTATTGCTGTTTATGTGTGGACTTGTGATCTCATGGGAACACCGAATTTTCATATCCCCAAGCGAGTCGATTGATATTACGCGGCGTTTCCGCTCGGTCAGACGGATCTTACCCTGTCAAAACAGCTTGTGAGACTGCAGACGCGTCTTGCGGCCTTGTCCTGTACTAGACTGGCGTCGTCGTCGGTGCTCTCGGGCTCAATAAGCGCACACTTGTTTGACGCAGCTGGCCGCGCGCTGCGCTTTTCTGTGTTCTAGGGCTTTACCCGAGGTGTCGACTTACAAACTAGAGGCATCAAGATTTTCTTTGAGCGGTTTAACTCGATTTAGAATTTAATTATCCGCTAAACTGCGCGCGGAAGCATTTTGTGGGAACAAGCGGCACTTCACAACCTCTCGTGTCAATCATCCGCTAAAGAGGGAACACCAAATGATCTCGAGCGATCACGTTACCCAGATCTTAAACTTGTATATATAGGCTAAATGTAAATTAATGTCCCAGTCACATTGTCTTGGTTAAATAAACATTATAGTTACACTGCCATTAAAAAATATTTTATATTTTTACATGAACAATATTCCATTTATTAAAGCCAAGTATGGATCTCATCAAGTTAGTGTTCCTAAGCATTTTACATTTATTCCAAAATAAAAACTTAAGGCAGTAGCTACTTAAACAATATATTTTGTGAACTTATGTTCGGTTATTCTTTTTGAAGTTTTCAGGATGCATCATTAATCGCCCATATTCGCGGCACTGAATGTATGAATGGCATTGAACCGAACGAAATTCACGTTTTACTGATTATTGCTGCTGAAAATGGTCATTTACTGTCATGTTTTGGGTTGTACTAATCAGTCGGACCGCATAACATTTGGAGTACTATAGACTGCCAAAACTTCTAACAAATCAAGGAGAAGAGTGCAAAGAACTGACAAACATAAGGCGTTTGTGGTTGGCCAAACTGAACTGGATTTCCAGGGCAAGAATCTTGACAACATTCGTGTTTGTTCTTATAATTTCCGGTCAGGTATAGTATAGGCTAATATCTTAATACTGCTTGTGCATATCATTACCACCTATTAACTTTAGTTTGTCAAAATATTGCTCCATTTCCTGCTTACTGAGTTCTTCTCTATATGGTTTAGCAGCTTCCATTTTTCTGTGGTTTAGACAGCATAAATTTAGCAGAACAACGTATTCAGTAGTACATTAACCATGCAATCCATGCTGTTGTTTACGTCTGAGTATCGCCAATATGGCCACTCATACCACTATGGTAACTGACCAAAATTGTGACGCTAGTGCAAAGCCTCTATTGACCACAGATATAGTGATGGAAAGAGTAAATGTTCAAGGTTTTATTTTGTGTTTTGGAAATGCGTTTAGAAAAGAGGAAGACTTATTAGAGTTCCGTGGTCTGTTGGGATTTCAACATCATACAAATTACACCATTTAAATTGATAGCAGTTTACTAATTTCAGTTTGGTTTATGCTACACAAGTCTTTGAGTTGAGTTTACATAGTAATTTTGTTAAGACTTAAAAACTTACAAATCTTCCAACATGTTATTCAGTCACACTGCCCTCCACTGGTAGGTGAAATAGTATACATGTTTGAATATGTGAAAAATTATATTGCACAACACATGATAACTATAAATGAATAATAATAATAATAATAATAATATATTTTATCAACACTCAAGGACACCTTACAGTATAAAAACAATTACACAAAAAAAAAAACACAATCACATGAAAATAAAGTAAAAATAGCAATAAAAGAGTAACCTAAAAACACACACGTCTATCAATTCTATATATATATATATATATATATATCAGATATATATCAGATCATTTTAACAGATTTTTATTCTGAAATTTAAACTAAAATGTTACATGCATAGTGAGTTAATGCAAGTTATATGCAAGTTACATTTACAAAGGTGACCCCATGACAAAGCCACATGTGACCCACTAAAGTGCTCAAAGTCTCAAAAGCACATTCACAAAAAAAAAGTAGATTGTAAACACCAATGAAGAAAACTGATTTAATGCAAATAATGTCCTTCAATATTGAGAATAAAAGGAAAAAACAACAAATATGCAAGAGGCATATTTATGCACACTTTTCCAAGTATCTGTGTATCATTCCATGATGACAGATGTCTCTTTAGAACAGCTCACTTAATTTCAATCACGAATGATCTTTTGAAAAACAGAAAGAAAGATTACTGAATTTGCTTTGGGTTTTTGAGCTAACTGTGCTGTGGAGTTTGAATGAGGGTCCGTGTTTGAATCATAATGGTCCAATCTGTCAGTGATCTCCTGTGTTTATCTAACAGCTTAGACAAGGCAAATAGACACTTGGGTTTGATCTTGAGGTCTATTGTGATTGGACACCACAATGAGCAGACACATTTGAGCAGGTTAGAGGTGGCAGGTCAAAGGTCACCGGGTCTGTGGTCATGATCATGGGTGGCATATCCCCACAAACATCATAAATTCTGATCCTCCTGGCCATCTGTGTGCATTTATGTGTAAGACGACTGAGTATAACAGGAGATAATTGGAAACACAAAACACACAACCTTTCTCCTCGTCTCGGTTTCAAGGTCTATTGTCATGGTCAACGCAAGGTCAAGGGAGATCATCAGCAGAAAATATTGATTATGAAACTGTTAAAGATTTGCCCTTGAGCCAGGAAAAATATTTGGTTAACTGTTATATAAAGATATTCTCTACTAAAACAGAAATACTGTCTTTGAGTAACCCAAAATGTTGGAAATTTACATTTAATTTGATTTCCCTTTTTATCAATTCTTCCTATGTTCATATTGACCCACACATGTTTCACTTCTGTGTGACCCTGGATTAAACTCAAGAGCTAATCGAAGAACGTCTGCAGGTTTAGCTGTGTCATTTGTTTATTTGTTTAGTGGGAGACCATCATCCCCACAAGCCACACTGTGTCAAAGCCAAAGGCGAATATCTCTGTGCATTAATCAAAAGGATTTTAGTTCATTTATGAACATGCTCGTCTGGCACCACTGTTTTAAACTCTGCTGTCTTAATCTGAGTGAATTGTGTGTCTGCCGTTGTTTTGGTCTTTGCCCTTGACTGCTGATTGATTTGTGCTCGAACAGGTCGGTAGTGATGCATCTGCTAGTGGTTTGAAAGCCAAACGTCATTAACCTATCTATCCACATCCTTCGATTTTTAACTGAGCATAATCTTTAATTCATTAAACAAAAATGGGATGTTATGTAGTACTACATATACTGTGGACAGCATATTGGATAAAATATGTCACAGTTCTAAAGATGAAAATCATATTTTTTCATTCTCAAACTAGTAAGTATTTTTTTGGAAATTTTGTTTTAATTGGTAATTGCTTTATAAGTTTTTTTCTGTGTGCTCTATTTACCTTGCCATCTTTGACTTGTAAAGTCATTTTAACTAACAATAGTTAATTTTCCAGGAATTTCTTCCAGAAATGTCCTACTCACTCTGAAGGCTAGAGCCCTTAAAGGGATAGTTCACCCAAAAATGAAATTTTTTCATTCATTACTCACCCTCATGTTGTTCCAAACCCGTAAGACCGTTCATCTTCAGAACACAAATTAAGATATTTTTGATGAAATCCAACAGCTTACTGACTCAGCATAGACAGCAATGCAACTGACACGTTCAAGACCCAGAAAGGTAGTAAGGACATTGTTAAAATAGTCCATGTGACATCTGTAGTTCAACCTTAATTTTATGAAGCTACAAGAATACTGTGCACAAATTTGTGCACAAAGAAAGCAAAAATAACAACTTTTTTTAACAATTTCTTCTCTTCCATGTAAGTCTGCGATGTGCATTCTCAAGAGTACTTCGACATATGCATCTATGTCAGAACGCATCTGTGTCAGAACCCCGGCTCCTGCGTCAGCAGCACCACATATGTTGTTGAATAAAGTTGTTATTTTGGGACAAAAGGTATTCTTGTCACATGAACTATTTTAACAATGTCCTTACTACCTTTCTGGGCCTTGAATGTGGTAGTTACGTTGCTGTCTATGCAGGGTCAGAAAGCTTTCGGATTTAATCAAAAATATTTTAATTTGTGTTTCGAAGATGAAAAAAAAGGTCTTACGGGTTTGGAACAACATGAGGGTGAGTAATTAATGACAGAATTTTCATTTTTGAGTAAATTATTCCTTTAAGGCAGGGGTGCCCAACCCTGTTCCTGGAGATCAGCCTTCCTGCAGAGTTTAGTTCCAACCCTAATCAAACACACCTGTCTGTAATTATCAAGTGCTCCTTCAGATCCTAATTAGCTGGTTCAGGTGTGTTTGATCAGGGTTGGAGCTGAACTCTGCAAGAAGGATCTCCAGGACCAGGGTTGAGCACCCCTGCTTTAAGGGCTCTAGCCTTCAGAGTGAGTAGGACATAGGGATCCTCACATCTGAAAGAAATTGCTGGAAAATTAAGCAATAACGAAGATGAACGAAGGTCTTACGAGTTTGGAAAAACATGAGGGTAAGTAATTAATGACAGAATTTCTGGGTGAACTATCTCTTTAATGACACTATCCTCCAGGAACTGACATTTCTGTTAGGAAATCTAGACAAGCAAGTTTTAGCAATGTGATGTTTTATGTTTTAAGTTGGTTTGCCTCATTCCAAAACATTCCTTCCACTTACATCTGAATTTCAAATGCCATTCACACAGAATTCAAAGTTGATGTCCTGTAAACACATAAAACAACTGACAATCATGATGGCAAACTTAAGATCTATATTTACATGCTTTAGGTTTTACGCTGTTTGGCTTCCTGTTATTTTTATTGCCATTATGATAATAAACAAGCTGTAAAGTTTAAGTGACTGAGCTTTACTAGAGCATATTTCTGAATGTCCGGTGTGAGGGTGCTAGTAATATGGAAAGGAAAGGGTAAATATCAACATAAATCGTTAAGCTTAGTTACCACATACGGCAGCAATGGTTCACAGAAAAGCCGCGGTTTTTATATAGGGGACGTGTAAAGCAACAGTCAGAGAATATTCAAAGAGTTTCAGGAAAAGCTTGCAGAGCGCTTGAGGGCAAAAAGCAACAGGAGAGGATTAACACAACGGAGCGCAGGAAATGACATTTAACTTGTTAATATTTCTAGCTTTAGATTAATGATAAATTGTCTATTATTTTTCCGTAAAAGAAAGAGATAAAACGGGTGTTTGGCCGAGGGCCCAAGCGCCGTTCGCATGCAAAGTGACAGCCAATTAATGAGCGCTGAGTTCGGCTAATGACGTCATGCCTTTCAGCGTCTAGTTTCGGGTAATGACTTTCCAATGAATCTACTGATTGAAATGTAACTTGCCTGGCCTCGGGCGAGCAGCTAGAAATGGCTAGAACAGAGGCAATCAGAAGATGGTTGAAGACAAAGGATACTCCCCTCCTTACAATCAGTTTCTTTCTATAGAGCTGCAACGATGTTGTGAATCTACACGTGAGGAGATATGCATATATTGATGAAAAAAAAATTATTACCCCATAGACTGCTTCCAGCAAACACGCATTAGCATATTCATAGTAAATATGCAGGCTATTTACGATAATAAGGTCGGATTATTCAATTCAATGAATGTTAAATAGACGAGCAAATAGCGTATGCGTTATCTACAATGACTTCTATTTATTCTTCATCTCTTCCCAATTGAACTCTTCATTTCGTTTAACTTTTCTCCTTTTTAATTTCAGTCAATTTCTGTTTTTTTACCGAACGTCCGGGTTATGTGCTGAGTAGTTTATTTGTGGAAGAAATCCCGCCCTGCGGCCAAGCGCGGGATAAGCGCTTTTTATTATACACCGCCACAGATAACCGACGAGATTAGCGCGGGATTGCATAAAAGTATATGTGCGTGAATCAAGATAAAAATTATGCTATTCCCGCGCTTATGGCGTCCCACTTTCCCACTCAAAGTTTTAAACCAGGGGTGTTAAACAGCCTGTGCATGGCCAAAATCCTGCAGAATTTGGCTTTAACCCTAATTTAAAAACAGTCAATCAAGTCTATCAGACTCACGGTAGGCTATGTGTATTAGACCAGGGCTGAAACAAAATTTGTGGCCACCCAGGAGCTGAGCTTGACACTTCTTTTTAAAAAAGTGTTTTTAAGTAACTTTAAGTGTTCTCTTGCTAAAGGTAGAGAATGTGGCTATATGGAAATAACGCCGTGAGCTTATAGCTACTTCTGGACTGAATATTATTGTTCCAAGAACAAATTCACTTATGTGTGAAACAACTTGACTCAGAGCCATCATTTTAACATTAAAAGCTGGGGATCTCTGTCAGAAGAGGATAACCACTTTATTTAACTATCCAAAATCATTTCACAACAAGCATTATTAAAATATTAAGGTGTAAAGGGTCTGTAATGTATGTTGTAATATAGTAGTATTTTCTTTTTTAATTAAGTTATACTATTTAGCTTTATGTACTTTGCTGCCCTCTTTCGGATAAACATATGTATTACTAGTCTTTTTCATTCAAACCATGGAAGATTAAGATTTTCAACATTTGTGAATTACTGAATATTTTGTGTCATTTAACTTGTTACTGATGTATTCAGTTTGTGTAATTTGTTACTGAATTACATAGAAAATCATTTTCAAATTGCATCATCTAAAAAAAAGACTATTGTATATTTGCTAGAGAAAATACATTTAGTTATGGAAAATTATAAAATCTAATACAATAAAAATAATAATTGTAATAGTAATATATAACAGTTTGAATTATTGTTTAGCTGTATGAAATTTGTGATTCTATTTGACAATACAAACAAAAAAATAAATAAAAATACTATTCTGTATTCTAAAGAAGTTGTAAAGCTAAGTTAAACCAGGGTCATTCAGTTTTCAAGTGAGTTTGCATAACACGCCAGATACTTTTTATGCAAACCCTGAACCATTTAAGTTATTGTAAACATTATTACTAATTCAAGTTTGGGATGGTGAATTCAGTTAGAAATTTTGGAGGTTCAGTCCCTGATTATAGATCACATAAGACAAGTGCTCCATGGAAAGTATATACTTCAAATTATATTTTACATTGGAAAGAAAGTTTATTTAAGCCCTGCAATGGACTGGCCATCCATGCAGAGATCTATTCCAGCATCCCTGTGACCCTGCATAACAGTTTGTAGAATAAATGGATGGATGTTAGGTTTGTTTATCTGTATGTTGGCCTCAGTCAGAGATCATATTTTGGTGTTTTCCAAATGAATAAGAAAATTCTCTGAGATTTCACTCCATCGAATATGTTGCCCTGAATTTTCACATTGTTTATGTCAAAGAGTGTTATTAAGAGATTTCTAATGACCCAGGGGGATGAAATACATGCGTCTAAAAGCACTGACTGACAGCAGAGAGAAAAAACAAGATTGTGTGTGTGTGTGTGTGTGTGTGACACATCTTTGATAAAACTTGCTCCCTCAAGTAAAAACATTACTTTCGCCGTCCGGGAAATTCTCCAAGAGAATTAAAAATAACCTCCTCAGCTGTCCTGTGCACATTAAGCAAACATTTTTTGCTTTTTCTTTGTTGTTAGAAATTGCGAGAGCAAAGCCAAGGGCACTATGTCACAAGAAGAAAGCACATGTACACACTGGCCCAGAAATGTAAAAGCAGGTCTGAGAGAGTGATTGCAGGGGCTTTGAACCACAAGATGCTTGAATACAGAAAGAATAAACATGAATGTACTATAAACATATACGTGTACAAACAAGGCACTTTTTTCAATAAAGGATGATGTAATTTTTCTTATATTAAAATATAAAAAGTAAGTTTTAAGTTTTCCCTAAATTAACAATATAAGTATTTATTACTTAATTTATTAATAAAGAAGTTTTTAAAGGACCGGTTCACTCAGAAATGAAATTTTCCTGAACATTTACTCATCCTCATGCCATCCAAGATGTAAATGAGTTTGTTTGTTTCTTCTTTGGAAATTTAGCATTATGTCACTTGCTCACCAATGGATCCTCGGTAGTGAATGGGTGCCGTCAAAACGAGAGTCCAAACAGCTGATAAAAACATCACAATAATCCAATAATCCATCTGAAGTCCATCAGTTAACATCTTGTGAAGCAACACACTGCATGTTTGGCTAAAATTTCTCTCATCTAGGAGAGAAATATGCACATATCACACACTATTTACCAGCAACATGTTGACTGATTTTGAGGACAACAAAGGGACTTTTTAACTGGAGGAAGCATTGCTATAGATTATGGACACACATTTTGGCCAGAAGTGGTAGTTTAAAGTTAAAATGTCTTAAGGATAGAATTGTTGATTATAAACAAGCAGCTTTTCATGTTACAAGATAGTCACTGATGGACTAGAGTTGAATGGATTATTGTGATGTTTTATGTGTTGTTTGGACTCTCATTCTGACGGCACCCATTCACTGCAGAGGATCAATTGGTGTGCAAGTGATGTAATACTAAATTTATCCAAATCTTTTCTTATGATGAAACAAACTCACCTACATCTTGGATGGCCTGAGGGTGAGTAAACTCTAGCAAATATCATTTTTGGGTGATCTAGGTGATGAATTTCACAGTGAGACATATGTATGTTTTGATAATTACCTTAAAAGTTAATTAATGTCACCATTTGCGCTGTAGCAAAACTCAATCCACAAAATTACAAGATAGTTCAAGTGGTGCTGTAAAAAAATAATTGAAAACATCACAGAGTTTGTAATGTTTTTACTGATTATAATGGGAATTGTACTGTTTTTATTAGAAACCGTAACTCTAGTGGTAATTGGTCACCTTCAATTGGTGGCTTGTTAAAACTATAAATTCTAATGAAACATGTCCCAAAGCACACTACAGAAAACCATTTTATAATGGTTTTAATGGTTGATGGTTTGTAATGGTATTTGTAGTAGAAACCATTAGAATTTCTGTGATGGTCTGTGATTTTTTTTTTCAGCAGAGGAGGAAACGCCATTACTGTGTTTCAAACACACAATAGACAAATCTAGGTTTGTGTTTCCCTTCAGCTACGATGACGTTGAAGCTTGACGACACTGAATGGCACCTCTTAAAATATATCTGCAATCAAGCGTGCGCAACTAAGGGAATTCAGCGCAGCAAAGTGCATCCACATCAGAGTAGTTCCTACTGGATTGCGTCTCATGGAGTTTGACATGGCAGCAAACAGCACATTTGTGAGTTTTGATGGCGGCATTCAACAATTAGAAGGTGAAGATACTAAAATAATCGTACCGGCTATTCTCAGCACAATCAGTGGGCTTGGGATTGGTGGGAATGTGTTGGTGCTTGTGGTACTAATCTATGTCTTCGCCAGCCAGAGTGCATCCGAGGCAAATGTCATGCTCGCCAACTTGAGTGCAACTGACTTGATTTTACTCTCTGTGTGCGCTCCGGCACGTGCGGTCACATACTACAAACGCACTTGGACACTCGGACTACTGGCTTGCAGAACTACAGAGTGGATTCAACACAGTTGTCTGGCGGTAAAAGCATTTACGCTGTTAGCGACGAGTCAAGCACGTCATAACTTTTCCAGTCATGCTGAGGAGCAGTCAAATTTCCGTCGAAAGAATGTTGTGATAACCTTAGCGATCATATGGACGGTTGCGCTCGTGTTTCCGGTTCCCGATATTGTTTTTTCCAGGTTAAAAGATGAGGGAAATATCAGTCTGTGTGTGTCCGAATTAACTTCTCACTCCCAAGATGCAATGCGAGTCTTCAGTAAGATGCTACCATTGGGCATCTACGTTCTTCCCATCATTCTCTCTTCCGTGTGCCACATCAGGACCATCTTCCTCATCAAACCAAGTTCCCATGATGAGTCTTTTCTTGCACGTCAATATGAGAATTCTTTGATGTATTTAAGCGTCATCGCTGTGAACACGCTGATGATGCTTCCCGAATGGGTCTCTTGGGTGTGGATGCGCCATAGCTCTGGCGAAAGCTGCAAACCTTCAATTGGTTTGCTGATTTTCGCTCAGGTGTGCGTTTACTTGAGCAGCGCATTTTTTCCCGCCATTCTTCTCACCATGCATGTGCCCCTCAGAGAAAATCTTAGCAATCTGTGTTCGCTCTTGGCTTGTCGACATGATAAACACAGACTAAAACTTGAGGGGAATGGAAATGAGATGCGCACAGTGGTTATGAAGGTGTTGGATGAGCGAGGATGTGTGACCATAAAAGAGAGGCATTCAGATGCGTCCTGTCAAACCCTCCCAGATCTCGAACACTTTTGGAGCGAACGACGAAACACTACAGTCACAGAGGATAGTGACCCTTTACCATGGGAACGACTGATTCAAAGCAATGTTCAACTCTAACCTTCGACCTCTGTTATACCCGTGCTGGAAAATCTAGTTTAAGATGATAGTTGTGTTTTGGAGAATGATACCTGCATCTAGCTTCTGGTCCAAGCTGGTCCAAGCTTGTAATAAACTGTACAGTCATGTATTGACTAAATGTATGCATTGACTATGATAAGCTTTTTTGATTGCCCTGCATAGTTGCACAAGGCCAAAAAGGTTACATTTCTTTTCTTATGAAGTAAAGAATCTTATTGTCACTAGTCTGCTTCTGTTTTGTCTGTTGTATATTTAATTAATGTATGTTCTGACTCAGAATCTGTTTCACTAAGAAATGTTTTAAGTAGATGTAAACAATAAAAATGTGCTTTAAAATGTGTATTGTTTAGTCCCTTTGTTGTTGATTTCAAATGCAACCTAGAATGTAAGTGCTAGTAATTCAAAACGTGATTTGTTGAAAAAAGTTACGTTTACGTAGAAATATGTTTGCTTGCATGCATTGCATTCTTTTTACTATATATACAGACTATATACTATATATTTAATCATTTAATATGTCTTTATTTGTATGTGGTATCAAAAGATTAGTGATTGGAAGAAAGGACCATGGCCCACAAGAACCAAGTGAGCACGCTATATTGTTGGTCACAAGCTCAAAGTGGATGCTATTTTAGTGTAGGCTCTATTAGTGCCAAATGAATGATTAGCTTTAGGTGCTTTTTGCAAGAGGTGCTTTTAAAAGATCACTTTCAACTAAAAGCTTCTTTGGTTACAATAAAATACACTCTGCCATTTAACATTCTAGAGTGAGCAAACTGTGACATGCAATATATAGGCCAGCAATGAATCTCCACAAATGTGATTGGAATACTTTTACATAGGAGCTTGTCAATTAGGGTCGACATTAATCTAAACATACTTTTTTGTACAGCTAATCTATAATTTATGGGGCTGGTTTCACAGACAGGGCTTAGACTAATCCAGGATTAGGCCATAGTTCAAGTAGTTCATAGTTTTATAAACAAGGCATAGAAAAAAAACCCATTACAGGTGTGCATCTTGAGACAAAACAAGGGCACTGACATATTTGAAGATTAATCAGTGCAAGTTTCTTTCAGTAGAAACAGCTCAGACTTACATTTTTGTCTGGGACTAAGTTTCAACCTTATCTGTGAAACCGGGGTATAGCATCTTGGCAAATTTTTTTGTTTGCATGGCAAGTCTCTATGACAAGGGCATGCCAGTAAACTAGTACATACTTTGCTAATTATACAAATTACAACTATTTATATACTCAATATTAAGTATTTACTTTAGTATAAAAAGGAAAGGTTTAAAAAGTACAGTATGGTATTTATTGCATTGCATTGATTGTTTCAGCTAAACATAAGTCCAGTGATTTAACAAACACAGTATTCTACCTTCAGTGGCCCACATACACACAAACACAAGAGGTTGGCTATAGCCTTAGGAGATATGCTCATATTATGCATTTTCTATAGTATAAGAGCCATTACCAGTGAAGAGATTGAAAGATGCAGTCAGCGTGGGAATTAAGGTGGACAGAGACAAAAAAAATTGAGAGTACAGCTCCACTCTGTACTTATAGGGCCATCTACTGGCCATTTGGAGAAATATTACCTGGGGGACTTGGTGAATTGGCTACTGATACATAAACAGCTGAGATCAAAATTAGAGAAAAATCTATAAATGTTTTTTTTTTTTTTTTACTGAAATATTGTTAATCTTCATAACTCAATTTAAAGGAATGCTGTAGTTATACAACTGTTCCACTAAAATGTTTTACAAAATATCCAAGGCATTTCAACAAAAACCTTGATATTGTGGAAAACACACTGAACATCACTAGTTTCTCACAATGCGCTGATGTGATCTTGGCCCGCTCTTCTTTCGTTCTTCCATAAGTCATTAACTGTAGTGGGTTTCTTAGCCATAACTTTGTCGCCAAGAATTTTCCAGAGATTTTCAGTCGAGCTTAGATCAGGACTCTGGGCTCGCCATTTCATTATTTCAAAGTTTTTAGCTTCAAGGAACTGCTGTACTTGTTTTGCAGTGTGACGGGGCATTGTCTTGCATGAAAATTGCAGGCTGATTGAGAGATGCTTGCAGGGAAGGAACAGAACTTCCTCCTCCGCCCTTCACTGACTTCTTTACACTCTTGGGCTTCAGTCTTTCCCCAGTTTGAAGCCAAACAAAATATTTCCCATCAGACCCAAATAATTTAAACTTGCTCTCATCACTAAAGTAAACTTTGGACCAGTTCTCTTCTGTCCAAACAACATGCTCCTCAATAAAGAACTGGCAAGCAATTCCAGTTGCAGTGCTGAACCGATTCCCCATTGAGTCTCTGCATTATCCTGTCTTCTCGTGTATTAGTCTTACGTGGACGACCATTTTTTTTAATGGAACTGAAAAACAGTTTAAAAAACTGTCTTTCTACTCCTGTAAGGATAACTTTAAATTGGACTAGTGACCCGGAAATTTAAGATATTGCAGGTTGTTCTCTAATTTTGATCTCCAATTTTGATCTCCACTGTGCATGAGGGTATTTGCATATAGTCAAGAACCAACAGTTTCTTCAACAAAAATTTACAAACGTATTATTATTACTTTGCTGCACCGGCTTTCTTTTTAGTTGACATGCCAAAAATCTCCATTTCCATGTCTACTAGGGCTACTCAACTTTAGAAAGTTCAAGGGGCAGAAAACAGGATCCACTCTGTATCATGGACAGGACAGTAATTTTTATAGTAATTTTATATTAATAAGGCGTATGTGTGATTGCAAAATATGCCGTTAATTTACATCTTATTAAAACAACAAGAAAACGAAACACATTTGTTTGTAATATATCCAGTGTATTAATGGTGTAAACGGTTCAAAGCTTTTACTCTCCCAGATGATCGCTCTCTTTAGGTTTTTTTTAGATTAGTATCGCAAATCACTAAAGACTGAATATTTAGGAGTAAACATCACTTCTTTCTGTCAACACTGCAGATGTCATATAACGCGCATGTCTGAAACGCGCGCCTGCGCAGTGTGCACACTGTTCAACTCATGCAACAACTTTACAGCAAATGTTAAAATCAATTCTCTAATTAAGGCTGAAATTGGACACAATATTTGTACAAATTTAATATTTATATTTTTGATCGTGGCAAAATCACCCGGGCCACAAAAACGACCCATAAAATGAACTTTAGTAGCTTATGGCACGTTCAGTATGTAGCATATCCTTCCCCTCCCTTCCTCAGTTTATCTATTATCAGTGGCGTCTTTATCGGCTTTACAACTGCCATACCTTTAACAGCTGTATAATTACAAAAGATATCCATGTATTTCAAAGTCTACCTGACTTGGGATCATTTAATCTACTTTCGACATCAGTTTGTCCCTCCGACCGCTGCACCTGCCAACAAAATGATACAAATAATGGCTATGTTTTTTTAAAAACCTGTCCTACTGAAACGATTCCAAAATCATACTTGCAACACGGAAATATGAGAATCTATAGGCGTAATATTGTAACAAGTTGATACACAGTTCCGAGATCCAATGAAAAAGACAAACAGCGTGTGATGACAGGAGAGGGTTGTGCTTTAAACGCTAAACGGAAGACGTGCATATCGAAACTTAGTGGTTCAGTCTGCGAAGGACCTCATAGACTGACCTCTCTCTGAAGGGTAAGATCAAACACACTTTACATTTAGGCGGTGTTAGTAGTTTTGTGCGTAAATTATACTGTACATGCGTTTCGCGCATTAATGTCTTTCTTGCATAAAGCTCGCACACCAGTGAAGGTGACGATTTCACTTACAAACAGGCGGGCTGTCTCTTGTAAATACGTGTTATATAAACTCTGATTTTAATCATTTAGGACGCTTACATGCACGTTTTGTGTGTTTCCGACTCCCGCGACTTGTTTTCCCCGGTAAATCGACTTCAAATATTGGTTATAATATTTCGCTGACCTCTTCGTAATCACTTTAGCATGAGATTCAAAGGTTGCTCTTTGTCCTTATTCTTCATGAGTTATGTCAGGCACAATGTATAACATACTTTAAAGTATGGTATGCTGTATATCAAGACAGGTAGGTGCTTCCTAGTCAGCTCGAAGTACTTTACAATGTTTCCTCAAGATTTTACAGGGAAATGGTGCGGTCGTTTAGAGGACATTCCACATGAGTGTAAGTTTGCCAGTTTCCTTGAACATAGGCCAATTACACAGTCTGTCATTGTGACCTTAACCTCGTGCTTTAAACCTTATAATAATTTATTAGAAACTGTGAAGAGTTTTAGACTTGGCTGGCTGTACATTACCTCTGAGGAAGGACAGCACCTGCCTACCTGTCTAACTTAGTGTGGCTTAGGAGAGTGCATGGACCCTTATGTCTCTTATCATTCAAGATGACAGATAATAACTCTGTGCCAATTAAGATATTTCATGTTTGACCTTTATAGGACGTGAACTATGGATTTACCTGCTAGTGCCTTAGTTTAGAAGAGCAGTCATTGAGTCTGACAACAGATTATAATTGCTGAGCTGTTTAAGTGCAAACAGACTAGGATTCAGACTGAAAACACAGTCTCTGATAATTTGTTCCCACTACACAGCAATTTCTGTTTTTTGAGTCCTCCTTTTGGCTATGATGAAATAACAGTAATAATAATAATAATAATAATAATAATGAGTAGGTGTGTCATTGTAGTTTATACCCCAATTTTTGTTTCCTGAACAGGTCAAATGACACAGGTCACTGAAAACTGAAAATCAGGGCTTCACCATTGGCTTTTGGCATCTTACAGTTTTATACATGATCTCCCTCCTTCTAGGAACAGCAGATATATGTGTAACTGAGCATTTTGAGGGAAAGAGTACCAGTGGTTGCAGAACAGCAGTAATTTTCTGCTTTGATCTTTGGAGATCATTAATTTTTCAACCAGCAAGTTAATGTCCAGTTCACGTAAGTTTTGCACTCCCTAGCATACAGAAATACTTAAGTATTCACCTATGTCAGTATCACTTATTTGTTAGATAACAGGCCTACTTCAGACCATTTTAAGTGTGAATTGTTTAAATGTGCTAATAGGGTTCTGTAAATATGGTTATTTTTAAATTATTATAAAGGCAAATGAATTCATATGTTGCACAAGTTGATACGCGGATATCAGAATCAGGTTAAAGGGGTCATCGCATGCCAAGTTCACTTTTTCATGTTGATTGAACATTAATGTGTGTTGGCACTGTATGTACAAATCTACCCTATAATGATAAAAATTCATGCAGTGGTTTTTAATTAATCTGTAAAAATATTATCCCCTTTTTCAAATCGAGCCGTTCTCAGATGCCTGTCGTTGTGCCATCACACCAACAGAGGCCGCTCCCACAATAGTTGATTGACATGAGCTCTTACCTTAGACCAGCTGTCACAGTCCAGTAACTTTCCATGTTGTGATGCCAGAGCAGGGATGTAAGTGAGACAAGAATATCTCCGATTGAGGTGTTGTGTTGCTGGATGTAATAATGAACATAGTGGTTGTCATTTACTCCCGACATCTGAGCCGCTGAAGACGCAGTAGATTACGTTTGTTTGTGAAGGGAATGCGCCTCCCGATCTACATATATCCGTCTGTTCGCACAAATCATTAACGATCCAGCTTCACTTACAGCAGAAGTGAGTACAAGTGTTTTTTTATGAATCTTTGCGATCGCCTTTCCTTATAACGTGGTAGTTAGGAAACTTAGCGGCTAAATGCGTCTAAATGCGGTTAATGTAAACAAGACCGTCTTTCCACAGAGAGAAGAGAGGGGCGGGGTGAGCAGAGCTCATTTGCATTTTTAAGGAACAACCCCTTAGAAAGAGATGATTTTTGCAGAGCTCATTTTGGCAAGGTAAAAAGGGTGTTGTTTTACAAAAACACTGAGAATTTTTAATCAAAGTATATTAGAGACTTTTCATTAAGACCCTAAAGAATCATATCAACTTGTGGAAAATGGGCATCCGATGACCCCTTTAAATAATCACCACAGGAGACCACAAGGGTATACTTTGATTCATTCATTCACAAATTAAAATGTTTAAGACAAATGAAAATTATTTACAGATATACTGTACATGTACTCAGAAGCTTAGCATATTAAGTGAATAATATCATGTGTCTATAGGAGGTGCAGCTCTGATCTGTCGTCAAATTAAAAATGTCCTCATTATGTGATTGCATAATTTATAAATACATTTAACAAGCCCTTACAAGCAAACACATCAAACAGTATATTAACAGTCATTAACACATTTGCCAAACCAAAAATGGACAGAGCTCTGAAGAATGGGAATCATTTGAAAAAACAGAAAAGCATTTGAAATAACTGTTTTTTTTTTTTGACAAATGTTTTTAAAATGTAAAGTGGATGAGATGAAAGCCAGTTCAGGGACATTCCCTGTATTGATGAGTCAGTGTTGCAAAAATGATGCAATATCTGCTTTGCATTACTCATATCTAATTAAATGTTTATATGACATCAGTTATATCAAATGCATTTCTGTTTGATCTGTTGTTTGAATCTATTTTCTTATTAAGGCCAAATGGAAACTTAAGGATTTCCCTAAAATTCTCATGCATGCACCAGTTTTCACTTTCACTTTTGGGTGAAAGCTTCCCACATCCAGAAGTGCTGAAGCAGGATGGAGAGATGATGCAATCATATTTCTAGCATTGTCAGTAGACTACACTCTGCCTAGCTGACCTAACAAGTTAAAGAGCAGGTCATATAGTATTTTAAAGTGTCCTAATATTGTGTTGGAGTCCCCTACAACAGGTTTAAATGCATCTAAGCTCATTTTCTCAGAATATACATTTAATATTAGAATCATTTTGCAATGATTTCAAATGTATTCATTCAAAGCAGTTCTTAGCTTAAGGTCTGTAAATCCCTCCCTTCCATAAGCCTTCTCTACTCTGATTGGTCAGCTGGCCAAGTCTGTTGTGATTGGTCTTTCAGTATACAATGCAAGCGAATCGTGCCCACAGCAAAAGTTTAACTGCTAATCTGTAAACACTTCACAAAACAATAACGGTGGATGTGTTAGCAATGTGCTAATGTAACTAGAAATTATGTTTTTTTTTTTTACGAAAGCTGACTTTCTTTCTTTAAAAAACATAATTTCTTTACGACTAAAGACAGAAAAAACATGAACATCTTGGATGACAAGGGGGTGAGTAAATTATTTGTAAATTGTTGTTCTGGAAGTGGACTTCTCCTTTAATCATACTTACAGGTTGTGGTTTGGAGACGTTTGTTGGTCCAAACAAAGAAGGTAAAGACTTATCTTTCATGCACAAGCATTTAGCGGATACCGCATAGAACTCAAGATTAGAGAAGCAGTCCTCGGTAAAATGACGACCACACAACAAAAGGTTTGAATTGTATTGCTGTGGTATCGTGGAAAAAACGTACTTTAACCACTGATTCTTCACAACATCATCTTCCGGCAATGAAAACAAAACAAACTTGCTTTCACAGCACAGAGCACAGCGTCTTCTCAACATGAGTAGAAGTGTTTGTTGGCAGGTCAGAGTGTTCATATTTCACAGGCAGGCGTGGATTATCCTAATGTGTTACCGAGTGACATATATCAGTAACAGGCAGAAGATTCGAGATATGACGACTCCTTAAGTCGACTCTTTCTTTTGAGAGACAATATATTTATTCATCATGCACCTAGTTGACATTGAAGAATAGCTACGTTACAAACTGCAAAAAAGATATTTTTCAAAAACCTATATGATCCGCTCTTCAGTGATTAAACTTTTAAACTGTTCACAATAATTTTCTATAATTCTTTTCCCAGGTCTGATTTGGAGTCTAGATTCAGGGACACAAAGAAGAGGTTACTGATTTTCACTGTTTAAAGCAGGTACCACTATTAATTGTGTGCTGGTCTTAACACAAGTATGTGTTTTGTGATTAACAACTATAAGCCACTGATAACATTCTTTTTCTATCATTCTCTTTACAAGTGCAAAGATGGCATTTACACGGGAGAAATTTTATAATGAGGCAATCAGGCCGAATTTGGCTCGTTTTTCATCGTTGGTCAAAGTGAAAGAGATCTTACCTAACCTGCCATGCCTCACACTCAGTGATAGGGTAAGCTGAATTATATTTAACTACAAATAACATCATAACTATAACCGGATATGCAAAAGTAAACGGCTCAGTCAGTCATTTTTTTTTTGTTTACTAATTAAATGCGTTTTTGCAGGAAGAGGTCGAAGCCAAGAGAGAAACCTCCGGAAACTTCACTGCTATGCAGACACTTCTGGACAATCTGCGCAGGCGGGAGAAATGGCCTGAGGAGTTCATCACTGCACTCCAGAACTGTGAACATAAGGAGCTGGCTGATGAGATGAGTGCTATTTATGACAGGATCAGGGGCATCACAAGTAAGTACTTTCTTGCTTGTGTTCAAAGCAAATTATGAAAAGGAGAAACATTATTTTACGAATGCCTTTTTGTTCTTGTTTAACCTATAGAAAATGCTGCTCCTGCTGCTCCTACACCCAGACCAGCACCTACTCCAGCTCCTTCTTATACTTCAGCTGGTGCCACAACAACCGTGACCACAGCAACAATTCATACAGTCCCAGTGACCACTCCTTCTCTGCTGACTCCATCCTCAGGGGGAGCTCCAGCAAGTTCAACTGCACCCTCTACTGCACCCTCTAACGCTGCAGGCCCAGAGCCAGAGCCAGAGCCAGAACCATCTCCGGCTCTGGCTCTGGCTCCGGCTCTGGCTCCTGCTCCTGCAACACAGCAGGTGCAGAAACCTCCTACTCTAGTTCCAGAACCTTCTCCTGAACCAGTTTCCAAAGCTGAAATCACACCTCCTGTTGTAGCTCCTTCTCAAGAGCCTCCTCCTGCTTTACCTGTTCAGCAAAATGTCCCAACTGAGAACAAAACACCTGCTTTAGATAGTTTAGCTGGCTTGTCTTTAACAGACCAAACCACCGTCCCCTCATCAACTGGTGAGGCTTTCCTCTCCACTTCAAGTGCTCAAGCATCCTCCTCAGACAATTCCACTTCTCAGAGCCAAAAGCCTTACACCACCTCCCAGACTTCACCGAAGTCAAAGAAGACTGAAATGCCGAAAGCAGTCGGCAAAGATATTGACACTTCTGAGAAACTCCCTGTCCAAGACACCAATCCCCCATTGAGACTGGAAAGGACGTTCCAGGAGCCGGAAGAGATCTCTGACCCAACTGCAAATGAGGTAATGCTCAACTCAAGGCACTTTACTTTTGTTCTTATGCTAAACTGTGGCATAGCAAGTTTGTTATTAAAAGGTTCTGGTCAGTTCAAAGTTTTTCCAATGGTTAATCTGTGGCTTAATCTTCTGTTTTCTCTGCAGGTCATTCAAAGGAACAACACCGTTGAATTGCCAGTTTTGGATGCTTCAACAAATTCTACCAGAACAGCTCAGGCAACATCTTCTGCACCTGCTGAGGTGGTTACGCACTCTCCCTCGTCTGTCGAACCGGAATATTTCAGCAAGCCTGGTGAACTTCAACATCAAGAACTGCAGCAGAACAGAGCAGAGAATCTTTCTCCCTTGCAAGAGGAGCCTTGCTCAGTGGTTTCAGATGAGTTGGAGATCAGCAGGGCAATAGTGCCTTCCACAGAACCTGGACAGTCTACTAGTCCTTCAGAGCAGACCTCCGCTTCCCTTGATTCTGCTACTCAGTCTTTTCAAGACCCTCCATTCGCTGCTGCTCTTTTAGCCTCTAACCAGCCTGAGGAGGACCACTATGAATCTTTCTGTGAAAGTCATACACAGATCAATGTAATTCGGTTTGCTGAAGAGCCATCTGCTGAAAATATGAATGGTCAGCCACCAAGCATCCTGCAACACAGAGTCAGCTCTGAGGACCAGCATCCCCTGAACTATGCTGGCACAGAAAGCGCAGTTCATCTCCTTGAGCCACCCGAGCATGAAAGTACAAAGTCAACCACCATCAACGTTCGAGAGGGCGAATCCAATGCTGCTAGCCCAAAGCAGAGAGGAGAGGGTCGCCAAGAGTTATTCAGGATAAACAACTTCCACCTTATTGCTGCTACAGGGATTGGTCTGTCTGCTATGTTCTTGGCCTGGAAGTTCACCCACAAATGAAAAAATTCTAAACATGTACTTATTCTCATGTTGCATGATGAAACCCCTATGATTTTTCTTTTTCAGTCAAACACAAAGGGACTAAGCAAAATTTCCGAGATGCTTTTTCCCATAAACAACAGTGGATAGTAACTGGTGCTTTCAATCTCACAAAAGGACAAAACGTACCATGTTTGTGCTATATACCAAGTCTTCTATAATCATTCGATAACTTGCTGTGAGGAACAGACTGAGATTTTAATTATGTCCTACAACGTTCGCCAAACTTTTTTCACCAAACTGGTTTTATCCTTGTGTATTTATTTTCACGAGTGTGCATATAGGCCTGTATGTAATCATGGTTTGCCATGTGCCTTATATATGCCTTGTATGCTAGTGCTGATATTGAATTTGACTGCCGTTGCACCTTTGAAATCAGTTTCACTGCTAAAAAGTGTCACAGAGCTTTAATATAAATTGGAGAACCCAGCTTGACAGACGTTACAACAGGAGTGTCCAGACTCTGTCCTGCAGAGTTTAGCTCCAACTTGCCTCAACACACCTGCCTGGAAGTTTCAAATATGCCTAGTAAGACCTTGATTAGATGGTTCAAGTTTAATTGGGGTTAGAGATAAACTCTGCAGGACAGTGGCCCTCCAGGAATGAGTTTGGACACCCCTGCATCACAGCGTTCAACAATTTGATGTATTGAGAGTTGTGAAAGGTTGGAAGAAAACATCCTGTGTGTGACAGATCATGAATATAAGGAGCTGCTGCATAACCGGACGTTTATGAAAAAATCATTTGGAACATATTACATGGACTGGACAATTGCTCCAACCTTCTCCGTTAGCCCTCTCACAGAAGACTCGCAAGAGTGTTTGTTCTCAAACTTATCTTGTTTCTCATGAAGCTTCATTCACAGACGCTTCAGTGAACTCTCCATCACCGTCCCATATTAGTTTCAAAGTGTGCATGCACACACAGGACGCTGATCACTTTTGACAAAATCAAATGCATTCTCCTAATGTCTGCTGTAAGAGGTACCTATAGTGGAGTAACTATTAAGATAGATTAAGCTAAATACAAGGATAATCAAGTGCCCCATGTGTGAAAGATTAGATTATATTTTTTATATTGCTGACAACAAGTGTTTTCTGCAGAAGTCTCAATGTCCAGTGCACAACAGTAATACTTTGATATGTAGCTGAAAAGATCATTTTCATTTTTGACTCTTTTATCTTACAGTGTATTCCAGGTATATTTTTTAAGAAATTCAAACTTATGTACTTTGGGGTTGCTAGCAGCATTGCCCTATCGTTTGAGCTGCAGAAATAACATAAGATTCCTGCTATTAGCATTATCATTATTAACATTATCTGTGTTAGGGTAAACTGCAACATATAGACGGTTTGCACTTACATGTAAACAACAGCATGCACAGATTGCACAGTTAAGGTACTACTGAAAATGTTGTTTTACCCATTTATACTGTGTAAACCACGGCTGGAAATTGCTAAATCATGTAGAGAAGGACATAGAAAGCAGGAAAGGGTACAATATATTGACAAACTAAAATTAATAGGTGGTAAAGACACATAGAGCAGTATTAATTAAGATATTAGCCTTATATTTTACCTACCTGACTGGGAAAGATACGAACAAACATGAAAGTTGTCAAAGGTGATTCTTGTCCTGGAAATCCTGGTTTTGTTTGGGCAGCCACTAATGCCCTTTGTTCCTCAGATTTTTTGCATTCTTCTTGATTTGTTAAAACTTTTGGCAGTCTGTAGTACTCCAAATGTTTTTCCCAGTCCGACCGATTACTACACCCTAAAACATGACAATAATTGACCATTTTCAGCAGCAATAATCAGCAAAATATGCGAGTTTCGTTCGGTTCAGTGACATTGTTTATATACAGTGCCGCCAATATGGCTGATTGATGACGTTGTGAAAACCCTCTATTGTAAGTAAACATTGTGAATGACTCTGAATGACGTGTACACTTTAAATGTAATTCATGTCATTTTTAATCAGCAACTGCACTTTATCCACACTTTTTGATGAAATGATTGAACCTGATTTTAAATGCACTGTATGTGTTAATGTTACTTCTGATCTTTTAACTATTTTATCTGGTCCTGTATGTCTGCTAGATACTGTGTTTCAGGGAAATATTTATACTTGCGCTATTTTGCTGTTTTGCTTTTTGTGTGCTGGTCTTAATCATGCACAGTCCTAATGATTTCCAGAACAGTTTCTGAAATAAAACGTCCTACCTTGAGTCTTTCTGGTCAGTCAGAGCATAAAAGGCGATAAAAGTTATGAACCAAATGCTTGTAGTGTTGTTAAGTAAAGCGCGCCATCTGCTGTTAAAGAAGACAACGTGCTTGCCAATGAGGGAATGGATGAACCGAAATGAGATCCTCATTGGTTCGTTGCGATTTCAGTTGAGGGGAGAAGAGCATTCATTGGTGATTCGAGTAACTGTGCTTGTGTTGTAAACACAGAGACGTAAACATTTTCTATGGAGACGTAAATGACAATATGAAATACCGGCAATGCGTTTATATATGTTAACTGTAATTTTTCTGCGCAACAATCGATGTAGAGATTTTTAGTAAAAGGCATAATGGAGCTGAACGGCTTCTACTGTGACGGCGAGGGATGTGCGGAGGAGCAAGAGGAAGAACCGACAGCGCTCAAGCTGCCTCGATCAAAGACGGAAACGTCATGTAGCATAATTGCTACACCGGGTGCAGACAGCGCAGCGGCCGGCGGCAGTGTACTCCAAGAGCAGCGGATGTCAAAATCGACGCCGGCGATGCTGAGGCTCGATTCGCTGAAAAAGAACAGGCCGCGTAGGTGAACCATCTTGTTATGGCGCTAGATAACAGGGTTAACGGAGCTGATGCCACAGTGAAATCGTAGTGATAAAATGTCAAATATATAAAAATAAATAAAACTAGTAACGTTAGTCATACATTTTATTGCCGTGTTTGTCAATTTTGTGCGCTCACGGTTGGCATCATATTACTACTAGGAAAAATGTAAATTGGGGTTCCTGTTAATAGGCGAAAACATCACATACGCTAATCCTGAAATTAAATGTTATGTTTAGACGATAGATTAGAGTTAGATTAGACGTAATAAAATTCATATATTTACAAATGATGTAGCATTATAATGTAATATACAAATTATGAATTTAATGAGCAAATAGTCCTTAAGGTTTTCTTAAGGAATCATATATCGGAAGTCGACCCAGTGCTGTAGTAAAATGGTAGTAACATTTGATAATTTAAACATTTAATAACCAAAAAATGTAATATTTAAATGTGACACATTTTCTCAATTTTAATGTAGTGTTGACATGTTAAACGTAATACAGTTCATATATTAACATATGGTATAGCATTATTATATGTTATAGCCTAATTTCAGTTGATGAATTTAATAAGCAAATGGTCCTTAAGGTTTTCTTAACATATTTGATATCAAAAAGGGACCCAGTACTGTAGCAGAATGGTACAGAGTAATAATATTTAATAACCAAAAATGTAATATTTAAATTTGAGACATTTTTCTACATTTTTACACAATATGGTGTTGGCTCATCATGCAACCATTTAATCATGTTACCCACGTTATTGTGCAAAAACAAATCTCTTTAATTAATAGACAAATATGTGTTTCAAAACCAGTTAAATCCCTATTGTGTATTTTAATTCATAACTGAAAATGTGCCAACCTCAATGAAAATGAACAAAAAAATAAAACAGCTCATATATAGTTAAAGGATTTTTATTCCCTAAAAAAGTGAAGTGAGCTTCATTCTTATTTACCCACAGAAATGCACAAGGTATTTGTCACTTACCTATTATTGGTCCCCAGCTTTCCCATGGTTTGGCATGGACATTGGTGGCACATTGGTGAAGCTGGTCTACTTTGAACCCAAAGACATTACAGCAGAAGAAGAACAGGAAGAGGTGGAGAGTCTGAAAAGCATCCGTCGTTATCTCACCTCACACACCGCCTACGGCAAAACAGGTATACGAGATGTTCACCTGGAGCTCTCTGACCTCACCCTTTGGGGCCGCAAGGGCAACCTGCACTTCATTCGCTTTCCAACGCACGAGCTGCCTGCCTTCCTGCAGATGGGCCGAGACAAGCACTTTTCTAGTCTACACACCACCCTTTGTGCCACTGGAGGTGGTGCATTTAAATATGAGGATGACTTCCTTACGGTGTGTCCAAGCTCACATTTTATGTGATCTGTTTAAAGGAATAAATAACCCAAAAATGAAATGATGGCCTCAGGCTGTCCAAGATATAGATTAGTTTGTTTCTTCATTGTGACTTTCCTCTCTTAGATGGCCAATCTGAAGCTGTTGAAGCTGGATGAGCTTGACTGTCTAATAAAGGGGGTTCTGTATATTGACTCAGTGGTTTCAAGTGGTCCACCTGAATGCTACTATTTTGAGCACCCAACAGACCCTGAGCGTTGCGAGCAGAAGGCTTACAACCTGGAGAACCCCTACCCTCTGCTGCTTGTCAACATTGGCTCTGGTGTCAGCATACTAGCTGTATATTCCAAAGACAACTACAAGCGTGTTACTGGAACCAGGTTGGTCATGACTTAATAATATTGCATTAAACAGTTTTACAAAATAAATGAGCATTTTACTGTAAATCCATGGGAATCTGTTCTGTGTCTCTCTTTCAGTCTTGGTGGTGGTACATTCCTCGGGCTGTGTTGCTTATTGACTGGATGCTCCACCTTTGAGGAGGCATTGGCAATGGCCACAGAAGGGGAAAGTACACGTGTAGATAAACTAGTCAAGGACATCTATGGTGGCGACTATGAGCGATTTGGCTTGCCAGGATGGGCTGTTGCCTCCAGGTACAGGCATATACAGTTGAGGTCAAAAGTTTACATACACCTTGCAGAATCTGCAAAATGTTAATTATTTGACCAAAATAAGAGGGATCATACAAAATGCATGTTGTTTTTTTATTTACTACTGACCTGAATAAGACATTTCACATAAAAGACATTTGCATATAGTCCACAAGAGTTTACATACACTTAATTCTTAATACTGTATTTTTTATTTTTTTGTTTAGTGAGAGTTGTTCATGAGTCCCTTGTTTGTCCTGAACAGTTAAACTGCCCGCTGTTCACTATTACAGAAGGTTCAAATGCTCGCAGATGCTCCAGAAGGAATGGCAGGTAAGTCCCAGGGGTGTAAACTTTTGAACAGAATGAAGATGTTTACATTTTTCTTATTTTGCCTAAATATCATGATTTTGTCCATTTAGTATTGCCCTACAGAAGCTACAGAAGACACTTACATGTTTTCCAGATAAGTTCAATTTATCCTGATCTTCAAATGTAAAAAGTTTTCACCCCCCAGCTCTTAATGCATCGTGTTTCCTTCTGGAGCATCAGTGAGCGTTTGAACCTTCTGTAATAGTTGCTGAGTCCCTCACTTGTCTTCAGTGTGAAAAGATGGATTTCGAAATCATACAGTCAGTCTTGAAAAGGGTTCAAATACACAAAAATGCTGAAAAGCCAAAGAATTTATGGGACCTGAAGGATTTTTTTGAAGAACAGCAGACAGTTTAACTGTTCAGACACACAAGGGACTCATGAACAACTATCACTAAAACAAAAAACACAGCTGTGGATCATTCAGGTAACAACACAGTATTAAGAATCGAGCGCATGTAACTTTTTAACATGGTATTTTTTTATAAATTCAACTATTATTTTCTCTTGTGGACTATGTGTAAACGTCTTTTATGTAAAATATCTTATTCAGGTCAGTACTAAATGAAAAATGACATGCGTTTTGTATGATCCCTCTTATTTAGGTAAAATAATTAACATTTTGCAGATTCTGCAAAGTGTATGTAAACCTTCAACCTCAACTGTGTTTAATGTTTTCAATGTTTTTAAATTAATCCATATCAGTCGAGTGGTTTAATCCAAGTCTTGTCAAGATATACAATGTCTTTGTATGATAAAAATAATTAATTTAGGCTTATATTTACATCTAAACGATGACGTGACTCGGATTAAACAGCTTGCTTATAATTGCTGATAATAGGCGTTAATCAGTTGAATCAATATGTGTGTGTATTGTCTTTTGTAGCTTTGGGAACATGATGTGCAAGGAGAAAAGAGACTCTGTCTCTAAGGAGGATCTGGCTAGAGCAACACTAGTCACCATCACGAACAACATCGGCTCAATCACGCGCATGTGTGCACTTAACGAGGTACACGTGCACATCCACACTATAAATCACCATTATGTTGTCCTTGCCCTTGTCTGTCAGCCTCTTTACGGTGCTGCCTTGTGGAATCTGGATCAAGCAGCATTGTACAGGGCTATGAGAGACCAGGTGCCATTCAGCTCCTGGGAAACTCCTCTTAAAAGAATGACGTTTTCAGAATCAATGCTTATTATGAGTTTCTTCCATTTAGAACATTGAAAGAGTGGTATTTGTTGGAAACTTTCTGCGAGTGAACACATTATCCATGAAGCTGCTCGCTTATGCTTTGGACTACTGGAGCAAAGGACAACTCAAAGCCCTGTTCCTGCGACATGAGGTGTGTGTGTGTGAGTCATTACAATAGCTTTATAATACAATATCTAATCAAACCACTCACAGTCACTTTATTTGTGTTTTTCAGGGTTATTTTGGTGCGGTCGGTGCACTTTTGGAATTGCAAAACCCATCCTGATCTGCTACTTACTTAATCTTAGTTCACAGCTTTTACCAATAGAAATATTTATGCAAACAGACCAAAGTTGCCTTCAAATATTAGACCATGCCCTCCACCAAGAAGACCAAGGCCTGTCATCTTATGAATACCAAAAATATTATAGTCGCTATAATAACATTTCTTAATAATGAGCTATACAGTCAGGTTAAACAATCACAATTTAAGGAATTGCTGCAAACATCCTGTACCTTTTTCAAAGTCTTCTGTAAAAACAACCAGCTGATATGAGAATAAGACCTGAGTAAGATCTGATACATAGCGTCAGATGATCAGATATCATTTATAATGTGTCAGCTGTCATCTAATACTGTATTATCATACAGGTTATGAATTGATATTGCATCAAACAGAAGAACAGTGACTGAAACTTGTGTTGTTTATGTTTGTTAGTGACCCTAATCATTACGATACAAATTCACTATTTTTGGGGCACAGCATGCTGATATCAGTCAAGCACCGTTCTTATTCATTTTTCTGTGTTGTATATGTAACTAATACATAAATGCAAAATGGGTAAATATAATTTTTGTTTCAGGGGTTTGTTGTATAAAAACAGTTCTTTTGTGTGCAGTGAGTTAAGAATCAGAATTTCACAGATGTTATGTAGCTCATATTATGTTTGTAGAGAAACAGTGTTGTTTGACAGCATTTTGCATAAAATAACTGGGAGAGAAAGGGACCAGAACAAAAACTTGGATACACTATGGATAATCTCCACTTCAAAGCTGAGAAATGTTTTTTTCTTCTTTTTTGGAATAACTTGGTGTCCCTGTTGCATAAACCAACACAGAACCAACATGTGTTCTGTTGCCTTCTCTTTATAGTCTGTCTTATGTTACTTGCATTTCTGTATGGATAATAGTTTGTTCCTACACCAGCAACTATAAAGTGCCTTGCGTTTTGTGTTTAAAACACTGAAAACAAGTATTGTTTGTACCTTTTTAATCAAAATGATTGTCATTTTTTTGTAATAAAAGATATGAATCACAATATAAGGCTTCTTCGTGCTTTTGAGAATGACCTTTTTTTTCTTTTTTTTAATTAAGTTCCAAACGTAGGTTCGGGAGGAGCCTTGTAAGCACTTTTTGGGGGGTCGAACTCTGCGCTCAAGCCGAGCCCCGGGTTCGAGCCTCAATTAAGGACAGCAACCCAAGTTTGTTTACCATTGCCTATCAGGACTGGATGGGCAGGTGAACTTGTGAATCTAATATTTTAACACACTGGCCCCGCCCCCAGATCTGTACATCATCTTAGATTTCATATAGTTGACTGCCCCTGCATGTGTTTTGTCTCATATTTATATACATCACATATCACACAGGTAGCAAGAGCAATATGACACCAGTGCTGATTATGTCCTGATCTATCACAAATTTAAATGTGATTTTATATAATAGTTAAGTAAATAAGAAGTTGATAATGTGTTATATTTTAATATATATATATATATATATATTATATGTGTTCGTGTTGATTTTTGTAAAGAACATATTACTTTGAAGCCATAGCAGAATTGTTGTGCGTCTCCGAGCAACAGCTGTGTTTAGTTTCTAAATGAATGAGCGTTTTGAACGAATCCTGTGAATCAATGATTCAAAAGCTCATTCAAAAAGAGAACCATTTACTTAAATCCTGAAAGAATCAGCCCTTTGAATGAATCGAATGAATAAATTAATGACTCATAAAGACATTCACCGCCACCTGCTGGGAGATTTAGTTTCTTATTTAGAGTATCATTTCATTAAAAAAATGAAAAAGGAAAACATTAAAGGGATAGTAATAATACTGCGATGTTTCTCAAATTATCTTCTTTTATGTTTCATAGTTTACGTTAGGCTGTTCCCCTTCGGGAACTCGAGCTGCGTCCGGAAAACGCTAGGGGAACGCCTTTGGCGGAACCACGCTCTGAACACATGTGTAATCTGACCAATGAGAAAGCGGGACGTCACGGGCGGGTGACGTCATCGACCAGGAAGCATAAAAGCACGTGCGAAGCCGGCCGGCGTCAGCTTCTGTCTTTCAGCGGAGCGCTCTGTGTGAAATTGTCTGTCTTTCATCGACCCTGTTTTTCTGTGCCAGTTTGCACAACTTTATTTTGAGGGCGATGTCTAAGAAAGCTTTAGTAAAGAGTGGGAGTGATAGTGGATCACGTTACAGGCTGTGTGTTCCTCCCTGCAAAAGATACATTCCTAGCGGGGATACACACAGCATGTGCGTGGTCTGCTTGGGAGCGGAGCATGCAGCGTCAGCCCTTGAGGGGGCTGACTGCCCGCATTGTGAAGGTCTTCCTTTGCGGACGCTCCGCTCCCGGAAGGATCTCTTTGAGGAGGGATCCTTCACCAGCGTTCCTCAGGGTGCTGGCCCCGCTTCCGCCGAGGCGGAGCGGGTACTGCATTCCTGGGGTTCGCAGTTGGATCTGTTGGAGGGAATGGAGACGGGTGACCCCCTATCTCCCTCCTCACCCAGCAGATCCGCAGCCCGTTCCGTGGGTTCGGAAGCCCGCTCTGCGGCTACTTCCACCCAGGGGGCGGGCTCCTCTCTCCTGTTGTCATCCTCTGGCGAGGGTGACTTGGAGAGTGTCACCGAAGTACTCCCTCAATCCCCACAGTACGAGGAGCTCTTGGAGGTGGTCACTCGTGCGGTAGCCAAACTAAACATCAGTTGGCCCGCCGAGGAAGAATCAACTCCGCAGAGAAGCAAGTTAGATGAGCGGTTTCTGCGGAGTAAAAATCCACCTCCAAGAAGGAGCCTTCCCTTCTTCCCCGACCTCCACCATGAGATCTCGAGGTCGTGGGCTAGACCCTTTTCGGCTCGTCTCTTCGTCCCCGCCTCTGACTATTATGGGAATGTGGTGGGGCTCGATGAGCGAGCCTATAAGGCGATGCCCCGGGTGGAACAGACGCTTGCGAGCTATCTGTCCCCCGGTGAGGCATCGTCATTGAAGGCTCCTACCTTACCCTCGAAGCCGCTACGCACTACATCAGCGCTTCTGGGTAAGGGGTACACGTCAGCAGGTCAGGCTGGAGCATGCCTACACACCATGTCGCTGCTCCAAGCCTATCAGGCTGACCTGCTGAAAGAGCTGGCGGAAGGCGAGAAGGTAGATCTGGAGGAACTTAGAAAAACAGCTGACTTAGCTCTCCGCGCCACCAAGGAGACCGCCCGTGCAGTGGGGCGGTCTATGGCAGCCATGGTGGCAGCGGAGAGGCACCTGTGGTTGACCCTGTCCGATATGAAGGAAAAGGACAGGGTCTTCCTCCTGGACGCCCCGCTTGAGTCTTCTGGCCTGTTTGGCGATGCAGTAGATTCTGTCGTCAGCAGGTACCAGGAGACACGCAAGCAAGCGGAGGCGTTCCAGAGGTTCCTCCCTCGCCGGACGCTAGCTCATGTGGCTGCTGGGCGTGAGCAGTCACAGCCGTGTACCAGCTCCTCGCACCGTGAGGTTCAGAAGTTGAGTGTCGCCTCTCGCGCTCCCCCGTCCCGGGGCCGAGACTCGCGGCACTCTAGACCGGGGTCCTCTAAGGCGAGGCCCGACCTGCGGGTCGTGCTTCAGGCTAAGAGGGCCCCGGCTCAAAAGCGGTCCTGACGCCATGGCAGGACCGCCGAGGGTAGCCCCTACCGGGGGGGAGTGGGTTTTACCGCATTACACGGTACCCACCTCCCCGCGGTGCCCTCGGGGGGTCAGTCTGATGTTTCTGCCAGGGTTACAGAACACAGCGGCCTCCGACGAGCGTACGCCCTGGATCTTTCCGCCCGGTCTCGTAGCGGAGCCAGGACGCTCGTTACCCCCACGGGGGTCTCTAGAACAGCTAGTTCGGCAGTCTCCTGCCGGTCTGCCGTTACAGGTCTCCGAGCTAGAAGTTCAATTAACACCAGAGGCCAGCCTCGAGCGGCTGGTTCCCTTAGTAGACTATCTGACAGCGTGGAAGCTACTGCCAAACGTGTCTGCATGGGTCCTGCGTACAGTAGAAAAAGGCTACTCCATTCAGTTCGGCGCTCCGCCGCCGCCCTTCGACGGGGTGTTTCCCACAGTGGTGGGCCCCGAGCAGGCTCTGGTTATGGAGCAAGAAGTAGTCTCCCTTCTGAGGAAGGAAGCCATCGAGGTGGTCCCTCCCCAGGACAGGGAATCCGGGTTTTACAGCCGGTACTTCATTGTTCCAAAGAAGGATGGAGGGTTGCGTCCCATCATAGACCTTCGTCGTCTCAATCGTTCAGTAATGAAGCTGAAATTCAAAATGCTTACAATCAAGCAAGTCGTCTCACAGATCAGGTCCGAGGACTGGTTTGTGACGATAGACCTGAAAGACGCATACTTTCATATCTCCATCCTTCCTCAACATCGGAAGTTCCTGAGGTTTGCTTTCAGGGGCAAAGCTTATCAATATCGGGTTCTTCCGTTCGGCCTAGCACTCTCCCCCCGCACTTTTACGAAATGCATGGATGCTGCCCTGGTCCCTCTTCGGCTCCAGGGCATTCGCATATTAAACTACATCGACGACTGGCTGATCTTAGCAGCGTCCGAGAGTTTAGCGGCTCGACATCGAGATGTCGTTCTCGCACACATGAAAGCGTTGGGGTTAAGACTAAACGCCAAGAAAAGTGTGCTTTCTCCATCACAGAGGACCACTTATCTGGGCGTGGTGTGGGATTCGACCACGATGCAGGCACGCCTGTCTCCTGCTCGGATCGAGTCGATCCTCACCGCAGTCAAGAGAGTCAAAGAAGGCCGGTCACTCACTGTCAAGCAGTTCCAACAACTGCTGGGTCTGATGGCAGCTGCGTCCAACGTGATACCTTTTGGCCTGCTGTACATGAGACCCCTTCAGTGGTGGCTCAAAACCAAGGGGTTCTCCCTGAGGGGAAACCCGCTCCGCATGATCAAGGTCACGCGCCGAGGGCTACGTGCCTTAGATATGTGGAAGAAACCTTGGTTCCTACATCTGGGCCCGGTGTTGGGAGCTCCTTGTCGCCGTGTCTCACTAGCGACGGATGCATCCCTCACCGGTTGGGGGGCGGTCATGAGTGGCCGCTCCGCCCGGGGTCTGTGGAGTGGTCGCCATCTCAGTTGGCACATCAACTGCCTCGAGATGCTGGCCGTATTTCGAGCTCTGAAGTACTTTCTTCCAGACCTGAAAGATCGCCATGTGCTAGTACGCACCGACAGCACAGCCGCGGTCTACTACATCAACCACCAGGGAGGTCTGCGTTCGCGCCCCTTATACAAGCTGGCGCACCAGATCCTTGTGTGGTCCCAGGACAAACTCCTCTCACTACGAGCAGTTCATATTCCTGGGTATCTAAATGTGGGAGCAGACATCCTGTCGAGGCAGGGGCCGAGGCCCGGGGAATGGATGCTTCACCCCGAGGTGGTGAAGCAAATATGGAGAATCTTTGGTCCAGCCCAAGTAGATCTCTTCGCCACGAGGGAGAACACACAATGTCCCCTCTGGTTCTCTCTAGCTCATCCAGCTCCCCTGGGGCTGGATGCTATGGCACAGACGTGGCCAAGGCTTCGTCTGTATGCCTTTCCCCCGATCGCTCTGCTCCCAGGAGTTCTGGAGAGAGTGCGCCGGTACGGAGTCAGTCTACTGTTAGTAGCCCCGCACTGGCCGGGCCGAGTGTGGTTCTCGAGCCTGATATCTCTCCTCGACGGCTCTCCATGGGAGATTCCCGTCAGGAGGGATCTCCTCTCACAAGGGGGGGGTACCATCTTGCACCCCCGCCCGGAGCTGTGGAAGCTGTGGGTGTGGCCCCTGAGGGGGCACAACTCATAGCTTCCGGTCTCTCAGCCGAGGTTGTTGAGACCATCCTCCAATCCAGAGCTCCCTCTACGAGGAAACTGTACGCCCTGAAGTGGAAGCTTTTCACTTCATGGTGTGGAGAACGCCAGCAAGACCCAGCTAACTGCCCAGTTGGTACAGTACTGGAGTTCCTGCAGGCCCGTTTCTCCACAGGGTTAGCCCACTCCACCCTGAAGGTCTACGTGGCAGCAATCTCGGCCTACCACGCCCCTCTTGGTGGCATGTCAGTGGGTAAGAACCCCCTGGTTACACGTTTCCTCCGCGGTGCACTGAGGCTGAGGCCTCCGACACGACCCTATATCCCTACTTGGGATTTGGCTGTGGTGCTTGAGGCTCTCTGTAGGCCTCCATTCGAGCCTATAGAAGAGATACCTGATCGCCTTTTAACTATCAAGACAGCTTTGTTGCTGGCTCTTACTTCCCTCAAGCGGGTAGGGGACCTGCAGGCCCTTTCGGTGGCCCCTTCTCACTTAGAGTTTGCTCCTGGTATGACCAAGGCATTCTTGTACCCCAGTCCGGGGTATGTCCCTAAGGTCCCCACCAACACTCCTCAGCCAGTCGTGCTCCAGGCCTTTTGTCCTCCTCCCTTTCGGGAGCCCGACCAACAGAAGCAAAATTGTATCTGCCCAGTACGTGCCCTAGATGCCTATGTCCACAGAGCTGCCCTGTGGCGTAAGTCAGAACAACTGTTCGTCTGCTACGGCCCCCCTAAGAAGGGGCGTCCTGCTACCAAGCAAACTATCAGTAGATGGATCGTAGATGCCATTTCTACTTCTTATGAGTCTTCGGACCTTCCTTCACCTATGGGCCTTCGGGCCCACTCTACTCGTGCTACGGCTGCTTCCAAAGCACTCTTGTTAGGTGTCCCAATTCAGGACATCTGTAATGCTGCGGGGTGGTCTACGCCACTTACCTTTTCAGGTTCTACCACCTAGACACTAGAGCCACTCCTGGCTCATCTGTCCTTGTGCCCTAGCAATTTCCCTAGGCAGGGACTTCGAAGTCTGGTGGCGTGGGCATCTCGTTCCCCTAGCGTTTTCCGGACGCAGCTCGAGTTCCCGAAGGGGAACGTCCCAGGTTACGTATGTAACCATGGTTCCCCGAGGGAACGAGACGCTGCGTCTCGGTCCATCCTTCTGGCATCCCTGCCGAGCGCTCGCTTCATTCTCTGAAGCTGACGCCGGCCGGCTTCGCACGTGCTTTTATGCTTCCTGGTCGATGACGTCACCCGCCCGTGACGTCCCGCTTTCTCATTGGTCAGATTACACATGTGTTCAGAGCGTGGTTCCGCCAAAGGCGTTCCCCTAGCGTTTTCCGGACGCAGCGTCTCGTTCCCTCGGGGAACCATGGTTACATACGTAACCTGGGACGTTCCTATGGAAGCCCGTTTCCGCCACTGAATAAATATTTTTTAAAAGGTTATTGCGACTCACAATTCTGACCTTTTTTCTCAGAATTGCGTGATGCAAACTGCAATTATGTCTTTTTTCTCGGAACTGTGAGATATAAACTCACAATTGTGAGTTCTAAAGTCAGAATTCAAAGATACAAAGTCGCAATTCTGAGAAATGAAGTCAGAATTGTGTGATATAAACTGGCAATTGCGAATTATTAAGTCAGGATTGTGAGACATAAACTCGCAATTCTCCGTACCAGTATTTTTTTCTCCTCATAACTGGACTATATAACTCGCGAGTTTGTATCGCAATTGCGGAAAAAAAAAGTCAGAATTGCGAGTTTATATGACACAATTCTGAAAAAAAGTAGTCAGACTTGCGAGATGTAAACTCGAAATTGCCATAAAATTGCGAGATAAAAAGTGGCAATTACCTTTTTTTAATTTTTATTCAGTGGCGGAAACTGGCTTTTATATGTTCCAGCCTAAATGTTTAATAAATTCTATGTTGAATCAAATAAAATATTTCTTTCTAAAGCTTGGTTAAAGTTTGTAATGTCTACTTGAAACTTTCTTATTTAAAACAAAAATAGCTTTAAATAATCTTTTGTGAGTATTTTCACAGTCAAATTAATTTTGCGATTAATTAGATTAATTAATCGAAACATCGTGTAATTAATTCGATTAAAAATTTTAATCGACTGACAGCCCTGATTTTACCAGTAGCACGTTATTTTTTATCTAAATACTCAAGCAAATTTCACCAAGGTCAGAACCCCCATGCAATTTCACAAATGTAGAACGTGACTGACTAAAAGAACGTTCCGTTATGCCAGTAGGAAAATCTTTTCCTGAACTGTGAAAGGGCTATGTGTTTTTCCTAAAATAAATCCTGCCCCTTTTTCATTCGTGTTAAGTCGTCCACGAGTCAGCTCCACCTCTCCCTCCTGCTCCCCCTGTGCCCCGTCTTTCCCATCGCGCTCTCTCTCTCTCTCCCACCCGCACGACTGTCCAGCTGGCAATTCACTGCCATTACAGCCAGTTATCACTGCTCTTCGCTTTTCTTTGCTTCGTCTAAGGTCTGGGTATTGCAGCAGGCACCCAGTCTTTTCTGGATGCTTTTCAGGTTCTGTGCATAATTATAAACTGCATGAAACTGTGCCAAAACTGTGGAGGAAAAGATTTACTTGAGGTAAGGGGAAAATCAAATGATTTTTATTCGTCTGTGAGTATATTACTGAAACGTGTAAACTTTTGTGCGAAAGTGTTATAACTACTGTTGAATAGAGTATTTATACTTGCACGGAGGTCAGCTGAGATAAAGCAGCTGGACGCCAAGCAGCCTACACTTCCTCTGTTACTTCCTTTATTCCATTCAGTTTTGCAGTGAAGATTATAAATGATGTCAATGCATTTTAACACGTGTATTTTTACACTCACATATTACTGGAGCGCTTTGTTTTTTTTTTTCTCTTCCTCCGCTTGTTTCTTAAGAATGGAAAGCCGCAGTTAACAGTCTTTTGCGCAGACAAGTTATGCAGTTTGTACTATTTGAAGTCACTTTAAATAGATAGATAAACATCCGTTTGCATTTCGCCCTCACATGTCTATTAGCTGAATGTTTAATAGTAAATCTGTCGACTCATATCTTCTCAACATACCTTATAGTGTCCAAACCTAGCTGCCGTTACCTCAGGTTTGTTTACATAAGCATATCAAAGCTTGATATAGTGTACAGGTGAAATGTTTTACATATTATATCATTAACTTTATTCTGTTAGTTTACTCTAATTATAATTACCGTGGAAATAGGCTACCGTGTGCTGGTGAATGATTTGCCCCAGTGCTACTGAAGATCTGTTTTCATTTGCGCGCCAGTCTCTACTTTAATTGGATCCATACAGGAAAAGTCATTTATCTATTCAATTTGGCGTTTGACATATGTTACATATTAAAGTTTTACACATGTAACATTCTTGATATTACTTGTCTTATACAAGTATATGTAGATTTAATATGCATTTAATATGTAATATGCATTAGTTAGTGTACTTTATTAGAAAGGAGACAATGGAAATATTGGACATGAAAAAAGTAAAATGATGGTAAATATCTTTGGTGCATATAAGTTATGTTTAGTTTATAGTTATATTCACTTTTAAAAGTAATGCATTACAATATTGTGTTACTCCCTAAAAAAGTAACTAATTACGCTTTTATGCAAAATAATGCGTTACGTTACTTTTTAAATCTGGGCAGGACTTCCTTGTTTGTTTTTAATATAAAAAATTAAATTTTTGGCAAACGTAAAAGCCCTTTCACACCAAAAGAGAAATGAATCAGCCTCAGGCTGAAGGAAAAGTAAATTGACATCTGTACAGTAAAATGCAGGAGAAGAAAGTTCAACACTCTTCAGCAATAAGAAAATGCAGCACAAATGTTACTTTATCTTAAGTCATTTTTGCTTATTAGTATGGTTGAATTGGATCATCAAAGGTCAGCAGCAAAGACACTGGTTAATGAAATGGGATTAAATACATAAAGGATATTTTAGATATAGTATTATTTAACATATTTAATCATTGCAGGTTTACATCATATTCTGAGCTTGCATTTTGAAGAATACTGAATCTGTCAGATAAATTAATGCATGTAATGCATTTAAGAAACATAAAATTGTAGATATGAATTTTCCTTAGCATGACAAAAGAGCCATTTTTTCCCAGAATTAAAATTCCATCATTATTTCCACAATACATCTGTAAAATGTAATATGGATTATTGTGAGTTTGGATTATTGTTAAGATTATTTAAAATGTAATATGGTGGAAATTACATTGTGGTGTGAATGTTTGAGAATTTGTCTGGGAAACATGTATGCCCAATATGGGACATTGTTAATAGAAAAATTACAAAAACTAACAAACAAGAAAACCATGTTCCCAGAGAGTTTATTTTCTTAAAGTCCTCTAGACTAAAAGTGGCCATATTTAATTAAATCTGCATGTAAAGACCGAAATCTTGTGTTTTTTTAAGGTTTCTGATGTTTTTACATAGATTAAAAAGATTAAGAAGTATTATGGCTTGATATTCAAATGAAGGCAATTCAAAGATGCTGTCCAGTGTAAAAACCGACAGTAGAAGGCCATGTGTTTGGGTAATGGGTCTGTACTTGCTCATAGCCGGTGGCGAGGGCACTCAAGATTTACATTCCTTTGTGACCCACAGGCTCCAGAGTGACTTGTCTGTTAAGCTGTTGTTACATTAGCGAAATCCCGTAGCCACACCGGTGAGGGGTTGTTATGTCATCAACACAATTATTTGTGCAATAATATACTATATACAAAGGATTTAAACACTTCTGTCTACACACATTATGTGATGAACCTCACGACAATCACACATAAAGTCAGTGGGTGGCTCAGTTAAATGTTTTACTGTTTCCCCTAAAGTCAGTAAGCCAGCTGGTACTATTGCAGGATGGCTACTGAATCGAGAGAAAGAGCTATAGACCGCTGTGTTGCATGTTGGCATATTTTTATTCAAAATAAAAAGGTAACAATTATGCTTTGAACTCAAAGAATTGTTTATAATTTGTTCAAGTCAGGCATATATATATGCACACAAAATATTCTATTCTCACTCATTCTATATCACAGTGGGTGCCCCAGGGTGTGTTGGGAATTCGGGATACATGCACAGATCTTTAATCTGTGGGTGAATCTCAAGAAAACTGAGATAATCTGAGACACGTTATTCTCCAAAATCAAAAGAAAAGGCACATTTTTAATACAACTAATAAATCTTATTTCTCGGACCATTAAAATGTTTTGGATTATTTATATATAAATATATATATATATATATATATATTTATTTTTTTGGAATAGCCATTACTCTCCATGTTGATTCTCATTAGATTCTCACTACAGTACACTGTAAAATATGATTTTTTCAAAGTTTTAGATATAAAAAAAATATTACTGGAGTACAATTTACAAGAAAATTTGGTTTGACCAAAAATCTGTATCACAGGTTTTCTAAGGTTTCACAGTTGATGTTTTTTTTTCCCCTGACCGTACTTTTATATGAATCAGAACGCATGAAACAGTTGCAGAACAACTGCATTTTAATCATAATCCAAGCAAACATGTAGCATGAGCAGTTTTTAATGTATATCAGATTGTATAATTTCTAAATTTAAAGCAAATGTGGAATGACATTAGCTTTGTGAAATTATGATACATAAAACATTTCTGCATGAAAATGGTTGAATGAGAACGCAAGTTCACTCTCTGACAGCAGGTGGCGCTTATGGAACAGCAGCGATACAGCGTTTCCTTGGCTACTGCTGTAAACAAAGCAAAGCTGTGCTTTTAAATACTACACTAACATCCATTATATGATGCAAGATAAAAAAAAAAAAAAGAAAATACCTTCTAGTTTGCGCCGTTCCGCTTCAGCTGTTCCGACTCGAGGACCTTTCCCGATCCCTTCCCCATCTCTCTCTCCCACTTAGCTTCCTCAGCATTACTGTCTACTTCAAAATTTTACACTTAATTCAATGTGCATTTCTTTTTGAAATTTACAAGTAAATCCTACACAGTTTTTTAGTGTATTGTCATTTTTTTACAGTACAGTAATGATAATTGATGGTGGGAGTGTGTTTAGCATGTTCTGTGTGAACACATGATAGTGACCAAATCAAAACATACTGACATTCACACAATAGTAACCACGTGTTTCTCAGTATTTTTCAAACCTTCCCCCCTTCGTTTCTGTTCCCTGCCACAGATCCGCACATGGAGCTTTGTCAGTGGTGGCGACACATTGTTGTCTTCTTACTTAATGCTTGGATTCCATCATGCTTTGCCCAAACCACACCGCCAGCGCGCACAAGCCCCACACCAACCCCTCAGACAGCAGAAGGCCTGGAGACTCTGAAGTTCCGCCTGTCTGGTTACCCTAGAAAACACAATGAGGGTCGAATTGAAGTGTTTTATAAAGGCGAGTGGGGAACCATCTGTGATGATGACTTCTCACTGGCCAATGCCAATGTCCTCTGTCGCCAGCTTGGCTTTGTGTCTGCCACGGGATGGACACACAGCGCCAAATACGGAAAGGGCACAGGTAACGTTCCTACATGCATTCGCACACTCAATCAAACCAGATATAATTCAGTTTCTGTATGTTCTCAGGGAGTTTGTGTTTTGTTTAGGTAAGATTTGGCTTGACAATGTGCAGTGCAATGGCAGTGAGAGGAGCGTGTCAGTGTGCAAATCTCGTGGCTGGGGTAACAGCGACTGCACTCATGATGAGGACGCTGGAGTGATCTGTAAGGATGAGAGACTGCCAGGATACGTGGACTCCAATGTTATAGAGGTAAAGGACCAATTACAGACACAGTTTAACTCAAACATAAAATCTAACTGCCGTTGACAGAAAATATGACAATATTATGAAGGTTTGTAAGGAAAACATTCCAGGATTTTTCTCCATATAGTGAACTTCAGTGGTGGCCAATGGGTTGAAGGTCCAAACTGCTGCTTCAAAGGGCTCTACACAATCCCAGCCAAGGATCAAGGGTCCTATCTTGCTAAACAATTGGTCATTTTCTAAAAAAAATAAAAAGTTATATACTTTTTAACCACAAATGCTCATCTTGCACTAGCTCTGCAATCTTGCACTGCTTTACGCAGTCACATTGGAAAGGTCACACGTGTAAGCTCTTCGTCTGTGTACTCCGGTTGAAAAAGGTAGGGTAGGGCCAAAAACTCCATTTCATTTTCTCCTCCAACTTCAAAAATCTACATTTTTTTGACATTTTATGTTTTTTTGTAAAGGACGTTTGACTTTCTTTGCACGCTGGGTCAGTACTTCCGCCTTCATCATGCGTGACCTTTCCAACTTGACTACGTAATACAAAGTCGAGCTAGTACAAGACAAATATGATTTTAATAGTTTTAGTTAACCGTAACGACCCTAGTCACAGTAACATGCAGTAAACACTTAAACTTAAACACCTTTAACCTTTTTTTGTCCCGCACTGTCTAAAGAGGTAAAATACCTTACCATCTCACAAGCTTCTTCACACTCTGTTCTTATTTGACTGCCCACATGGTTTTTATTCTTTGTGTCATGTGTCTCACAGGTGCAAGTAGATGAGAATAAAGTGGAGGAGGTGCGTTTGCGTCCTGTGGTCACCATGGCCACTAAGCGGATGCCGGTCACTGAGGGGGTGGTGGAAGTCAAGAATAAGGACGGATGGGCTCAGATCTGCGATAATGGGTGGACACCTAAAAATTCACGTGTGGTTTGTGGCATGATGGGATTCCCCCATGAAAAGAAGGTCAACAAGAACTTCTACAGGTGAGTGTTCATGGTATATAGAGGACTGGATGTAGGTTGGGAATCTATTTTATTCCTCAGGAATTGTAGCTGGCCATGGAAGCAGTTTTATACATTTTAATATTACTCTATTTAGACTTCAGTGTGTGTGTGTGGCATCTCGCTTTACTGTGGCAGTTTAGCCAATGTGAGAGGAAATTATGTTTACTTTCTCAGTCATCTGTGAAATGCAGTTCAGCTCAGCAACATACACACAGTTTAAACCACACACAAACATCTGGACAAGGAAACTATTGCATAGATGTAAGACATTCATGCACACCAACTGGTAGAAAGTACACTGTAGGGGTCTCATCCCAAAATCCAATGGAATGTTACAAGAATGTTCCACTTTACAGGAATGGCTTTACACACATACAGAGTGAAGTTTTGATAATAAGAAGCTAAGAGGAAGTCTTTAAGCTTCTACTCAACGTCTGTCTGCATTTATTTCCCAAGTGTGGTTTTATAGACGACATAAAGGTTTCATTTCTCAGTCCGCCTCCCTAATGAGGCACGTACGCACCATTACCTTGCCCACATTCTTGAATCACATTTTTGAAACAGTGGTACACTGTGACTGATGATGTTTCCATAACCCCACTTCAGTTGTTTTTTACAGTTTTTGGGACATTTTAATGGAACCTAGGATTCCAGGATAGTAAAAGAAGCCTATTTTATTATTGACCAGAAGGTTTCTTTCTGGAATGCTTCGACTTTATCATAGTTGGTCAGGTTAAAATAACCCATAAAATACAATCAAAATCAATACTTTTTTTTAGTGTAAATATGACCAAATATGATGTCTTTTTGACATATATGGGCCATTTTACAGAATAGATTCCAGTTTGTATGTATGCAAATTGTATAATACCCAGAGTACACATTTCTAGTAATCGTGCAGTTAATTCTCATGTTGTATTTTCAGAAAATTTTGGAATATTTGTCCTCTCCCCATATTTGTCACTACCGAAACACAATAGTATATCATTTAATAAGAAAGTTTATATTGACCTATTAAGATTTTGCTTCCATCTTCCAAAACATTTTTTGTCTATTTTATTAAAACGTTTTCAGAGGGAAATCAATAATATTTACAATTTTGTAATTTATGAGTTTGAGTATGAGTATGATTTGTTGTTTTTTGAATCCAATTTTAATTTTATAAAAGGCAAAAAGTTGATCATACTGATTTCAAACTAAGGATCCATTAGTTTGAATATACACTGAACCAAAAACTGTCATAACATCTTAACTGATAATTCAGTATACTTTATTTCTGACAAAACATCCCATGTTTCGGTCGTGACTGCACATTTTCAGCCGTGACAGTAATATTTTGGTAGCAAACACATCACATTATGGAATTTTAACTCATACTAAAATACTTCTAAAACATAATAAAATACTAATTTGCATAACTGTACTAAAATTTGGTTTATTTCCCCCAAATAAAAGATTTTGTGTTCCCTTTTGTCACTACCGAAACAATGATGACATGTTTCGGTTGTGACTGTTTCGGACTGTTACCAAAACTTCACCAAATGTTTCGGTAGTGACAATTTTAGATACTTTTGAACCTAGCTTAGAGTTGCTAATCAGCACATGGTTAGCTAGGACAGTTCTGATCAATTGTACACAAATAAAAACTAAATGTTGTGGAATAACTCCCAAAAAAGTGTGCAGAAAAAAAGTGTTCGGTAGTGACATTTCTTAAAGTTACACATTGATTTTCAGACTTTTGAAAACAATTTACCTTAAAATTATGGGACCTATCTACTCTCACCTTGTAGCTATGAGAGAGAGGGACACAGGATTATTTCTTAAATGCTTTTTATATGTGTTTTTTGGTTGTGGGACAGCAGTTTGCACAAATTCTGTAGAATGGCTCATACAATACTATAAATATTAACATATATAAACTACGAAAAATAATAACTAAAAAAAAATATATATAAACTTATTTGAACTTTAATGAAATATCGAATAACACTGCAATTGAAATTAGAATAAAGTACTTCACATGTGCTTAAAGGAGAAGTCCACTTCTAGAACAACAATTTACATATAATGTACTCACCCCCTTGTCATCCAAGATAGATGTTCATGTCTTTCTTTCTTCAGTCGTGAAGAAATTATGTTTTTTGAGGAAAACATTTCAACATTTTTCTCCATATAATAGACTGATATGGTGTCCCGAGTTTGAACTTCCAAAATGCAGTTTAAATGCGGCTTCAAACGAACACAAATGCGGTTGTAAACGAACCCAGCTGAGAAAGAAGGGTCTTATTTATCGTAATGATCGGTTATTTTAATAAAAGAATACAATTTCTATACTTTTTAATGTCAAAAGCTCGTCTTGTCATACTCTGCCTGGACTGTTTTTGTTCCGGTTCATGACAGTTAGGGTATGTCGAAAAAATCCCATCTCATGTTCTTCCTCAACTTCAAAATCATCCTATATCGCTGTTTTATCTTTTTTGTTAAGGGTGTTTGATCTTCTTTGCATGTTCACATTGCAAAGACTGGGTCAGAATTTCTGCAGTGATGTAGGATGATTTTGAAATGATTTTTGAAGTTGAGGGAGAAAATACGATTGGAAAAACATACCCTAACTGTCTTGAACCAGAATACACAGAGTTCAGGGAGAGCAAGACAAGATGAGCCTTTGAGATTAAAAAGCATTTAAACTGCATTTTGGAAGTTCAAAATCGGGGCACCTTACCAGTCTATTATATGGAGAAAAATCCTAAAACGTTTTCCTTAAAAAACAATTTCTTTACGACTGAAGAAAGAAAGACATGAACATCTTGGATGACAAGGGGGTGAGTACATTATATGTGAATCTTTGTTTTGGAAGTGTACTTCTCTTTTAAGTAAGTTATTCAACACTTTAAAATGCACAACCAAAAAGTATTCTTGTAGCTTCATAAAATTAAGATTGAACCACTGATGTCACATGGACTATTTTAACAATGTCCTTACTGCCTTTCTGGGCCTTGAACATGGTGTTGCGTTGCTGTCTATGCAGCGTCAGAAAGCTCTCGAATTTCATCAAAAATATCTTCATTTGTGTTCTGAAGATGAACAAAGGTCTTACGGGTTTTGAATGACATGAGGGTGATTAATTAATGACATGTATGGGTGAACTAACCATCTAAACTGTCTTGAAGTGGACAGAGAAACAAGAGAGATACAGTAAACTGTATACATGTGTGTATGTGTGCTTGACCCCATTTCCCTGTTTTCAACAGGCATCTCAGAAAGAGATCTGCTGAGCCAAAATCTAAAGTAAAAGTAACAGCGGCCAGGTATCATCTGAGGGAAAGAAAGTACATGTTCTTTCCCTAGAGGACTCGAGCGCATAGTGTGGCTTTAGTACACAACACTATTTGTGTTAGTCAACTAACTGCAATTTCTAAGCTTTAGGCAATTATCCATTTTTGCGATGAGGTTGTGTTGACATGCTTTCTCAGTGATGTATTTGCGTGAGTGCAAGTGTGTCTGTCTGAAAGAGATGTGGACAAAACATTTCCCCATGAAGAACTTATTACCATCTGTTAGTTTTACTCACATAGTTTTGAGATGAGGCTGTGCTTGTGCATGGGGTAGAAGCTTTCTGAGAGAGATATCTTGAAACAGATACCCTCATACTAACACAGATTCCTTCTTGTGCTTACTGCATGTTCATATGTGTGCTTCTTGTGCTGGTTTCAACAGGCATGGAAAAGTGATTGTATATCAAATAATTATTAATTTAGTTAGTTTGTGCCTCACAGCATCTTCTTGACAGTGTTAAAGGAGAAGTTTACTTCCAGAACAAATATTTACAGATTGTAAATTGTACTGAACCCCTTGTCATCCAAGATCTTTATGCCTTCCTTTCTTCACTCATAAAGAAATGATGTTTTTTGAGGAAAACATTTCAGGATTTCTCTATATATAGTGGACTTCTATGGTCCTTGTGAGTTTGGACGTCCAAACTGCAGTTTAAATGCGGCTTCAAAGGGCTCTAAACAATCCCAGCTGAGGAATAAGTATATACTTTTAAACCTCAAATGCTCAGATTGTCTGGCTCTGCGATGCGCATGCGAACTGTGTAATCCCGGTCAATACAGTTAGGGTATGCTGAAAAACTCCCATCTCATTTCCTTCTCAAACTTTTTTGTTCTGAAAGTGAACTTCTCCTTTAAATCCTAATTCATTTGAAAAAGACTTAGCCATTATTGTCCTCTTTCCCATGTAGCTGCTATGTATATGTGTGAATGTGCATGTTGGATGTTGCAGTGGACATTTTCTGAATGCTTAATGGATGTTTGCATTACAGGCAGGAGCCCAAAACTAAGGCTATCACTAAAACTAGCTCTAAGCCTAAACCGGGCAAATCAGCTGCAGCTACAAGGTAACCTTGGTAAAAAGAGGAAACCTTCCTAACCATCTTTTTTGTTCTCTAAATCTAAATGTCGTCAGTCAAAAAAGCTGCATTACAGGTCATTCTGGGGCCTAGATGCAATGTATATGTTAAAGAAATCGGTTAAAATAATAATTTCAGAAGCTATGTGAAAATGCGCTACCATTTAAAAGTTTGGGGTCATTTTTTCCTTTTTCTTTTTCTGGAAAGAAATTAATATGTTGATTCAGCAAGGGAACATTCCATTCATTTCATGGTTTTGCTTTCAGTTAGATTAGGTTATCAAGACCTTTGGGTGTGCGCTTCAAAAATAATAAGTGTTTATTGTGATATAACTTGTTTTGTGTTTTCGAAAAACCATAGTCAACTAAGTTACCCACTAGAAAACCCCCCCTCAAAAAGGAATGGTTTGTCCCATTCTCGCATAATTTTCACAGTATGATGATATTTCCTCTAGAAGCACATGGATGAAACACTAGAAGTTGCGTTCTCTCTCTTTCCCCTAATATTGGTTAAATCAGCAAACCTGTGTCAAGAGTGGATTCATTGACTGTCAACAGTGTAACACAAGTAAATGTTGCAAATTTTAACAAGACAGTTTAACTAAAATGTATTTTTGTTTATCAAAATATATTTCTAGTTTTAGGCTTCCATGTTGAGTTTAGGCCCAAAACACTAAAGATGTCAACTAAGTTACCTGTCAACTATGTTACCCAGTAAAGGTATCATGGTGGACAGTGGCAAACACAGATGGTATTTTATGCACATATTCCTACAGATCACCTTTGTTTATATAGCACTTTATACAATATAGATTGTTTCAAAGAAGCTATGTAAGGTCATGTTTGAGTTTTTGGTAAAAAAAAAAAAAGGAAAAAAATATTTTTCTTCACATTGTCAAATTCTAAATGTTCCTGATTTTTTTATATGCTATTCCTCAAAAAATCCTGAAAATATGTGTACACAAAAATATTAAGCAGTATGGTTGATTTCAACATTGATAATAATAATAAATATTTCTTGAGGGGCAAATCGGCACATTAAAATGATTTCTGAAGGATCATGTGACACTGAAGACTGGATTAATGATGCTGAAAATTCAGCTTTGCATCACAGGAATACATTTTATTTCTACATATATTAACATAGAAAACAGTCATTTGAAACTGTAATAATATTTCACAATATTACTTACTTTACTGTATTTTAAATCAAATAAATGCAGCTTTAGTGAGCAAAAAATCGTGCCGACCCCAAACCTTAAAGTTTTTAAGTACCTGAATGAGAATGAGTTTATTAAATTAAAACACAATTAAAATAAAACACAAATAATACAATTCTGCTACCATCTACAATGTTTGTCCAGTGTGTGTGTGCATTATTGAAATTATGCGTGTATACAAGAATATTGCAATTGCTGTTGAACATGTAAACATCTTTCTCAGAATTAAGACTTAACCTGAGTATGGACCCTAATCTGAAAATGATGTGCGTGTTAACCTGATTAGCATCTCTTTCACTTCTCCTCTCATAGGCTGTATGCTGAACGGCAGAAGAATCACTTCCTGGTTCATTCAGTGGCCTGCTTAGGCACAGAGGTGCACTTGGCTGCATGTCCTCTGGAGTTTAACTATGGCAATGCCACAGAGTCGTGTCCTGGAGGAATGCCTGCTGTGGTCAGCTGTGTGCCTGGCCCGCTGTACGCACAGAGCAGTGTAATGAAGAAGAAACTCAAGACGGCGGTAAACTGTATTTCATTAATGCTGTATTCACAATTTATATACTTATATTAACAGTTTCTTCCTCTCTTTTCTTATCAGTCTACTATTCGGCTGAAGGGTGGAGCGAAATTTGGTGAGGGCCGTGTAGAGGTGTTGAAGGGCAATGAATGGGGGACGATTTGTGATGATCGCTGGAACCTGCTTTCTGCCAGCGTCGTATGCAGAGAACTGGGCTTCGGTTCTGCCAAAGAAGCACTTACAGGTGCTCGCATGGGACAAGGTGAGATTGCAAAAGAGATACCAAAACAAATGAGATATTAGAAACTGTTTTTCCTGCAGCGATGGAATGCATGGAATGTTTTTATTACCTGACCAGTGACCTGGACTTTCATCTTTGATGTTTTCAGAGATAATATAATTGCCCTCATTTAATACCTCATTTACTGCTCAGATTTTTGCCCCAGTCTTTTTTCGTTTTGTTTAGTCATTTTAAACTTGTGAGACTTACTTTCTTCTGTACAGTAAAAAAGATATTTTGAAGAATGATGGCAGCTGGGTTCCCATTGACCTCCACTGTAATTTTTTCCCATTTTTTGTCCAATGAAAGTCAATTGGAACCAAAACTGTGTAGTACTTTTTAGGGCCAGCCAATGTCTTTGCATGTATAAAGCTGTTAGTTACACACTTTTATGTATTTTTGGCCTCGTTTACACTGCAGGTCTTGATGCCCAATATTAGTTTGTAGCCTATGTCTGATTTTGTTGACCATCCATTTACAGGTTCTTTCAATTGTGACTTATCCGATTCATGTGTTTACAATTGGCATACCATCTGAAACGTCGCACATGCTTAAAGAGGGGTTCTTGCACCACACACTAGCCAAGAAGGACGAATGCAAAATATGCTTGATGCTAGCTCTGCGATATATGCGTAGTTCGCCAAACATCACCATGATATTGTCATTTAGAATATGAGAATAATATGACGCCATTAAACTGCAGAGAAGTACCAAATTGTCGCAGTTTTATTGAAAAATCCAATCTGCCTGTTTACATGACAGTCGCATTGGCACATATCTGATTTATATCTGATTTATTTTCACATATGAATGAGGCCTGAAACCGATCTTGAAATATCCGAATGCATGCAGGGTTTTTTCTTTTTTTTTTGTTCGTTTACATGGTCATGGAACCAAACACTTCATATGTAGGAAGACTGTGCACTCCTATTACCTATGAATGGGACTGTTGTTGTCAGATTTCATTGGTGTTTTCAAATATGAAATTTAATCGTAAGCTTAAAGTCCACTTCCAAAACAAAGATTCACATATAATGTACTCACCCCCTTGTCATCCAAGATGTTTATGTCTTTCTTTCTTCAGTCGTAAAGAAATTATGATTTTTGAGGAAAACATTTCTGCATTTTTCTCCATATAATGGACTGCTATGGTACCCCGGTTTTGAACTTCCAAAATGCAGTTTAAATGCGGCTTCGAACGATCTTAAATGCGGTTGTAAACGATCCCAGCCAAGGAAGAAGAGTCTTACCTAGCAAAACGATCTGTTATTTGCATTAAAAAAAATACACTTTAAAAACTTCTTAATCGCAAATGCTCATCTTGCATTTCTCTCCCTGAACTCTGTGTATTCTGGCTCAAGACAGTTAGGGTATGTCGAAAAACTCCAATCGTATTTTCTCCCTCAACTTCAAAAATCATTTCAAAATCGTCCTACATCGCTGCAGAAGTACCGACACAGTCTTTGCAAAGTGAACATGCAAAGAAGATCAAACACCCTTAACAAAAAAGGTAAAACGGCGATATAGGACGATTTTGAAGTTGAGGGAGAACATCAGATGGGAGTTTTTCGACATACCCTAACTGTCATGAACCGGAAAAAACAGTCCAGGCAGAGTAAGACAAGACGAGCGGTTGGCATTAAAAAGTATATAAATTGTATTCTTTTTAGATAAGACCCTTCTTCCTCGGCTGGGATCATTTACAACCACATTTGGGATCGTTTGAAGCCACATTTAAACTGCAGTTTGGAAGTTTAAAATTGGGGCGCCATATCAGTCCATTATATGAAGAAAAATGTTGAAATGTTCTCCTCAAAAAACAATTGAAGACTGAAGAAAGAAAGACATGAACATCTTGGATGACAAAGGGGTGAGTACATTATATGTGAGTCTTAGTTTTGGAAGTGGACTTCTTCTTTAATGAACAGTTTTGAAGAATTTGATGCTTCCCCATTCGAAGAGATAGGAGCTGCACTTGCATGCCCGAGAGGCATTTCAAAGCTGGCAGAGGAGTGAAATTACTTGTTTTAAAGGGACTGTGATAGAACACACCTGATCTGTGTCACATATGAGTGCCAGTATGAAATTTTTTTCTGTGTTTTGTCTCAGGGTTGGGGCCTATCCATATGAATGAGGTTCAGTGCACGGGTCATGAGCGCTCTCTGTGGAACTGCCGCTATAAAAACATCACTGCTGAAGACTGCAAACACACTGAAGACGCTTCAGTCCGCTGTAATGTCCCATATATGGGCTTCGAGAAGACGGTCAGAGCAACACACACATACTCACACTCATAATATTTATTCTTATAGTTATGTGTTGATTTTGTTACTTAACATCAGTCATTTGTATGTCATTCTGTGATTTCAGTGACTCTATACCACATTCATTTGCATCTATTGCTTGTTTCTCAATTCAGTAAGAACATAGCAATAATCCAATGAATGACATTTACATTTAGCAAACACTTTTAGCCAAAGTGACTTACAATACATTTTAACTGAATGAATGATGTCCCTAGTAAAAAAAAAATATTTAAAATACATTTATTTTATGCCAAGTATACTTCAAATCTTTTAACATATTTATTAAGTGACAAATCACCTAAGACATTGATATAAAATTATAATTAAACTTTAGAGTATTTCTTTATTGCACATTGCACATTTCTTAATATTAAGCCTGTGTTTAAATATCACTATTAATAAGGATTGTATGATCTCTGTGTAATATCAGTCTTTAAATGCAAGATATTTGAAGTGTACCTTAAGTATACTTGCAATAGTTCCACTAAGCACAATCAAATATACTGAAGTATACCTTTAGTTGGACTTCAGCAATATGTCTGCACTATTACAGTGTATTAAGCACAAAATTAGTCGTTCCAATTTAGCAGACTTTAAGTATACTAGTTTAGTATACCAAAAGTACAGTTGCAAGGTATTTTATTAAGCACATAATTATGTGAATTTATTTGTAGTATACTTAGCTCACAATACATGTATTTTAAATACATTTTAGTATTTTTTTCACTAGGGGTTTGCTTAGTATTCATTTTGACTCAAAATGGATGACTGGAAATATTGGGTATTATTGTCTATATCAAGAGACAATTACTGGAATTAATTAATCATCTGTTGTGATTTATTTTGATTGATCTCAACAGATGCAACATACCTTAACCATTATGCACCTACTGCTAGAAAAACTCTTACATGCATGTAAAAGATACCGGGGCTAGTTGTCACACACTCTCAAGCACCAAGAAGAATATTAAATGACTTCTGAAAGATCACATGATACGAAAAACTGGAGCAATGGCTGCTGAAAATTCATCTTTGCCATTACAGGAATAAATTACATTTTAAAATATATTCAAATAGAAAACTATTATTTGAAATAGTAATAATATTTGACAATATTGCTGTTTTTACTATGTTTTTCATCAAATAAATGCAGCCTGGGTGAGTATATGAAACTTTCTTTCAAAAACATTTAAAAATCCATTTAAATACATTTTAAAAAAGAAGAGTCAACTAAATAATGAAGAAAGATTTTAACAAACTAAGCACAAGAAATTTTTTCATAAATGTCAGGTGGGGGCAAGTTGTCACATGGGTTTTAATAGTTATTATTCTATACATATTAATTTCCATTTTTGTTGGACAAAACAATGGTAGTTTTATTGGTTACCAATTACATGATTGCTGTTGCATAATTCACTGCTTAAAGTTTCACAGACAAGGCTTAAGCCTAGTCCTAGACTTAAATGTAAGTCTGAGCTGTTTCAACTGAAAGAAACTTGCACTGACTGATCTTAAAATATACCAGTGCCTTTGTTTTGTCTTAAGATGCACATCAGTAATGTTTATTTCAAAGCACATTTATAAAAATCACTTTAATGTCCTAATTAAACTATGGCCTAATCCTAACTTAGTCAAAGCCCTGTCTGTGAAACCAGGCCATATTGTGACAACCCCACTATGTATCTTTTCTTTCTTTGACAACGAAATATTATAAGTTCTTTTTGTAGCCAAAACTGACTTTTGAAATAAACAAACAAAAAAACACCTCAAGAAACATTCTTAACATTAAGAAGTGTGACAATTAGCCTCGGTCTCCCCTATTATCTAGTCAAACTCCCGCTTACCCCTCGTCCCTGGTTGTGCCCTGCTCAGGTGCGCATCTTAGGGGGCCGATCTCGCTACGAGGGCCGTGTGGAGGTGTTATATACTGAGACTAACGGGACGCTGCGTTGGGGCCTGATCTGTGGAGAAGGCTGGGGAACTGAGGAGGCCATGGTTGTATGCAGGCAGCTGGGCCTTGGGTACGCCAACCATGGCGTACAAGTAGGATGCTAACAGCAACACACACTTGCATGCTAACAATGCCTAAAACTTTCTGCTGCCATCGAACAAATCAGATGGTGCTGGCTTACACACTCCCACATACATATTCAAAGCCTTGATGAGTCAGTGCATGTACAGGGATGGACAGAAATAAACCTGCTGAAAAGATCAGCCAGCTCAAGTTTTGCTACTGAACAGCTTTGTTATACTACAGTAAGTACCAAACTAGTACTAACCAGCCATGCTATTTTATACTGGGGCCTAATTAATTTATGAAGAATGATCCTGAATGTGAACGTACAAGACCTTAGATCTCAGATCTTTTCAGCAGGGTCTTCTGTCTGTGTATGTGGGTAAGCAGCGAATGGCAGGACACAGATGGGTGAGCAAGTTAAGATGTGAGTGTGTTTGACGTGGCGTAGGTTGTGATTTCAGGTGCGTCTGTCAGGTGGGCGCTCGCAGTATGAAGGGCGAGTAGAGGTGCGGGTGGGGCAGCGGTGGGGCAGTGTATGCAGTGAGGGCTGGACCACCAAAGAGGCCATGGTGGCATGCAGGCAGCTAGGGCTGGGGTTCAGCATGCATGCTATTACAGTGAGTACATGACATACACACATGCTCGCAGACACAGCTTTGTTCTTTCACCAGGAATGCTGTTTTTTAGGTAACACGCATGTATGTTAATTGCTTTTTTCAGGAACATGAAGCACTTTTGTGGTAGCTGTATAGACTATCAAATTTGGATGCTATTTTTTTAAAGTTGGTCCATGTCTGGTCACATTTTACCCTAAAACAGAGAAATTAATGAAATTGATATTTAAAGCACCAAGTTTTTTAATTAATAAATATATTTTTGTAAAAATTTGAAGTGTGACTGGTCATGTTTTACACCAGAAAAATACAATTTACTTAACATTTGCTTTTCTATCTTTCTTCCTTTTTTTTTTGGGTGGAGTGTGGCCTAGTCTTAGATGCTTTTTGGGCAATTTTGGCACATTTCCCCCAAAGTTCTCATTACCGTAATAATAAAATAAATTAACTAATAAACATTTTTTTTTAAGTGACCAGGTCTTGTTTAGACGCTTAAATGCTGTGCAATCTTTTAAAAGTTAATAAGTGTTAGATGCTTTTTTGCCCATTTTTGCCCGTTTCCACCAAAATTCTCATTACCGTAATGCAAAAATAAAAGAATAAATAAATCTTTAATTTTTTTGTAAATTTTTTTTTATTTTATGGGGGTGAAGTGACCTGGTCTTCGAGTGTTAGATGCAATCTTTAAATGCTTATGAGTGTTAGACACTTGTTTGGCAATTTTTCCCCCAAAATTGTCATTACCGTTATGCCAACATAAATAAATGACTAAATAAATAAATCATTTTTTTCGTTGTTGTTGTTATGGGGTGAAGTGACCAGGTCTTCGAGTGTTAGATGCTTAATGCTGTGCAATCTTAACAATCAACAAGTGCAATTACCGTAATGCAAAAATAAATAAATGAAAAATAAATCATTTTTTTTTTTTTGGGTGACCTAGTCTTCGAGTGTTATACAGTTAATGCTTTACAATCTTTAAATTATTATGAGCGTTAGATGTTTTTTTTTTTTATTATCGTATTATCATTATCGTATTGCAAAAATAAATAAATGAATAAATCTTTTTTTTTTGATGGTGACCTGGTCTTCAAGTGTTAGATGCGTAAAGGGTTAGTTCACCCAAAAATGAAAATTCTGTCATTAATTACTCACCCTCCTGTTGTTTCAAACAGTGAAACCTTTCTGATCCTCCATAGACAGCAACACAACTGATGTTCACTGCTGTCAGGGTCAGAAAGCTCTTGAAAAGTTTGGAACAACATGAGGGTGAGTAATTAATGACAGAATTTTCATTTTTGGGTGAACTAACTCTGTAATGCTTTACAATCTCGAAATGCAAATAGCATTTCAAAATAACATGTTTACCATATAGGTCTGTTGGTGTAAGTCCAATGACTTTATGACTACCTCATTCTTTTCATAGTAAACTACTTATCACTGTCTGTTTGTGTTTGTTTTGATGCGTGTTTGCTAAGGAAACATGGTATTGGGACAGCAGTAATGTGACAGAGATGGTTATGAGTGGAGTTAAATGTACTGGAGATGAGATGTCTCTCAGCCATTGCCAACACCACAGAACGGTCAGCTGCCAGAAAGCAGGCGCACGATTCTCAGCAGGAGTCATCTGCTCAGAAAGTGAGTAACCTTACACATATGCACACACAGATTCAAAGAATACCTCTAATTTGATTGGCTGATATTAAACTGGTATTTAGTCCAGCAGCACTAGGGCTTTACACTGATTGTAGTACATTTACACCAGTAGTGACAAGTTACTGTCTTTATAAGTGAGTCATTGAATCATCTACCCAACTGATTAGGTTAACAACACTGATTCTACAGGAATGAACTAAGTGACTCTCTGCTTATGAATGTGCCTATCAACCTAGTAGATGAAAAACAGTGTCTGGAAAGAGTAGTGTCCAAACTCATAATAGAAAAAACACATCTACCGCTTCCAGGGTGATCCAATGGACACGGGGGTAAATGTTGTCACGCTGTCATTCCGATTTCATTCAAACTACCTACGTTCATACTATATAAAACATACTTTTTTAAAGATTTCAAAGTAGGTGTAGTACCTACTCAGTATGTCATTTTGGTTGCAGTAACTGTCTTTATGAATGGGTCACTGAAACATTCACTCAACTGATTTGTTTAAAAACCCTAATTTTACTCAAGAAATACCACTATTTTGCTGTGCCTAGAAATGCATATAAATTTTGCTTTGGCTTTGGAACTATGTTTGTTAGCTGTGGAAAAAATAAAAGTTTTGTCCCTATACACACTTATTCCACACTTAAAAGATTCACTCCAGAATTAACATTTCCTTACCCACTCACCCCCATGTCATTCAAGATGTTCATGTCCTTCTTTCTTTAGTCAAAACGAAATTAAGGTTTTCAATGCAGCTTTAAAGGACTCTACACAATCCCAGCCAAGGAATAAGGGTCTTGTCTAGCGAAACGATTGGTCATTTTCTAAAAAAATACAAATGTATATACATTTTAACCACAAATGCTCATCTTGCACTACATCTCTGCGTTCACAACTTCATGCATTACGTAGTCACATTAGAAAGGTCACGCATGATGTAGGCGGAAGTACCGACCCAGTGTTTTACAGTGTTTTAGCAAACGTGCAAACGCCCTTTACAAAAAAAGGTAAAACAACCATGTCGGACAATTTTGAAGTTGGAGGAGTAAACGAGATGGAGTTTTTGGCCCTACCCTACCCTTTTAAATCAGAGTAAACAGACGAAGAACCACGTAGCCATGGATGCGGAGCCAGTGCAAGATGAGCATTCGTGGTTAAAAATTATATACATTTATTTTTTTAGAAAATGACCAATTGTTTCACTAGATAAGACCCTTATTCCTGTGTAGAGCCCTTTGAAGCTGAATTGAATCTGCAGTTTTTACCTTCAACCCACTGATCCCCATTGAAGTCCATGATATGGAGAAAAGACCTGGAATATTGCATAAGTACATAAACTGAGACACAGCTAAAGTAATTGGCAATACTGTTTAAAATGTAGGTCACTCAGTATAACTTGTTTACAGAACTGCTGTTTAAAAGCAATATCATACTTAAAATCTAGTACAGAGTCTAGTATATTCTTTCAATCTGTAAGAGTTAAAACTGACTGTTTTGCAAAAGTTATAATATTTTTATAGATGGCTGGAATTCTCATCTCTCAGACGGTCAGTCTGCCGCTGATGGTAGATCTAGACCTGTGGTCAGTCTCTTTTTTATCTTTCTCAGTGCACTGGCCTGTAATTAGTGAACCTCACATGGCAAAAGCTTGACTTCAAATGGCTTACACCTGTCTGGATTATGTATACAAATGAGAGAACATATCATTTTCTCAACGTTAAGCAACACTGTTTGTTCAGACATTAAAACCTCAGACATCCAGTTCAGTGACCAACATGCAGTGTCAAAATAGAAACAAAAATCTGAATCAAATTCACAGACCAAGACTGCATTTTTCTTTGAACTTTCACTTTACATTTCCAGCATGCAGTTACAGGGTTTTTGCATATTTTAGCTTAATCTTAATATGTGCAATTTTAATTTTTCAGCTGCATCCGATCTAGTGCTGAATGCACCGCTAGTGCAGCAGACGACATATATAGAGGACCGGCCGTTACACATGCTGTACTGTGCAGCAGAGGAGGACTGTCTGTCCAAGACCGCAGCTAAAGCTAACTGGCCTTACGGTCACCGCCGCCTGCTCCGTTTCTCCTCACAGATACACAACATCGGACGGGCTGACTTCAGGCCCAAAGCAGGCCGTCACTCGTGGGTCTGGCACGCATGTCACGGGTAACCATGCTGTTAAAAACAGCTGCCTTCAAGAGAGCAAAACGATTGCTTTTCAGTGTTGATTTGTGGTGAATTGCATGGAAACCAGTTGGAAGTAATTTTGGCCACAACTTGATCAATGTAACTAGTATAAATTTATATCGTTTACACTACATGTTGAAAATTTGCATGCACATTCATGACCCTAAATGAGAAAAATGACAAATATCAGGTGGTTTAAAAATCGAGTATATAGGAGCAATCTTACGATTTCTGACCAGTCTTTAGAAAAGCATATGATCGTTTTTTTTCTCTCTAATGTTTTGCGGCACCCTAGGGTCTGTGTGGTTTGTTTTCACTCAGTTCTGATGGGATTTATTATGTGTGTGACTCCACAGGCATTATCATAGTATGGACATCTTCACACACTATGACCTGATGTCTGCCAATGGCACTAAAGTGGCAGAAGGACACAAAGCCAGCTTCTGCCTAGAAGACTCGGATTGTGACGAGGGTAAATCACACTCATCCAAATACACATTTACAGTCAGATGTTCAGTTAGACATATTTTCACTTGTCTATATCTGTGTTTATTCTAGGTGTTTCCAAGAGATATGAGTGTGCTAACTTTGGTGACCAGGGCATCACAGTGGGATGCTGGGATTTGTATCGCCATGACATTGATTGCCAGTGGATCGATATTACTGATGTCAAACCAGGGAATTACATCCTTCAGGTCAGAGAATGGGTGTAGATCATTTTCCCTGTCAGCAAAAACATGTATTCTGTTGATTTAAGAGTATTTAGTAATTGTTGTAATTGTTAAAATTGTTAGAATGGCCAAGGATCAGCAATCTCCACGTAAAACTGATCAGGCAGACAAAACCGTAAGTCACAGAGACTTGAAACTTGGAGGGATGTTAGTAATCACATCGTCTACAACATCACCTCAATCAGCCTGACAGGGCGAAACTTTCGGGTGTTTTTTTTTTTTGCGTACTAGTCCTAGGTTTTTCGCCTGATCGAAATCAAACCAGTGCAGGAAGATTTTTTGGAGAGTGAATATCAATAATTATAAAAAAAAACTTTAAAGACTTTAAAATCTCAGTCACAAAGGGACACCAAAAGGTTTGAAAGAGGCAGGGCTGTCTTTGCTGAAATGGCTATAACTAATGAATGGAATGAGATCTTCGGCAAATTCACAACACGTACGTAAGAGCTGAATCTGAGGTCACATGAAAAAAGTAGTGGAGCTTGGCCACTTGGTGGTGTTAAAAAAGGGGGAAAAAAACATAAAAATGGACATTTGTGCATCTCAAAAAACATGGCCATCATAGGCCGATGAACTTTAACCACCTATTAGACAAAGTTAACGGAGGTCAGTTGGAACGAAACTCAGTGGGCCGTAAAGGTCTGTGAGAAATTTGAAAGAAATCTGCCATTGGGAGCGATATTGCATTTTGCAAGGGCTTAAATAAATGTACATTGCGCTTTTTTCATCATCTATCATATGATAGACCTCCTCGTTCTGAACAAATTTGCCTCTAGAAACACTGCTGTCAAACTGTTTGTTAAATGATTGAGGAAATGTAAAAAAAAACTACATTTTTTCACTCAATCTGGAAAAAAACACTTCAGTACAATTTTCTGGACTCAGTAATTATCAAATGTTTAAATTTACCCTTTGGAAAGCTACAATGGGGTTGTTTAGAAAAGGGGCCTGTCCAAATATACCCAAATGCCTATAAGGCCTAAACGAAAACTCAAAATGGTGAGCATGTGACGTGATTCTTAACAAGCGTGCAAAGTTTTAGGAAGACCGGCCCACAGCTGACACTATAACAGTCATAAAGGTAAAAAAAATCATATTTCTATGGAAATTACCAGGGTTTGCCAAAAAATGCTTTTTTAAATCATTGACTTAGGTGGTTGCAGGCTTGCTAAATAATATGTATCATTTTTTATATGTGCTTAAATGTAAAAAAAGCATGTGAACCCCAGTAATCGCTGCTTGCTATATATTAAGCTATATATTAAGACTATATATTAAGACTTGTTTTTGCTTTTTTTCCAGGTTGTAATAAATCCTAACTATGAGGTTGCAGAGAGTGACTTCACAAACAATGCCATGAAATGTAACTGCAAATATGATGGCCACAGGATCTGGGTCCATAACTGCCATATTGGTGAGACACAAATACAAAACCTTAAAGAAGTAGTTCACCCAAAAATTAAACAGGTTAATCCTGTTTTTATACAAACTTTCTTACCAGTCTGATCAAATACTGATTCAAGAAAAAGATTATATTGGCTGATATTGATTCCAGTTCATTTACTCTATACTCTGTACTCTATTATATAGAAAATCATCCAGGTAGTAAATAATTCTGTGCATACAGGAAAAAAATAACATTTTATGCTTATTTTAAATATTATATACTGCAGAAATTGTAAGAGTACATTAGGGTAGTGCTTTCATTCAATAGCAAATTTAAAAACGTATTTTTTCATGTCTATATTTCAGGTGATGCTTTCAGTGAGGAGGCTGAGAAGAAGTTTGAGAAATACCCTGGACAACTTAACAACCAGATCTCGTAATTTTATCACCAGATTGATCTAATTTGCATACTGAGACAATCTAATATGTAGGTTAATCCAGAGTAAAATATTTATTCATTTAAACCAGCCATAAACTGATTAAATTCTCACACTGCAATTACAAAAATCCTAAAATCTACAAAATATTGGTGTTTTACACCAAGAATATAACTGTATTGATATTACCTATAATTTTTTTACGAAAGCAGAACTCAAAAAAACACTCTGGGCTACTGAGTCTGGCTCCAGTAGTGTGAAGATTAGATGTAAATGAACATTTGCCTCAGGCCGTGCAGCGGTACAGCCTGCCGTATGTGTTTACAGTGCAATCAGGTGCTTATTTTCTTAAAGGTGATGCATCATGCAGCCCATGTGCTGCTGTCTCTGTGAGTTTAAAGTACTTGAATGTTTTGTACTCCAGAAGAGCATTCGTGTTTAAAAGCTGTTGCTAAGTGTGAATGTATGTTATGCTTTAAAGCTCTGACTCAACTCCTATTTTACTTTCAAATGGTCTTCCATATACGACTTGTTAAAGCTTCAGTGATGTTTTTTACACGCTGTCCTAGATTTGTCTTTTTACTGAACTGGTTATGCATTCATTTGTTCAGCTACAGTACAACTTAACATTTCATGTGAAACGCTGTTAAAGATTAAAAATAAAGTGTTATTTAAAGTTGTAATACAAATCATTTCAAGTATTTCAAGTTTCATGAGCCATTAAACAAATAAATGGTCATAATGATCAGTCATGACTCATGTTATATTACAAAGGTCTCTGCTTAACACTCATACAGATGGAAATTTGGGAAAGCCAAAAAAGCTACACAGTGCCTTTTATATATTTTTGTCTCAGTTTAATTGTTTGTTCCAGTTAACACATAGCAACCAGCCAGAACACCCTAGCCAACCGCATAGCAAACTAAAGTTTTTGAATATTCAAACATAGCATTCGTCACTCATGTGAACAACTACCAATTTGCCTCCAACTTTTGGCTTTTGTCAGTGATCCTGGATATCCTCCAGCTGGATGAAATCAGAGTCTGAAGCTAAAAAATCAGGCGTGACCATCATACAATACAATTAACTTTTCCAGACTGGAAATCGACCAGTGTTGCCAAGTCTGTGGTTTTCCCACAAAAATGGGCTACTTTAAAAAGCAGGTCATATAGTATTTTAAAGCTTCCTAATATTGTGTTGGAGTCCCCCCACAACAGATTTAAATGCATCTAAGGTCAAAAAACATTGTTATTTTCTCAGAATATACATTTTATATTAGAATCATTTTGCAATGATTTTGAAACGATTCGTTCGAAGCAGTTCTGAGCTTAAGGTTCGTAAACCCCTCCCTTCCATAAGCCTACTCTGCTCTGATTGGTCAGCTGGCCAAGTTTGTTGTGATTGGTCTTTGTATACAACCCCTGTCAAAACGAAACACTTCACAAAACAATAATGGTGGATATGTTAGCCGAGTGCTAACATGACAAACTGATGAAACAATACAGTTTGTAAACCAAAATATTTCTACATTCTTTATTATTAAACTAAGTATTTAGAACAACCACAATCTACATTAATCAACACATTCTTAGGAAATAGTGGGTTTACAGCGAATTAGCAGAACTATTTCACTAAGATGTTGAAAATGTACACATAATGTATTAATCAAACTTACAGGTTGTGGTACGGAGACATGTGTTGGTCCAAATAAAGGATTTGTCTTTCACTGACAAGCGTTTAGCGAATCCGGTGTTGAACTCGCCAAAATTAGAGAAGCAGTCCTCTGTACAATGAAGAGCACACAACAAAAGGTTTGACTTGTATTACTGTGGTATCGTACAAAAAAATGAATTTTAACCACCGATTCTTCACATCATTATCTTTCGGCGATGAAAACAAAACAAACTTGCTTTCACCTACGCAGAACACAGCGTCTTCTCAAACATGATGTAAACACACTAACTAGCAAAAGTGTCAGAGTGTTCGTATTTTGCAGGCAGGCGGGGACTGTGCTAATGAGTTACCTACCCAGATAGCACACGTACATCTGCAAGATGTCTTGTAAAGATCTCTTGATCTGGAAAGCATCTGCGGTGTACAAACGTCTGACAAACATCTGTAAGATGTCAGTTTTACATACATTCTAAATCATAAACATCTTAAAGACATCTAATAGACGTCTATTTGACATCTGAAAGGAAACGTCCAATAGACGTATTGCAGATGAGCAAACTACGTCTTGCAGATGTAAATGCAGACGTCAAATATACGTCTCCGAGATGTACGTGTGCTATCAGGGTAGTGAGATATATCAGTAAAAGGCAGAAGATTCGAAAATATGATGACTCGTTAAGGTGGTTCAAAGTCGATTCTTTTTTTTGTTGTTGTTGTTTTTTCATGTCAGCAGGTTGAGTGACCCCAATAATGTGATATTTAGCCCCTGGAATTTAAAATTTTACCAGGGAAACCCCGTCAAAAAAACTGTACTTTACCCCAGGAACTCAATAGGGGACCACCCGCTATTGAGCTAGTTTTGAGTAGCAACTGGGTGTGTTTTGTTGTGAAAACCTGGCATCCTTGAAATAGGCATAAAATCGGGCAAACATTGTGTAGTGTATTCCAGGCTTTACTTGATAACAGTGATAAATGTCATTTCCAGAGTAACGATTCTAACGATTCTATACTGGCGGTATATCGAGTTTGTATGATATATCAATATATTTTTAGAAACAATAAATGGGTAAAGTGCATAATCCATTTGGTCCTAAACATCAGACGTGTTTATACTAAGGGCTTTAAAATAAATCATAAAATTTAGTTAACACGTAGCCTATAGCTTAAATAGGCTTGCCCAGTCAGATGCTCTTGGTAGATTTGAGACGCTACTTGCGCTGTTCATGTGTTTGAGAAGTGTTGTTTTCCTGAGTGCATAACTTACATTTCACAGGTATATTCTACATCTTTAAATGTTAGAAAGTCGAAAAAATATTACCTTTTTTTTTACCTTTCTCCATGCAATTCTCCGCTGCACTTCACAGACTTCAATGAACGAGCGCCGCCGCGCGCATGCGCGCCAAACAGACGGCGCGCAATAATCCTGACTAAAATATATTTTGCTAAAATGATTCTACTTGGACAATAAATGTGCCATGTGTAGAATTCTAAACTTACAAGCAAGTGTAATGTGACTTGGGTTAATCAAAATATTATGCAATTAATCTGTGCTTTTGTTTTTATTTCTTTTCATTTTTAGTTTAGTGAATTCAACTTATGATTTGAAAAAAAAAAACTGTTTTTGTTTTTAGATGGTAATGTTGCAATGCTAAAATGTAATGTGATTTTAGCCCCTTTTTTTGCAATATCCACTTTTTTCTTGTCGTAAGAGCAGGCGTGGCCATTTGTAAATTTCATGGGTCAGGTTTTCAGTCTCAGCAGCATCCAGCTATTTTTAACTGTACAAAACAGCTGGTTTTGCTGCTTGATGTTACAAACTGGTGTCTTACCATATTATTTTAATGTATTATCTTAATTATGAACACACTGATTGGTAGTGCAAACAGTTTTACCGTTTGCTGCACGTTCTTATTCTTCTCGTTATTTCCCTATAACGGATAATGAACTGAAAGTCTCCCATAGGCTTACTTCTGCGTTAAAGAAAAAAAGTGGACAGCTTACTTGGTTACTTTTTACTATTGGTTTTCATTGCCTATTATATAGAAAATGTTGCATTATATATATATATAGTGGGTACGGAAAGTATTCAGACCCCCTTAAATTTTTCACTCTTTGTTATATTGCAGCCATTTGCTAAAATCATTCAAGTTAATTTTTTTTTCCTCATTAATGTACACACAGCACCCCATATTGACAGAAAAACACAGAATTGTTGACATTTTTGCAGATTTATTAAAAAAGAAAAACTGAAATATCACATGGTCCTAAGTATTCAGACCCTTTGCTCAGTATTTAGTAGAAACACCCTTTTGATCTAATACATCCATGAGTCTTTTTGGGAAAGATGCAACAAGTTTTTTTACACTTGGACTTGGGGATCCTCTGCCATTCCTCCTTGCAGATCCTCTCCAGTTCTGTCAGGTTGGATGGTAAACATTGGTGGACAGCCATTTTTAGGTCTCTCCAGAGATGCTCAATTGGGTTTAAGTCAGGGCTCTGGCTGGGCCATTCAAGAACAGTCACAGAGTTGTTGTGCAGCCACTCCTTCGTTATTTTAGCTGTGTGCTTAGGGTCATTGTCTTGTTGGAAGGTAAACCTTCGGCCCAGTCTGAGGTCCTGAGCACTCTGGAGAAGGTTTTCGTCCAGGATATCCCTGTACTTGGCCGCATTCATCTTTCCCTCGATTGCAACCAGTCGTCCTGTCCCTGCAGCTGAAAAACACCCCCACAACATGATGCTGCCACCACCATGCTTCACTGTTGGGACTGTATTGGACAGGTGATGAGCAGTGCCTGGTTTTCTCCACACATACCGCTTAGAATTAAGGCCAAAAAGTTCTATCTTGGTCTCATCAGACCAGAGAATCTTATTTCTCACCATCTTGGAGTCCTTCAGGTGTTTTTTAGCAAACTCCATGCAGGCTTTCATGTGTCTTGCACTGAGGAGAGGCTTCTATCGGGCCACTCTGCCATAAAGCCCCGACTGGTGGAGGGCTGCAGTGATGGTTGACTTTCTACAACTTTCTCCCATCTCCCGACTGCATCTCTGGAGCTCAGCCACAGTGATATTTGGGTTCTTCTTTACCTCTCTCACCAAGGCTCTTCTCCCCCGATAGCTCAGTTTGGCTGGACGGCCAGCTCTAGGAAGGGTTCTGGTCGTCCCAAACGTCTTCCATTTAAGGATTATGGAGGCCACTGTGCTCTTAGGAACCTTGAGTGCAGCAGAAATTTTTTTGTAACCTTGGCCAGATCTGTGCCATGCCTAATTCTGTCTCTGAGCTCTTCAGGCAGTTCCTTTGACCTCATGATTCTCATTTGCTCTGACATGCACTGTGAGCTGTAAGGTCTTATATAGACAGGTGTGTGGCTTTCCTAGTCAAGTCCAATCAGTATAATCAAACAAAGCTGGACTCAAATGAAGGTGTAGAACCATCTCAAGGATGATCAGAAGAAATGGACAGCACCTGAGTTAAATATATGAGTGTCACAGCAAAGGGTCTGAATACTTAGGACCATGTGATATTTCAGTGTATTTTTTTTAATAAATCTGCAAAAATGTCAACAATTCTGTGTTTTTCTGTCAATATGGGGTGCTGTGTGTACATTAATGAGGGGAAAAAAAATGAACTTAAATGATTTTAGCAAATGGCTGCAATATAACAAAGAGTGAAAAATTTAAGGGGGTCTGAATACTTTCCGTACCCACCATGTGTATATATATATATATATATATATATATATAAATAATACTGCAGATACCATATATCACAATTCAGCCAAAAAAGAAAATACCAAGATATGATTTTTGTTTTTGGCCATATCACCCAGTCCTAATCTAAATAATTCTAAACTGAAGATTCTAAAACAGATTCTGCAATATCATAATCAGTGGGATCTGATTACTTTCTAGATGCACTGTGAATACATAATCATTCAAAAACGTTAATATTCCAATGTTTTATTGTAAAATCACAGCTGTTTTAAAAATGTATTAAAATACATTGAATACAAAAAAATCTGCAATGTTGGAATCAAAAGCACCCTCTTTTATTATGGCAGGCAAATGTTCCTCTTCTAATGACAAACCGTGTTTCACACAAATATTTAGTGGTATTCCTTCAGAAACAATACTGATACAGCGTAGTTTGAGAGGATACACTGATATTTATCCAGTGTTATCCAAACTGCACAATTAAAACATTTTTGACTACATGAGTGTCCAACTTTGCTACTATACTGTTCAGCGCTTTACATTATTACCTTCTTAAAACATCTCCAACTAAAATAATTTTCTTTCTCGAATCTTCTTATTTCTCACTTAGTCGAACAATTTCTTGCTCTCTTATTTATATGCTTAAGCGTCATGTAACGTCACTCCGTGTACTCAGGGGTCATGTGCAGCATGAGGAGGTCGGCCCCCCGCCGGACCACCACGTTTAAGCTGTCGCTTGTTCTCACAGCATTATAGATCTCCTCTGACGTGTTCACCTTTGCCCCATTTATCTCAACAATAACATCGCCTGGTTTCATTCCAGCTCTGTAAAACAGAAAACAGGAAATGACATCAACAATAGAAGGCATCTATCAACAGACCACAGCGCTGTGGGGTCAGAGCAGTGCTGCTTACCTATTGGCTGGAGATCCTATAATAACTCGGTGGATGAGAACTCCATGAGAAACATCAGGAAAGGATATGTCACGCATCTTCAGCTCTTCAATTATACTGAGGGGGCAAAAATACCATTTAAAAAAAAAAAGAAAGAAACAGTGATGTTCTCACACCACACACACAATTAGGGTTTGTTATCAAAACACAGATTAGCACCTGGGGGTCAAAGTCAGCATCATCACTCCAATGTAACGCCGTTTTGATCCTGATTCTCCAAACCAGGACTCTGAAAATAACCGATACACATCAATCAGTGACCTCAAAACATAAGATGTCACTAACAAGCTGTGAGGTCAAGGGTCATTCTTACTCTGTTTGTCTGCTGCACGGTCAAGGAAGAGGCGGACTCTATCTGAGGGAATGGCGAAGGAAATCCCCGCAGTCACTTTCATGGTATTAATACCGATGACCTCACCATCCTGAAGGTTACAAACATCACGTTAGTTCATATCACATGCATTACATCACATGACCAATCCGACTGATTAGATAAACAAATATGTTCTTCTATTATTACTCAAATGAACTGTAAATTAAATCTGACGTGCGAAATTAAACACCGCAACTTCCTTGTTTCTAAAACCAAAATGTACTAGCAGTATGTTGTGTAAATATCACTTAGTGACTCACCAGGTTTATAAGGGGACCTCCTGAATTTCCAAACTGTAAAATAAAAATGTGATGCAAGATATGAAACATCTGATAAATGAAATGAAGCAAAAATCTAATGTAGCTGCAATGACACGATTACATGCAATTACACCCAAATTCTCCAATGTCATTTCCTGTGCTCTTACATCTATGGTAGCATCAGTCTGGATGTAGTCAATATTAGAGTTGGACAGGCCCAGTTCTTTACTTCCTCTCTGGGCGGAGCTGACGATTCCAGATGTGATTGTGTTTTTAAGAGAAAAAGGACTCCCCATGGCAACCACAAACTCACCCTGACGCACATCAGACGACTGGCCGAGACGCAGCGTTGGGAGGGGATGCTGGGACAAGACGAAAAGAGAACAGAATGTGACATGCACTCACACACATTTTTTATATATTTCTACACACACACACTCAAGTCTGTAAGAAGATGCCTCTTATATGCACCAATACAATAAAAATAGGAATATTATGAAATATTATTACTGTATTTTAAAATGTCATTTATTTCTGTGATACAAAGCTGAAAATTCAGCTTAATTACTGTAGTCTTCAGCATCATATGTTCTTCCAGAAATTCTAATATGTGACCCTGGACCACAAATCCAGTCTTAAGCAGCACAGGTATATTTGTAGCAATAGCCAAAAATACACTGTATGGGCCAAAATTATCGATTTTACTTTTATGCCAAAAATCATTAGGATATTAAGTAAAGATCATGTTCCATAAAGATATTTTGTAAATTTCCTATCATGAATATATAAAAACCTAATTTTTGATTAGTAATATGCATTGCTAAGAACTTCATTTGGACAACTTTAAAGGCGATTTTCTCACTATTTTGATTTTTTGCACCCTCAGATTCCAGATTGTCAAATAGTTGTATCGCAGACAAATATTGTCATATCCTAACAATCCATACATCAATTGAAAGCTTATTTATTCAGATTTCAGATGATCTATAAATCTGTTTCAAAAAAATTGATCCTTATGACTGATTTTGTGGTCCAGTGTCACATATGCTCAATAAACATTTTATTATTATTATTGTTATTCTTCTTTTTATTATTAATATTATTAAATTTAAAATAAAAAAAGAACGTTTTTGATGCTTGAATTTATGTGTAAACCATGATACTTGTTTTTTCAGTATTCTTTGATGAATAGAAAGTACTAAAGAAGAGCTACTATTTAAAAGTACTATTTAAAATAGGATTTGTAACATTGTAAATGTCTTTCCTGTCCTTTTTGATCAATTTAAAGGAGTCATGACATGACAAATCAAATTTGCCTTGGTCTTTTGGCATATAAGAGGTGCAAGATGACATCACCCAGGCACAAACATTTGCATAAACACTGCCTCCAGAGCAAGGCATTAACGAACAGTGTTGGGAAAAGTTACTTTTAAAAGTAATGCATTACAATATTGTGTTACTCCCTAAAAAAGTAACTAACTACATTACTTAGTTACTTTTTTTTGGGCAGTAATGCGTTACGTTACTTATGCGTTAATTTTTTAATCAGGCAGGGCTTGCTTGCTGTTTAAAAAGTTCTATTTTTGTCAAATGTAAAAGCCCTTTCACACCAAAAGCCTCAGGCTGGAGGAAAAGTAAAATCACATCTGATCTTGATCTGGTAAATCTTAAGTAATTTTTGCTTATTAGTATGGTTGAATTGGATCATCGAAGGCCGGCGGCAAAGACACTGGTCAATAAAATGGGATTAAATACTTAAAGGACATTTGTATTATTTAACATATTTAATTATTGCAGGTTTGTGTCATATTCTGAGTTGCATTTCACTGCATTTATTCATTTTGATGAATACTTAATCTGTTTTTTGTGCATGCTCACATTTATTTTAGAACTAATTCAACATCTTACTCCTAATTTCTCTCATCATGGGGACAGGAGAGCTATCATTCAATAAATGGGGAAAAAAGTAACACGTTACTTATTTGGAAAAAGTAACTGATATTTTCTTGTAAATTAAAAAGTAATGTGTTACTTTACTAGTTACTTGAAAAAATCTGATTAGGTAACTTGCGTTACTTGTAATGCATTACCCCAACACTGTCGACGAATAGTCCTCGTCTCATCATAGGCCCTACCCACTGTCGTTCAGTCGCTTAACGGCTGACACATTGAATGCTAGTGTCACATTGCGTCCTAAGCAAATAGAAATTACAATCACTGCCGCTATCTTGTCTACTACAGTATACAGATGTGCATTTGCTTTCTGACACAGTCCACGTGCTTGAGTTTGACGTCAACAGGACAAATGAAGAGAAAGAACGTTCGTTTAGAGGCGTTTGGTTTTAAACAGCTCGTTCGCATCTTTGTACAGAAATCAGAAGGATCCCAGTGTATGGAACAAGTGGATAGTTTATTTTTAATGGCATCCCGGATCGTGTCTGAGGACTGATCGGAGCATTTTGTTTGTAACGAGGCACAGTGTCATGGAGACTTCACAAAGAAACATTTGTTGAAAGATGAAGCGGTACTAGATCTGACTGCAGCTGCATCAAAAACTGTAAGTAAATGATTTTATAATGCTTTGTCTGGAAATGGCCATTTTATTTTGATCATTTTGTCAAAACACTCACATGCAATAGCGAGGGGGCGGGGGATTGATAATGTTTCCTATGCAGTGATGTTAGCCAATCATAACAGTGGCCGATTACTGAGAAGTCTTAAAGGACTCGCCTCTTAAAAACAGGTTGTTTTTAGACAGAGGGTCAGAATGAGGGTTGAAAATAATAATAATAATAATAATAAGTAAAATATAAGTAAACCTTAAGGAACATATGGGAAATAATGGGAAAAAACATGTCTTGACCCCTTTAATGCATCCTAATGAATAAAAGTATGTTTGTCTTTCAAATTTTAAATATATATGACCCCAAACCTTTGAACAGTAATATATCAAAAGACTGTTGTTACCTTAGCATTGATTTTGATGGTTGCGATATCTGCAGCCTGGTCTACATCCTGGACGGTGGCATTGTAAGTCTCTCCATTGGTCAGTTTAACACGGACACCACGCTTGTTGGCGACCACATGAGCATTGGTCACTATTAGGCCATCACTACTTATGATGAAGCCAGAGCCATTCGAGATGGGCACTTCACGGCCAGAAAAAGGGTGTCTGAAACAAAAACAGTGTATGATATTTGTCACAATACAGCACAACTGAAACTAAATACTTGTATGTCAGATACAACCAGTTCACAAAGAATTAATCTACACATGTTCACCTACTCAAAAAGTCCCTGTTGAGAAAAACAAACTAAACAAGCCTAAACTGGTTTACTGGCCTCCAAGTCTACTCAGGGTGGCTAGTTTAAGAAGGGTTTGGTTCATTTGTCAGCAGCTTGACCAGAAAGTGAAACCCATTTAAACCAGCTGAAACCATCTTAAGCTAGTTTAAGATATTTTCAGCACAACAAGTACACAGTTTTTTGGTTGAATGACAGACTCACCGCCCAACGATCTCGATGTAGACTACAGCAGGTGTGGACTTCTCAACCACATCCGCGATGAAATTGTACTTGTACCGCGGGCTGTCAGGTTTAAATGGAGAGGCACATTGGACAGTCGGTAGTAAGCTGTCAATTAGCAAATTCCTGACCGCGACTGTCCTCTGTAGAGCATCTTTACTGTCCTCGTCTCTTAATGAATATAAGGCTGCTGCTCCTCCGAGTCCAAGTCCAAACGCGACTGCCAGGCGACCGGCGCGACTGCTGCCTCCTGAATTCTGGTGTGAAACTACAGTTCGTGCTTCATGTTCCTGTTTACCTGAAGAGGAGTTAGAAAAGTGTCCTAAAGGCCTTACTGTCATCACATTTGGTTGTCGACTGCTGTCCCGGAGACATCTCGTGATTGTCCTTAAGAGACATCGATTCACATGTGATGTTGCCATGTTGCATCAGATCAGATGTATCGTAGAAAACACTCAATCCCGGTGGAAGCAGGACATCACTGTGTCAAACACTTTACGGGTTAGCAAAAGTTTCTGTGAAAATCTATATGAAATCTTCTTTATATAGGAATACGTGGTTGAATTGTTCTTAGCGTATGCTTGTAGAGGCGCGTCTGTCCAATCCTCTACTCTTTTTCCTGTAGGGTTGGTGACTGTACCGGAAGTAGTAGTTGGCCAACGCGTCTGCGCATGTATGGACATGTCTGATGAGATCATGGTTGCCAAGTTCATGGTTATCCCGGGGAATACAGGGGTTACAGGGGATTTTTCCCGCGGTTTAAAGGGGCATAGATTGTACTCGACTGAAATGCGTGTTTTAAAATATTTTACATTCTACCTTTGAAGTTTTGTGATGGAGGGGCCTTTGATCTCCTTAATGAAGACTGTTTATGATTACAATTAGTGATTTCGAGTTGAAATTGTGTATGACAAACAAATAAATTACTGCTGAATAGGGAATTTTAGGTATGGGAGTGACATGTTTAGTTTTGATACTTAAATAGGGTATAGGGGTTGTTTTATTGGGCGTTTGGATGGTTTTGATACACAGACTTGGCAACCCTGTGGGAACTCCAAAACTATTACTCACTTAAAGTAGAAGACCTGACAACTTCCTAGGTTTTTGTCCACTGTCTCAACTAAAACTAATCAGATATGTGCAATTGATGTAACGTAATTATTACGTAATTATTAATTAATCTGTAATTAATCTGGTTATAAAACTCAAAATTGTATACTACTTTTCAACTATATAATTATAGAAAGAGTAGTATGCTGTATATTGTAGTAGCATGCTAGTATGAGCATGTTTCCCTCTTACAGTGTAAGAATGTATAAACTAAGTACTATTCATGGAACCATTATTTTATGGATGAAAATCAATATTAGCATTCATATTAATAACCTATAACTAAGTGGATTATTCCGTTCTGAATGTATAGTAACGGTTGCTACTGTTGCATGCCTTTAACTTAAGCAGATTGTGAATATTTAACTTCATAAACAAACTGAAAACTAGACTGGAGTAGTGTATTAGTGTAATGGAGTAACAAAATTTCTCCTCCCTGCTTCTGTAATTACTTAGCTCCAGCTCCATTCCATTTCAGTTATTTTTTATCCCTAAACCCTTCATGCTTTCTCTTATTGTGGAAGGCACAGGGATGATCACGTCTGAATGAAGCACATCTCTTGCTAACATGTATAATATTTAAGTGTTATTGTTACATTTTATAGTGCTTCCATTGTTCCACATTTAAAGTAAATATAATATTCCTTACTGTACATTTTTAGATGTCAAACTGGACATTATTTGGTGCATTTACTGTATGAACCATTTTAACTAGTGACTTTGGTATATTTGAAATACACAATATATACACAAAGACATCACTCACTGCTTCCAGTGACTTCCAATGAGAAACAGCACTCATATGGATCAGTTTTGAGAAAAACACTTTTTCTGTCCACACAGTTTAAACGATGACACTGACAGTATATATTTTATGTACATTGCAGGCAAATTAGTTTTTGAAATCGTGTATTTATCACTGAAATGCAGTCCGTTTGACAACACGTCCTTCTTTATCAATGGCGAAGTTGTAGTTTTTCGGGTTGTCGAGAGCCTCTTCAATCCGCTGATCTAGATTGTCCGGTGTGATGAAGTCCTTTGCCTCTTCCTAAAATACAGATAAAAGCAAGGGTGAGACAGAGATTAAATCATAAAGCCCAAAAAACTCTAACTGATCAAATGCACTTATAATATAACATGGATAAAGCATGTCATCTTTCTCAAAAAAAAAAATGTATCAAATAACTTCAGTTTGAAGATAAATCAAATAAAAATACTACAACACAAAACATAACAGCACTACTTATACATAGCTTAAATCTGAACAAAATTTCTTTAAAAGCTCACCTGTAGTTGAAGAATTTGTCTTTCTTTTTCTTTAATGTAGTCCTCCAACTCTTGCTGGCGTAAGATGGCTGCTTCTCTCTTCTTCAGTTCCGCAGCCTCAGCCTCCTTCAGCATGCGCTGCTCTCTGGAAGACCAGACGATACACATTCATTTCAGACAGCAGCAAAATACAATGTATTTGATTGCATCCCACAGCACTACAACTCACACCACTACTAATGAAACAGTCAGTTTAGGTAATGTTATCAGAGCTCGTCTCCTAGGAATAGCTGATGTTCTAGAATTAACTGCAAATTTTCATTTTTGGGTGAACCATCCCTTTAATTGCCATGCACATCATCTCCTGTGGACTCATGGGATAGTAAAGTGGCCATACTCACGGGATATTGTAGGTCACTCAGGGACTTTTTGCCTACTGTTTTATGA